>OX637319.1:2769062-3422883 GCA_951799385.1 Hyppa rectilinea
TGCTGACTATACTTTTGGTATAAACACGGTCAAGTTTCTCAGATGTCTTATGAGGTCCAAAATGTTAGTAAATCAACCAATGTTAAAAGAACACCTAATCAAAAACTTAAAATCTTTTTACAAAAGAGTGGAATTGGAAATGCAGTGACTCTTTAGCGGCATATCAGATTCTAACAAAGTCGTCAATGAATAAAACACTCCATCCTATCACATTAATACACTCACAGACAAGTCCCTCATGTACGAATAAAAACCTTATTCTTTTCATTGAAACTAACTGACACTTTTGTAGTAGAAACTTGAAATTTACGACAGAAGTTCTCTTTAGTATCTGTCAAAGTGACTTCGAGCATTGAACAAAATAGATCAGGAAAGTTTGTGGGACAAGTAGCAAGTTTTTTAGTGGAGTGATGCATTACAGCGTAGTTTGATGTGTCGAGTAAGTGGACCTTAATAGTGATAGACACGATAAACGGACGGAGAATTTATTAATGTTACCTTTTTATGTCAGCGTAAGTAGATTTGGAAGACCTCGAGAAGTAGGTGATGAGGTTACAAATGTTATAATAAGAATTGATTGAACCACTTGCGGAAAAGTGGCGAGTTTATAGTTAGTTTAGATTATTGTAGTTTATAATAGTTCTATTATTTAAGCATTTGTATGAGATTTGGTTGACTACGAGCACTAAGGCGATTAACGCACGGCACCGCTCGACCGCGCGGTAGGAGCAGTTTGCAGTAGAAACGAGCACCGCTTGACCGCGCGGTCTGCCGGTGTACGTGTGTTAGGCAAGAACGATTTCTTAGAGATCAATGCGACATTAGATCCGCTCCACCGCCTACCGCGGCGGAGCGCGGTGCCGTGTGTAAATCGCCTAACGGAGATTTCTATCTTGATTTATCCATTGGGATGCTAGAATTAATCAATCAATCTGCCTAACCTTTCCCCAACTGTATTGGAGTCGGCTTCCAGTCTAACCGGATGCAGCTGAATACCATTATTTTACACGGGGCAATAGCCTATCTGACTTCCACAACCCAGTCAGTAACTGAGTAATACGATACTCCTTGGTAAGACTGAATACCAGACTTACGGGTTTCGGACTTCCCGTAACGACTGTCAAAGATCCACGAATGACAGCCGGAACCAACGGCTTAACGTGCTTTCCGAGGCACAGAGGCGTCTCGATATTTGAATTAGATGTGCTAGAAATTAATAATGAAATTAATGTTCGGTGTTTGTTAATTTCAGCTCATTGTATTACTACTTAAAAACTCTTTTACGCGCCAAAAGAACTCTTCATTCAAAAACCCTTGTAGTGACGTAATTAAAATTGCTAAAACGAACGTCGAACAAAACATGGCGCTGGCGCGGAAAGAGCGGGAAAAACAATAAAATGGCGTGCGTCGGGACGGGCCCAATTTGGGATTCGACTATCAGGCACAGTTCTAACGGGTTGGGTTAGGGCTCGAGTGTGGGATTGTAGGGGGATATTTGTTTTATTTGTGTATTGTTTTTCTAAAAACCCATTTTTTTTAGTGCAACAGTTTCATAGTTACATATTTCGTGGATAGATTACTAAAGAATAGCATAGCAAAGAGTTTTAAAATAGTCATTTTGTCTGTTAAAAATTGCTATAAGTTTTATTTGTACAACTAATTAGTAAAATTAACATTTAACTGTTCTGAAAAATTTCTTAAAAATCTATTTACACGTATCTATTAACATACATATTTTAGGCCATCAATTGTCTATTTGCCTGTTTTCTGTTGAAGGGCAAAGCATTTCTTCTTCTCTTGTTGCAATGCATCTAGCTGATTCATGTTATTTTAAGCCAGTTTTCCTGTTTATTTTCGTTAAAATACGGTCCTGGAGGCCTACTAAAATAATAATTATTTGAATATGGCTTCACATTGTGAAAGAGATGGAGCTATACCTCTTATACATCTTTATCTCTTTCTCGCACTGAAGTAATAATAAAACAATTCTCTTCTTTGAGGTGGTGGCCCCTGTTCGCCGCCGCCACTGAAGCCCCACCCAAAGCCAGCTTGATTAAATTCGCTCTTTATGTGCGTCGGAGCACTTGAAATTAAGTATCCCATGTATCATAACGCGAAGGTATCTTTTTTATCATTTCGACACGACATGACAGAACCTAATTTATTTTACTTAATGGTATTATAATTTAGATTAATCTCCATAATGGATGCCTTCTAAGATGTTTCTTTTTGTTTTTAAAGACGCCATTTTGTTCGAGATTAAGTGTTGTGGCCAACTTAAATTATGGGAGTATTCTCTTTGTTACTTTCTATCGACCCTCCCTTTTTATACTGAATATCTATTTATTTTTTTTAATGTACCGTTTTTACCATTTTTTTGGGGGTTGGAAATCTTCTAATGACGCCTCCCGCTCTGGGTGGAGCGGAAGGGAGTGTCAGACTTTTGCTGACTAAAACCCATCCATGTTCCTTCCTTAGCCCTTTATGTTCCGAGGTAGCGGTAACCCCGGACAATCCCGCTTACCTCGGACAATCCCGCTTACCACCGTTTCATCTTTTATGGTCGATTATGCTTGTAGTTATTTTGGTTAGACATTTATTTATAACTTAAACTGCCTCGTTGATCTAGTGGTCGTGAACACTACTGCTGAGCATGAGGTATGGAGTTCAATTCCCGGTTAGGCAAAGAGTAATTGGATTTTTCCATTTGGAATTTCTCAGTAGCAGTCCCATCTAGATTTGTGCCCGATTGATGAAATAGGCTCGCCCCCTATTACATAGGACTCAAACATAACTGCTGAAATGTGTGTACTGTTGACACACCTCTGCCCGATCCTTTGGGGAAACAAGGCGTGATGTTATGTAAGATTATCAAGTGATCTTAGATTATCAAGGTTTGAGACACCCGGTTACATGGGAGACGGGAATGCTTGATGTGCTTTAATATCCCTTAGGTGGTAGAATCAAATATTATCATATTTGATTCATAAATATGGAGATATTAGATCCTACCGATTTGGGGTTGCAATCATTTTTGCTTCATAAATATGGTCTTGAAAAAACGTTCAATATTTGAAGACAGGCCGATTTCCAGGAGTTCCTGATCACATTTTTTTTTTGTCTTTTATTTGTGAATGTGAGAAAGAGATGAAGCTGTACAGAGAGTAATTTATTCACACATTGATTAATTTATTATTGTTAACTTTTAGAATGTTTGTAAATATGTGAGCACCATGTACTTATGACATACCTAATTAAGTTTATTTTTCACTGCTACATGCGTTCTTCTTTTCACCATTTTGGTGTATTGTTTTTATTCTGGGTGCATCGTCTTCACATATTATAATATTATAATACATGTATACAAAACATTGTGAAACATTTTAAAAGAGTAACGGTGGAGTTTCTTGCCCATTCTTCTCCACACGAAACTACCTTTTGGAAGGGGCGACTAGAATCAATTCTATTTCTTGTTAATTTTTGACGTTCAAAAGTGCCTTTCTTGGGCCTATTTGAAATAAATGTTTTGACTTTGACTTTGACTTTGAAGTATAGCTCTATCTCTTTCCAAATGTGAAGCAATATTAAAAGAATACTACTACAAGCTGAGAGCTCATGGCTAAGTAATAACAATCGGTACATCAGGTTAAGAGAACACTCCTCTGTGCCTCGGGAAGCAAGTAAAGCTGTTGGTCCCGACTGGAATTCAGTTCGATGTATCCAGCCCATAACGGCAGAAAAAAGTTAACTTGAACAAGTGAATTGGAACGGTATGTGCGCAAACAGCTTTTTTGGCTAAGACTTTTTTTTGAGGATGAGAAATTATCAAAGGCCTCTTCCCGCTCTGGGTGGGGCGGAAAAGAGTGTTAGACCGTCCTTAGCCCTTTATGTTTTGGCGTAGCGGTAACCCTTTCGGACAATCCCGCTTACCCTACAGGCTTCGGCTCTAATGGGCCCCTTCCTTATTGCTGACATCGCATTGAGGCGCGCGTGGAACGCCTACTACCAAAACCTGGCTAAGACTTAGAATTGGAATCCATTATTTAGAAAAAAATACGGTTTTCCTAGAACAAAAACGTATTTATTTATTCAACCAACAAACAGGGCTAACAAAAAACTAATTAAAGATACAATTACAAAAGAGAATAAAATATTTGACTTGGAAAGACTTATCCAATGTTATTAAGGTTTCTTGTTATTTGAGCGAAATACCGATTCGAGTTAGTGGGAATTTCTACAGAATCTGGGCATGATGCCAGGACATACATTCTTGTAGAGAGCCAGGCTGTGTAACAAAAAATGGTCAAGTGTGAGTTAGAAAGAATATTGTCTGCGTTCTTTTGAATTATCTTCTTTGGAGTGTTAGAGTGTCTTTCACCAGAGATATGCTATGCTACGTTGCTATGTTTGCGTTTGATATCCACCAAACATATTCATTGGTTCATGTAGCATAGCCCTGGTGGAAACGGATTCTGTGATTCGGTTTGACTATGAATGGTTATAGTTTTTTGGGCAATACTGAACTTGGTTCAGAAGGACACGCCTGAAATCATAGTTAATCCAGTAACCACAAAGACCGTTTGGTAGCTGTGTATCATTAAGTGGCTGTGTGAATACTATGCGTTCGTTCGTGTAGGTAGGTAGATACCTTAATTGTAATTAAAACAACTGAACATCTCTCAATGCAGACATAATTTTGAAAACTTTATAAAGCAAGGAAATGGCGAAGCAAAATCAGCTTTTACAAATATTTTGTCGAGGTATGCCGAAAAAAATAAATACAGGGATACATCTGATTTAATTCGTGATTTCAATATTTTTTTAGCTATTCATAAAAAATACTCAAAAGGAAAAAAAAAATATTAAGAAAGAAAATATGTTTATCTGTGGTAAACAGAATGCAAAATAATAATAATAATAATAATAATTTATTTCAAGTACCAAGACTCATAGTGTTAGTGACAATAAAATACTTAAAACTATGTTATTATCTAACATACCTGAATTGCGGTCTGTGAGCCGCCATCCAGTGATGTATTATAGGGCCATCCACCCTGCCGGCTATAGTAGCCACGAGGCTGTTGGGGCTGTCGCGCACCCGACGCATTAGTGATGCGATTCGCAGACGCAGCAGCGAACCGAAATCCGAAACGCGTGCGTCCGCAAACATCCCCGACGCGCTACAGAAGCGCGGCAACCCCAGCATTACCCGGAACGCATTATTATATTGGACTCGTAGGGCATTATACGAGCCCTGTGTATAACTGACCCACAGTGCGCACGTGTACAGCGACTGACAGTAGGCCCTGAACAGTGTTATTTTTACCTGCCCCGTGCACCGTGCGAACTTGCGGGCCAGCATGTTACACCTGACAGCCAATGCCCTACGTTCCCTCTCCAGATCGGCGTCATCCGACAGCCTATCGGTGACCCAGTGCCCCAAGTATTTAAAACGAGTGACTCTTTTTAGCGGACCTCCGTCCAAAGTAACTAGTGGAACAATGTCGTACATTTTATTTTGGGCCTTAAACACTAAGAAAAGAAAGAACATAAACAAAAAAGAACAATTTGGGGAAAAATATACGTCACATCCACGCTCAGCATAATGCTACGACCCTATTCTAGACAGAGCCACAGCGCTGGTTTTAGCGACAGCTGGCGTTGACGTGATAACGTCAACCGGTGCAGTATGTAATGAAATTTAAATAAGAAATATAAGAATATCTAATTGATTTATTTAAATCTAGCGACTCGACATAGCTTCGCATGCGAAAAGCAACTTAAAATGTAGGTATAAACCTTCCTCTTGAATCACTCTCTCTATTGATGAAAATATAATTAAAATCTGTGGCTGAGTTTAAAAGATCTAAGCGACAGATGACGGGGAGCCACTTTTTTTATCTATGTAGAGATATAGATGTTTTCACAAGCTTTTATTTAAATCGCACTGTTCCTATGTATTTTTGTAAGATGACCCTCAAAATAAAAAAGAAATGGTAGCATTCCGCTTCCTTGAGCAGTAGAGCACGCGTCGTTTTCACATTACATCTGTCTAAGGTTGTATAGCAGAGTTTACTATGATAAAATCACGTAAAGTGAAAATAATAACGAATTAATCTCCACAAATGTTACACTATTAGTGCCAAGACTACCAGACCATGACGCAAGCTAACATAGACAATTGCCTCAATAGCTCCACACACGTAGGTATACATTGCTCAACACATATACGTATACACATAGACGGTCTATCAGCCTAGTTAATAATGGATCGGTGACCGTAATTCAATGATGTTAGTCGACTAACGTTGTAGTGTGGTGGAACAGGATAAATATTAGTGTAGTTACAGATGAAATTGAAATAGTCTAATTTTGGGATTGTGTTTCTACTAAATGTTATATTGTGTCTAAAATTAAATATTATTCAGGGTGAAATTGGATTCATGGACAATATTAAAAGGGACCACGTCACACATCTCAAACCGCGAAAAAAAAGTCAAAATGTAGGGAACAGTTGTTTTTTTTTACGATTTAAGGTGTGTTCCCATAGTAAAAGTGGTACATAATGATGAGTACAATGACCCCTTAAAATTTTGCCCATGAATTCAATTTCACCCTGTATTGTGATAACTCATGAACAAAATAAATTTTCCAGTAATAATCAGTTATGGTCGAAGCATCAGGGTCAATCATCATCATCGTAAAAATTTCTTAATCATATAAATTATATCTATTTTTAAAGACTTCAGTATTTAAAAATAAATATTACAAGAATATAATACCAACTATAATTTATTGTCTCATGGTGGAGGCCTCTTCTCATGCAAAGAATAATAATAATAATAATAATATCCTTGGACATTCCACACAACGCCATATCGTCCCAAGCTAAGCAACCTAATGGAATGAATGTACCTCATGAATTGGTCACCATACTTGATCAAAGTAGGTTGGCGATTTCAGACTTATATCCTAACTAATTATAAATGCTAGATAAGTTTATTTATATGTTACGCTTTCATGTTAAAGCGGCTGCATGGATTTGGATAAAATTTGACTCCTGGGTACACCATAATCTAGGTTAGGACATAATTTACTTTTCATTCCGGTAGTACGTTCCCCTGAGACATTTTACGAACTCCACCCGGGCGAGACTGCGGCCAAAAGCAAGTCCAGGTTTCCTCACGATGTTTTCCTTCACCAATGTCAGTAATGACCAAGATTCACTTTAGAAAGCACATAAGAAATGAATATTCACATCAGAACTCTAGTAATAATACTAATAATAGCACGAGACAAAAGAGAAGCAACTCGTTGCGTTAATACACATAATTATGACGGCAAAGTTCCCTAAAACCACTCTGAATGATCCCCATCACAATCTCCCGAATGTTTATGAACTGTATAAGAACCTTAAGTATTTAAAACCCCTATGAACATGCTTATCATTTGACAAGCACTCTCGTTTCTATTGATCGCTTGCTTCCAAAGGAACTCTGAAAATCTTCCCTTTATGTTCCGCAACGGCACATTTACTGTCAAAAAATCGTCGCCACAATCTTTTTTCAAGGGCAAAAAGGTCGAATTTTGAGTGTGTTTGAATTTTGCTGTTGAATAAGGTAAGTTTGTAAAGATGTATCATGTTTTTTTCGTCGCAAGCAGGTTGCAGGCAAAGAGTCACGCTATTATGTACGCACTTAATCTGTAGCAGCGCTCCCGACCCGTAAATATTGCTTCTCGAGTCGAAGAGAATTGTTAATACGGTGCTGCGAGCTTAAATGTTATGAAATAAGCTGTTTTCAACGTTTTACGAATAATGCTTGAAGGTATATGGGACCGGATTTATACTAAGACGCTTTATACTGCAGATGCAACGCAAACTGCTGAATGATTCATATGAAGCGGGTCTAGTTCGCTTTGTGGATGTGAATTCAATGGAAGCTCTGTAGCTCTTTAGTACACAAGTTTATTCGTGATCATAATATTTATTTTGATGCAGATTTTTGAGGATGTTTTGGGAATGGGATTAGTTATATGTAGAAATAAGTGGGAATGTTGTAAGATTTTCATGACCTCCGATGCTTTGTATATTTTCGTACCTTAATATTTTTTTTTACTGAAAGCATAATATCACGCCTTGTTTCTCCGAACTGAGAGCTGAACCCATAAAAAGCACACCCACACTTTGCCACATACGTTTAAGTCCCATTAATACGAGCATATTGCCTTCAACCAAATCCAGACTCCGGACTACTGCTGAGATATATTTTTAAAGGGAAAACTGAACAACACCAAACCAAACCACACCACCACCAAAAAAACACTTTATTCAACATGGGAAAATCAAACCCAGCACCTCATGCACCAACAAGGCAGATTGTTTATTCAAGGTAAAGGCAAAGACCAACCAATGTATTCTGAAAAACTCTGTCCATGAGTCTCAGATGATGTGAGCTCACTTCAAGTCAGTTCAAGTTCAGGTCATCTTCGATTTGGCGGTGAGATAATTACAGAATAGGTCAGTGTTCCTTAACATAAGCTGAAAACACTGTAATAGTTTAAGTTAATCTTGTTTTTCTCATAACGATTTAATTTTCTCCACATTTTCCGTCCATTAGCTTCGTATGGGATAGTCTGTAAACGACTTCCCGTAAAAAGTAAATTCCTTTTAGCTCAGCCTTATAAAAACTAAATGATCACACATTAGACAAACCAGAAGTAGGTTCGCTTAGTGCTCTATCGATCTGATAAAAAAACTAACGTTGCAAAAACCTCTTGTAATACATCTGGAAATAGCAACTGAAAATTGGGACCCTATTTCCTCCCAGAAATCTAGATTATTCCACAGAATACTGCGCTGTGTTTTATGGCGCAGTAACTTTACGAGTTTTTCTCTATAGAAATTCTCTTGGATATTTCAAATTGTTTATGTTTCTTTGAATTTTCAGATCTCTAGGCTCCCGGGAATAAGAGAATGAACTTTTGGGAGTGGAATAAAAATAATGTGGAGTGTTCTGGACGCTTATTTCGCGAATTGAATCTGCCGAGTTAATTGGATTTCTTTAGTATTCAGGTGAATGTTTAATATGTTGTTCATGAGTTATCCCTCGGGTTTTAACGTAGTCGTGATTAAATCGAATATTGCCACTTGATCGTTTGAACCTCTAGTCAAGGCTTGCAATTTTCATGCGATAAACCTATCTAAGTATTCTAAACCTGACTATCTCCTCTAAAAACAGACTGCTCTTAAAATATTTAAGCCAGAATTACCTGTGAGAGATTAAGCTCCTTGTCGCCAATTAGTCTTCCATTTGGAGCCGTTTTAGTGACCTGCATCAGATTAGAAAGTTAAGGAATTCTGTCTTTGCATTGCTTTGGCATAATTCATTGCGGATTCGCTCCCCGTCTGCAGCTTTTATCGTCCTCATGGGATACCGGCTCTGATTCGTTGAGCATAATTTTAACATTTTTTTCTCTGTTGTCAGGTTATGACGGGGATTTTTGTGACGCTTTATAGTGTGTGTAGAAGGGAGAAGGAAGTAATATTATGATTTTAGGCACAACATTATTTTGAATGGATGTTGTCACAAAAAAGGCTCTTATTTTTGCATCTTTGACAGCCGTTATGGGTCGTCAGAAGCACGAAAATCTGACAGTCTGTTTTACCAAAAGGGTATCGTATTGCCTAAGTACTGGGTTGTGGAGGTCAAATGGCAGTTGCTCCATGTCGAATACTGGTATTCAGCTGCATCCGGTTAGACCAGAAGCCGACCCGATCATAGTTTGGGAAAAGGCTAGGCAGATAATGTTATCACAAAAAAGTTTGGTATAATTTCACATTGGCTGATGCTAACTTTTATTTTTAAGAAAGTCACGAAGTTTGCTAATTTGTACTACTTTTAATGTAACAGTAATCTAATCGAATCCTGCGCATCATTATATAACGCAGTTTCTAAGTCAAATATAAAATCTCTAAGAAAAGTTTCTACGTCTGTAATTTCAACTGATGATTCCTATACAGGGTAAAATTGAACTCATGGGCATTATTTTAAGGGGTCCTTGTACTAATCATTATGAAAAACTTTCACATTGGGAACAAATGTGAAGTCGCGAAAAAAAATCTGCTATTCCATATACTATGCACGCATTAACTCGTCAAAATGTATGCACATGAATTCAATTTCACCCTGTATATAAATCTGTTTAAGAAGAAATACAATCCTGATAATACTTTTAAAATACAGCGCAAATGCAACACCATCTGTTGTTTTTATTATTTAGAAATAATAGTTATCTGTTTCGAGCTAAAACATAAAGAAGGTAGAAGGCATATCAAATATTCATTTCGTTCGCAAGGCGGAGCCAGGATCACAATTTTTACAAACGTGAACGTGAAGAAAATTAAATTTTATACTTTATTGTTCTTGTTTTAGAGTTGTTTTCTGCAATTTTATTATCAACCTTGTTAGACTTTAAAATGTTTTGTGCTTTAACGTGAGGAGTTGTTGAGATGACAACATATTTCTTGTTTGATCTTGAATCGTTTGTTTTTGTGTTTTGTAATTGAAAACGTGTTGCCATGATTTCGTCGAGTAAAGTTGAAATGTCAAGAGAATGATTGTGTAACATCGTTTTGTGAGCTATAATGCTCAGCCAGCTTAGCTAGTGGCTGCCCGCGGCTCCACCTACGTCAACGTTGAATATTTTTGGTTCAAACTTCCACCCCTATTTCATCCATTTACAGGGGGAGTGTCCTCAAATCCTTTCTTAAGTGACGTTTATCAGTCACTAGCTGCTCCCGCGCGGTTTCACACGCTGCTCGGCTCCTATTGGTCGTAGCGTGAAGTTACCTAGCCTATAGCCTTCCTCGATAAATTAACTATCCAACACAAAAAGAATCTTTCAATTCGGACCAGTAGTTCCAGAGATTAGCGTGTTCAAACAAACAAACAAACAAACTCTTCAGCTTTATAATATTAGTATAGATAATCTACCTCTGTACCAAATTTAATCATCGTGGGTTCAATAGTTTTTGAGATTTCGTGTTTAATACATTGACTGCCGGAACACAGATCTACGCGAGACATAATAATTACTTTTTAATTGTGACTGTAGTTACTAATACGAAAAGTTAATCAGAAAGTGAGTGAATGCATGAATGAGTGAAGGCGATGCACCGACTTCGGCCCCATTGTTCTTTATTAACCGCATGTGAATATATAGCTTAATTTTTTCTTGCGTTTTTATTGTCTAGTACACAATAAAAAATCGCCGGTCCATAAAGTAGCACTGCACAATAAGAACCAGCGATCTCTGACCATAAATAAAATGGGACAACGGTAGGTGATATATGATGATGAAAACTTTCACCATTTAACTTGGTGATGTCTTTTTAAAGACCGGTCAGGTTAGGAGACAATTGCTCAGTATTAGCAGAGAATTTTCAATGAGTACAGAACAAGAAGTACCACCTTATGCACTTATTATAGCAATAGTATTTTAATTTTTTTTCAGTGTTATAATGATGTAAACTCTCAAACTTACATTTTTTTTACTAGAATGTGAGAGGTATTAAAACCAAACTATCTACATGGCGAAACAATTTAATGTTGATGGAACATAATCTCGTTGCGATAACAGAAACATTTCTTGATGAGTCGGTTGAAGACGCGGAATTATCGCCAGGAGACTGGAGTATTCTGCGTCGTGACCGAGGCACTCCGTGTGGGGGAGTTCTACTCGCCGTACGGTCACCTGTGGTGTTGCGACGGCGCCGCGAATTTGAAACCGACTGTGGTGAAGATCTGTGGGCAAGTTTTACCTGGTGTGGTCGTACTATTTACGCATGCGTGGTGTACATCAAACCAAGTGCTAAAGACGCGGACTATATGCGCTGGTTTTGTAAAGTAGAAAGTGTTGTACCTGACTTAAATGGAACTGTTGTAATTTTAGGAGATTTAAATCAGAATAGTGCCTCTTTGTCTATTGTTAACTATTATTCCTACTTTTTATCTTTCTGTTGCCTGAATGAGAGGAATGTCGTGAGTAATTCGAATGGAGGTATGCTAGATGTGGTGTTGGTCCAAGAGAAAGCTGACACGATTGATACTTTTGTCAGTGCCACGGATGGTTTAGTTAAGCCTGACAATTATCACCCGCCATTAGATATTGATATTATAATTAAATCCAGACATATTTCTGATGTCATTGAACCTAGTAACATTATTTCCAGTAAAGACTGGAATTTCAAAAAATGTAACCGAGATAAGCCTTTTGATTTACTTTCGAAAAATACATGGGAGAAAGTTGTTCAGACCGATGATGTATGTTTAGCTACAAGGTACTTTTATGAGTCAATTTATTCGATCTTTGATGCTTGTGTACCAAAGAAACGGCGAGGTAAAACTTCAAGTAGGCGTTATCCAGTGTGGTTTTCCAAAGATATAATTCAGGACACTAAACTCAAGCTCCAATGGCATACTAAGTGGAAGCGCACTAAATGTACAATGGCCTATAAAACCTTTTCAGAATTGAGAGCTAACCTTAAAACACAGGTGGCACTTGCTTATGCATCGTATATCAGTATGATTGAAAATAATTTAAGATCCAATCCGCGTAATTTCTGGCAACATATTTCCAGCTTACGCTCAAAAGGTGGTTTCGAGCCAAGTGTTACCTACAACGGTGAAAAATGTTCAGGTGTTCAAGCAGCTGATGCCTTTGCTGATTTCTTTGCTAGTGTGTATCTTCCAGATGTTCCGCTACTTGATGCGGAAAAAGTTTCTCTTTGCGATAATAATGTTAACAGTAATTATGTAAATATATTTAAGTTCACTCCCCAAGATGTCATGTCAGGAATTGGTAAACTTAAACTTAGTAGTTCCGTAGGGCCAGACAATATTCCTCCAGAAATTTTAAAAAGTTGTAAAAAACACTTTTGCTTACCTTTATTTCATATTTTTAATCTGTCCTTAAAAACCGGAATATATCCACCACAATGGAAGGTTTCCAGGGTCACGCCTATTCCCAAGAGCCTGAATAAAACATTAGCAGAAGAATTCCGTCCCATTGCCATTTTGTCATCACCAGCTAAAGTTTTTGAAAACATATTACATAATTATATCTATTCCCAAGTTGAAAAGTATCTGTGTAACGAACAACATGGTTTCAGAGCAAAAAGATCAGTAAATACTAATCTTCTTACCTTAGTAGACTATATATCAAAACGTATGGACTGTAGAGGACAGGTTGATGTCTTATACTTTGACTTCCGGAAAGCTTTTGATAGGGTCAATAATGATATTCTGCTAGAAAAACTATGTGCCATCGGATTTCCGCCAGGTCTTTTACGGCTCCTCGCTGACTACCTCCGCGATCGTCAGCAGTTTGTCAGACTGGGCCTTTATGAATCCAAGCTTTATCATACTCGTTCCGGAGTCAGTCAAGGATCAATTCTTGGACCGCTTCTTTTCTTGATAATGATCAACGACCTTCCCTCAGTTATTCATCACGCCAGAAGTCTATTGTATGCAGATGACTTAAAACTTTTTTCCGAAATTCATTCTGAAGCTGATTGTCTGGCGCTACAAAGTGATATTGATGCGATAGTGGAGTGGAGCGTTAAGAATAAAATGGAATTTAATTCTTCCAAATGCTTTGTCATGAGTTTCACTCGAGCAAGAAACCCTATCACCCTTACATATAAAATTAATAACAATGTAATTACTAGAACAACTGGATTGAAGGATCTGGGTGTCACATTTGATAGCAAATTAACGTTTCATGATCACATGGTTTCTGTAGCAAAAGACTCATTTAGGCGATTAGGCTTCATACTACGCAATGCAAAAGATTTCAGTAACATCAGCACTATAAAATCTATTTTCAATGTGCTGGTTCGGAGCAAACTGGAGTCCAGTGCATGCGTCTGGAACCCACATGAAAAGAAGTACACCTTACTCTTAGAAAAGGTTCAAAAAACTTATCTAAGGTATATCTATAAACGTTTGAATGGATATTATCCGTTTATGTATCCCTCGAAATTTCTTTTAGGTTGTTTAGGGTATAATTCTCTAGAAGTGAGAAGAAAAAATGACCAAATCATAAATTTTTGTAAGATCCTTCACGGAAAATCAGATGCTCCTAAATTGCACGACGAATTGTTCCATCTTTTTGCTCCAATAAATTATAACCGTAACAGGAGCCACAGATTGTTCGCTGTGCCTCGAATTCGAACCGTCGCTCGAGCCCAGTCTCCTGTCCCTCGCACACTTTCTGCGCTCAACGCTCTCTTGGATGCTAAGCCTGACTGTGATGTGTTCGCGGATGAATGGAAGAAGATCTTGTCAGTATGTTTGGAGTACTGTGAGATAAGCGTATGACTGTTGAATTACTGTATACATAGTTACTACATTTATGTAATGTGATTAGACTATTGATTGCCACGCAGCAGACAATGCAAAAACTGTTGGCGTATAACGTGTAACTAATGTAATTGGCCTTGGCCGTTTTATGTTATAAATAAATAAATGAGACGGAGCTAAGCAGGACGTATTAGCTCCAACTGTTTCTGTGAAGTTATACTAAAATAATACTGTGAGGGGTGGTGGTCAGTCAGCCTCCAGACTGAAGTCGAGGTTATTGTTTTGAAGTGCACTTTCGTTATTCAGGACATGTTATACACTCTTGACTTTAACAAAACATAAAACTAACCTATTGTGTTAGTAATAAATGTTCAAAAAATTTACAACTTTTCAAAATTTACGTGCAAACATAAATTGCTGCAACAGAACTTGCAATCCATTTAAGTGGTCTATACCACTAAGAGGTGGATGGTGAGTATCTACATTAACAGTTAAAGTTGAGTAATGTGGCCATTCTGGGTAACCAGCCTCGGTGGCCGACATGACCGGCCATTATTTTGACTTACAACTTATGGTGAGGCAGCGTTTTGACCAGTGGCTTACTTTGACAAATGGCTGTAATGGATTTATTGTCTTTGCCAAATTAGAGCATGAACGGAATGTGTTTACATGAAATCTGGACTGGATAGAGATATTTTATGTTAAATGGGGATAGTTTAACGGTTTGAGTAATCGTGTCTTATGTTTTTGTTCGAAAATTGTTTTGATTCGCTTTATCATGTCACTGTTACAAAATATTTTAGCTATGTATGTTGTTGAAAGTCAAATACCTGGATTAAATAAATATATTTTTCTTGTGTTTCACGCCACCATTTTTTCGAAAAACTAATCATTCCAAAGCATATCAAAATTTTGTAAATCAGCCATTGGTATATATTTCGCTTCGCTGACATTAAAATGTCTGTCTAATGGTTCAACACGCATGTCATAATCACCTTACTTGGCAGATGAATCAAATTGCATTATGCTATTATTCGACGGAACAAATAGTTAGTATGCCTAGTAATAGTTAGTGCTAGTAGTTAGTATGCCTTTATTTTGCCGTAGTCGGGTAAAAAAGTGGCCGTGCGCGAAAATCACACATGAGAAAAAAAAAGTTATTCAAATAAATTAAAGCGTAAAAAACTTAAATGTTTTTATTTATTAGAATAAATCACTTTGACGTTTTGCTTTTCCATTACGTATACAATACGTCAGCTAGTCCACATTAGTACCACCTTCGAACTTTACCGCGCTTTTAGAGCATACGCGAAAAGTTCCAGGGTACAAGTGTCGAAAACTTTTGACAATTTTCAAACAAAGTGAAATGTGGCAGGTGCTATTTAGGCCAAACTTCTCACATAAGCCTGTGTTGACACGGCGTGAATGTTAATACTTTTATATGCGGGGAACACACCGATAAATCTTTTGGCATTCTCCCGATGGTTTATGTAGCAGTGTCTTTCTATGGGAGTTTAAAGAGTCGTAGAATTATGAGTATTTGCTGTCGTAGTCTTTTTGGTGTTTCTGATTTAGAATAGAATAGAAAATCATTTATTTGAGCACTCTAAAGGACAAGATCTTAATATTAAATAGATTTATGTAATTATTCAAATGTCGAAAGGCTTTTTGTTTGTTTGGTTAATTGTTGTAATCAACTTAAGGTATTGAGTAATATTCATTTGCTTACTTCTTTTGACAGTTTATTCAGTGACAAAATATATACCTACAGTTTTTGTCATAATCAAATTTTAACTTTGTGTAAGTCATTTCATCACCAAGCTCTCAAAACGGTGAAGAAAAACATCTTGAAATCGTATTTGAAAAAATGAGCTATAATCAAAGACATTTGGCATCTACCGACCCAGACTGGACCTATGAAGCCTATGTCCCAACTGCACCAAATGCATTTTTAACTGGTTTTCGCTCACGGGTGACATGACGCGCCTTTACAGCGGTTTACTCCGAACAAACCCTGAATATAAGTGAGTGGTAAAGAACGAGAATGTACTTGTCAGGTTAATATCAATTCTATTAAAGTCGCTAAATAAAAGTTTCTCAAAGACCTTTCAAACTCCCAAAGTTATTCTAGGAATCCATCTTACACGTGCAAAGTTTGGATTGGCGGAACCAATTCAAATAGAATAAGCATGAGGAAAGAAAAACAGTAGTTCTTGCGTCACCGAACCTAGTTTCAGTGGACAAATAAAACAATATCTGAGAATGATCGAAAACCGAATCTACATCTAGATTAGTTCTAAATCCAGGACAAGTTAATCGTGACTTGATGTACCTTGAAACTGTTCCCAGAGAATGAGCGAAAAGTTTGTCTCTCCGACGAATGTTCGATGGAGGCAACTTTGAATTACTTTTCCCCAAGTGAAAGACGTATAATGAATCGGGTCCGTCGAAGATATTTGTTCGAAACTCTGTGAAGAAATTTTCTAGTGAAAAGCAAAAGTTGTTCAACAAAATGATTCTCTTGATCTTTGGCAAACACTGCTTTACATTTTGGTTGGTATTGTTTTCGAGAATTTTCTCCAAATTAAAATGGTTGCAGTCACTTTGAAGGCGAGAGTTTCTGTGTATTTGATTCTGCTGTAGTTTGTTGCGATTTCAATTTGTTTTTCGATGTTTTCGTGCGCGTTGGAATTGTTCAGGTTTCGCTATGTTTTTGTTGGGGTTCTATTGAAAGCTAGGGAACCTGTTTTGTTTGAAGCTGTTAACATTCAAATCGTTGAAAGGTTTTTACGTGTGTCTGAGTTGGTAAATTTTTAGAAGGGTTAATTTTAAGGGTTCAATTCAGACAATCGCCGCAAAGCACGATTGAGAGCGTATTTCACCAATGAAACTGACCGTGATCGGTTTATAAACTCCATTTAAAGGTCACTGTCAGTGTCACTGATTATTTTCTGCGGAATATTGACACTGACAGGAGACGTTGGTGAAATTGGCGGATTGGTGCGGAATATTGGCACTAAGAATGTTGTTCGACTCCTCTCGCTCTGGGTGGAGTGGAAGGGAGTGTCAGCCTCTTACTGACTAAAACCCTCCCATGTTCCTTCTTTAGCCCTTTATAAACCCTTCCATGTTCCGGGGTAGCGGTAACTCTTTCGAACAATCCCGTTTACCCGGCATGAATATAACACTGAAGTCGCTAACCTGCCTTGAGCAAGTGTGGTAGTATTATATATAAATAGTAGAGGTATTTGATTGCAGTGGCACAATAGGAGGCTGTTAACATAAATTAAAAAAAAAACAAACACATTTCCACAGTCATTTCACGCAATATTACATCAAATTCCATTGAAATTGCTGTTAAGCTATAGGAATTTAATTTTCGACCACAGATCCATGTCAAACTCTGGAACATAGATTATCAGAAAGACAGAGCTGATTCAGAAAAACAAAGTAATTTTAAAAGCTTTTTAAAAAAAGTACTATCTGCCCGATCTGCCTTTTAAACGATGAAACTTAAAAACTTTTAAATGACATTACTTTGGAACTTCGATAAATGAGTCCAATGAAAATAGGTTTTTATTCTATGACCCTTTAAAATTTTTTGGTTGAAGATCTTCAATCCGATCGAATGACTATGGTGATTTCGTCTGGAGAAGATTATCCTTCACTTATTATAATAGGTAAGAAAGTAATAACAGAAGTACTGCCCACGATTCCGTCCGTGAGCATTCATGGTTTTTAAAGGCATAAACGAGGTGATCCGGCAAAGAACCAAAGAGTTCGGCATAGCTCACAGCATAAGCAAGCTGATGTGGTATTTGGCCGGTCATTGTAGCTGTAGAACCACCGATGACCGGGTAGGACCCGGGTTCTTGAAAGGAGACCTAGGATCAGCAAAAGTAAGGTAGGTAGATGTTGCTTGGTGTCTTTTTTAAAGTTTGAAAATCATCAAAAGACCGCTCTGGGTAGAGTGAAGGGAATGTTAGACTCTTACTGCCTAAAACCTTTCAATGGTGCTTCTTTAGCCCTTTCGGTGCCGGGGTAGCGGTAACCCTTTTGGATAATTCCGCTGGGACAATCGAGTTCAACTGTGTGTGATTGTAGCGGCCTATATCTAGCAGTGGACCACTACTTCATACTTTTTGATGTCCTACATGACACTATTTTTTGTCGAAATTCAACAAAAGCATCAAAAGTTTGATAGCAAATATATATAGTAGTTAGAAGTTATCGATTTCTTTTAATTCAACGTTCGATTCTCGCATTATCAATGTACGCATGAAAACACATTGAGGTTTTGAACCACAGATTCACCACTCGTTTTCGGAATGACGTTTAGAATTAATAATCTTAATAACTGATTATGCTCACTGTCCAAAAAATCCGTTGTACAGTCGCCAGCACATCAAGCTATCTATAACTGTCAAATTATCCCAATTGAAAATGAACCTTTTGTCTTTGCAATACAGTTTGAAATACTATCAAAGAAGTAGGACAGATCGGAGTAACTTGATATGCTGGCCTCTGTACAATAAAGCTAGTGAACTAATTTTAATATCCCTCAAACAAAAAGAAACCCTCTTTTAGGTCCTGTGCTTTTTCGTTTATGTTGGAACCTCTTGCGATGTCTTTGCAACACTTTGTCTCACAGACTCCTCGGTGTATTTGTGTGTGGTTGAAATGTTTATTTTGTGGTCTGAATATTACTAATTTTGATAATAACAAGCAGTATCCCTTAGGAGATCCGCGTTCCTAATCTCGGTACCTGTGTACCATACCTACGCTTTCGAACTGGATATAAGAGCTGCATAAACTAGTTGATCAAAGAGTAACAAAGAACAGTGGGTCAAGTCATAGGTCTTGAGTTCGAACCTGAGTCACGCACCTCTGATTTTACGGATTCATGTGCGTATTGTATAATAATCACTTGCTTAAAATCGGTGAAGGAAAACATCGTGAGGAAACCAGCATGTCTGAGAGATATTTCTCCACAGCATGTGAAGCTAAGTCAGAGGACCATGGGCAGCATAAAAACTCTGACACCAGGTTAGTCACTAACCACACGAAAATAAGAAGAAGAACAGTGGGTCTAGGAATTAGATGGTTTTTTTTTACTTATAGAGAAAACATCTTAAACTAGAACCAGACTTGAACAAGTAGCAGAAGTGGCTGAAATGAAGCATTTTGAATTCAAACAAAATCATATTCAACTCTAAGAAGGTTCTTCAAGTGTCAATTAGTGAGTTTTATTACCAAATTTCAATTAGCTCAAAAGAAAAATGTTTGAGTACAATTTACCACATGAAATACACTTGATATTATTATAATATCTAAGTTAATGTAGAAATATCTACGAGCCAATATAGGCGTGGTGGTGGTTTTCAGGTGTACATAATGTAAAATATTCTATTCTATTCTTATTTCATAAGTGAATGAGAAATTTTCTTCGCATTTGCCCCTAGCCCTCATTTCGTTACTACCAATTTACTAAGTACTTGCATGCGTGGACTAAAATCGAGCGGCTCTTAAACCACTGTTTATTAACTTACACTGTGTTTTCGGCCCTGATGGGGTTTAGCGACTGTTAACCGCTAATCCGTGAAACCTCGACAGTTTACATTAAACTAAGTTTAAACTGGACGAAGATTACCTTTGGTGCCAAGTTCTTACCACACAGTGCCCGTTAGCTGTTCTGTAATTATTGTTGATTAAGTTTACACAAAATCGGGTACGCTATGCTAACAATAAGTGGGTAGAATGGCGAGAAATATGGGCACTTGTAGAGAACTAAATAATTTATGATATTTTGTCGTTGTCTTTTACTAACAAACATAATCAGAAAGAGACAGAAGACTCAATCCGCCCGATGTTTGCGCGTATAACTTTAACATGCCTGTCTATAAAAGACATTGCTTATTATATTTTACAAGACTTATTTATTTATTATTTTCTTTCTTGTTTTATAAAAGAAATTCAAGTCATTGCCTTTAATTTAGTTTAAGAATTTTCCAAAAGACTTTTTAGAAAATAAACCTCAAAACTTTTTGAAACATCTCTTTGTACTTTCACAAATAAAGTCTAGCACTATTGAAATGAAAATCTTTTATTACCTATGATAAAATTCTTAACAATGGCTCCTAGAAAAGTTTTGAGAAAACATGTTTATTAAAACCAATATGCCTCAAACCTGAATGACTTCAGTGATCTGATTAATAAAGTAAAAATCACTTCTGTAGACATTTTCATTCGGATTTCGTAATGATTCGCTTTGTGTACTGAAAGCCTTGTGTGAGCGTTGAATTATTTTATTTAGATTAATTTTGAGCTTGAATAACCTTAATTTGCTGGTGTGGTTGCTAAAGATTAGGTTCTGAGTTTAAATTTAATTGACGACACGGTTGGCGCAGTGGTTGAGCGATTGACTGCTGCGCACTATGTCGCGGGTTCGATTCCCGCACGGAACAAATATTTGTACGACCTGCATTTGTTACGAGTCTAGGTGTTTTTCTATCTATAATATGTATGTATTTACAAAAAAATATTGTATATAAGTAGTTTATCAGCCATCTCGGTACCATAACACAAGCATTAGGTAGCTTAGCTTGGGATGATATTATGGCGTTGTGTGAAATGTCCAAGGATATTATTTATTATTATATATAATTTTGCTAGTAATCCTATTGTTTTTTGTTTTTTTTAATCTATATCTGTCTATTGTAGTGGAGGGATGTGTGGTGCTACGCGAATGGATAGAATACGTAATGAGTATATAAGAGGAAGTCTGAAAGTGACACCGGTGACTGAAAAGTTGTGTGGAAATCGGTTGTCATGGTATGGGCATGTTATGCGGAGGAACGAGGAAAATGTTTTCAGGAAAGTTGTGAGTATGAATGTGGATGGCTATACTAGTAGAGTGAGACCAAAGAAACGATGGATGAATTGTGTGAAAGATGATATGGCTAGAAAGGGAGTGACTATCGCGATGACGACTAATAGAGAAGTATGAAAGAAGAAGACATGTTGCGCCGACCACAAATAAATTGGGATAAGGGCAGGAGAATGATGATGATGAATGATGATGTAGTGGATATTCTGTGCAGTAAATCAATTGAGTGAGACAGGAAAGTTGGTCTATTAAACTGCATCATCATTCGGCATATAATCTTCCCACTGCTGGAACACTGGCCTCCTCTCGGTGAGAGGGGTGGGCCGTTATCCACACACAGGCCCAGCGTGGGGTAGTATATGACACAAATGTTCGAGGGCAAGGCGGTTTCCTTACGGCGTTTTCTTTTACCGTTTTGAGAACAGTGTCATGAAATTATGTATACAATAGTTTTGTGATACTGTTTCAGAATTTTGCGTACAGATCTTATTTAATATTTTTCACAATTTAGTCCATACATCATCATTTTAACCGAAAGACGTATACTGATATAGGCAAACCGATAGTGCAAACTTGGGGGATCCAAGTACCGCCGGTTTGCACTTGTATCTAGCGGATTCCTATGGCTTTACGGTCAGCGGCCTTTTATCGCTGCGTCTAGTCGTAAACGTAAGAAAGAATTTAGATGAAATATTGCGCACAGATAGACTATGATCTGGGTAAACTTTTATTCTCGGTTCCTAAACTAATATCTGGGGGCACAGTAGTGCCCCCGCCAAGACGAGGCAAGCGAAGCGCAAGGGCACTACCTTTTCTTGAAGCGCTTCGTCGTTTTTTTGAACCCATGTAACTTGGGTTTGGATTATGCGAAATCAACAAAATTTTCGGGATATGTTGTCAATAACGGACTTATTAAGCATATAAATATTTTTCAATATTTCATTACTTTTCTGTTATACAATACTTCTTGTAGTAACGAACGGCGAAGCCACATATTTTTACGAAAGTGTAGAGTTTGTAAAGATAGGCCTTGTAAAGTTTGGGCGTGTAGAGTTAGAAGCTTGGCTCTACATGAGATCTGATAACTTTTTGACAGTGCGAGTCATATGGTCTCGTCTTGACAACATTTTACATGAAAATGTTTTTGGTGGTATTCTAAGATTATTACCGACCTCCATGTTGGTATAACTGCAGGTTAACGTTATCAAACGGTAAATAAAAAAATATAACAGCGCTTATACTCATCATTATGAAAGAAAGAAAAAAACTCTTGAATCACTCAATCTATTAAAATAAACTGCAGCAAAATCCGTTGCGTAGTTTTAAAGATTTAAGCATACATAGGGATATAGGGACAGAGAAAGCGACTTTGTTTTATACTATGTAGTGATTCTTGTTAACTGTCAATTTATTTGTTACCTGCAGCAGCACAGTCACGTGTTTCTCCTCGGTCCTCTGCCTGACGAGCGCCTGTTCCACGTTCCACGACTGCTGGGTGGATCCGGTGCCGAAACCCGTGCCCTTCGCCCAGTACAGCTGGCCCTTCTCTTCGGATTTGCCTGTAGACCCGAAATTTGCACAAACAAAACTTTGTCTCTAAATACACCCGTGCAAAGCAGCTAAAAAGCTACGTATTCAGAACCATTAAAACCATTGACAATCAGTATCTCGGCCATGGATAATGGATGGACCACAGACAAAACACTGACAACTAAATATTCCTTCGCAGTAGTTAATTGAAGATGGCAGGAATAATACGTTCGTAAATCAGTTGCGCTTCGTTTTATATGTCAGCACACGAAATTTGAGTCGGTGTACGACATAGACTAAAGAGCTTGTATTGTATTTGTAAAAAGCCTATGAACATGAACATGACAACAAACTCAAAGAATAACAAATCAAAATTATCTTTCACTAGCACTTTGCCCGCGGCTTCGCTCCCGTGGTCTTTCCCGTGTGACCCGTTATTTTTCCCGGGATAAAAAGTAGCCTATGTAACTAAGAAAACTCAGCTTTCCATTTTAAGATTCTAACAATTTTTTAAATCGGTCCAGTTGTTTCGGAGCGTATTCATTTCAAACTAACAAACCAAAAATCTTTCCTTTTTATAATATTATTATAGTATAGATTAAAATAAAGATTCCGCAATCAGATACCAATCTGATGCAAACATGAGGATGAGTCCTTACCTAACCTCCTGTTTTCCTATAAAAACAATACAAGACAACCGGTTTGTGTTTATAACATAGAAGGAACACGGTTCGCTAGAGATGTCCTCAATGAATGCATTGTGTACCATCCTCCTTCCATTGTTTTGTCGGTACGTGAGGGTTATACCCTCCGGCACCAAAGGGGTTGTTAGCACGGCTTGTCTTGATCCTTCATGGGGTAACATGTACAGGGATTTTAATGGGGTGATAATATTAATATTGTTATGTTTGGTTTTAAGTAATTACTTGTGTGATTTTTATTTTGGGATCGAATGTGAAATAGTTATTTGCGTTTATCGTATTAATTTATTTTTCTAGTGTCTTCCAAATTTGACTATTCCTTTGTTCATCATTTCATCGCAAATAGTCTATTTGTTCCTTACTATTTGAATCACTACATAAGCTACTATAATAAAGCAAAGTCGCTTCCCGCGTCTGTCCGAATGTCTGTATGTATGCTTAGATCTTTAAAACTACACAACGGATTTTGATGCAGTTTTTTTTAGTATATAGAGAGATTCAAGAAGAAGGTGTATATGTATGTATAATAACATGCAATTTCTGTCATCGACGTGGGCGAAGCTGCGGGCAGAAGCTAGTTATTCATATAGAGATCCTATCTCTTCTGTGTGTTTTTTTTTATTTTGCCGTCTTTTAAACCTTACTTAAAAATATGATTTACTATAGCGTCTTTCAATTCATATTTAAAGTCTCTTCAAAACCTAACAAAAATATTTACCACATATTTTTTTATTAACTCCATTAATTTTTCTCCCTAATAAAATAAGGAACACAGTAAAATTGAAAAATTTTACCGAGATAACGAGACACAGTATTGTGTAAAATGTCTCCGGTGGGCCGTTTGTCTTGCCCAGTAGCAGCTGGAAACAACACGCGAAGGCGCGATTAAACAAACACCGTTTTTAAAATCTCAGGCAATAATGTAGAGTTTAAAGCGTTCTTTGAAACAATTTTGTTCTAGATTTGAAATTAATTTAATAAGTGAACTACATAGATGAGGAGCTCGTGACTAAGTACATACTAACAGCCACACAGGTCGATCCACCAGGTTAACCTACGCTTGCCGGGGTTGGCTGTAGATGGGTGACCATCTTTACATACCGAGACTCCTACGAGCCTCAGAAAGCACGTTAAACCGTTGGTCCCGGCTGTCATTTGTGCATCTTTGACAGTCGTTACGGGTGGTAAGAAATCCTTAAATCTGACACCCAGTCTTACCTAGGGGTATCGTAATGCCCAGCTACTGGGTTGTGGACGGCAGATAGGCAGTCGCTCCATGTAAAATACTGGTATCCAGCTGCACCTGGTTAGACTGTAAGCCGTCCCCAACATAGTTGGGAAAAGGCTAGGCAGATAAGATCATGCTGGTTGACATTCTTGTGTATGTCCACAGAAGTGACTAATGAGTACAAGGTGTGACAATATTATTTCAACTTAGTACCAAATCTAAAGTCGTGCGTACTGTAATCGTAGGTGGGTAATCACCATTATATTATAAAGGCGAAACTTTATGAGTGAATGTATGTGTGTGAGTTTGTATGTTTGTTCGTCCTTTACGCTCAAACGGCTGAACGGATCTGAATGAAACCTGGCACAGAGGTAGTTAGTGACCTGACCTGTATTAACACATAGGATCACACTTTTTATCCGGGTAGTACGTTCCTTTGGTATTATCTCCGACATCCAGACGGGGGAAGCCGCTGGCAGTAGCTAGTTAATAAATAAATGGGTTTTGATGTCTAGAATATTTCAGTAGCAGCCCGCAGTCTAGATTTGTGCCCAGTTGATGTCACTAGACTCGCCCCCTATTACATGGGACTTAATTATAACTGGCGAAATGTGGGTGTACTATATGTATACACCTCTGCCAAACCCTTCGGGGATTAGAGGCGTGATGGTATGTATGATGTAATTAATAAATAAAACGCCACCGTGTATGCTAGTTATGCTGCATTTAATTTTACAGTCGTCACGTTGCTTGCCATAAATGCCACGCTGTGCAAGGGGGAATCAGTTATCGCAGCATATTATTACTTGCACACGTATTTTATTATACTACTGTTTTTCCTTTTGACTTTGTTATTTCTACAGATACTGATGTATAACTTGCTATTGTTTATAACGGAGACTGTCTCAAAAAAGAACCACTGACTTTAAAAAAAACGCTACTAAATGAAAAAAAAAAAAGAAAGTCGGTGACACAAAATGAAAATACAAGACACTGACTTCCGATAAGTCAAAAAAAGTCAAAGTCAAAGTCAAATCATTTATTTCAAATAGGCACAAGTAAGGCACTTTTGAACGTCAAAATGAACAAGAAATAGAATTGATTAAATGACTGTGATTGATTGATATTTAAGTAAATATATTTCATTTTATAGTGTTTTTCGGAAGTCAGTTGTTTTATTGTATAAAGTTTTTTTTTGAGTTATTACATCATTTCTAGCAATTTAGTTCACATACAGTCAAACATAGAAACTCCGCCTTTGTAGAAGTATATTAAAAATCGATACTGCATAAAAAATGAAAGGCTTCATACGAATTCATTTAAAAATTTATAGAACGAACTTTCAAAAATAGGCTTGAAAACTAACATCAAAGTGTTTTAATAATAACAAAAAACCTGTATAAGTTCGCTGTACAAAGGCGCAAAATATCAAAGCAAAAAAAAAAACTGGATACTGTTTTTTAAGCACGTTCCACCGTACTAGGGCTTTTTATTTTTTCCACTGTATTTTTACAGTTGGACTTTACAGTTTTTTATTACCTCCACCTGCAGACAACGCTAGTCTTTTAGTTGTACAAAGGGGATCTGTGTTTCTTCAGTTAATACTGGATTCTAATTTGTAAAAGCTATGCTGGTAATTGCATTTGGGGATTGAAATTTTTCGAGATTCCTACTTAATTGTGATGTGTAATGTAATTTGTTTGTTTAATGTTCAAGCTGGTTTTATTTACTGTGAGTCGAATAAAGTGCGGGTTTTTTACGAAACTTTTTCATGGTCCTATGTAGAGGTTTCGTATGTAGTTTTCTTTAGTGTTAGTAGTACGTACTAAAGTTTAGTGTCTTCTTTATGTACGCGGTCTAGTGATTTAAGAACTCTGTTTTTTAAGGCTCACACGGCCAGGCTTAAGTGATATTGGCTGTAATAATTTAGGTATCAAAGAAAAAAGAAAAAAAATGTTTATTCTGCACAAACAAAACGCACAGTTCTAATAATAAACTAAAAAGTCATTAAATACACCCGTGCAATGCAGCTAAAAAGCCTCGTATTCAGAAACATTAAAACCATTGACAATTAGTATCTCGGCCATGGAGAATGGATGGACCACAGACAAAATACTGACAACTTATTGCATAAGAATATAAACATGACAACAAACACTAGAATAACATATCTATTTTTCAAATAATAACATAAAATGCACGAGAAACAAAAATGCCGATTGCAAGGTTGGACAAATAACAAACAATATCATGGATGGTAGCACACGTAGCAGCTAAGCTTATTGATAAATGTTTGAGAATATAAAATTAACTAAACTATCTTTATATTTTTATACAGGGTGAAATTGAATTCATAGGCATCATTTTAAGGGGTCATTGTACTCATCATTTTGACGACACGGTTGGCGCAGTGGTTGAGCGATTGACTGCTGCGCACTATGTCGCGGGTTCGATTCCCGCACGGAACAAATATTTGTACGACCTGCAAGTATTTGTTACGAGTCTGGGTGTTTTTCTATCTATAATATGTATGTATTTACAAAAAAAAATGTATATAAGTAGTATATCAGCCATCTCGTTACCATAACACAAGCATTAGGTTGCTTAGCTTGGGACGATATGGCGCTGTGTAAAATGTCCAAGGATATTATATTATTATATTATATTATCATTATGAACAACTTTCACTTTGGGAACAAATCTGAAATCGCGAAAAAAGCTGTTCCCTACATTTTGAGGATTTATGCGAGTATTATATATGGAACAGCAGATTTTTTGTTATTTGTATATTTCTTCTTAACGTTTTTTTCGCAGAGAGCGTTAATTTTATCGAGTATAGCAACATTATAATTAGTTATGTTATGCCACAGGTCTAAAATAAAAAAAATGCATTGCGTCATATCAATCATAATAAAAACGAACAGAGTACTTTTAAAAATAAACCCATTAACCATACCCACCTCGTTACACAATTCCACTCTTATTTTCAGGCTTTTCAACAGAATATATTAAAAATATAGTACACTACCAGCCATGACAGTGCGTGTTTAATATTAAATATACGCAGTGTACAGCGCTGTTTCTGATACATCGTAAAAATTCACGAAACGTCGGTCATTCGGTTTTACGGTCGACATGAGGCTGGGTTCAGATGGGACGCGGCAGGCGACTGTCAGCGAGTTGCTCTGGGCTATATAGAGCCACTTTTTGTTGGTTTTCCTGTAGTACGTGCGCTTCGGAAGGTTTTGGCTGTTTTATTATTTAGAGGTCTAGTCTTTTTGGGTATTTTGTTGTACGTTTTGTAAACAGCTGATCTATGCTAGTTTTTTTATTCCTTTAGAATGTGGATGAGTTTCTACTGTTGTTCTTAGTCCTTCTATTATGAGACACTCCTCGGTGGGTAACGTTTAATTAAAAATAACATAAAGGTCTTTTCTGTGGTATGATAAATTAAAGTTTACCTAGTGGAAAAACAGAACACTATCATAAAATGGAAATAAAGGATCACACACAACATCTGAACCCACCATTACAAGTCGTAGAGATGTGCTAAATTTTTGACTGACTCGCGTGTTTTTTTATACATTTTACGGTCGTGTAGTGGGTACGTTTATGTTTTATGGCCACCACTACTCCGGGTTACGGAGCAGGGATGTTTTCTTTTGAACTTTTAATTGAGTTAAGAGTTCTGACGGCTCAGCGCGTGAAGAGTATTTCGAAGTGTGATGGGTGTTTCAGTTTCGATAGCCTTGTTCCCATGTGTGTTTTGTATCGCTTTTTTATTAGGCCCCGGACAGGCTTTTGGGAGGTATCTCGATACAGGCGAAGTTTCTTTTTTCGCGTTTTGTTTCGTGCCAGTAATATTGTAGTTCGTTCGAAACGAAAGGAGTTTCAATTTTATTTTTACAAGGACTATGGTTTGTTATGTGTAGTAGGTTAGTGTTTTATGAGCTTGCCTTCACTTAATTACAGAGATGCTAAATAAATTGCTGCTTTTGGCCGAATTGGTACTTCTTGAATATATTTTAAGTACTATGATGTTAAAAGAGCATTCAAAAATTATGCTATATCTACTACGAACTACATGCTTTGAACCGTCAGACATTTTACCAATTTTAATAAACGTAGGTACCACATTGATAGTTTTAGCTTATGATTTAACCATGGCAAAAATATTTTCTCGTATATACAGCGAGGGAAATTATCGAATTGTTACCCTAATCGACACTCTATTATCTACTTGCCGTGTTATAACCATTTCATAAAACTATCAAAGAATGACAGTTGTGATTCGAATATACGGATAGTTAAAGTTGGTACCTATTCAACTTGCTAGACAATTTAATGGACTACCTAGCTGACACCTATTAATTAGGTAAATTGGGAAACTCTACTGCACCAATATAAACCAAAAGAAACTATACCCGATTAAAACACACATAAATCATTACTCTAAGCTAAACTTCAGGCTACTAAATCTTCCTACAATCTGCCATATAGTCGCATACGTCCAAAGTTGACTATAAAGAAAACTGTGCACGTGAACACGGACCAAGTTCTCCGCTGAATCGGACGAATTGCGAAGTCCCGATCTCTGGTGATTTTCAATAGAGAAGTAATTCGAAGTTTGAACGCGACATACGGAATTTATTACGACGTGTTTGAGTTATTTTGCTTGTTGATGTTACAGTAAAAGGGGATATCTTTCCAAGTTTAGACATGTTCGGATTATGACTGATATTTTTATTATAGAACATGTTATTCATGTTAGGTTGGGTAAAGTATGACATCAGACGAACAAAGTCATTGTAAAATAAATTGTCTGAAACTCATCGGAGGTACACTTATTTCTACCGCGAAACAAAAGTGCTGCATTTGTGTTGGAAGCCTGCTTTACAGCAAGGGGACAGGGATAAGAGACCAGCGGGATTGTCCGAAAGGGTTACCGCTGCCCCGGAACTCAAAGGGCTAAGAAAGGAACATGGATGGGTTTTAGTGAGTAAGACTCTGACACTTCCTTTCACTCTACTCAGAACGGGAGGAGTCTTTTAATGATTTCCCACCCTTAAAAAAAAAGAAAATCTGCAAAAACGATCGACTTTCCCCACTTTCTAGGGTTTTAGATGAGAAGAAAAAGCGCCTTACTCTTAAAAAAGGGACAAGAGATATTCCAAAATTGACTTCGGCTATGTGTATGTATCAATGGATATTAATTTTAACGTCATTGGGATAATCATTGAGACGCCGAATGTTCCTACCAAACCTTCAACTGAACAATACATAAATTTAAATTAAATATTTTTACAATTGCCCAAATACCTGAAACAAAAATAGACTAAAAAGTCAAAGCAATTTGAATAAACGAATGGGTAGGTAAAATTTATAAAAGTCACAAATTAAAAAACAAAACAAAATGTCACATGCAATTAAAGTTGGGGTTAAAACACTAGGGCCATGGGGTCCGAATTCCCACTATGTTTTTCGAGACATCGCCAAGCGGTTGATCCACTCTTCACGTGACCAGAGGGCTGGTCAATTTTTAGGCCAAAGAATCAGCAAAAACGAAATCAGCATTGCCATTCAACGTGGCAACGCTGCCAGCCTTTTGGGAACTTTTCCTGTTGACAGCGATGTGGATGAATTTTTTGACGCCCTATGAGCTCTTCCCTTTTTTTACCACTTGTACATAATGGATATATTTTTTAGTTTTCGGTTGTATATATTAAGTAATTGTTTTAGCATGTAATAATTATGATAGACATATTATAATTATTACATGCTATACTATACAAAAGGCTGGCATGGCATGGCTATTTTAATTATTAAGATTAAATGATTAAAGTGACAACTTTAATAATTTAGTCTTAATAATTAAAATATGGATGCAAAACACTGTAAGAAAATGATTGATTAAATGATTAAAGTAAACGATTGCATTGGTAGGTAATAATAATTCCTATAATATTTCGCTCTGACAATTCCTTCCCCATGATATATAGACTATACTGAGTAGCTCTCAGAGTGTGGATGAGTTTGGCTCGGCTCCAGGGCCGGATGAGTTGCCCCCAATAACCAAACGTGAACGACATATTAAACGGTTTTTAGAGTCCATAAAATGTTATTGGTACTCAATAGTGTCGATATTTTGATAGTAAACAGGTAAAATGAGGTGGGGATTTAAATTTTATGTGGTTGGATTAGTGTGGTGCATGCTGGTATAGTTGTCGATTTGGGTATGCATTAAAAGATTATGCATTAGTAATGACACTTAGGTTCAACTGGCATATAAACAACTTATTTTGTTTATGAACAGCTACTTAAAATTGTTAAAATTATTGGGACTATTCAATTTCGTTTCATTTCGTAAGTAACCAAAGTACCTAGAGCAAGTTAATATTAATTCATTTTCTCTGTAAATGAGCTTGGTGGAACCACTTCTTGGAATTGAGATACTGTTGTACCAACTTGTTTCGTTACATTTTCCGGGATTTTTCAAGAAGTGTTTTTATAAATTTCAGGATAATATTTGCCTATTGAAGGAAATATTTTGCTGTATAAGATTGTGTCCAGTTGACATAATAGGCACTGTAAGACACGATGAAGAAATTGACTCAACTAATTTTGAGCCATGTAAATACTTTGTCATACCGAAGGAGTCACCGGTCGCCAGTCAAAATGAACTCAAAAAACTTTCAAATTTCTCCAAATGATTTTAAACCTTAAAAGGTTAACTGTAAAGCACAAAATCGATTGAGAAAATTTTACAGTTAGTTTTAACTTTACTGTACAAAGGCCAGCACTTCAAGTTACCCCAAACTGTAAAATTTGTTTGATAGTTTTTCAACTTTATTACTAGAGCATAAGTTTCATTTTCAATTTAAAAAAATTGACCTTTTGGGATAGGTTGATGTGCTGGCGTTTGTAACTCAGGCGCAGACGTCTCTCAAAATAAGTTAAGTATTAATTTTCTGTTCAATGTAAACCGCCAACTACACTATTTTTAAATGTGTCACTTATTACTTTTTACTACAGTAAAGTTACGATGAACATTCTCCAAGAAAATCTTTACGTGAAATCAAGAAAATTCATCGCTAAGCATATTAAGCACCAACTTAAACTATCCATCCTTATATTTTAAATGCGAAAGTGAGTTTATTTGTTTGTCAGTCAATCACGCAAAAACAGTGGAACCGATTTATATGAAAGGCACACACGACGTCACGGGCCGCAGCTAAAATAATCTAATCACAACAGTCATGGTGTAGCCATTTCACGGCAAATCGACGTAGGGTGTCAATTTGTCAATTTGTAGGTACTTACAGTGTTTTGCATCCATATTTTCGAGACGTAAACAAGCTCCCTAGTTCACGGAGTAGCTACTAAAATGTTACAAACTCAAAAATTTAATCCCTACTACCTTTGTTCAAGGAGTTCCAAGTCCCAAGTTTTCCCACTGTCTAGTTCAACACTCCAACCGGTTAGACCAACACAATGTTGCCATGAAATTATTAATCTGGTTTCATCAAACTTGAAACTTGGGCAAAGTTGGAACTAAATCAAATTATGCGCACAACCTGTACAACAGAGGGAACACCATAAAGCCTGGCGCTCATTGGCAGCACGGCATCGCAAGGTATTTTTTAGGCAACGAACAAAACATAACTTAATAGTATGGAAATAAGTTGAAATTTCAATGTTATAACTTAAGAGAAAGTAATGAATATTTATATATGATAAAATATAAAGAATTCCTAATATGGTATTATTAGATTCATTTAGGTTGTAAGTTAATTTAAAGCGTCCTCTTTCCTACAATTTTTTAAAATTTTTTGCTGTGCCCGACAGAGTCCATAATGATCTTAATTTTCTACCTTACCACCTACATATTGTGGAATGTAAATAAAGATTGAGTATAAAGTGGAAATTTCAATGCTTGCCTAAAAATACTTTGCCATGCCATGCCGCCAATCGGCGCTGGACCTAAGAGGGCCCACTCTAAGATTTGCGTTCATTAGGCAGTGCTCATTTTGTGAGCATGTGACCTATATCAGCCGGTGTGGTGTCGGGGATGAGCGTGTTCATTATAATTATTATGTTTTAGAGTTGATAGGTGATTTATTTTTAGTATGGTTGTGGCTTTAAATATCTGGCAGTACTGTTATCACACAGACGATAAAAGCTTATACTAATATAGTGACCTATTAACCAGTATTATAGCTATTTCATTTTTCTATATTAGTGGAAACTTAGTATGCACCGCCGTTGGGCGGAGCACCGCCGTGTCCTCGTAGAGGCGATCGGCGGCGGCGACCTCTCGCGCCCGGCCCTGGTGCAAGCCATGGTCCGGGGCGAGAGGGAGTGGGAGGCAGTCACCTCCTTCTGCGAAAAAGTCATGCTCGCGAAGGAGGTGGCGGGATGGGAGAGAGAAAGGTCCTCCCGTCCCAGCCGCCGCGGGAGACGCTCCGGGCGTCGGGAGCCACGTGACGACTCCCGGCCACCGTAGGCGCGGGCCTGCGGACGGTGAGTAATGGGTGACCTACCGTCCGATCAGCACCAGACCCGTGCCGTACGGCGCGTATATGTTCCACGCGCGCCTCAAAGAGATGTCAGCATATGAAGGGGCCCCTCAGGGCCAAGCCTGCCGGGTAAGCGGGATTGTCCGAAAGGGTTACCGCTACCCCGGAACATAAAGGGCTACGGAAGGAACATGGATGGGTTTTAGTCAGTAAGAGTCTGACACTCCCTTCCGCTCCACCCAGAGCGGGAGCAGTCATTGGATGATTTCCCAGCCTTAAAAAAAAAAAAGTATGTAAATATTGATTATATTGCTTATAAAAATGTAGTGTTGTCGTCGTATAAACTTATCGTATCGTAAAAACTTAGGTGAAGCAAGCGAGTCGTTCCACCTAATTCTTGGGATTGACACTACTGACAGCTGCTGCTCACTTCACATTTCACCTTACGTTATCACGGTGAGATATCATACAGAATAGCACTATAGGTATTTTTCAAATCATTACTAGGTATACGAACATTTGCTGATCTATACTAGTCTATACTATCTATACTTCTATACTAATATTATAAAGTAAGTTTGTAAGTTTGTATGTAGAGGGTAATCTCCGGAACGAATGATTCAATTTCAATTTTTTTTCACTGATAGAAAGCTACATTATTCCTGAGTGCTATAGGCTATAAATTATATTTATATCATACATATTAGCCGAGCTATCGCAATTTTCGTCTAGCAAGTCGGAAAGAAATACCTCCGAACACAAATTTATTTGCATGTACTGCCTAAACAGTTGTTTAAAATTGAAAGCAATGTATGGCAACCCGGTTCGCCTTAATTATTTCTACAAAAACGTCCGCGACACCATGTTCCTATCTTTTTTAACTTTTATATTTCGTATAAGTTTAAAAAAAATATTTTTTCGACTAACTTCTGTTTGGATGATTATTTAAACAACAAAATATCAATTCTTATCAAATTAAATTATTTTATGATCACAAGGACATCACAGAGTTAAGATTTGCCCTCCACAGTATTACCCGCAGACGAAGTCGCGGGCAGAAGCTAGTAAATAATAAGTTTGTTACCTGTTATCGAATTGATGTAAGTTCCTTTAATCTAGTGGTGAATTATGGAAATCTAAGCGTATGGACTCTGCGGTATATTGGCTAGTTGCCCGTTTTTAAACTGCAGTGTGACAAACTGCTACAATATGACCTACTACGGTAGCTATTTTAATTTTTCTTTGTATAAAACTGACTAGCTTTTGTCCGCGGCTTTGCCCGCATTGCATGTCAATAAAAAAACCGATGAACTGCGAGTAGGACTCGCGCACGTAGTATTCCGTACCTTATCTATAAAAATGGCTAAAAATCATGTCTGTTGTATAGGAGCCCCCTTAAATATTAATCTTATTATGTTTTTTAGGATTTGTTGATACGGCAACAGAAATACATCATCTGTGAATTCAACTGTCTAACTGTCACGGTTCATGAGGTACAGCCTGGTGACAGACAGACAGACGGTCGGACGGACTGACAGCGGAATCTTAGTAATGGGGTCCTGTTTTACTCTTTGGGTACGGAACCCTATAAAACAAAAACATTCATACAGTCGAACACAAAACCTTCCTTCTTTTTAAGTCGTTTCAAAAAAGGAATCTACCTCATGTTTCAGTGTATAAAGTATCAGATCAGGTTGTGACAATGCTAGCCGTGGATACCGTGCCATGCCGTGGTGACCATATTTGGCAAATCGTTATGTTATAATTTTTTAGCTTGTTTAAAAAACGGCGAAGGAAAACATCATGAGGAAACCGGCATGTATGAGAGACATTATTTTCTCGACAGCATGTAAAGCTACTGCAGAGGCCCATTAGCAGCTTTAAAATTCTGATATCAGCTTAGTCACTAACCAAACCAAAAAAAAACAATATTATTTTAAAGACCATTTCAGACACCAACCTACATAGTCTTTACAAGACTTGACCAAGATTATGTCTGGACATTAAAAAAGACTGCGTGTCTTATGAGTTTGTTTCGATCTTTCTTCCTAAAATAGTCAGATAGGAAACACATCTAATTTAAAAATATTATTGTTTGTGAAAACCTATTTGAAAAAATAAAATCATTTTTTAGTTTCTTTTTTTATTTAGCCTACACTGTCCCATTGCAAAGCAAAGGCCTCCCTCAAATTCTTCCAGACATCTTTCTCTTGAGCCACCTCGATCCATTCTTTGCGGTATGCATCTAGGTCGTCTCGCCACCTCTTCCTGGGCTGCCCTCGACGGCGCCGTCCATACTCAGGCAAACATCTTGTAGCGATTATTGCCCAGCGGTCACTATGCAAGCGGCTAACGTGACACGCCCAATACCACTTTAGCTTGGCAGCCTTTTTGCCAATGTTAACGAGCCCAGTTTTATCATTTAACTTGGAAAAAACTTACAGTTATCACCACTTTCGGCCAACAAACTCCAAACACCGCCAAAAGTTAAAAAATTTCGTGCAAACTCCCATGACTTGCGCCATAAGTCAGCATGCGTTGTACAACAGCTACCCTTTTAGTGCGACAGGAGCTTTAGTAGGGCGAGCGTTTGAGGGTGCATTGTGGCCGTCCTCTCGCTACTCTGGGCAGGGTGTGTGTGTGAGTGTGTTTGGACGGTGTGTGTGTGTTTGTTTGTACCTGTGAATGTTAATTTGTGTGGTTTCAAATTAATTTGTTGAACTGTAGGACTGTGGTGTCGATCGTGGATGGGTGTTTATGTGTTAAATAATAACAATAATATCACTGGACATTTTACACAACGCCATAATATAGTCCCAAGCTAAGCAACCAATTGTGTTATGGTAAAGAGATGGCTGATAATCTACTTATATTTTTTTTTTGTAAATACATATTTTTTTTTTTTTTTTTATAGATAGAACATATATTATTATAGATAGAAAAACACCCAGACCCGGAACAAATACTTGTAGGTCGCACAAATATTTGTTCCGTGCGGGAATCGAACGCGCACGGAACCCACGGGAATACGACTATTTAGACTGTATTTCCTTGTGATTAATTGGAATTCTTATTCTAAAGGTGCGTCCACACTGTATAACATAACATGTTATAAAACGTAGTATACTATATTTCTATAGAGTGGTGGGCAAACTTAAATAATGTGGACATGTTAGATAACAAATGTTTATGTGTTATAATACATAATCTGTACGCAGCCTTACACATTAAGGGTATAACTATAAATAGACTTCATAACATAGTTTATTTATTTGGAGGACTCCTAGTTTTATATATAACAGTTTCGATAAAAGAAAGAAGCCGGGTCGTCAGAAGGCCGAAAATCTGACAGCCAGTCTTACCAAGGGGTATCGTATTACCCAATTACTGAGTTTTGGGGGTCAGATAGACAGTCGCTCTATGTAAAATACTGGTATTTAGCTGCATCCCATTAGACTGGAAGCCGACCCCAACCTAGTTGGGAAAAGGCTAGGCAGATGATGAGTTTCAATAAAAAATACATAACTACATACATATATCAGAAATATTTAAAACTACTCAAAATATTCGCCTACTGGTGTAAACCGATGATGTTAACAAAACATTCATACTCCGTTTATTCTATACTAAAAGGAAAATAAATGTTTTGTTATAGAGCTGTTATTTGTCTAATGCTATCATTTGACAAATACCGTCTCAATAACAACATTTATTTTGTAATATTGTTGAAATGTTATTTTTTTAGAGTTCGTTTTTAGGGTTCCGAATCCACGGGGTAAAACGGGACCCTATAACGAAGGTTCCGCTGTCCGTCCGTCTGTCTCTCCGTCTGTCACCTTGCTGTATCTCTTGATAGTTAGACAGTTGAATTTTTAACAGATAATGTGCCGCTATAACAACAAAGATTAAAAAAAGACAATAAAATAAATATTTAAGGGGGCTTCCATACCACACACGAGTTGTTTTTTTCACTGTTTTTATGGATAATGGTACGGAACCCTTCGTGCGATAGCCCGACTCGCATTTGGCCGGCTTTTTAATGTAATTGGTATATAGATTACATTGTTTTTTATTTTTCGTGAAATAACGGAGTTGCGTCCATATCTAAATAACGAATGGGTGATAACCGTTGTTTGCTGAAAGTACTCGTAGTATAAATAAAAAAGTTGTGTCATTTATCACCGAACACTAATAAAATCTTACTGAGGACAGATTTCACCAATGAAACTGAACGCGATCAGCGCATAAACTACGTTTAAGAGCTGTCAAACGTATTATTTTCTATGGAACATTGACACTGACAGGTCTTGAACGCGTATAAGATGTGCTGATCGCGTTTAGTTTCTTTGGTGAAACTGACTGCATTTAGAAATAATAATCTACGTCTAAATATAGGTACCTCTACATCATCATCTGCCTAGCCTTTTTCCATCTTTGTTGGGGTCGGCTTCAAGTCTAACCGGATGCAGGTGAATACCAGTATTTTACATAGAGCGACTGCCTATCAGACCTGCACAACCCTGTAACTGGGCTATACGATACGCCTTGGTAAGACTGGCTGTCAGATTTTGGGCTTCTGACGACCCGTAAAATAGGTACCTATACATACAAAACGCCAAAAACTCAAAACTTATTTCTTAAACACACAACATACGTAAACCTCCTCCTTATGCAAACTAAACGCCGAGACACTCGGTAAATGCGCCTGAAGTGCCAACTCCAAGTAAATATTATGTTAATAAAATTACATAAGTTTTTATTAGGCAAACAGTGAAAGAAACTGTATTAAATAAAGGGGAACATTGTATCGTTACAATAAGTAAACTTTGTAAGTGAAAAGTTTGGTGAAATTGGCCGTGTACAGTCGGCAGCACAGATTTGTAAACCGTTATTTTTGTTTTTGGTGCCAATTTATTTCTGGGGAATTTTTTTTTTTTAATTTTAGTATGGGTAAAATGAAAGTGTAATCACTTGTTAATCTTCTAGAAGTTCGCCTATTAGAACCCGTTTGCTTATAAGAGCTCAACGATTTATACGGTTTTATATTTATTGTCGTTTCGACGGAATTTTTCTTATGAACCTATGGGGTTTATACCACATTTGAGAGGTTAAAGGCGTCGTCCCAACATAATTTTATATCATATTATTAATGATTCATTTTAACTCCTTTTACTTTCTCCCTCCTCTTTCTGGTCCTCAAAATTATTCGTATTGTAATTTTTTTTTTGTTTATAATCTAGTATCAGATTGAACGGTGATCCCCAAATAAGATGTTTGTCTGTATCTTGGAGATCAGAGTTGTACAGAGGCTGACACATTAAGCTACCTCAATCTGTCAAATTTCTGTGATAGATTTTCAACTTTATGTCAAAAGTAGGTGGTAGGTGGTGGTGGTAGTGGTGGTGGTGGTGGTGGTGGTAGGTTGTGTAGTGGTTCATGTTCAATTGGGAATATTTTACAGTTTGGGATGGCTTGATGTAAGACTGGCTGTTAAACTTTCGGGCTCATGACTACCCGTAACGACTGCCGAAGGTCCACGAATAACAACTGGGACCAACGGCCTAACGTGCTTTCCGAGGCACGGAGGAGTCTTGATATCTAAAGATGGTCACCCATCCACACACCAACCTTTTTCACACACATTCACTTTTATATAATTAAATACATTTTCTAATTGTTTAAGCTATTTGTCCTCATGACTGTACCAACCAAAAAAAAAACACTTATTTCACGCTCAAAGTAAGTTCTTGAATATAAAAAGTGTTTTTGCTTAAATTTCGTGAATTAATGCGGATTATAAAAATAAAGTAGTGGGGAAAGATGCTGTTAGAAGGGGGGAATATGTTTTTCGTAATGCACATCAAATTTTGTGCGAGGAGTTTAAAGGGAGGATAAGTGAAACGGGTTCTTTAACGCTTCCATATGGAAGTTGTTTGTGGTAATAATATTTTCAACTTTTTGCATTATGTACTAAACATACCTACATGGTAAAGGAGGCATAAGTCTTTGTTTATCCTCAGATATATTATTATTATTATTTTTCTCATTTAACATACGTTCGTTATCATACTTCGATGACATTTCGTGGACAATAGTGTGGGTTATACGTTTTTTCGACTGTAATATGTAGAACTACTTTTTGTAAAAACCGTAATGTATAACTGTTTTTTGTACCAAATAAATAAAATAAAAATAAAATAAGTAGTATGTAAAGATTTTCACACACTCAAACTCAAAGCATTTATTTTAAGTAAACCAATTACAACCAATTACCTGTTTATGAACACATTTTATTCATAAGTCTCAATGTTTTGCATGTTCCTACTCTTTAAAGCACCTACCATCGAATCTCTTCTAGCCTAAGGCATTAAGTCCTCACTCTTACCTTTATTTTGTGCGAAAAGTTTAAATAAATAAATTAAAGGCACTTTTGAATTGTCAAAGGGTCGGTCTGTCAGAAAGATGAAGCTAGTTACCCATTTCAAAGCAGTAGGTAGCTGTGGAGAAGAACGGGCAAGAAGTAACGGACACACTCTTAAATCAGAATGTTACAAAATATAGGTAACATAATTCATGTTGAAATTATTCATGTGAGAACGATGTAGAACGTAAAAAGCGTCCGTAATAAACGTAATAAAAAAGAATTCAAAAATTAAATTAAACAAAGCATCCCTGGCAGCTTAGTGATGACCAGTCCCTAGTGACGGTGCCCGTTCAAGAACATGATGGTGACGTTATTAGCTTACCTCCACGTAAAGAAATTGACGGAAAGAAAGCGAGAGCTTATGTATGTTTAAATAACACAAAACTACTGCAATTTTATGCATAGCGTAATTAAAAATCAAAATCATACTTGATTTTGACAAATATAATTATGTTTATTAACTTTAATTGTATATATTCAGTTATATCACACTTCAAACTAATATTATAAAAGTGAAAGTTTGTGAGTGAGTGTGTGTGTGTGAGTTTGGATGTTTGTCAGTCCTGCGCGCTCAAACGGCTGAACGGATCTCGATGAAATTTGGCACAGACGTAGTTTATGACCTAGATTAACACACAGGATACTTTTTATTCCGTGAGTACGTTTCCTTAGGATACTCACCCACATCCATGCGGGCGAAGCCGCTGGCAACAGCAATTAGTGAAATATGGGGACACCTCTGACTAACCCTTTGGAGAAATAGGGCGTGATGTTATATCCTGTTATATTCCTAACCTATTTGTTTCATGAAACGTTTCGAATCACCTTTCTCCATATTTTATGAAATCTTAACCGGGCACAAAACCCAGACTCCGGGGTGCTACTGAGAAATTCCATATAAAAAACCCAATAACACTATGCCCAACCCGGGAATCGAATCCAGGATCTCATGCTCGCTACTGGACTAATGAGGCAGATCCCGCTCCGCCCCTATAAGATGGGATTCGAACATAACTGGCGAAATGCAGCATGTCTGAGAGATATTTCTCAACAGCATGTGAAGCTAAGTCAGAGGACAGCATAAAAACACTGACACCAGGTTAGTCACTAACCACACGAAAAGAAGAAGAAGACTGACGAAATGTGTAACGTGTAACGTGTAACGTGTAACCCTTCGCGGATTACAACCGTGAACTTATGTTTTTGTTTATAAAAACTTGCCATTGAATAATAAAAGCTGAAATACTTTACTATAACAAAAATGAAGAAACAGCACCATTTAAATTGTAAGAATAAACATAACTAGTAGGAAAGTTTGATGATTAACATAGAACACAAGGCTTTATTGTTGCTAAGAAAAATACAAGAAGCTCGAACAATTCACGGTATCTATGAAAATTAAAATAATAAGTAATAGCTAGAGAAGTAGCTCGTAGCAAGCTTGACGGTACTTGCAGTGTACATTAATCCGGGTCAGTAACCCTTTCGCTGCAGAGGCAAGACTGGCTGTATGAAATTACAACGCGGAATTAAAATTAATTATTTTACTAACTACTTGTTTTAACAGAAATATGTTTTTGTCGTGGATTATGTATTTTTGTTAGGGACTATACAGGAAATCTAAAACTTAAAGTGTTGAGTTGGACTTGACAAAATTACAAATTTTATTACCTATCTGCGTTTTATTTAGTGTTATAAGGTCTTCTCTTTCGCTTAAGAGTCGGAAATAGTTTCACGTTTCTATTGAGTATACTCTATAATTCATGGTACAATTTAAGTCGTTTGACAAAATTACAAATTTTATTACCTATCTGCGTTTTATTTAGTGTTATAAGGTCTTCTCTTTCGCTTAAGAGTCGGAAATAGTTTCACGTTTCTATTGAGTATACTCTATAATTCATGGTACAATTTAAGTCGTTTTAAACCTTTTAAATTCTATTTATTATAACGAGCAACTTTTACAATGGGACCAAACCTAAAATCGCGAAAAAAAGCTGTTCAGCACAGCACACAGCAGTTCACAACAGCTTACTATTTTAAAATTTAACGATGTATAATTATATTCATGTAATCCATATCTATCTATATATATAGAAGAAAGTCGTGTTAGTTACACTGTTTATAACTCAAGAATGGCTTTACCGATATGGCTGAAAATTGGTGAGGAGGTAGCTTAGAGCCAGGATAGGGTAGGTAGGGTAGGAAGGGTAGGTAGGGTAGGTAGGGTAGGTAGGGTAGGTAGGGTAGGTAGGGTAGGTAGGGTAGGTAGGGTAGGTAGGGTAGGTAGGGTAGGTAGGGTAGGTAGGGTAGGTAGGGTAGGTAGGGTAGGTAGGGTAGGTAGGGTAGGTAGGGTAGGTAGGGTAGGTAGGGTAGGTAGGGTAGGTAGGGTAGGTAGGGTAGGTAGGGTAGGTAGGGTAGGTAGGGTAGGTAGGGTAGGTAGGGTAGGTTGGGTAGGTAGGGTACGTAGGGTAGGTAGGGTAGGTAGGGTACGTAGGGTAGGTAGGGTAGGTAGGGTAGGTAGGGTAGGTAGGGTAGGTAGGGTAGGTAGGGTAGGTAGGGTAGGTAGGGTAGGTAGGGTAGGTAGGGTAGGTAGGGTAGGTAGGGTAGGTAGGGTAGGTAGGGTAGGTAGGGTAGGTAGGGTAGGTAGGGTAGGTAGGGTAGGTAGGGTAGGTAGGGTAGGTAGGGTAGGTAGGGTAGGTAGGGTAGGTAGGGTAGGTAGGGTAGGTAGGGTAGGTAGGGTAGGTAGGGTAGGTAGGGTAGGTAGGGTAGGTAGGGTAGGTAGGGTAGGTAGGGTAGGTAGGGTAGGTAGGGTAGGTAGGGTAGGTAGGGTAGGTAGGGTAGGTAGGGTAGGTAGGGTAGGTAGGGTAGGTAGGGTAGGTAGGGTAGGTAGGGTAGGTAGGGTAGGTAGGGTAGGTAGGGTAGGTAGGGTAGGTAGGGTAGGTAGGGTAGGTAGGGTAGGTAGGGTAGGTAGGGTAGGTAGGGTAGGTAGGGTAGGTAGGGTAGGTAGGGTAGGTAGGGTAGGTAGGGTAGGTAGGGTAGGTAGGGTAGGTAGGGTAGGTAGGGTAGGTAGGGTAGGTAGGGTAGGTAGGGTAGGTAGGGTAGGTAGGGTAGGTAGGGTAGGTAGGGTAGGTAGGGTAGGTAGGGTAGGTAGGGTAGGTAGGGTAGGTAGGGTAGGTAGGGTAGGTAGGGTAGGTAGGGTAGGTAGGGTAGGTAGGGTAGGTAGGGTAGGTAGGGTAGGTAGGGTAGGTAGGTAGGGTAGGTAGGGTAGGTAGGTAGGGTAGGTAGGGTAGGTAGGTAGGGTAGGTAGGGTAGGTAGGGTAGGTAGGGTAGGTAGGGTAGGTAGGGTAGGTAGGGTAGGTAGGGTAGGTAGGGTAGGTAGGGTAGGTAGGGTAGGTAGGGTAGGTAGGGTAGGTAGGGTAGGTAGGGTAGGTAGGGTAGGTAGGGTAGGTAGGGTAGGTAGGGTAGGTAGGGTAGGTAGGGTAGGTAGGGTAGGTAGGGTAGGTAGGGTAGGTAGGGTAGGTAGGGTAGGTAGGGTAGGTAGGGTAGTCCTTTTCACGCCTAAACCACTAAACGGATTTCGATAAAATTTGTCAGAGAAATAGATGTCATCCCGGGGAAGGACATAGGCTACTTTTTGTCTCAAATATATCTCCCGTTATTACAATATAACCGAAATCCACGTGGATGAAGTCGCGGGAAAAAACAAGTTTGTTATAATTTATGCTTTTGTGTGCACTAAATAATTATAAAAACAAGGACTCCCTTTCCCAAAAAAATTAAATCATAATATTTAAATACGGATTGTTTTTAAACACTACTGTCGTATGTTGTGTAAACCTAATTAGGTTTTTACTCCTTCAAATAAAAAGCAAAATATACACCACCACATTTTCCCAGTCCAAATACCCTGCATACACATAGACAAGTAAATGAAGAACGTGTTTACAGTGCCACGCAATATTATCAACATGTGCGCACAATTACACGCGCGTATTATTACACCTGCGCATTATTATACCGCGCGCAGCTAATTCTGTGCGCAATTAAGGGTTAGAAGGCCGCGTTCGCACTAAGCGACAATGTCGGACTATGTTCGCCGAAATTTCGGGTACATTGTAATTTCAAAGTGAGTATGAAATTGTAGTTTCGTGTTTCTGATAGGCATATAAAATATAGCGTTCCTGCTATGCTGGTGATGTAAATAATTTTGTGGTTTAATATTCACAAGTGAGATTGCTTCGTTGGTCTTGTTGTTGCAAGCACTACGGCGCATGAGGTCCTGGGTTCGATTCCCGGGTCAGTCAAAGTGTTATTGGGTTTTTCATCTCTAACTTCTCTGTAGCAACCCGGAGTCTGTATTTGTGACCGGTTGATGGCAATAGGCTCGCCCCCTATTACAAGTGTCGTAAATAAAACTAGAAAATTGAATAACCTAGGTATAATTTCATCGTAGGGAGGTTTAGAATCATGCACTGCATCCATGGTAACCGGTTCCCCGTCGACCAAGTTCCTAATCATTAGTTTTTTCGAAGTTATAAAACAAATGTTTTTCGATAAGGAATTTCTCAGTATTTGGATTTATGCCTGATTGATGGTAATAGGCGCGCTCTTTATAACGTGGAAGTGTGGGACATGAACATAACTGGCGAAAAAACCCAATTACAATGCCCGGCCTGAGAATCGAACCCCGGACCTCAGGCTCCGCAGTAGCGCTTGCAACTACTAGACCAACGAGGCTGATGAACTGTGGTAATTATTGGTAATTTGAGCAAAGTCAACCGTACCATTTATATACCTTAACCGCAAATAATTTTCTATTTCACAAGATGCAACAAAATATCTTCAACAACCCATGTTCTCCGAATACCTGACAACTGCACCTGACAGCTGTGTAAACGATGTTGTTACATACGTGTATGTTGTGTATAATATACATGAAGGTACATACGACCGGGTTATATATTGGGCTCGTCTAATGAGATGCTTCACGCCTCGCGGCTGGGAGTAGGCAGTGTAGGTCCTTGCATTGATATGTTTAGATTTTTTTATTGTAATAAATAAATATAACATCACACCTTGTTATCCCGATGGTTTGGGTAAGGGTGTACCTATGGTACAGTCGCCAGCACATCAAGTTACCGCAAACTGTAATTTTTTTTCAATCGATTTTGAACTTAAACATCAAAGTTTTAAGGTTGAAAATCATTTGGAGAGCTTTGACAGTTTTCTATAACCTGATGCGCTAGCGACCGTAAACACAAGTTATGTTTGAGTCCCGTTTAAAGGGGGCGAGCCTATAGTCGAAAACTAAAGGCTCCCACAGATAGGTGCGACGCGACACTAGTGGTATAATTTCAATGAAAACTTTATGGAAATTGTTCTACTAGAATCGATCGCGTCACGCCTGTCTGCGGGAGCCTTAAGTTTTTACGATAGTTTATATAATTATAAGAATCGACGAAATAGTGAACGAAAATAAATATAGATCGTAGCCCAAAATGTAAGTACAATGTAATGAAAGTCGCCTCACAAAAAGCAATTGAGCAATATAACTTTAAACTATCCGACGGCCATTAAACAAGCTATAATAAACTCGGTGAATTAACAGCACGACGATATTATAGGATTTGAATTAATTCGCGCCAATTAAGTTTTATTTCAATTTGATTTCGACCAATAAGTGCTAAAGCTGCCAGTTCATTGGCGCGCTCGGCGCTTTAAATGTATAATAAACGTTAAAATTTGATTTTACATTTGCAACATTAAATTCTATGCGCAGTCTGCGACTGATGTCTTGAATAATTTCATGCAAATATTACCAGTATTTTAAGTTATAATTTTAGTATAATATTTGCATTTATAACGCTTGAATGATCAAAATATATTTTTACAATCACTCTTTTATAACTGTCAAAACTTCGTCTGTGATTTTAAAATCAGAATCAAAAAGCTAAAATGGCGGCACGCAGCCGTATGTTAGTCTGCATGCACACTATTCGTCATCCGCAAGTGTCATACGCTTGACATGTTTGTGACAAATGAATCTACATCAAAAACTTTCTCTTCCTTTGCCTAGGTCCTAGATTAAAAAAATACCAAGCATTCGCGTGAACGGAACGCGGTCCTAACCGTTGTGTGACACTGGGGGATTTTCGTGGGCTTGGCAGTAATGAGTGACGGGCAAAGCTGCGCTAATTGGAAAGCATGTCTGTGATTAAAATGACGTCGTGTGATAGGCGACGCGAATTTCAGTCACAGCTTTAATAGGGTTTCATGGTTATTTTAATGACTCCGCATATTTTTATGTTGAGTTTTTATGAGTGACGGCTAGTTAACGGTTTTGCGTTAATTTTCTAACTGTGTTTGGTGGTTCTGCATGTTTTGTTGTCGCGTGTTGCTTCGTTTGGATACGTAATAATTTAGAGGATCGTAAACATATAAGGTGGAAGTGTAATTTTTTAACATTTTTTTTTTGAGGGTGGGAAATCATCAAATGACTCTTCCAGTTCTTGGTGGAGCGGAAGGTAGAGTCAGACTTTTAGGGCAATACTATGCCTACTGGTAAGACTGACTGTCAGATTTTTGGGCTTCTGACGACCCGTTACGACTGTCAATGATGCACAAATGACAGCCGGAACCAACGGCTTAGCGTGCTTCCCGAGGCATAGAGGAGTTTCAGTATGTAATGATGGTCACCTATCCACGGTCAACCCCGGCAATCCTAGCTTAGCCTGATGGACCTCTCGCGCCCGGCCCTGGTGCAAGCCATGGTCCGGGGCGAGAGGGAGTGGGAGGCAGTCACCTCCTTCTGCGAAAAAGTTATGCCCGCGAAGGAGGTGGCGGGATGGGAGAGAGAAAGGTCCTCCCGTCCCAGCCGCCGCAGGAGACGCCCCGGGCGTCGGGAGCCACGTGACGACTCCCGGCCACCGTAGGCGCGGGCCTGCGGACGGTGAGTAATGGGTGACTCACCGTCCGATCAGCACCAGACCCGTGCCGTACGGCGCGTATATGTTCCACGCGCGCCTCAAAGAGATGTCAGCATATGAAGGGGCCCCTCAGGGCCAAGCCTGCCGGGTAAGCGGGATTGTCCGAAAGGGTTACCGCTAACCCGGAACATAAAGGGCTACGGAAGGAACATGGATGGGTTTTAGTCAGTAAGAGTCTGACACTCCCTTCCGCTCCACCCAGAGCGGGAGCAGTCATTGGATGATTTCCCAGCCTTAAAAAAAAAAAAGCCTGATGGATCGACCTGTGCAGCTGTTAGTACATAGCCACGAGCTCCGTTTTAATAATGTTATAAATCTATTTAAATATTATACAGCCTTCGTGTTCACATACCTTATCGCACAAAACCGTAATTTCTCCACACGAGAAAAAAAACAGTAATTTAACCCCATTAAAAATCACACTACCCGCAAATTACCGTCTTGCAAAATGCAACCTACTAAATAAAATAAGGCACCTAAAAGGCATTACTTTTTATTATTCGCAATGTTTAAAGAAACGATTACATAGTCGCAGTCGCAATAAACAGAGTTTTAATAAATAGAGCTTCTATTGGATCGTTTTATGTAAAACGACAAAATCAAATTGGTTGCTAAGTAAATTAGGTAATTTGTACCATACTATTTTAACATTTTGGAATAACTTTAACTCATTCATTGATTGATTTTTTATTATTAGCTTTTAGAATGTTAGTAAACATGTGAGCACCATGTAAGTTTTAGGCATAATTAAGTTTACCTGCCACTGCAATATGTGTTTTCTTTTTATATTTTTTGGTGTAGTTTTTATTCTAAGTACCTTGTCTTCACATTTATAATGTTATAATTTCATGTAGGTATACAAAACATTGTAAAACATTATAAAAGAGTAACGGTGGAGTTTCATGCCCATTCTTTCATTCTTCTCCATACGAAACTACCATTTGGAAGGGGCGACTAGAATCAATTCTATTTCTTGTTCATTTTGACTGTAGAAAGTGCTTTTCTTGTGTTTTTCTCAAATATTAAAATGTTAACTTCGTTGTATTGACTAACCACCTGAAGTGAGCTGTCGTTCCAAGTAATTATAGGAATAATAATAATAATATCCTTGGACATTTCACACAACTCCGTATCGTCCCAAGCTAAGCAACCTAATGCTTGTGTTATGGTAACGAGATGGCTGATAAACTATTTATACCTATACATTTTTTTTTTGTAAATACATACACATTATAGATAGAAAAACACCCAGACCCGTAACAAATACTTGCAGGTCGTACAAATATTTGTTCAATGAATGAACACTATTGACTACTCATTTTAAGTCATTGACTGTCAGGCAGCAGACACAACCCTGGTGACCCATCCAAGGTCACTAGTGATCAGCGAGGCGTCATAAGTGTTAAACTCACTTCACCTCTGTTTTCGCGGTGAGATTTTAACTAAATAGTACTCATTATCATCATCTGCCGAGCCTTTTCCAAACTATGTTGGGGGCGGCTTCCAGTCTAACCGGATGCAGCTGAATACCAGTATTTTACATGGAGCGACTGCTTATCTGACCTCCACAACCCAGTAACTGGGCAATACAACCCCTTGGTAGACTGGCTGTCAGATTTTCGGGCTTCTGACGACCCGTAAAGACTGTCAAAGATGCACAAATGACAACCGGGACCAACGGTTTAACGTGCTTTTCGAGACACGGAGGAGTCTCGGTGTGTAAAGATCGTCACCCATCCACGGCCAACCCCGGCAAGCGTAGCTTAACCAGATGGATCGACCTTTGCGGCTGTCAGTACTTAGCCACGAGCTACGTTGTGCATTTGGTTCAGCATTTTATGTTTATTTATTTATTCAAGCAAGGGTTATAAAATTTAATTCGGAAATTGGACTAGGGGAATCAGTGATGTAATTTTTATATGGGGCTCCTTACTGATATTATTATGTAGGTCAAAGCAATATAATTCTCAGTAGTGGTCTCGGTTTAGTAAAAGGCAATTTCTTGAGTGAATACGATAAAAAGCTTAAAGATTGTGGCAAGAAAATGAAGCAAGATTTTCTTTTAACGGTTAACAACATGACATCACGAATTTGCGGTGGTTAGGTCATTATTTCCTGGATAATATCGTAAAGCAACCTCTGAGAAGACCTAATTTTGTTGTGTATATGTTTTTACCGGTTAATAATAATGAAAACGACATGATGACATCATTGTCTCGTTGTAGCCTTATAATTAACCTGTAGTGCCCATTGTTCCCTCAGTCCTAGGCTGAAATTCACGACGCGGGCCCAGTGCGAGTTGGTAGGTATTAAATGTTTTCAAATTTTTAGTTTTAGAACATGGCCGGTTTCCTCGCAATAAAAGAAAAAAAAATACGTTTATTTGCGGCAAAGACGGAATAAAAAAAGAAACACAACAAAAACAGCAAATTGGGGGGAAAATGCGTCACATCCATCGGTGCAATGTTTTCTGTCACCTTTTTGGGAGCAGCGGTGATGATATTATTTACACAAAGTAAAGCGCCTGCCTGAGTTTGAACCCACGACCTATAAATTCTTAGTCGGGGTCGTCACCATTGGGTCAGTCATTCACAACTGATTGTTGGGCAAGAAGACAACACCGCTCCAGACTATTCCCTCTTATATTTAGCTTTGGTTCATCACATTATCAAGAAAGTGTCAGGATTTCGCCTCAGAAATGCACAAATTCAAAAATTTACTTGACCCGAGCTTGCTGGAATACAGCTGAACCCCCCACAAAAATAAGCACGGATCCCTGAAACTTAAAACGTTTTACTTAAATAAAACGAACTGTACTAAAGCGCTATCAAAAGACTCGAGTTAAGAATTAGACCTCTTATAGCTCTGTATTCAGCCCCTTAGGAAACATGAATACAGAATTACGTAATGCTTACGTTGGTGGCTCTTCCATTTTATATAATATCTTTGAATACAGGTAAACTGGATGTTAGCTATAATGAAACCACGTTTTTCTGTATTTTTAGATCGCATTTTGTTTGAGATATTAAAAAATACGAAAATAATTGAAAAATTAAGTAGCTAGAAAGAGTGAAATGATGGCTCATACAGATGTAAATAAAAGAAGATGTATGACGTTCTGCCTCCCTCATGGGTAGACGACGTGAGTTTATGTAGGAGAAGAAGACCTTACGTAATATTGATAAGTACCTAAGTTGATGATAATGATTTGGGATGAAATTATATTTGGTACTTCTGTTCAGGTCTAATATAGCTTTCATAAGTGGCAACATTGTATAATTCTGCGCACAATTATTTTATTATTTTGGCAACATTGTTCGACGTCAATGTCAAAGTGACGCTATTTCTATTGTACAATTTATCTGTGGTTTACTCTCCCGCCAATACCAGAAGAATAGCCATTAAAAATTTCGGTAGTCCTAAAATAAATTTTGTAATACTACAATTCTTGGGCTTTTTTTACACCATTATATCCCATAACATGTAACTTAGCAGTTTTACAGGGAAGTTTGTTGCGCTATTTCTTCTTCTCATCTAAAACCCTAGAAAGTGTTGAAAGCCGATCGTTTTTGTAGGTTTTCTTTATTTTTAAGGGTGATAAATCATCACACATTCTCTCCCGCTCTGGGTGGAGCGGAAGGGAGTTCCAAACTCTTACTGACTAAAACCCATCCATGCTCCTTCCTTAGCCCTTTGTTTTCCTGAGCAGCCGTAACCCTTTCGAACAACCCCGCTGACCTGCAGGTTGTCCTCTAAAAACGCTAATAGTCAGCCTAATTCGATTAAACGACGTTTGATTTTGAGTTTAGTTGTGACTGCCAAAAAACACATTTTTGTCTACGCTAGGCTTTGTCTACTTGAATCACGATCATTGTCCGGTTGCAGACACTTTTCCTTGTTACTCAAGACGAGTTTCTCGTGACAGCTACTGAGATGGGACTTCGACCAACACTGGGGGTCAGCAATTTTTTAATGATTTGACTTTACGACCCTTCTCACGTTATTATCGCTTTTCTGTCAGACAGACGTAACGACGTTGCGTTTTATAGTAAGCACAAAAAGATAAAGGATTAAGTAGGTATCTGTAGGGAATGGTTTTTGCCATTAGACTATAAATTTGCGGTTTCTAATCACGAATATAAAGCTTTTGGACTTCTTCTTCTTTTCGTGTGGTTAGTGAATAACCTGGTGTCAGAGTTTTTATGCTGTCCTGTCTCTGACTTAGCTTCACATGCTTGCATGCATGTTGGGAAATATTAGTATTTATAGCTATTATGCCACTAGCAAGCGTCAAGAGGTTATGATGAAAGAATTTCAGTTTACATTACATTACATTAAAACAATATGTCTCAGACATGCTGGTTTTCTCACGATGTTTTTCTTCACCGATTCTAAGTGATAATTATACAATACGCACATGAATCCACAAAATCAGAGAGGCGTGCTGGTGAAGGTTTAGAATTGTGACTTGGCAGTCCGATGGTCACACCACTAGGCTATCACTGTTTATTGTACTGAAATCATATTAGCTATTAAATTAATAACACCAGTCAGTAAATTAGAAAACTAACAAGCTATTTAGATAGTGTATTGGAATAGCAAGTATGTAACATTCATAAAGTCTACAGAGCGACTTGTAATTCGGCAGATTCATTAAAGGACGTAGAGTGGTGATGGCTCGGAGATAACAGGCCCGACTTACCAGATGTAGGTCGTGAGTTCAAACCCAGCCAGGCGCTTTACTTTGTGTAAATAATTTCATCACCACTGCTCTCGAAACGGTAAAGAGAATCGTGAAGAAACTGGCATGTCTTAGAACCAAAAATTCGAAGACGTGTTACATCTACCAACCCACACTGGGCCTTATGGGGTAGATTAAATACCACTCCCTCTCGAAGGACGCCTGTGTCCCAGCAGTGGGAATATTATAGGCTGATTGAACTTATGCTTCTTCTAGAAGGTACTTATGCTTACAGGTTATGATAGTGTGACCTCTGAGAAGGTATGGACTTTAATCAAAAGAACGGTTATCTTGCATCCTCACCGGAAACCGTGTTTGTCATATTTACAAGAAAAAAAAGCAGTGTTGCTATTCTTCAAAATACTTTTCTTATTATTATTGTAAGCATTGGCTTACGTATCTCTTACCACTTTCACTGTTTCGAATTCATTATCTTTTGTGTTGATGTAAAAGACGTATATTTGTCACCAGAAATAGACCTCAAATAAATTGAAACTGAGACATCTCTAGGAAATAGAAGCAATGTTACATCATTAATCTACTCCCATTCAAATGAAGAACATAAAAAAACTAATTCAAACACAAAGCCACCTTAAAAATAGAACACAATAAACTTTTCTAATCCTTCGAAACTGATTCCTTCCCAATCCTCGGGCTATAAGAGCCACAAACTCGTTTTGAATAGCAATACTGAAGGAATTGGTTCATTCGTTCCGTTCTGCGTACGTACCGAGAATGTCTCCCGCATTGATTTGTACCAAGAGGGAGTGATTGAAAACGTTGCCACTCAGTACTGGCTGTTTAGAAAACATGTATTCAGATTTTGAAATCGTGTTTTTGTTTTTTATTTCTTGTTATTAATATGTATTTTGTCTCCAGTATCATAATAACGGAACATACTGCATGAAATACCTTTATTTTGGAACATTGCATTTTTCTTTTTAATCTGTAATTTTGTTCTGGCCAGTTTTTAAGTCACTTTTGATTGTATGCTTGCGAGTGACCACTCTTCAAAAAACGCCATTCAACAATAAGATTAACGTTGTCTAAATACGTTTTTATATAGCTAACTGAAAATCTTTTAAAGAATAAAAATAAACAGTCTCAGAAAATAACAAAAATATCTGGTTCCACCATTTCCGTGCTCTGCCTGACAAATTCCCAACTCACGTCCAATGGACTGCGAATCGTAGGATCGAATCGCAATGCCAATCGTCTTATGAATCGAAACATCGAATGAATCGAATGTTGATTTCATTTAGATATTTTGCATCTTATTCGTTCCTTCTACGATTTTGTTGATCTAAAGTAGAACTCAATTCAGATGCGAAATAAAATATTTGTAGTTGACTATCTTTTTATTCATAATATTTCATTTCGTTTACTAAGACAGGATTTTTTATTTTATTAAAGTGTACTATGAACGAACGCATTTTCATTGGAATTCTGTGAACTTGTTATATAATGATTAAATGTTATGCTTTCACGTATGGAAATTGTGCAAATATTATGAGCTTGAAGTTTCATTCCAGGAAAATTCTTTAGGTAGGTACAACTAGTATCCCTGTACTGAGTTTATATTAAATAAAAAAGTTTATAGTCTAAATATGGTAAAAGGAGTTGAATACGAATACAGTGAATAGGTACTACACTTTTTTCATTATTTAATGTTTTTTAAATGACTAATGCTCATTTCGTTCATAACTTTAACTTCAACCACATTAATATATATATATTGTAACTTCACTTTCAACAACCAAAATATACAATTCGGAAATGACATCACAAAGTAAAAGAATAAATTGGCAACTTAAGCGTATTTTTAACCTGTGATTGAAGATTTTCTAATAAAGTAAATAGCAGTGATGACCTCACGACGAGTTTTGTCAACTATTGGATATAATAATTTCATGTGTAGACAGAGACTTTTTTTTTTAACATATGAAGTTCAATAAATTTGTAATTCCCATGTCGTCTCCGCTTCTGCATACTTATTTTACTCTTTATCTGTTGAAATATCAAATATGATTCAAAACAATAGAAAAACTAAATTGTGTCTCATTAGTCTCAGTTGAGCGCTTAAATACTGGTTAAAAATGGCAACAAAATTCGTTGCGACACAAACAGACACGAGTAGCGACAATGTTTTATAATATGTAAAGATAAAAATTTGAACAAACTGAAAATATTTCTAACACCTCAGTGACAACATAAAACCTCCTTCGATTTATTTAAGTAATGTCAAATGTGCTCTGTAAAACTGTGCGACCAATTTGTAGAATTTCCTTGGCTCCATGAAGAGAAATGAATGGCTGAATATAAAGGCATTATGCCAGCCAGCTGTCACTAGCACTATAAAGATGTTACACGTGATAGGAAACTCTTTTTCAATCCTTTTATTTAAAAGAGGATAATGTATATTTATTGAAAAATTTCTCAATAATTGCAATTATTTTGTACTGCCCCATATGGATAAAATTAACCACAAATATGACTCCACGCTTAAAAATATGTTTGGATTATGAAAACAGCTGTCATAAAAAAGATAAAAACAAAATACCCAACCAAAATATACAATGAATAATTTAAATACGAGTAAAATTCAAATTCAAAATAGTTCTAAACTCTTCGAAACATGAGATCACCACCACCCTTTATTTAAATTCAAATTCAGAATCGTTGGAAAGTTCAACAATGTCAACAAAGTTATTTTGATGTCAGAATCTGTGCGGCCATTTTGGAAACTTTTGTGATGTAATAGCGGGGCTGTCATGTAACGTTTTAATGTTGTTGTGTTTTAAATGATACGTTTAAGCTGAGTATATTGTATCAAATAATATACTCAGTCTCTTTAAGTATATTACCAGTCGAGACCGATTTGGAAGAACTTTTCAACGTCATATACTTATTAGTTTTTTAATATGTCTAGTACACGATATCATTCCAAAATGATACTAGTATTTTTTTTTGAGGTTGGGAAATCATCTAATGACTTCTCCCGCTCTGGGTGGAGCGGAAGGGAGTGTCAGACTCTTACTAATTAAAACCCATCCATGTTCCTTCCTTAGCCCTTTATGTTCCGGGGTAGCGGTAACCCTTTCGGACAATCCCGCTCAAAATGATACTAGTATAAGTTCTTATTTTAATAATACCTATACCCATGATAACACAATAACGGTCAGTCGGCACTTCGAAATTGAGTTAATCATGGTCCGTACAGACATGCTTGCAACTGCACATCGCACATCGTACGGTGAACAATGAACATCGCAATAAGCGTCTGCGCTCAAAAACTTTCATTTGTCTTAACCTCACGTATCCTTTTCTCATAACGTGGCTAGGGTTAGCAGCACGTTGGTTTCCTCTTAATATTTTGTGTTTGAGATATTGGAATAGTATTGGACACTGTTTTAAACGAAAAGCTTCGTATTTTCTTGTCGTTTCGAGGTTTCGAAATTATTTTTAAGATCTTCTTTTCGTGTGGTTTAGTGACTAACCTGGTGTCAGAGTTTTTATGCTGCCCATGGGCCTCTGACTTAGCTTCACATGCTGTTGAGAAACATCTCTCACACATGCTGGTTGCCTCACGGTGTTGTCCTTCACCGATTTTAAGCAAGTGATAATTATACAATACGCACATGAATCTGTAAAATCAGAGGTGCGTGCCTTGGGTTGGAACTCGAGACCTGTGTCTGATTCGAGACTTGTCAGATTGGAAGATTTTTTAAATTATTAAAAAGTAAACTACTTGCTAGTTGATCACTCTGTTAGACTATTGGTCGCAAGCGCTACTGCTAAGCATGATGTCCTAGGTTCGATTGCGAGGTCGAGCAAAGTTTTATCGGGTTTTTTTTTTTACGTTTCAGAGTGACTTTCATGTAGTCACATATTTAAATAACTATTATGAACTTAATAGAGTTCTTTAAAACCAACGATTAATAAACTTTTCACGGAGTTTATGCTATAGACACAACCAACATAAAGCATAATACACACACACTCTGAAATAACATAATCAGCCTATGATGCTACCACTGCTGGGCCTCCTCTCTAAGAGAGGGAATAAACCACACAACTAGACCAACATAACAAAATAATTGAAACCCACGGCAGCTAATCTTAAAGCTTGCGTCAGTAGCCCTACAGACTACCACTCAGCAACGGCGTGGTTTATTTAATTTTAACCTCGGAGAACGCGAGACTCGAAAACGCAATTATTGCTCATGTATTTTTCAGTAAAGACGCGGGTGTTATTGAATTTTTTGCGTTAGAGAGAGAATTTAACACCGTATTATATTTGCTTTTAAGTCTCACAAGGGTTCCTTTGTTGGATTCTCTTTGATGGTGGTTTTTTTGTGAGGATGTGGTATTACGTTCGTGTATTATTTTCTTGTAGGAGCTATTATCGATTGCTTATCGACGATATTTCTAGAGTTTATGAAATTTCTTTGAAGAAAACTGTATGGTTTCCTTTCTTAAACTACTTACACTGATTATTTGTACGTCGTACAAATAATCTTTTTTTTTTGTATACCGGAAACCGCAGACTATTATGAAGTTTCAAACTTTTTGACAATATTGTGACATTTAAATGGACTATTAATTAGTATTATAAATGCTTCATGCCAGCATGTCTGAGAGATATTTCTCAACAGCATGTGAAGCTAAGTCAGAGGCCCATGGGCAGCATAAAAACTCTGACACCAGGTTAGTCACTAACCACACGAAAAGAAGAAGAATGCTGCATAATTATCAGGTGAGTTGTTTAAAAACCTAACATGGGCTCAAGTTACTTTTAATTCATTAATAAATTAATTTTATTCATATTTAAACTTGATGTTAAAATTAAATGACTATCTAACTAACTACGTATACTAATAAAAACAAAAATGACACTCAAGTGTCAAAGTGTTCATCCGCATTGCTGTCATTCGGAAACGTGCCCAGTTTTTAATTTAAACAGTGATTTAAAAAAATACTTTATTACTTTAATAAATTAAAAATAGCGACTTTTTTATTTATTTAACACACAATAACAGTTACGTTAACTGGTCGGTATTTTCACCAAATAATTTAGTTTACAATATTGGCTTGACGTGCTGACCTAATTTAGTACTAATTATTTTACATTACATAGATTCAGTGCACTTTGGTCTACCGCGGCAACCAAACCAAATTCAAACATTTAATTGACATAAACAGTTTTAGTAACATTAACATTTTAACACTAAGAACAATTTGAAGGTAAGTCATTAAATAGTGTTCAACATAAACAGTATTTTGTTTCTCCCCAAAAACACCGACACCTTGCTACTATTAGGGTTCGCTTATTAAATTTTTTATTTAATTAAATTTGGAACGCAAAAAGACTAGTTTCCAAACCAGCCACTTTTTGATTTAAATATTTTGTCTTGGTAACACTTTAGTTTGTCAGTTGGTCTTTGGTTGCTTATGATTGGCTAACCAATCAGAAGCCAGCACATTTTACCGCACAAATTACAGGCAACCTCGGAAATGGAAAAAGGTCGGACATTCTGACTCGAGCTATGGGGCGAGAAGGTCGTGAGAAAGAATAAAGTTATGTTTTCTATTACCTGGATTTTCCTCAATACTTTACCTAGGCATCCTGAAAGACTAAATTAAATCCATGGTCACTGTTACTCTTCATACTACGTATTCCGACAGCAACCAAAGAAAATACAGACTTACATCATGTCTCAATAACATACGATTTGAATGCATGGAGTTAAAGTATTTTACAAATCCAAAGTACTATCCTACAGCCATACCATTACTTTAAAACGGCATACAACAGCACCCGAATAGAAAAGACTCGTAAAATAAAATATACTGCAGTAGGCTTACTTCCTAAGGAAACATAGCAAATTGTTGAACTCAACAATTCCTCGCCCGCAGTTCAGGCGGAACAATAAATTGCAAGGCGGCTGCACCGCACTGCTGTTTCTTTGACTTTATTCCTTTTGTGATATACTAGATCTAATATTGACTGGAAGTGGCTTGCGGAGGCAAAGACTAGAGTTTTAGGTAAAATTTACTGCTTCAGTTTCTCGGATACGATTTCGGTCGATACTCTTCTTATTAGCGTGTCGATGGCAACCGAAATGTACTCGGCCCGAATTCGGCTACGTGTTTGGCGCTGTCACTAGCGTCCATCAGTTCCTGTAACGTGCAAACGGCGGGACACACAGGACACGATATTAAGTGTCCCATCGTTTGTGGAACAGCACTACATTTGTACTTCAAGGCGGCATTGACCTGAGCAGGTTTTCGTTACTTCCGCCAACCTGGGTCCGGAGTCTGTATAAAGACTTCCAGGTTGGCCAAGGCAAGTCGCGCCCAGGATGTCAGCAGGTGGAACGAATGGAGTGGGTAAGGAAGCACAGTCTCGCCACAGCTTCAGTCTTTCTTTAGATGGCTTGACAGTGAGTCGAACGACACACTTAAAAAATTGTTTCGGCTTTTCAGCCTTCGGGTCGATGCTGTATTTAAAAAATAAGTTGTTATTTTATAAATATTTAAATTAATTTAAGGGAAAAAGACACAGAATTTCTTATAAACACACCTGTGTCTTCTAATTTTGTTGGCATCCATACTAGTGCACCTAAGCCTTTCAAACGATCCTATCAAACTGAACTAGTTTTCTGCTTTATGAACGTTGCCATAAACAATAGCAACAAATCATACACATACGAACTACGCGTCACTGTGACGTCACGCAAAAATCCTGCATCGCGCAAGTAGAGTTTACCGTGCGACGAATATAATTATACAACACTCTGACATCCTCCTACCTCTTTATATCTGCTGGTCCTATACCGGAGCAGCCAAGTAGAACATTTTGTTTTGGTCATCGTGAACGCATATACATGCTGATGTATGGAGTGAGAGGAAAGCAAGCCAAGTGTTTAGTCCGTTTATGGTTTTAGCTAAGATGTATGGCAGTTGGACGAAAAAGAACTGTTGCAGCTAGTTAATGTTTATGTATTTTTAAGCTTATACTATGTCTCCTATTGGTGGGTACATTATCGACAAGCACATAAGTTTTCAATTCGTAGATATACGAATATAAAATAATGGCGTCTACCAGACAAATGGTGAAGATTTACGTTGAGGTATCGTATAAAGATGCTTTGTTTTTTACTCTCCGTTAAGAAAAAATAATAATTATGCCAAAAATGCGTTGTTATTTACAGTTATAGCCTCAATCAATTGGTTTAGCCTACAATGTTTCAGTCAGATTCCAGTCTTACTGAAAGCACTTGAATACCATAAAGCGATCCCCGACCCAGTTACTGGGTAACCCCTCGGTAAGACTGTTTATCAGACTTGGGCTTCAGAGTACCCGTACCGATTGCCAAATATCTTTGAATGATGGCCTGTACCAGTTGCTTAGCGAGCTTTCCAAAGCACAGCGAGGTCTCGATATGTAATGGATGGTCACCAATCCCTAAACCTTAAATCGAGCCATGCAACTTTTATTATTTAGCCACTAGCCACTCAATACAACAGCTAATACAGACCAATTTTCAGCGAGATTGCCCGAAAGGGTTATCGCTACCCCGGAACATAAAGGGCTAAGGAAGGAACATGGATGGGTTTAGTCAGTAAGAGTCTGAAACTATCTTTCGCGGGAGGAGATGATTTCCCACCATAAAAAAAAAAAAATCTGCAAAAACGATCGCATTTCGCCACTTCCAAGGGTTTTAGATGAGAAGAAGAAATAGCGCAACAAACTACCCTGTAAATCTGTTAAGTTAGAAGTACCAAATATTATCCCAAATGATAATCATCAACTTACTTATCCCAATTTATGTAAAGTCTTCTTCTCCTGCATAAACTGACGCTATGTACCCATGGGGTCATGATGATTTCCCACATTTAAAAAAAACGCCACTAGCCCCTCAATACAGCAGCTTAACTAAACCAATTATAAGCCCCAAGTGGTCTTCAGTATCACGAGACTTATATAATAAACTGTCTTCAGCGCAATATACCAGTGCCTCTCAGTCTAAAACGTTTGAAATCAAATTACGGACGTTAGATTTTATGGTAATTTATGCTTACATTACTGTTCTATAGCAGTCTGCTTCAAACGGAATCTATCAAATCAAATTATACGTTGCCAACTACGACTATGATTATTCAGAGTCAATATCAGGATATTATATTATTTTATAGCTATCTCTCCAACTTGGAATACATTATTATTTGTTTTGGAATATTATAATGTCTATCAATCTGCCAAGCCTTCAAATGTCCATCAATCTGTCAATCAATCTAACCGGATGCAGCTGCCAATATTATACATGGAGCGACTATCTGACCAGAACTAAATTACTGGGTAGGTAACTCAATACCCCTTTTTTTTTAAGGCTGGGAAATCATCCAATGACTGCTCTCGCTCTGGATGGAGCGGAAGGGAGTGTCAGACTCTTACTGACTAAAACCCAATACCCCTTGGTAAGACTTTTGGGCTTCTGACACCGGTAACTGCTGTCAAAGAATTACTGTGTTTTGAAGTTTGTGAGTGTGTGTGTGAGTTAGTATGTTTGTTCGTCCTTCACGCTCAAACGTCTGCAAGAATCGGATGAAATTTGGTACAGGCACAGGATTAACACATGGATTTATTGCGGTTTAACCTTCTATCCCCGTAGTACCTACCTACATAGGTTCCCTTGGGATAATTTCCGACGTACACGCGGGCGAAGCCCTAGTAGCGCAGCAGATAGTAGGTTATAAAAGATATGAGTAAGGTTTTCATATCTAAAATACATTCCACAATAAAATCCCAAGACACATTCCACGTAAAACCAACTAGGTACCTATAGATAGGTCACCATTCATATCACATCGACCTTTCTCGCTAAGTAAAAGGAAAATATCGCGAGCAAAAATAGCAATTTCAAACATAACATACCTTCTATCGATATCCCTTTTCGAGGAAGAAAATGGCGTCACATACCTTCACAAATATAGCATGACCCTTGTAAATTGGCTAGCAATATCACTTATAAGATCTTTTGTAATCTCCTGACTCAAAATATGTATATAATATATTAACTTTACCATGGGCCATACGATGGGCCTTGTATGAACGGGCGGAGTATAACGTAAGAACTATAAAAAAAACACGTTTTGCATTAAATATTTACCTAGATTTAAGACATCGTGGCTATGTAATAACAGCCGCATGGATTTATCCTTCAGGTTAAGCTACGCTTGCCGGGGTTGGTCTGTGGATGGGTGACCATCTTTAGGTATCGAGACTCCTCCGTGCCTCGGTAAGCACGCTAAGCCGTTGGTCCCGTCTGTCGTTACGGGTAGTCAGAAGCCCGAAAGTCTGACAGCCAGTCTTACCAAGGGGTATCGTGTTACCCAGTTACTGGGTTGCAGAGGTCAGATAGGCAGTCGCTCCATGTAAAATACTGGTATTCAGCTGCATCCGGTTAGACTGGAAGCCGACCCCAACATAGTTGGGAAAAGGCTAGGCAGATTCATTCATATATGTATATAAGAATACTGATTGTGCCTGTCTATACCAAAACGCTATTGGATATTTATAGTTTCGATTCAAAAATCGTTTGAACTTACGTTAGATGACAAATTTATTTTATATTGTGACAATAGTTTATAATCTAACACTAATATAATCATATTTACATTTAAAAGCTAAATATTCATAGTAATATATACAGAAATAATAAGTATATAATCAAAGAGATGGCCCTAGTGTTTCAACAAGGCCTACCCACCTTCCAAGGCATCAGTGTCATTCCGTCTGGTCTCTTCCCATCGTCGCGTGCCAAGCCCTTAGGTTCTAAAACAGCTGATAGATTAACGCTGTATAACGTTCATGCTAGGGCACGTGTGTTCTCACATTGCAAACAACCTTTGACCTAAATAAACTCGTCCGATTGACGAATCAGGAAAGACAAATGTATTTGCCAACAGGTTGGATGATTCGTTGACTCGGGTGGTTCGACCCGAACATACGTCTTCGGCAATTCGATCGGGTCTTCGGTAATTAATGAGTTTTTTCGTTTAACGATACCTTTTAGGGGATTAGGCCTTTGTTGTATTGTTGCTCGTTTAGCTTTTTGCGTTTCCAACAAATTGAGCGTTTGAGATGTTTATAAATTAGGGTTTTTATATATTTTTTTTTGATGACTTGTAGGTATTTGGGGCCGGTATCGCTTTCGTGAATTAGAAATAAACTTAGTCAGTTATTACTGCTAAACAGTGTGTCGTAATTACAGACACAATTAAAAAACCATTGTGTCTCGCGTAGATCTGAGTTCCAGCAGTCAATGGGTTAAAAATACTAAACATATTTAAAGGAAAAAACCACCACTATGCATAATTTTGTACTAAAAGCATCCACCAAAAACATAACAAGGTTAACCTATTATGAAAAGAAATATACACGAATAAACCAGGTACTTAATTACCAAAAAAGGTTGCAGCGATGGGTTACAAATTGCAGATTTATGGGGTCCTAACACGGAACTATTTTTGTTCTAATGATAGACGCAGGAAATTGCCGGAACACACGGAAATATGCTGTTACGCCAGATACGATGCAAACACAATCACTAGTGGAGGCTGAATGTAATTATCGTGGGAGAAAGCTTTCCTGCCAAGGGTTGTAGTAGGTAAATCGGTTATTTTGGAGTGCATTAAAAGACTGTACGTGATACACAGTCTCAATATATATTTACTTTTGGTGCACCTTATTTTTGTATCTTATCTGTAAAAGTGGAGCTCGTGGCTAAATATTAACAGCCGCTCAGGTCGATCCATCAGGTTAAGCCACGCTTGCCGGGGTTGGCCGTGGATGGGTAACCATCTTTTCATACCGAGATTCCTCCGTGCCTCGGAAAGCACGTTAAACCGTTGGTCCCGGCTGTCATTTGTGCATCTTTGACAGTCGTTACGGGTCGTCAAAAGCCCGAAAATCTGGAAGTCAGCCAGTCTACCAAGGCGTATCGTATTGCCCAGGTACTGGGTTGAGGAGGTCAGATAGGCAGTCGCTCCATGTAAAATATTGCAAAGCAATATGCGCCCACTATGACGCCCTATGTAACTCCCATAATGTATACTACATCGTATTAAGAGACGCTGTTCAATATCTCTCGAGTAACATATTGCAATGTCTCAAGACGAATGTCTTTGACCGGTGCGTGATACCAGATAGGCTTGTACTATTTGTTCTATGCTATGGGCCTTATTTTAACGGTAAAACTCACCCGAAGGGCAATGGCTCTCCATTGCCCTTCGGGCACGTAGAGAAAGTACTCGCATAGCTCTCTAGCTATGCGAGTTCTTTCTCTACGTTATCAAATCAGAAATTGATATAGCTCGAAGAATTGATAAACTAAAGTGGAAGCGGCCAGGGCACATTGCTCGTAGGACAATGGGCTGATGGGGCCACAAACCAGCACACAAAACAAAAAACGAATTATTACTGACGATGATGGTAAATGACCAAATATTTTAACTGTCTTGCAGTTTGGCAGACTTTATAAACATATTGTGATACAGATTTTGCATAAATAAATAAAAAATAAACAATCATTAGCATAGTTTATGTACAGAGGCCAGCACATCAAGTTAACACAATCTGTCAAATTTAACTTTATTGCAAAGACATAAGGTTTATTTTTAATTGAGAAAATTTGACAGTTAGGGATAGCTTGATGTGCTAGCGTCTGTACCAATTTCGCCAATGTTACTGAACACAATCAGCACCTTTAAATTGCGTTCAAAAGCTCTCAGTGTCAATAATCCGCACAATATGAAACTGACTGCTCTTAACACGTTGAACGCCAACGCGGTCACCGTGTGTCCGACAAACAATAGTTTTTCTATTGTGTCTGCTGCGTGGCAGTCAATGACTTAAACGCGGTTTAGATGTACCGATCGCGTAAAATTTCACCGGTAAATCAGCCCTAAGTAATGATAAGATTGCTATGCTAACCTTTCATCCACAGTACATATTAGTCCCTCTCTATTTACTGACAGAACTTGCGTAGAAAGATAACAGGCTACGCAAAGGTTATGCTCAAAATAATTCATTACAATCTCTAATAAATAAAAGTATACATTAGTACGTAACTGGAGTGCCTGGAATAATTGGAAAGGTCGTGATCTCCAAGGTTTATAGACCTCCTAATTATACATCTGGATTTTGAACCTAGCAATCTTTTTTACGTTACGACCTTCTTCTTTTTGTGTGGTTAGTGACTAACCTGGTGTCAGAGTTTTTATGCTGCCCATGGGCCGCTGACTTAGCTTAACATGCTGTTGAGAAATATCTCATAATCATAATCATAATCATTTATTGCATTCATGTAGTTTATAAGTTGTTACATTTAAAGGTAGGTTTCATACATGAACCCTGCTAGGGCACAGCAATATACTTAATCTAGTTTAAAGTGCTACATTGTGACAATAATTTAGCAAACCACTGTACTTACACGAAAATACTTAAGTTAAAAAATTAAATTCAATCAAAATAATAATAATCACAAAACAGGTACTTAGTCAAAATTTAAATCAAAATAATAATAATCACAAAAAAGGTAGTCAAATTTAATATAATATGTCGAAATTGTATTGTATGAATTTGAATGTCAAAATTTACTTATCGTCAAAGAATTCCTTTAGAGTGTAGTATGATTTTAGTATAAGGTGTTTTTGGAGACTGTTTTTAAATTTATTTTCATTTTCTATGTCTTTAATTGGATTTGGAAGCTTATTATATATTTTCACGCACATAGCTAAAGGTCCTGAATGGAACATAGTTAATTTTGAGCTAGGTAAGGCTAATTCATTTTTGTTTTGGCGTCTAGCACTGCGATGTTGTGGGCGAATGTCCTTAGTGAGTGGAAATAGTGGCTGGTGTTTTCTCACAAATTTGCTAACTTCTAGGATGTAGATACCAGTTAGTGTGAGGATCTCGTAATTTATAAAGAATGGTTTGCAGCTTTCTGTGTTATCTATATTGGCAAGGATTCGTATACATTTCTTTTGTAGAATAAAAAGTCTATCCTTTTCTACACCATTTCCCCACACCACGATTCCATAAATTAGCCAGGAGTATGCGTAGGCATAATAAGCTGTTAGAGCAGTTTTAAAGTCCGTAGCTCTTTTAAGCTCCCCCAAAGCGTATGTAAAACTGGCTAGTTTATTTGTCACTGTATCTATATGGGCTTTCCAGTTTATGTTGGTATCTATAGTCAAACCCAATAGTTTAAACTCGTTTATGCATTGCAGCTTTATGTTGTTGTAGGAGTAGTTTATATCCAATTTGCGTTTTTGGTATGGTCTATATTGCATCAGTTTTGTTTTGTCAAAATTTAATTCTAAGTTATGATCTTTCAACCATGTTATTATTTTTGAGAGCTTATCGTCAAGGCTTGAGTTTAGGCTTTCGTTATTAGTGCAAGGAAAGATTATAGAGATATCGTCAGCAAATAAAATACTTTGAGCGTCAATTTCTTTAGGGAGGTCATTAATATAAACTAGAAATAATAAACATCCCAAAACGCTGCCTTGTGGGATTGACATAGTTGTTTTTGCCTTTTTAGATTTTACGCGAGTTATTTGGCCAGTGCTTGGGTCGCTGTATTCTATCTCTACAAATTGTTCCCTATTTTCTAGGTACGAGCAGAACCACTTGTGTGCTTTACCTCTAACACCTATTGCATATAATTTATTTAGTAAAATTTTATATGAAACTCTATCGTATGCTTTGCTCATATCCAGTAAGATCCCTACTGCGTAATTTTTGTTACTGATTATATTTAAAGCTTCTTGGATATACTTAAATACTGCAAGTGTTGTGGATCTATTTTTCCTGAACCCATTCTGACTATCGTTGAATATTTTATATCTTTCGCAGTATGAATACAGTCGTTTTGACATCACAGTCTCCAATATTTTTGAGAAGGTCGGCAGCAATGCTATCGGCCTATAGTTACTAGTGTCAGTCTGGTCTCCCTTTTTGTAAATTGGTTTCAGTATCGATACTTTCAGCAGGTCAGGGACTGAACCTTCATCCAAAGACTGATTTATTAAATAAGTTAGCGGTAACGTTAATTCTTCAGCGCATGCTTTTATTAGTATAGGCGGTAGCTCGTCATGCCCGTAACTCCGCTTGTTTTTTAATCTTTTTATAATAAGATTAATTTCGTTAGGGTCTACAGGTCTCAGGTAAATGGAGTTTTCACTTTGGGAGGAGCTAGGACGGCCAGTTGGGCAAGCGTTCCCGTTTGCGGTATCCGTTTTTCCTACTGAGACAAAATAATCATTGAACGCGTTGGCAATGGTAGTCGCGTCTTCTGTCACAGTGTTGTGTACACGCAATTTCATGTTATTAATTGTTTTTTTGTTAACCTTGTTTGTACGCTCTTTTATTATTTTCCACATTGTCTTAGTTTTATTTTCAGATTTACTCATTATCCTTATGTAATTTAGTTTTTTAGAGTGGGCTACAGTTCTCTTAAGTAACTTTTCGTAACGCTTGTAGTAATTTTCCAATATACTGTTATTGGTTGTAGTTATTAATGCTTTTAGTTGTCTTTTATGCTTGCATGCTACTCGTAATCCAGACGTAAGCCATGATTTAGATGATATCTTTTTAATTTTTATGGTTTTCTTTGGTATGCACTGATTTAATATATTTTGTATGGTGTTGTGAAATGACAGATAATTGGTATTTATACTTTGGTTTTCCTTTATTATTTTACTCCAGTCTAGTTTTTGCAGTTCTTTTTTAAACGATTCTATGTTTTGTTTGTTATAGATCCTTTTTAGAGTTATCGTTTGTTTTTTATTATTTATTGGATCGTGGGTAGGTATTGTTATTTCAATTCCTCTGTGGTCTGAGAGTCCAAGCTCCACCACTTCTAGATGGCATTTGTCGTGCGCATTTGTAAATATTAGGTCAATACATGTGGTGCTAGAGGTGGTTACCCTGGTAGGTTCCGTTACTAATTGTCGAAAATTGTGTTTAGTCATAGCGTTAAGAAGATTAAATGTATAGCGATTTTTTTCAAGGATATTTACGTTGAAATCCCCGCCTATAATAATGTGTTTATGTTTGTCCTTTATGTTGATTTTATTTAGAAGTTTTTCCAAGGATCTATAGAAAATTTCGGTTTCCCTATTTTTTTGTGGCCAGTAGATAACTATTAATAATAGGTTAATTTTAGGAATTTCTACTGCACACGTTTCAAATATAAATTCAATTGACATTTCCGTTAAATCTTGTCTTTCTTTGAATTCAACATCGTCCCTTAAGAATAAGCACACACCACCTCCCGCATAGTTATGGCGGCAGTATTTGGCGGCTGCAGTATACCCTTCCAAACTTAGTAGGTCTTTTTTAGATTCTGTAATCCATGTTTCCGTAAAGCAAAGCGCTTCTATTTTATGTTCATCTGTGATTTCTTCTAATAGGTATCGTTTATTTTTTAGGCTCTGTATGTTTTGATATAGAATGTTTATATTTTTGTTTGAATGTGTTTGTGTACTTTTTTTTGAGGTGTTTTTATTAGAGAAAAAACTTAGGGCTGGTTTGTGGTTGTGGTTCCATAGATATTTCTGTTTTATCACACGGTGAATGGTCTACCTCTAAGTCATCATTGCTTAAGTAGTTTATTGTCATAACGAGATCCTGAAGGTCTGATACCACAACTTTCGTGCCAGTACTATTCAGTGCGCCCGTGCGCTGGTTATACATATCGTAGTCATAGGAAAGATTGAGATTAGAGTCCAGTGGGTATGCATAATTAAATGTCTGTGTATCCATATATAAAAGGTTATTAAAAGTTTCTATTCTACTATTGTACAGGGTATTTCCATAGTTTTGCTGTTCTATATAACAGTTATTATTAAATTTAAATTTATATGTCGGTAGACAAATAATGATATTGGTATGGGTTAGTGAAATTAATTTTTCTCTAATAAAAATTACTAATTCCAGATAGTTTTGCGTTCTTCGGAAGTCTTCTTCGCCGATGTAAATAATACAGAAGTCCTTATTTGTTAAAGTTTGAACTTTTACGTCAATATTCTCAAGTACTTGCTTCACTCCACATTTTGGTTTGCGATAGTGGCAAATCTCGTAGTTTCCCAGGTCAGTTTTCTCTGTAGTGGTGTATAATATGTTTGAGGTTTCGCTGCTTAATAGACATATTTTTGGTTTATCTGTAGTTGTAGTCTGCTTGCTAATCTCTCAGATATGTTTTCTAATGATGTTTTCCTTTACTGATTTTTAAGCAAGCGATAATTATTTAATACGCACATGAATCCGTAGAATCAGAGGTGCGCGCCTTAGCTTCGAACTCGAGACCTATGACTTTGCAGCCTTTCGTTTCGATAAGACACTACTTGCTAACGTTGATGGTAAATACTTATCGAGACAAATGCGACACACTCACAATCACAACGCCTTGGTCCAAAGAATAACCGGCCTTATTATTAACAGAGTACCAACAAAGACCTAACCATTATTCGCTTCGCTAAAACTATCACTACCTAACCGAAAATCTATAAATCCCACCTACATAGGAACCCATATAAGATTAGTAAAACAAGAAATTTATGACACTCAAGCGGTAAATAAAGGTACACAAGTAATTCGTTTCTCGCATAAAAATATGCAATAAACAGGGGTAATAAAACCCTTGAGGACATCAAAAAACTTTTCACATTTTATGATATGTGATGTATGGTTTCGAGTCAACGGCTGAGGGCACCTAGAGGTGTTTTATTACGGTTCAAAAGAATTCGGTCCACTCTGATGTTACTTTAGACGCGTCTGGTGTGAAAACCTGCGCTTTTACCCTAATTTACTCTGATGGGTAGGTACCCTCTAAAAGGTGTCAACAGGGCGTTGACCTAGATTTTGGACTTTACCTAGTATGACGTGGAACAAGCTCCTGTTTTTTACTGTTGCTTAAAGTTTGTAGGGTTTTAATACTTTTCTTGTTCAACGGGACTTATTATTTTGAGTAGTTCACTGCTTGACTTATAATTTTTGTTTTGTGTTACTATTTATTGTGTAGTTGTAGTTCTTTTTCTTCTTTTCATGTGGTTAGTGACTAACCTGGTGTCAGAGTTTTTATACTGCTCATGGACCACTGACCTAGCTGCACATGCCGTTGAGAATTATCTTTCAGATATGCTGGTTACTTCACGATGTTTCCTTTCGCCGATTTTAAGCAAGTGATAATTAATTATACAATACGCATATGAATCCGTAAAATCGGAGGTGCGTGCCTCGGGTTCGAACTCGAGACCAGTGACTTGGCAGTCCAACGGTCACACAACTAGGCTATTACTGCTGTAATTGTAGTTAACAGGTGACACAAGATTTTCGGGATTTTAAAAGGGTTTATTGTCGTTCAATGTCCAATACACTGACCCACATATGGTTTATGTTGATTGTTCAACTGTTTTGTCTAGTTTGTGAACTGCAAACGTGTGAATACCTAAGGTGAACTTATGATTCTGGTAGACGAGCGACTCATTATGTCGTGAATAAATTCATGACATTTACGCATCGTAACTAAAGGTAACGGTAACGGTACTTTCTAAAGATGGCGACTTTACAAATTCAACCTTAAGCCACAATCAAATCCCTTTTGTAGTAGATAACACAATATTATAATATACATATTCTTGAGCAGTGATGGCCTAGTGGAGTCCGAATAAAATCAGCCGGGGATTATAAGTGGTAAGTCGTAGGTTGGACCCGAACCCACCAAAACGGTGAGGGAAAATATAGTGAGGAAACTTTTCTGAATACCAAACATTCGAAGACATGTAACTTCTACCAAACTTCCTCGGGCCCGCATAGTCCATTGTGACCCACTCCCTCAATTATAGGTACTTCTTCTTAACATGTTGATGGTAACGACAGGATAGATATAATATTAATCTCATTGCAGTAGGAATATTATACGTTGATTAATTAAGATTAAAATATATTGTTGGTCTATTAATGACCTTACAATACACAGCGAATATAACTAGTTCCACACTACAGTAACAAAACCTTGATTTCAAGGCAAGCCAATACAGAGTAATCTAAGTTAACTCAAAGCGCATTTAGGAACGATTTGCGTTCAATCCAAAAGCGAAGCAGTTGTAACCAGTTTCATCCAGTTCAAACTAGTTCATTCGAAGTGCTGTAAGGAGCTTCGAAAATTAATCGGTGGGTAATAGCGTACGTAGTTTAGTGCTCTGTTATTTCTGTTCTAAAGGAAATGTAATGGGAACTGGATTATTTGGAAAATGTGGGCTTTCAATGAGTTACCAAATGAAGCAAAGTCTTCTTTGATGTACAAAAACATGGTTAGTCAAGTAGAAAAGGATGAAAGTTGAGTAGGCTTCAAGGAAAATAATATATTTGAAAAACCCAATACAAACCCTAAAAATAGAACGGAATACAAACACGAATAACAAACAAAGCAAATGAAAACCAAACAAAAACTTTTACTTAACAAGGAAAAAGCTGTTTCCAAGTATATTTTTGATAATTTAATACTTCGACTACCAACAAGCGATCTTGGTCACATTTCACAAATGAGACCGCAGAAAAACCTCCAACGAACTATTCAAAACGCACATACAACTTTTTGTTTGGTACCCCAAACTTTTATAAAAGCATTTCAACTCACATTTTAAGCGAAGCCTTCCATTACCGCACCTAAACTTATTTGTGGCCCATAACTCCTCAAATATGCTGCATAAAACAAGGAAAAATGCACCCTAAACAATAGCACTAAAGTTGACTTTTCATCTTTTTACGATGCGTGCAGAATAGCTCGAGAAAGAATATGCGTGGCCATCGCTTCCGAAAAACGTCGTTTATCAAGGAAAAAGAGACTGTATTTTTTGATGAGAGAGTTTCAATTTGTTTGATTTTGTAGTAGGAGGGTGGGCTAATCTTTCAGTCAGCATATCTGACGGTCGCTAACTCTTCAAAGTGCTATCTGGGAGGCTTATAGCTAAATGGAACACAACTTTTTCATTCGGCACGGTTTCGTGTAGACGAGTGTAAATTGGTAAAAAAGCCTGGATCAGGCCTTAGTGATTCCAGGCAACGAGTTTATTTTTTTGCCTTAGGTTTTAAACACATCTTTTGTCACACGTTCTTTTCATTTTAGTGTGTAGTGAGTGCGGATTTAAGGTGTCTTATTTTTGCAGTTGTCAATAAATTCAGCTTCAATAACAATCAGTTTCGCTAGACTCAACATCTGAAAATCTGCTGCAACAGAGCACTTTATAAAATCTTTTAAGCAACCCTCAAAAACCAGCACAATACCGCTATATAAATTTCAAAAACGGAACACGCCGTTCTTCCAAATCAGCTGTTACCGGCAACTGGCGTAGCGTGTCCGTTCGGGTGTTTCCGCCGGGCTTCGGTCCGACGACGTCCGGTTGGTACATTCGAAATACGAAATTCGTGAAACGTCGGCTTGGATCTTGGCAATCGCTGCCGATGGCATGTGTTGATCGGAAGTGGCGGGAGGTATGCTCACGTACCAAATTTGAAATTTATGAGTTGGGAATTCTAGTGTTGTACATGTTCATGATTGGTCCGTTCATTGCTTGAACATTGCGGGAACTGCCACTAACTGTACCCATTGCACTGCACCAATTCCTGAAAAAAATAAAATAATATACCATATTATATAAAAAAATATATATAAAAAATATATATAAAAAAATAAAATAAAATTATACTTATAGAATATAAATTTTCTGTTCAACATTGTCTAGATTTTTAATACCAGTGTTTAATCCAGCATACCAAAATCGGAGATCACTGACGACAATTTCACGGTCATTGAACAATACGCTCGAAATACAATATTAATATTAATTCGGCGGAGCTAAACATTTTTGTAAAATTTGCAAGTATTATTTTATTTTTGAAAAGATTCATCAAACGTCGATAGTACATGAACGTAAACAAAGCAATCTCGCTCTCTCAGCGGGATTGTCCGAAAGGGTTACCGCTACCCCGGAACATAACGAGCTTCTTCTTCTTTTCGTGTGGTTAGTGACTAACCTGGTGTCAGAGTTTTAATGCTGCCCCTGGGCCTCTGACTTAGCATCACAAGAGCTAAGGAAGCGACATCGATGTGTTTTGTCCACCCAGAACGGGGTCATTTGATGATTTCCCACCCTCAAAAAAAAGAGCCCATATAAGGAGCTTGAAATAGAGCTAATTCATGTAAGTCGGCTGTTAATGAGTTTATGAATACTGAAAGCTTCTACAATACTGAAACGTCACTAGGTAAAAACTTTTGTATTATACCTCGAAGCCGTAGGCAGAGGTGATCGTTCACCCATACATTGGAAACTATGTTTCATCCTGGATGCTATTAAACAATTCTAATTGAAAACGCAATAACACTCATTGTGCGAAACTGACGTTTTGAGAAAATGACTTTTTGGGAAAATTACGTTTTGCAAAAGTAACAAATTTGTCATGATGACATTCTGCGAAAGTGACGTTCTGCGTCAAGAGCTTTTAAGGTTGCTTCGAACAAAAACAAAAAAGATAACGTACAACAAACAATCATGCACACAAAGCAACAACAAGATTACATACCCATCACACGCAGATTGCAAATACCTACAAAATATGCAATCTCTGAATCCAATATCACAAACTAAGAGCCGACTCACTTACAACACAGTGTGACACCGTGTGAAAAAGTGATGAAAAACCTGCGTCGATATACAGTCTTGTCCTTTAATACAGCTTAATGGAAGGGGTGATGGAAAACAAATGCCCCGGCCGGCTCTGGAGTCTGGTGCATGGGGCTAGGCGAACAGCGGTGTAAAGGTTTTTTTTATGTCGAGGCGTATGATGAGTTTTGTCATAGTATGGTGTGAAAATGGAGAATCTTGTTTGTAGTTCAATTTTCGTGTAATGCAAGGGATTTATTGGTAAAGGAAAAGATTTACTGTGACATGGTGCCTCTGTGGTGGATCTTTCTTTCTTTATTTCATGTCAGATGACGAATTTGAATCCGTAGTTAAATAGGCAGAATGCATTCCCTTGATAGAACATTTTCCCATAATATTCTTGATTGAATAACAAAGACTCCATTTTTCGTGAGATCTCTTTCGGGATGATTTTAACGTCGTGTATGTGTATTTGTATGTGTATTTACGAGTTTTGACCGCTTCGGCATAAATAATGACACCAAATAAAAGAGTCAAAAATTTTCCAACAACATTCTATAAAATTAAAGAATATACACCAGTAACTAACTCTGGTACAGGTACTTAAATTCCAAATTACTTTCAACATAAATTTCAATCCTCGTTCGAAACAAACCAATTTTATTTTAAGAGTAATAAATTTCAATTCTTGCGTCGTTTTTCGTTCGCTATTTTCATGGCCCCAATTGGAGTACAGTATTATACCCTAGACGTTTCTTGTAACGATCTAGTCGGAATATCTCTTTGTGGTGACTCGAAGCTCTGTCGGTATTTCACGCCGTCTTTGTCCAACCCGTGTTGATAGAGCAAGACAGATAGCTGTTTGTAAACGCTTTGAGTAGTTTATGTCAGCTATTAATATTTGTTTAGTGGCTCTTTCTTTCAGAGTTTTTATTACGAGTTTATTGAGCGTTAGGTGATCTGTTTCGCGTGTTCTGCCTAGATTATCAGCTGTTGAGATAATTTATGTTTCAAAAATTTGGATGGCTGCCAAGACATTTGATAAATTCAGATATTTCTTATATTGACAGAAATTTGTGATCGACATTTCCAAATTGAGTTCTGATGAGCAGATAGACCTGATAATGTTTTCACTCGAGTAAATATGAAAATACAACTAAAATATATTTAATATTTGTGAGAAAATGAATTCTCAATAGGCATTGAAATAGCTAGAACAATGAAACTTGAAAACAATGGTGCAGTGGTTAGGAATATTGCATTGCTCGTTGCTGATGCTTTTATCAAAGAAAATACAAGACCGTAACTTTGTAAATCTTATCTATTCCATTTTTAATTTCAAACCACATTCAATTGTTTTCGTTGCGATGGTAATTTCAATGTGCAGGGCTTTTATTATACAGCTTTATTTTTACCTCTGATCTTACATATCAGGCAATATAATAGTGATGTTTATAATTGACTATTTGAAACGGTCAAATATGAAATCAGATAGATTAAAGACCGCTTGTCTTAAAAAGTTCCAATACCGTACAGAAATTTAATATTATGCGAAGATATAGTTGTAAAATTGCATTTAATGCTAATGATAATTGCAATTTGAGCCGTTTGGGGTCGAAACTCTAGGGTCAAGGGCCCGAGTGCGTAACTCGTTTTAAAGGAAATTTCTCGCCGATTGGTCGGCATTTCATGTGACCAGAGGGTTGGATTGTTCTTTGGCCAGAGAATTAGCATTGCCATTCAACGTCGCAATGCTGCCTATCTTCTGGGCAAGTTTCCGGACGACAACGAAGCGGATGAGTACTTCGACGCCTTAGTGTCCTTTTTTTTTGTATTTATTTGTATGTATATAGTTAGTAAGATAGTCATATTTAAGTATGTAAAAGTTGTTATTACATTTTTAGTTGTAATAAATGCTAATAAGTATTCCATTTGATTCTAAAAATTTGTGCCGTAACATTGCTATATTTCTAACAAACCTCGTACAAATTTTGCGTTTCAACAATTTATTAAAACTTTATCGACTATCCTTTCAAATACCCAATTGTTATCATAGGATTGCTACTGGATTGTTGCTACTGTTTTATCTGTCAAAATCACAATGATCTTTATTGTCATTACTATAAGGTTGCTTACAGTGCTGCTATAAGAGATAAAATTACTGTGAAAGGTCTATATTAACGTCATAAAACTTGACATGTTGGAAGAAGAAGGCTTGCATTACCCGCACCGATGTGGTTTGACAGGCCCACTCAGCCGAACGAGCTGCCATAGCAAAGTCTGCCCCTGCGCGTATCTTTTGTAGAAATCTTTTTATTACTCATCTCTTAAAGGAAAGCTTTCGTAACGTTAGATTTTAGAAGAAAATTTAAGTTAAAGTGGTATTGGAAGATGTTTAATTGAATGGTAGGTGAAATGTGTCTTGTTTTCTTTGTTTTACTTAAAACACCAAAATCACCTCACGTTATTAATGGATGCTCTCTAAACGAGCTCACTACGTGTGCGCAGCGTGTACGCCACGGATCAAGAGCGGTTGACATCAGTACACAAGAGAACGAGTATACAATTACATTCGTCTTCCAAATACTATTTTCATTCCTGATCTGACCTGGTCATTTTCTGTCACACTTTTATTTTATTGAGCATTTTTGAGCAGTGTCGCGGAAGCGTCCTACGTCCGCTTTATCCAGTTTGGTCGCAGTTAGTGGTCTCATAGTGTTTTGAGAACCCAAAATAATATAATTTGTTGAGGGTTACAGAAATACGCGCAATCATTATATTAGAGGTTCAATAATTTGAATAGCGCAAAATGGGAATTATTAGAAATTCGACATGCCTTTTATAATATAATCTTAAATCCTTACCAAACTAAAAGCATTCCCATTCAGTTGCAGTAAAATCTATTCGAAGTGTGTATTCTTTCTCTCCTTCTTATTTATCTGAGCTGCTTTAACAAAGTTAACTTAACTATTCTTTAAATGTGCCTATTTAATACTTACTTGTTTTAGTGATTAAATACAAGAAGTATTTCAAGGGCTTCACTTAGATGGGAATTTTGTAATCGATGTAGAATTGCAATGTATTTGAACTAAATTCCTTCTAAGAGCGATTTATATGTTTTTTTTTTGTGTATATTTGAGTTGTTGAGAGGATGGTTTAGATGCACAATTGGACCCGGTAGAACTTCAATCTAACGGATTAACGTCTCTCGGGTCTACTAGCCCAGTATAAAAAATATCATCCACTTGCAATAAGAACATCATAAATTGCTACCTATGCATGCATATAATAAAAATGTCACGGATCGCTGTCCGTACATGCAAGATATATGAGAAAAATATTATTTGGACCTTTATCTACGGAAATAGCACCCAAAACAATGATTGACACAATTTTTGCTTGTCTGTGCGTTTGTGTACGCTTACCTCAGAAACAGCTTATTCGATTTAGATGTGGCTTTCACTAATATATTGTGGCTAATGTGGTAAGCTTCACTTAACATTTAGTGTTGGTTTCAAGTCAATCGGATCATAAATAAAAAGTTATGCTAATTAAAAAAATCACGTCGAAGTTAAAATTTCTGTATTGTCTCAATTGTCTCAAAAATATCTCCCGATATTGCGATATAACCAAACTCCACGCGAACGAAGTCGTTGGCAGCAGTACTTAAAAAACTAAATAAGTACCAACAATTAACATTAATACACTCCAAAGAGTTTTAAATCTTAACCTTCGAATCTAAATAACGTTAAAAAAAAACAATAAAACATCCAAGGACCGTAAATTCTCAGCACCAATTTACTAAAGACAAACTGTATAATAAAATACCGTTCCCAATCGAACTATCGTCTCCATTCGTGTTCTAAGGATAAGTAATCCCCGCTGAAGGGATTTGCCTCCATCTCCGTTCTTCAGATAAATATAATAAAAGAATTCATACTTCAGACGTAGCATCAGAAATAATGCTTAGGGTACGTCCACACTATGCGACGTGCGATGTGGCGTGGCGCGTTTTTGAACGGATGTTATCGAATGAGTCTTCGGATGGAGGCAATTTTTGAATGATTGATGGAAAAGAGTGATTTTTATGGCTGTGAACTTCATGTGCATCAACCGTACTCAAATTCATGGTAGCCTGTATATTACGAATGTGAAAATTGGTAAAGATGTTTGTTATTTAATCACGTAAAAACTACTGTATCGATTTGGTTATTTGGCACACAGTTTAAATCCTGGAATAACACACCAGATACTTTTTATGCGTATAGTACCTTCTTGTGATAGCCTAGTGGTGTGACCGTCGTACTACCAAGTCATAGGTCTCGAGTTCCACCCAAAAAAAAAGAAAAAAGGCACGCACCTCTGATTTTACGGATTCATGTGCGTATTGTATAATTATCACTTTCTTAAAAATCTGTGAAGGAAAACATCGTGAGGAAATCAGCTTGTCTGGGATATATTTCTCAACAGTCAGAGGCCCATAGGCAGTATAAAAACTCTAACACCAGGTTAGTCACTAACCACACGAAAAGAAGAAGATTTCCAAAGCTCTGAAATGTTATGCATTATTCCATAACCAATTTTACGACGTAAATACACCCTAAGAATTTCAACTTTATTATTTTGTTTGCACAACGCTTCTTATCTAACGGTGTGCTAAAAGGTTTTAAAACAGATGTTCAGGCAAAACGTCTGTCGCGCAGATTTCATGGCAAGCTGACGCGTTACGCGTAGGCGGTAACGTGTTTCTAGATTCATTCTCTGACGCGGCATTCTGAATTCCTTTGTAAAATCTACAGCTGTTTGCTTGGACTGTTCGTCTGTGATAATGTTGTAAAGAAAGGGGATTATTTTTCCTTGGCTGTGGTGTTTTATTCTGTAAAAGTGGCTGGCATATTTTGTTTATTTCAATGAATCTTTTTTAAGGTTTAATTTTAGATTTACGAGGAAATTTCATCTTCTTTTTGATGTTTCTCGACTTATCTGTCTTCTTTAACGTTTTCGTACGCCTAAAAATTTTGATTGCTTATTATATATTTTGCTCAAGCACCGACGCAATCTCTATGATTGCGTCGAGCAGTTCTGGGTGGGCCATGTGAGCAAATCGGGCAAAATACAATATGGAGTTTACGTATATGAAAAAAATTAAACCACAAGTAATACTAGTCCATAGAAGTATGATAAAATTAAAAAAAAAAACAAACAAAAATGAAAAAAAAATGAATGAAATGAATGAATGAATGAATTTAATTTTATTGTATGATCCAAAGTTGATTGAAATAAATGAATAATAATAATTGTTTTCAAAAACATTCAGTAATAGTAAACACTGTTTTGACAACTTTGTCTTGACCCCAGAAGAGCGGCAACGATGCACGCAGGCGTCAAGTACAGACGCCAGCACATCAAGCTATCCCTGACTGACAAATTTTCCCAATTAAAAATGAACCTTATGTCTTTGCAATAAAGTTGAAAAACCATCAAAGAAATTTGACAGATTGTGATAACTTGATGTGCTGGCCTCAGTACATTGAATAATTGGATCTATTCGTCCAATTCTACAGAGTGTTCAAATTGCTGAAAATTTCAACTCTATATTTTTGACTTAATTACTGGACCGATTTCGGTAATTTTTTGTGTATCGCCAGAAAAGGCCATGACAAGTATGTGGTTTCATTTATTGGCCAGATGTGGTCGCCATATTGTACATCTGATGGGTTGGATGCCCGATGGGTCGGGTGCCTGATGTACTGGTGAGGACAATCGGCCTCACTGGTCGTCGGCATCAGGGTGTCGGCTTACCTTTGGTATTAAAAAAAAAACCATCGCGATACGTCGATTCTAATAAGGTCCTTTACTTTTACCATCAAGCGGTCGATTCTGTAAAAATCTCAACGTGAAAACTAATGTGAAGTGAGCGTGAAGTATGCTGTCGTACCACTTACTGCTATTGATTAACACTATTAACAGCTCAATTTAAATTCAGTTCACCTTCGTTTTCACGGTTTTATTTGTACAGAATAGCACTACAGTAGTAGTACTCTTCTTCGACTATTTACGGTAATATTCTACCTGCCTAGCCTTTTCCCAACTATGTTGGGGTCGGCTTCCAGTCTAACCGAATGCAGCTAAATACCAGTCTTTTACATGGAGCGACTACCTATCTGACCTCCACAAGCCAGTAACTGGGCAATTCGATACCCCTTGATAAGACTGGCTGTCAGATTTTTGGGCTTCTGACGACCCGTAACGACTGTCAAAGATGCACAAATGACAGCCGGGACCAACCGCTTAACGTGCTTTCCGAGGCACGGAGGAGTCTCGGTATGTGAATGGTCACCCATCCACGGCCAACCCCGGCAAGCGTAGCTTAACCTGACGGATCGACCTGTGCGACTGTTAGTACTTAGCCACGAGCTCCTCAATATATTCTACCTAGTATAAGCCTGCATACTGTGCTGCCTGCCACAAAATAGCTCACAAACTCTCCCCTACCACCAGTAAATTAGCACGTAATATACCCAACTAATCCAAAACTGAAGCTATCGATAAAGTCATCCGGTAGTTTAACTCGCTATCCGGCATTACTGCCGGGTATCCGGCGCTTCAGGGTAATACGGCCGTCGGACCGGTTGATCTGCCAGCCGCGATGTGTTAAACCTATCGCTAGGAACGCCACGATAAACAGCTGCTAGTTCTGGCTAGATATATTGGACGTTTTGTACGAAATCTTATTGGAATAGTGAGTTACTGATCTATTGCCTGATCTGGATGTAAACGATAGTTTAATGGCCGATTTCTGTGCCCGAAAATGGTTGGTCATAAAATAAGAGTCGAAAGCAACATATAACTTACTTGTACTACTTATTATTAAGGAAAGAGCTTTGTCTCGCTTTCATTGTTTTGAAGGAGAAATCGAAATTGGAATCTATCCAACTTAGCGTGAATAACAGTCCGACGACAAATCTTCTTCAGTAAACTGAACACAATTCTCTTAGAACCTCAATCGCATTTAACTAAAATTATTCAAGTGTAAAAAATGTAATATCATTAATTTTATTTTATTTAATTAATACATTCAAATAATATTTTTATTTACAACAGTTACAGAACTTATCATAATAAGATTACTCTGCTACAAAAGAATTAATTATAATATTTTAATAATATTTCTGTTTGTTTCAGGTAAATTACATGGGACCTGTTCTTTATATTGTATTCATGAAATTCATGAGACAAGGTAACACAAAAGAATTATATTTTTTTGTAATTGCAACATTTATCTCACGTTAGAATAATTTGTTGCCATGTTTTGTTATTTAAATTTAAGAAGAATGACGAGGGTAAATACTAGTCATGTATTTTGTTAAAACTTAAATTCTAAATCATAATTAATTAAAAACTTATATTAAATGTTATTTACAGATTTATTAAAACGTGAAAAAAGAGAAAGTTCACTTCAAATTAAACACCTATAGTAATTCAATTTTACTAATTTATTAAAAAAAAATATGAGTGCTAGCGAATAATTACTTAATAGTGTTTAGCAGTAGGGATATTCTACTTATGTATTTAGTAATTATCTCGTTTTTGTATGATTATTCCTAAATAGGACAGGATATAAAATCCACGTGGAAACCTACAAAATATTTTGAACGCTCTTCATCCTCTACGCGTGTCGTTTTTCAAACATAATTTGAAAATAATTCTTTTGCCGAAAAATTCAGCAACGCGATCACCGTTTGCTGACGTAGCCATTAGGGTTGTCACGTGAGCAGGTGACAGCATGCCGTGGAAGATGGAAGGTGAGCCATTGTCTGTGGAGAGACCCCGCATAAGCACTAAAGCAATAAGTACTGCGTATGCTATGTAAAATTGCACCAGTCATGATACTACTTGTGTCTTTTGGATGCTGAAACTTAAAAAATTAAAAAATTTAGTATAGGTTTTTATAAAACTGGGAAGTTTTATAAAAATGTGGCTATTATTTTGGAAGGCGGAAAAGATTTTTTTTTGTGGCGTAGAAATTTTTCAATTACCTTTTCTTAAAATATTTTTTTTATATTAAAGTTGTCTTTCAATAAAACTACTAATTTCGAGTAAATGTTTCTTAAAAAAAAACAAACGTAAGTAATGAAATTTTAATCTATTCTGTACACGGAAATAATATAGTTATTGGTGTAACAGTTGTGTAATGAAATCCTTGAATTCGAGCGGCTATTGCTGTTTAAATCTTTGGGTAGGGCGTCTTACTTGCCTGAATATAAGTACTCAGTCTAGGAATTATACCATATAAATCAGCTACAAAAGAAAATAACCACATTGGTAAACCAAACTTAAATAAAATCCTTGATTTCGAGCGGCAATTGCTGTTTAAATCTTTGGCCCGGGCGTCTAACTGCTCCAATCAATGTCTAACTATCCTGAACATAAGTACATAGTCAAGTGATCATACCATGTAAATCAGCTTCAAAGTTATAACTCTAATAATTACAGGAACTAACAATTATACTGTTGTTTGAATAACCTCGGATAGTGAAAACTTTGACGTACATCGAGAGCAACCATACTATGAATTATATCAACTTTAACGAGTATCTACCTAAGTGTAATAACACGCCTGTCGAAAATTACGCGTCTGAAATTCCGCAGTTGGTTTTCTACTTATTTATTTATGGTCAACCAACAAAGCAGCCACAAAAATACCTGCTAAAATGACCATATTATTAATTGAAAAATCTATTATTATGAAAATTACGCGACATTTTTGGTCTCTCAAAGTCAAAGTCAAATAATTTATTTCAAATAGGCACAAGAGAGGCACGTTTGAACGTCAAAATGAACAAGAAATAAAATTGATTCTAGTCCTTCCAAAAGGTAGTTTTGTATGGAGAAGAGTCAGCAAGAAAATCCACCGTTACTCTTTTAAAATGTTTTGAATTATAACATTACATGTGAAGATAATGCACCCAGAATAAAAATAGCAATGGCAGGTAAATTTAATTATGTCATATGTACAGACGCCAGCACATCAAGCTATCCCTAACTGTCAAATTTTCCCAATTAAAAATGAACCTTATGTCTTTGCAATAAAGTTGAAATACTATCAAAGAAATTTGACATATTGTAGTAACTTGATGTGCTGGCCTCTGTACATGGTGCTCACATATTTACAAACATTCTAAAAGTGAATAATATATGAAATAATAAATCAGTCAGACGTGTCATATAGGTAATTTGAAAAGAATTGCAGACGTAAATGCGCCTCACTTTCCGTTGCGTAATTGCGCGAGCAGACTGACTATGATGTAAAAATAAAAAATAAAAGTAAAAACAATGATGGCACCCACACTCGAAGAAAACCCGTCTCATACCCAGACAAAACACACTGAGTTAATTATTTCTGCAGACAAAACTATTTTGCCTCTAGTCTTCACACTGTCTTAAAATGACGTCATTTTATTCGAGCTTCTTACATTGTATGTTTAATGTTACTACATGGAGTCGTTAGAAATAAAATAACTTTGAATAGATGAAAAATAATATGAGAGAATGGTTTTTAGTTTCATGCATGAAGTTGAATACCTAATTCCAAATTAATAATATAAAACTAAACTTGCTCGATTCCGTGGTTACATTGTCGAGTAAAATGACATGTATCTTGCTGTACTGTCTAGTAAGTACAGACAACACATCAAACTATCTTAAACTGTCAAATTTTCGTCAATTGAAAATGAACTTTAAGTTTTGGAAATAAAGTTGAAAAACTATCAAAGAAATTTGACAAACTGGAGTAGCCTGATGTGCTGGCCTTAGTACAATCACAGTAAAAATGCGATCGTAACCGTTCCATTTTTGTTACCACCTAAAATTTATAATTTAACTTTGACAAAAGGTTTCTTTCATAACAAGCTTCTGCCAGCGGCTTCACCCACGTGGATGTGTGAAATTATCCCACGAGAACGTACTACGAGAATAAATCTTATGTATCCATGTTATTAACTATATGTATGCCAAATTTCATCCAGATCCGTTAAGTAGGTTTTGTGTGAAAGAGTAAGAAACATCCATTCATTCATACATCCTCACAAACTTACACATTTACCTATTATATTAGTAGGATAGACTGGTTTCCATAATACTATGCTTGTAACACAACAAAATATTCATCAACTCTACTTTTGGGGACAATAGTTTAATACATATGTTTGTGACTGTACATGCTTAAGAGTACATTGGACGTATGTCTCGCATGACGTCACAAATGATTGCGTCGAAAAAACATGTTTCACTGACGTAGCATTAGTTTTGCATTTACATAATTTGTTTATGCTTCGTAGCATACGTTGAAAATATCATTTGGGAAAACAAAACGTACCTATTGATATTTGATATGGTAATCATCATTGATAATGTATCCCTGAAAACAAATAAGTAATAACAGCCGCACGGATTGATCCATAAGTTAAGCTACGCTTGCCGGGGATGGTCCGTGGATGAGTGACCATCTTTACATATCAAGACTCCTTCGTGCCTCGGAAAGTACGTTAAGCCGTTGGTCCGGGCTGCATTTTCTGGGTCTTTGAGATGGGTAGTACCCCGAAAGTCTGACAGCCAGTCTTACCAAGGGGTATCGTTGGTATTACCCAGTTACCGACTAGGTTGTGGAGGTCTGATAGGCAGCCGCTCCATGTAAAACACTGGCACCTGTTTAACTGCATCTGGTTAGACTGGAAGCTGATCCCAACATAGCTTGGAAAAGGCTAGGCAGATTGATCCCTTAAAAAAATATTAGATGAAAATAATTTATTGTAACTTGGCAGTAGAACCATAATTAGTTGTAATATTTAGCTTATTCCTGACTATGTTCAAGTCAGCTTTTAGTCTAGCCGGATGCAGGTTAATGTACCGAGCTACTGCCTATCACTGCTCTGCTCTGCTGACTGACTGACTGCTCTGCTGACTGACTGACTGTTCTCCGAGGCACGGAGAGGGTCTCGAAGTAGCTAAATAATCATCATCTACTTTAAAGCGTGAATAAAAAAAAGGCATTGTCATAAAATCACTTTCATATTTAAATTACCCAGCCTTCTAAAATTCCATCTAACACGTTAAAATTCCGACAAAACTAATGCGACAAAAAATCGCCGCATTTCTACAACGACTCTTTTTTACTGCTCCACTAACGACATTTTCATATTAATAAACAAAAAAAGCGGCTCCGACCACAATTTACATAAATGTAAGCTGGCTGTAACATTACTGTTCTTTTGCAAAAAACATTGAGACTTCATTTGCATCGTAACCATATTTTTTGGATGCTAAAATGTGGATATATACGGGATGGGACTTGCGACAAGTGCCTCATACAGACATGGACGGTCGTTAGGAGGCCCAGGGTCTTCGGTGATGTCGTTGTTCGGTGGGATTGTCCGTAAGCGGGATTGTCCGAAAGGGTTACCACTACCCCGGAATATAAAGGGCTATGGAAGGAACATGGATGGGTTTTAGTTAGTAAGAGTCTGACACTCCCTCCCGCTCCACCCAGAGCGGGAGGAGTCATTGGAAGATTTCCCACCCTCAAAAATAAAAATGGTTCTTCGGAGTAATTGCGATTAACACACCCTACTTGTGTTTTTATAAAGGATTTTGAGGATCATGAAGTGAAAGTCAAATCATTTATTCCAAACTAGTTTCCGCCCGCGGCTTCACCCGCAAAATATGTCGACAAATTATACACATAAACCTTCCTCTTGAATTACTCTATCTATTAAAAGAAACCGCATCAAAATCCGTTACATAGTTTTAAAGATTTAAGCATACATAGGGATATAGGGACAGAGAAAGCGACTTTGTTTTATACTATGTAGTGATAGGCACAGAAAAATACTTTCTTATAAAAAGATGTATAGTTTTCATAAAAGACTAGATTTTTTTTTTTGGTTTAAAATTATACATAATTATCAACCATGTAGATCACAACGCCAAAAGCTTCAACCAATATCTATTTCTATAGACAACGGACAACATCTATACAGGGTGAAATTAAATTCGTGGGCATAATGTATGGAACAGCTGTTTTTTCGCGATTTCACATTTGTCCCTTAGTGAAAGTTGTTCATAATGATGTGTACAATGACTCCTTAAAATAATACCCATGAATTCAATTTCACCCTGTATAATCAAGTGCATTTTATACCAAGGGTTATCAACAATGTAAGATATTTACTACAAAAATAGTCGTGAAAATACCACTCCATTGTGTACTATCATTTTTCTCTATGCATAATTACATGCGTACCCGCACATCTAATCTACCCGTATATTCCCACGCTGAAGAACATCCGAGTTATCCGCGTCACATCTCTGTAAAATCACATCAGTACATATGCTTGTACATAATAATTCAGAGAAGAACATGAATAATTCATTACCTTCCTCAAGTTTCACTAATATTTTTGTGAGACCTGACTGAGGGAATGTTTAGAGATAAGCCGTCAAGGAGGGATAATATTACAAACAAAGCCTCCTTTTCAGAACATCTCACTATGATAAATTATGACAGCGTTCCTGTATACTTGTAATATTGCGTTGTGTAGTTTATTTATTTTTTCATTTAGTATTTTTAAAAAAAATTGAGTGAGGTTTTTGGGTTCAAAACAGCCTTTTGTAAGAAATATTTCTGAAGATATTTATTTAAAAACTTTTCGCACACAATAAAGGTACAAAGGCGGACTTATGCTTTAGGCATTGTCTACCAGTCAACCAAGGGTGGTGAAGAGATTAGATGGCAGGAGCTTTAAAGAGTAGGAACATACAAAACATTGAGACTACTACTACTCTATTTGACTGATATTGAAATAGTTTTGTTGTCCCACCAAATATTTGACCGTTTATTGTGATTTCTCAATTATTATAATTAACGTATATTAGAAACTCTAGCCTTCTTCCACCTTAACAGGCAAATTTAACGCTAGGGAATTTGTTGCGCCACTTTTTTTTTGAGGGTGGGAAATAATCCTTTGACTTCTCCCATTTTGGGTGGAGCGGAAGGGAGTGCCAGAATCTCACTGACTAAAACCCATCCATGTTGCTTCCTTAGGCCTTTATGTTCCGGGGTAGCGGTTAACCTTTCGGACAATCTCGCTTAATCCTCCCTGCTAAGGCAATATTAAGTGGTCTTAGCACTCTCTAGTAGACCATAAGCATAAATCATCATCATCATTTCGATCTGCCTGACATAGGCTTCCCCGAAGCACCGCCGCGATTCTGTGCTCCGCGCATCTAGCGGATTCCTGCGGCCGTGCCGCCTTTACAAGGTCATTGATCCATCTTGTGGGAGCTACGTCTTCTGATACTTGGTCGCCACTTCAGAACAACTAAAGCATAATCAACCTATAATGATCTAACTGCTTGGACACAAGTCTGTAAGAGGGAGTGAACTGTTATCCACTACGTGGCCGCGGGCCCAGTACGTCATCTGGTCGGATCTGAATGAATTTGGCGCGGAGATAGATTATATTCTGGAATAGCACATAGGCGTTTTATCCCGAAGAAATTACGATTCCCGTGGGATAATTTCTTATATACACGAGGGCGAAGCAAATGGAAAAGGGTATAATTTTATAAATAAAACTAACATTATTTCACTGATTCTAAAGACAAAGTTTATACCATAGCATTCCTACCGATGTTCCATCAATTTCATATTATGATCCGCCTTCGATTCTGAGAGCTATTGCAAAACAAATCTTTGGTGGAATTGATTCCTGCTCTCATGTTTATTGTCTATCGAAAGACGTTTCTTCGGGAAATTTATAAGTGTCTTTGACTTGTGATTGTTATGATAGAAATATGTAATATTTTGTTTCGGTTATGCATAGATAAACGGTTATTGGTTTGATTCGTAAGTTGTTATTGATTTTAGATTTTCTTTTGTTATTATGGTGCTTTTGGTAACGGCCCCGACTTACGAATTGTAGGTCCTGGTTTCAAACTCAGGCAGACGTTTTACTCTGTGCAAATAATTTCATCATCACTGCTCTCAAAATGGTCAAGGCAAAATGTCTCAGAACCAAAAATTCAAAGACATGTACTATCTATCAACCAGCACTGGGCCCGCGTGGTCTAGATTACGGCCCACTCCGTCTCAAAGAGAGGGTGATTATAAATTCGTTCTCCTCATTTATATTCACTTTATTGTTGATTACAATGGGTTAAGTGGCATGGCATTCTTACCACCTGCTACCTATTCATCAATCGCTGCCAATTTACGACCTACCCTCAACTAACCACTTAAATATAACCCCCCGCCCCCCTTAAGCCACCAGACGTTGAATGATCGTGTCACAACGAAAACTGTACGAGAAAAATGACGTAGCAGCTCATATTCTTATGCTAATGCGGAGGATGCTGGAGGCGAGACGGGGGGGGAGCGGATCAGCGGTGCATGGTGCGGGATGTGGGGGGTGTGCGATGCTTTTAACCCGAATTTTGGGAGTGTTGAAAATATGTTTAAGGATTAAAGCTCAGAGTAACATGTGGGAGATTTTTCTTTTTTGGTTTTTGGATTATGTTATTAGAAAAGAATTGGATGGATTCAAAATACCGTATAAGAGCAGTGGTGGCTCAATGATAACGACTGTGCCCTAAGAGTTGTAGGTCGTAGGTTCGAACTAAAATAGGTGCTTTACTTTGTGTAAATTGTTTCATCGGTGAAGGTAAAGGAATACATGGTGAGGAAATCGAATTACCAGGTGTAGGAGTAGATTATATTGTGAACATTAAACAAGTCGTAGAAATATAAATCGCTTTGAAAACGATTGCAACTTGTCTATGCCTTCCCATGGTATTTTGTAGTTTCAGCCACGTTACTTCGTGGTTTCAGCCTACCTGCGGGAAAAGGGGTGAATTTTTTTTGGATATAGGATAAACCGTTTATGCCCGCGCTGTAGGTTAAAAAACATAACCTTTTTTTATGTACGAGCACACACTGTGTACGCAGCACGTCGGTATGACTTTGCTTTTTTATTATTTTGTTAATGGAACATTCTATTTTCTATCTTCTATAGTATAAAAGTGAAAGGTCACTCATTCATACATTCACTCATTCACTTACTGATTAAACACGAAATCGCCAAAACTACTGGATCTACGAAGATGACGTTTGGCAAAGAGGTTGATTATGAGTAGGAGACAGCTAGCAGTCAGTCAGCTATGAAAGGATTTTAGGAAACTCTTTCCTTAAAGGGGTAAAATAAGGGGTGGATTTTTGTACGATTTTTTTTAACATTGACGTGGGCAGAGCCACGGGTTGCAGCTACTATCTATATAAAAAAAAGCTATGGTCACCCGTGTGGAGGTCAAAAATTATATCATCTGAATGTACCAGGATAAAAATGTCTATGTCCTAACCCAGTTCGTGCTCTACTCGTTTGCCCAATTTCATCCAAACCCGTTGAGCAGTTGCGAATTTTATAATAGTTGGTACGGATATGGAGGTAACGTAGCATAATTCCTTAAATAAGCATACATAAATGTATTAACTTTTCTATTGTTCATAGGAACAAAGCCAATAGCATTATGCTCGTCTCTATTACATGGGTAATAAGGATGAGAATTTCTATAAAGTTTCCTTCTGAGATATGCGCTGGATGCGAGGTTGTTATGGTGACTCTTAGAGGATTCCTATGTCCAGCTGTGTCTTTAGACCAAAATGATGATGATGAAGTATTCTTAACCAATGTTTACAACAACTGAAACATAATATAAACATTAATTACAATTAACATTGTCATTTCAAAACCAGCCTATTATTGTCCTGCCGAGCAAAGTCCTCTTCTCTTACACACAAGGCATGAGCATTCATAACTACGCTTCGCAAGGCATGTTGGCGATTTCAAACTTGCATTAAATGTAAGAAGTTTCTTCACGAGTCAGCGGAATTGTCCGAAAGAGTTACCGCTGCCCCGGAACACATAAGTCTTAGGAAGGAACAAGGATGTGTTTCAGTCAGTAAGAGTCTGACACTCCCTGGCGCTTCACCCAGAGCGGGATGAGTCAATCGATGATTTCCCGCCCTTAAAAAAAACAGGTTTCCTTACTATGTTTTCCCTCACCGATGTCAGTCAATAGTCATTGGATTTTAATCCTGAACTCATTACCCAACCTTAGGTCAAAGCTACCAATTAACAGTTTCAACAGCTACTTCTACAGCTTCATCTTTTTGAGCTATGAACTCTCATTACCGTCTGCACATACCTACTCTTGCTCCAAATTAATTATCTTGCATTCTATTAGCCGGCTGAATGTACATTTACCCTACAGTATACCGATACCGTTAAAGTAATCTTGGACTAATATACTTTTTTGTAACTGAATCTTAAGGTCTGAAATCTTAAGGTACCCTTTTCTTTATTTGTGGATGGGAATCATCATATGACCCCTCCCGCTCTGGGTGGAAATGAGTGTCAGACTCCATGCCTGAATAAAACCCATCCATGTTCCTTCCTTAGCCCTTTATGTTCCGGGGTAACGGTACCCCTTTCGGACAATCCCTGCATAAAATAGCGGGTCCCGTATAGATCACTAAAACGACATAAACAAGGCTTCACTTTGTACACGATAAGTTCCTAGCTGCATATTCTAAGGCAATAACTTGCACAGCAACTAAGCACAAACAAATCTAACTTAATGCTTGATCACCAGCGCAAGGTACTACAGTGTACACTTTTATTACTTGGAAGCCGTAATTACGCCAAGCTTAATGAGCCGGCGCCGTAAACGGCCCGTAAACAATATAGTTACATTATATAATCACAATTGGGGTGGGCGGATTTTTGTTTTAAAGGTTAGTATTTTTTTTTGTAATTTCAAAGTTTAAGAAACCCCTGAATCAATTAAGTTAATGGTCATTGTTTTTTTATGCACAGAACAGAAGAAAGAAAGTCGATGTGTCAGGTATTTAAATCTAAGACTGGTTCTAGGTACTACCGGGGAAAAAAAGTACTAGTTAGTCATGATAAAAGGTGATTGCGCGAAATCTATTAAAGATATTCAAGAGATGGGATAACGTAGTTTCCAAAATAATTGAATCTACATTGCTGAATGCGAACTAAGCATCGCACTGGTGTCACACAAAATCCTGCATCGCGCAAGCAGAGTTTACCGCGCGACTAGAATATTTACAACTTCCCGACATCAATCGTTGGGCAGTAGCCCACCAGACACAACACCCGTCCGGTCGGAGGATCCTCCTTTTTCTGTATAGGATAAGTGAACTTAGCCACCCTGTTCCTTATACTTCTATAAAACATCAAATACGGATAAAGGTTGATTTCATTTCTTATCTTAATTTAAAATAATATTTCTCAATGTAGAGCTATCGAATAATTATAATACATGAATACAACAGCTACTGCAAAGTGTATTATTTATTTAGCCCTATTCGCTAACAAGCGTGACGAATCAGATATCAAAGTGCGGTTCTTAATTAGTGAGCGCGTCGTTAGGCGTTCGGCTCGAGTCGGCTTCGTACACACAATGAGGCTACGTTTTGTAACACATCACATAACTGCACGTTGTGTTACCCCGCAGGGTTCAGCAGACGTGTACCTAATGTAGGTACACCCACATTTCACAAGTTGTGGTTAATTTATTTGTAATTGGGAGCGAACCTACTCTACGAGGGTATGGCTACTACTTGTACCAGCCGTATGCTAATGACGTGCAGCGAAAATCTTGAAGAAAAATATTGTGGCAATAATAAACTGTTATTTAAAATAAAAAAATATTATTGTATTTGTAGTAAAAAAATAAAGAAAAAATATGTTTATTTGCGGCAAATATGGTGCACTGAAAGACCACAAAAGAACAAGTTGGAGGAAAATATGCGTTATATTCACGCAAAAGGGCCATTGATCAGCATTGCAACTTTATGGGAGTCAAAGCTGCAGCGCTGGTTTTCAGCGATAGCCGGTGACGTGATGACTTTAAACCGGTGGTGAAGCATAAAATGAAAGTAAGAACTAAATTAAATACAATACTTAGTTCATTCAACATTTCATTACGTGACTTCTACCGCCCAGGTTCATGTATGTAGGTTTCAAGTGAAAACCGATGCAAAAGAATACTATGAAATTGTAGTATTTTATTAAAGGACACTTGGGAGACCTGACCGTAATGTCCAGAGGCCTCCACAGCCAATTAGCATAACGAATGAACTACCATTCCCAAACATCCGTGACCCACTTTCAATTACACGACCCCTGAAAAAACACTAAGATAAATATAGCAACTCCCGTCGAAGCCTCCACAAGTTTAATAGGGTCTGACAGATTTCAGACGCACTTACCCGCCTTCGAAGAGATTAATGATGTGTTCCACTGTATCCATTACTTACAGCGGTATGTTGGGGACTCATACTTGTTTAATTTAGAGTTTAAATGAAAGTTCAAGAAAAGTCGAAGTTTTGTGTTGACCCTTGCGCTATCCCATCGTCCTAGAACGGTGGGCTGGGTCAGCAGCTGCAGGTGCAGAAACCCTTAAACAGCGCAAATATTTTAGCTTATTGGGGCTTAATGTTTAAGCCGTTTGGGATTTAAACACTTTTAGAGACGTCGCCAAGCGGTTGTACGGCTTATTTTTTGGACACGTTTTCTCTTGACAACGATGCGGACAAAAAATCTAAAATACAAAACCAAAGAATTCTGAAATTAAAATTGTTTTTTTTCTTTGTAGTGACTTTTGGCAGTCGGTTGCTTTTTTTGCCATAAATTTTTATATAATGTTTTTCTGTCCCCAATGTGGTTTATGCAAAAACATGGAAGTGAGAACCAGATCAAAATGGATGGGTAAAAGTACGGTTAAATTAATTATACAGTGTAGTTAATAAAGGTGCTGTCTCTCAATGTCAAATTGTTACCACTATAACAATTTCACTTCTTTCTGCCGTAGTGGTAAGGGTGACATTCGTAGTGCAATCGTCAATGATGTGTGGGTTGATTGAACTTAAATTATAAATGAAATAAAACTCATGCATTCAATAAAAGATAATCGACATTGAAATAATATCAGTTGGCAACAGCTAGGCTTAAACCCGATCAATATCTTCCAAAAATAATTTCTGGAACCCAAGATTTATACTTAAATTCACTGCCACATCGATACCATATCAACAATTGAATACCACAAGAAGTAACTTTTATTGATAGACATCAAAATTTACGAATGCAGGTATAATAGTATACTATAAAATAACTACACTATGAATATTTCAAAATCAAAGCCAGTTTACCGTCGATACGAAAATTAAATAGACAGTGCTTTAGCCCTTGTTATCCACTTTAAACTGTCTAGTTTCAGAACTTTACAAACTATCAGCTACATTATAGTCACGCTTAGATAACCGATAATAGTGGAAATCGATGTGTGCTACGACTACGGTTTTATGTTGCTACGGCGTAGTGCTGCTACGGCGTAGTGCAGCTACGGCGTAGCGCATAGATAAACACTACGAAGTCTAACAAAACAGTTCAGTGGTTACAATACCGTTGATAGTGTGTACCCGACCTTGTTAGACCTTTGAAAGTGTGTAGAGTATATTGGAACATAGATCTTTATCAATGGCTGGTAACTGTTAAATAGATGTTAATGATAGAATTACAATAGTAAAAATTCATTTTATTGAGAACTAGATTCTGCACGCTACTTCCAAGTTAAAGGCTTGAAAGTCAAATACACAATAAACCTTGTATCTTATGGCACTCAGCAATAGTAGCCTTTTATCAGTGAAAGATGTTTGCAATAGGATCAGGACATCCACAGGACTTTCCTTTTACAAACAGTCAAACGATTTGTTTTTTTTTTTGGGAAATGGTAATAATTATATGAAATTATTCTTATTATGAAAAGACATGTTGCGCCGACCCCAAATAAATTGGGATAAGGGCAGGACAATGATGAATGATGATCGTAATAATTATATGGTGGTGGTATTATATTGGTACTTATAAACTTGTAAATAGTTTGTACCTGACTAAGCAAATGCCTTATAGAAGGGTGATATTTTCAAACGATGGAACATGAATGAACGATGGTTCCATATAAGCCTAACTTTTGCGACACATACTTAGAGTACATTCAGAGAAACCTTCCAGAAGGTTGTGCCTTAAAGCCTAACTTGAATTAAAACGATGTTCAATCAATATTCTCAGACACTCTAACAAATAATGTTTTTCCTTATCCCATCCTTATCATCATCAGCCTATTAGCAATCCAATGCTGGTCATAAGCCTCTCCAATTACACACCATTCAGCTCGAATCTCAGCAGCTCTCATCGAACTGCTACTAGCCACCCTGGGAAAATCCTACCACCTAGCCTGAAGGTGTCTTACCTTACGTTTCTTAATTCGCGATCTCCACTCTGGAACACACCCCAACAGTGATCAGTTCTTCGGTTAATATGGCCGGCGTTTGCTATTTCAGCTTGCATTTCTGTGAGCTATGTCGACAACTTTGGTATTCTGACGGATCACCTCGTTCCGGATTCGATCCCTCAGAGAGGCTCCAAGCATAGCCCGTTTTATAGCTCGCTGAGCGAAATTGAATTTATGGACCCGCCGTACCGTGAGTGTCCACGATTTCGGAACCCATTCTAAAATGCCCAGCATAAAATGAAGGTATCTGCACCAAAACCATTGATAAAACTTTTTATTCACCCAGCAAACAGAATATAAATTGCGAATCGCGCACAATTCTGCCTAGTTTAATCGAAACGCTGCGAGAATACTTTATACAACCTCAGCATTGGTCTCACGTACATTCGTCAATTCAACACTTGTTTGAGCAGATAAAACGTATGATTTCTTATATTTTAGACACATTATATCCTGGTGAAAGGAATGAAATGTATCAGTGGAACATAAAAACTAGGAAATCGTGAAGGAATCGTGAGAGGTCGTGATATGTCGTAGTCTTTTATTTTTGTGGGGTTATGGTCTTAGAAATATTATGGGACTTTTATCTTGTGTCAATTTTAGTGTGTATCATTCGTGTTGGTTAAGATGGCAACGAACAATGCATACAACATGTGGTTTGAGCAAAGATAACGCTATAACAGTCTTCTGATCATTCAATTAATTTTTTGAAGGAAGCGGATATAACTTAGCCACATTTTTAACTGAGCTCTGCAAGTTTGGTACCAGCCATAATAAAAACCAAAACATCATAAAACCCAATAATTATGAAAATACATAAATCAGCTGTCCTCCCTACATTTTGACGAGCTATGCGAGCATAATGTGGAACAGCTTGTTTCTTTTTCGCGATTTCAGATTTGTCACGATAGTGAAAGTTGAGTACAATGACCCCTTAAAATAATGCCCATTTTTTTTTTTTTTTAAGGCTGGGAAATCATCCAATGACTGCTCCCGCTCTGGGTGGAGCGGAAGGGAGTGTCAGACTCTTACTGACTAAAACCCATCCATGTTCCTTCCGTAGCCCTTTATGTTCCGGGGTAGCGGTAACCCTTTCGGACAATCCCGCTTACCCGGCAGGCTTGGCCCTGAGGGGCCCCTTCATATGCTGACATCTCTTTGAGGCGCGCGTGGAACATATACGCGCCGTACGGCACGGGTCTGGTGCTGATCGGACGGTGAGTCACCCATTACTCACCGTCCGCAGGCCCGCGCCTACGGTGGCCGGGAGTCGTCACGTGGCTCCCGACGCCCGGGGCGTCTCCTGCGACGGCTGGGACGGGAGGACCTTTCTCTCTCCCATCCCGCCACCTCCTTCGCGAGCATAACTTTTTCAAAATAATGCCCATGAATTCAATTTCACCCTGTATAATGATATTCGACACCAAATCAAAGTAAAAAATAAAATACTACGCATGCGGACTCCGAGGTTTTTTGACGAATTTAATGTGCGAACACTGTGAACAGTAGTATAATTTAAATTGAAAACCAAAAATGACATCTCAAATATTATTTATCACGGTACATGAGGAGTGTATAAAGTAAGCGGATCCTACATCAGAGGCAAGCTACATTTCTGTGCCAGCGCTCGTCTATATCGCAACGTAACAGAGAGTCCGCATCCCACACTACCCACAAATTGTGAGGTACAAGTTTTGAGAGGAAAGCGGGTAGTGTGTTGATGTCTATGACAAGTTTTAAATAAATTTAATTTAAAATTTTTGTTTATGAAATAACATTTTAAAATAAAATTTTTGTTTATGAAATAACCCCTTTATATCATAAACGATTTTCAAACTTCATCGAAGATAATATATCATAAAGATATCTTGTCAATTGAAGTTATGATTTCTATAAAAATATTGCACACTTTACGCTGTATACACTTCTTTAGCTAACGCAGATGTACAGTCGCCTGCATATAAACTTACAACAAACTGTAAAATTTTCTCTATCGATTTTGAGAGGAGCTCGTGGCTAAGTAATAACAGCCGCACAGATCGACCCACCAGGTTAAGCTACGCTTGCCGGGGTGGTCCGTAGATGGGTGACCATCTTTACATATCGAAGCCCCTCCGTGCTTCGGAAAGCACGTTAAGCCGTTGGGCCCGGCTGTCATTCGTGGATCTTTAACAGTCGTTACGGGTAGTCAGAAGCCTGAAAGTCTGACAGCCAGTCTTACCAAGAGGTATCGTATTACCAAGTTACTGACTAGGTTGTGGAGGTCAGATAGGCAGTCGCTCCATGTAAAATACTGGTATTCAGCTGCATACGGTTAGACTGGAAGCCGACCCCAACTTAGTTGGGAAAAAACTAGGCAGATTGATTGATTTTATACTTCACTATCAAAGTTTAAAGGTTTAAAATCATTTGCAGAAATTCGTAACTTTGGTATAACGTGATGCGCTGCAAGACTGAACTGCAGAATATTGTTAATTTTCTTAATATTTTTTGAGAATAACTCTAAATCACTTATAAATCGTGTGGTACAAATCATAAGACATGGCCAAAAAAAAAATTGGCATTAGTCGCTTATCTTTTTATACTTGTACTATACAAGAAGAGCTTCGCTATCAACGTATTGCAGCTTTCTAGTCAATTTCCTGTCTATCTAATCCATAAATGATATCTTTTTACTAATTCCCAATCTATGTCTCGTTAAAGTTTAAAAAAAATCAAATCCATTTTGTAACTATGATTTTATTTCTCTACTAGCTTCTGCCCGCGACTTCGTCTGTGGAAAATTGCGATATACTGTAACTGTTTAGGCAGCGCATGCAAATAATTCTGTTTTCGGAGGTATTTCTTTCCGACTTGCTAGACCAAAATTGCGATAGCTCGGCTAATATGTATGATATAAATATAATTTAGCCTATAGCACTCAGGAATAATGTAGCTTTCTATCAGTGAAAATTTTTTTGAAATTGGATCATTAGCTCCGGAGATTACCCCCTACATACAAACTTACAAATTTTACCTCTTTATAATATTAAGTATATAGACAAGACTCGTTGTCTACTGGTCGCAATCGCTAATGCAAAGCAGGAGTTCCTCGGTTCGATTCCTAGGGGGAAAAGTGTCATTGGTTTTTTCTATCTAGATTTTTCAGTAACAGTCCAGAGTCGGGATTTATGCCTGGTTGATGGCAATATACTATACACTTCAGCACTACCCTTTGCGGAAACAAGGTTAGATTTTCTATATTTTGGTTCAAAAGAAATTGAACAACAGTTTGTCGAAGAATTTGTCTTATATGAAACTATCATCTAGTCTCTGTTTAGTTAATTATGCTCACCACTTCCGTAGATGGGTGACCACCCTTACATACCGACACTCCTCCATGCCTCGGAAAGCATGGTAAGCCGTTGGTCCCGGCTGTTATTTTGCATCTTTGACAGTCGTTATTATTATTATCATCCAGTTACTGGCCAGGTTGTGGAGGTCAGAAAGGCAGTTGCTCCATGTATAATACTAGTATTCAGCTGCATCCGGTTAGACTGGAAGCCGTCCCCAACATAGTTGGAAAGGCTATGCAGATTGATTGATAGTATGGCACACTTCATCTTGATGATTTTGAATAAACAGTAGGTTAACTTTTAGAATGTTTGTAAATATGTGAGCACCATGTACTTTTGACATACTTAAGTTACCTACCATTACTATATGTGTTTTTCTTTTCACCTTTTGTGGTGTAGTGTTTTTATACTGGGTGCATCGTCTTCACATATAATGTTATAATTCATGTATACAAAACATTGTAAAACATTTTAAAAGAGTAACGGTGGAGTTTCTTGCCCGTTCTTCTCCACACGAAACTACCTTTTGGAAGGGGCGACTAGAATCAATTCTATTTCTTGTTCATTTTGACGTTCAAAAGTGCCTTACTTGTGCCTATTTGAAATAAATGATTTGACTTTGACTTTGACTTTAATCTTATAACTGTCAATTTCGAAAATGTATGTGATTGATTTCACCATACATATTTTATTTTCTAACCAAACTTGTTCAATCTGGTTGTAACTGAAGTTCTTTTTTCCATTCAGTGGGTACCATTTGTCTTTTTCTAAATGACGTCATGCCTAGTCTCAGCTTTCACCTATCAATAAAGAAGTATAACCGTGCAAACATACTACATACGCAGACTCAATTCGTATTACACATACAATAATGAGACTTCTTCCTATTTCTTTAAAGTTCAAAATTTGATATCTTTTTACGTTCGTTCTAAGCCCGCTTACCTCCCATACCTCGCACCATTTCGCAGTGCGCTCCACTATCTACGCGTCGCAGCCCCTCTCGGTCAATTTGCTGTATCGCTGTGTATACCAAGCTCGGTATATTATTGAAATAGAAATGTTTGCAGTAGGAGAGTTATTGCCGAAATACTACTATTTCGTGGTTATCGTCATGTAGGTGTTACGTTATATCCATGATTAGATTTTGTCGTAAAGGTATTTGTTTTAGAACCTTTCAAAGTAAAGGTTAAATAAATGGTAAAAAGAAAAAACCTTTTTTGAAAGGTCAAATATGAAAGGTTACCGATTTACGACATTTGAAAATTGATGGTAATAAAATCTGTCTCTATCTATAATAGAACCGTTTGTGACTACAGTTATATTTAAATATAATTTTATTTTAGAATCAAATTTGATTGATGTAAATGATATCAATTGCTATCTAAAACAACCAACAGAAGCCGCCACAAATTTATAAAAATATAAATTCATTTAAAAACAATCCAACTCGCCCATTTGTCTTTGTCCAAAGAAGAACTTGTAAAAAGAATACATCTAAAGATTACGCCGGATGATAAAATATCACTTTAAACAATAGGAAGTGTCGCCCAATTAACTTTGTTCAATTAATTTTCCGACGGCGACAAAGGGACATCAAACGTTTGGGGGAAAACAATTCTGGGTGACATCAGGAACCAATTTGGGGACTTCGAAGCTATATTATTGTCTAAAAGTTGCAATTGCTTGTGCAACTGTGACTACTAATCGATTTTATTGTTATTAAGTTTTGAGTGTAACAGTGAGAACAATGTGATGGTATAATCATCAAAATTACTATTAACCTTATTGGAACCCTTTGAATAAGTTTCAGTATTCTAATTTGGCACATTGTGTCATCGTTCGGTTGGTCGTTTTATAAGTAACTAGCTTTTGCACGCGGCTTCGCACGCGTTAAATTCGTAGTAAAACAATTCGTTATCAATATCCTTCCTTAGTAACTTTCAATTGACTCTCAAATCAAAGTCAAAGTCAAAGTTTTAAGTAATGCAATTTTTGGTGATACAACGAGGTCTGTAAACTATTTTATAGTAGCTAAAAAACAAGCATTGTTAAATTACAATATAAAATTTAAGTTAAACACTTCACGAAACATAATGCAGTCATTAATTGTAAGTAATAGAAATTAAGATACAAGATAAATTAATAGAGTCTACCAGCGTCCCTGCGAATATATTTCACTTGTTTTGTAAATAGTGCCTATTTGATTATCTTAATACTCAATAGCCTAACTTCATTGTCTAGTTTGATCATCAGATTTGTAAAAAAATACAGTATTATCAGCAGTATCCACATGTTACACTCTCGTGTCGACACGAGATTCACGGGAATAGCTCATAGCCGAAGAGAATGGATTAGCAAGTCAGCAAGTTTGGATGCGGAGCTGTCTAAGGTGTGGCAAGTCTATCGTGAAGGTTCTAATAATAATATCTAGATATAACAGATAAGATAGTAGATAAGAGAGAAAAACTACCAATTTATGGGCTATTGCAGCGACTTTTTTTTTTTTTTTTTAAGGCTGGGAAATCATCCAATGACTGCTCCCGCTCTGGGTGGAGCGGAAGGGAGTGTCAGACTCTTACTGACTAAAACCCATCCATGTTCCTTCCGTAGCCCTTTATGTTCCGGGGCAGCGGTAACCCTCTCGGACAATCCCGCTTACCCGGCAGGCTTGGCCCTGAGGGGCCCCTTCATATGCTGACATCTCTTTGAGGCGCGCGTGGAACATAAATATGCGCCGTCCGGCACGGTTCTGGTGCTGATCGGACGGTGAGTCACCCATTACTCATCGTCCGCAGGCCCGCGCATGAATTCATTCTCTATATGACACTTCCATTTAATTACCTGTTTTCATTAATCTGGTGAATGAAATATCCGGTGAAACAAGCCTCCTTCATCATTCTCCTGCCCTTATCTCAATTTATTTGGGGTCGGCGCAACATGTATTTTCCTCCCATACTTCTCTATTAGTCGTCACCTCAGTAGTCACTCTCTTTCTAGCCATATCATCTTTCACACAATCCATCCATCGTTTCTTTGGTCTCCCTCTACTTGTATAGCTCCACATTCATACCCACAACTTTCCTGGCAACATTTTCCTCATTCCTCTGCATAACATGCCCATACCATGACAGCCAATTTCCACACAACTTTTCAGTCACCAACAAACAAAAAGTCCTCCTTATTATGACAAAAGACACATGCCATGATATCTAGACAACTCTATCCACAGTTACAGTACCTAGTCTATGGCATCAGTTTATGAGAAAAAACAAACGCCCATCGGGTCACAGAGTTCCATAATGTCAATCCCACCCCTATTAACATAGCCAACCCCAACAGTTTCAAAAAGTAACACGAGCTCGAACAAAAACAGAGCCAGAACTGAATCCCGGTCTTTAGACAATGAAAGCCGAATTAATTAAATCTGTCGACATCTTGGGATGACGAATCGATCCAACTTGAAGATTCGGACAATTAATCCGTTCTCATAGTGCCCCATACCAAAGGATTAATTGCGTTTGTCAATGTCAGAATTGGTTTGTGAGCAATTTTGAATCTTATGTTTTAATTTGTTCGGCGATGCTCAAGGCTGACGCACTATCCAGAGTCACAATAGCAATCATTTATTTTTTAAGCTTTTGCTGGTGTGATGGACACGAATTGTCACGATTATCTTATAACCGGGATAAAATTACCATGTCCTAAAGATGCTAACTGTGTATCACAGTTTCATCGAAATTCGTTCAGCCGTTAAGGCGTAAAAGTGTAATAGACAGAATAGCAGAGTTACTTTCGCATTTTTTATCTAAGTAAGTAGCGAGTATGATGCTGTCCTACACTTAGAATTATCCTATATCATTGGAGCATTAGAGATAAAACATACAAAGACTATACTGACTCAGAGATATACCACAAATATTAATGGTTTATTTGTTTTTTCATACCTAAAATCACCACTCTAGTGTTCAGTCTGGTATTGTACCCCAAGATACAAACTTACCGTCTAGTTTGGGGCTCACTGGCAAATAATATATTGTAATTCAGCTGTAAGTACCTAATATTTTGAGCTACTCATATCGTTTCTGTATTACATGGGCAATACATTTTCTATCCTATTTAATAAACCATTTTTCCATCACTCAAAGTTGGACCTCTAAACCTGGTTCAGTTCGCAGAAATAGTCTGCATTAGGGCAGCATAAGAAATACCTCTGTAGCAATCTTTAGAGTACACCAAACTCCAGCTGTTATTTAATATGACTTTCAGTTGCAATGCTGATGCCTTAGATAGATTTCGATTAGAATAGCAAAATAATCATGTGAACAGGTGGACCAAATCATGTTGTCTGTTCCACCCCTAATTTGGCATAGTAACAAGTACCTAAACAGTTTGGCAAAGCGCACTGCTATTGCCAAAATTAGTTCGATCCTCAAACTGAACCAATACGTGTCTACCAAACTATTAATTCGTGACTATTAAAACTGAACTATTAAAACGTGTTCGTGTCTCTATTGAAAACACAATCTTTTCTAAGGCATTTCTTCGCAGTGAGGCCAACTTGTCTTGGTTTTTCAAGTAATAATGTGTTCTTAGCTGAACTGCATTACGGCCAGCCACCACGTCATAAAGCTATTTTAATATTAAGTACTTCACATTGGAAAGAGATCGAACTATACCTCTATATTATGTATCTGTATGGCTCTGTCTCATTCTCACACTAAAGTAGTATTGCCATGTGAGGTGGTGGTTCATGTCCAGTATTGCCTGTTTCTAAATAATGTTCAAAGTCTATTATAATAATTATTGTACAAACACAATCCAAAAATAAGTTTACTCAACACACGTGGATCTTTTAATGAAATATGAATAAAGTACGAGTAGGAACTTTTAGTTTATAATAACATCCTTTGACGTTTCACACTACGCCATATAGTCCCAAGCTAAGCAACCTAATGCTTGTGTTATGGTAACGAGATGGCTGATAAACTACTTTTATACATTTTTTTTGTAAATACATATACATTATAGATAGAAAAACACCCAGACCCGGAACAAATACTTGCAGGTCATACAAATATTTGTTCCGTGCGGGAATCGAACCCTGCGCAGCAGTCAATCGCTCAACCACTGCGCCAACCTTGTCGTCAAGTTTCGTTGGGTTTTAGATCCCATTTTTTAGGTATTAACGATGGGTCCCATTAGTTATTTCAATTGAATCTCATGTTATTCAAAAGTGATGAATTAATTTAGTTTCACGAAGAGATACTCAAGCAGCTACTACAAATTAAGATAATCCTTCAAGAATCTGATAATACCGATCGAAACGCTGAACTAACACGCCCAAATCTAACCACAACACAAGTCGATTCATCTTCCCGCCTCCCCTCTTAGAGACCAAATTAATTTGATTCAGACATCAGTTCCCAAGATTCTGAAGGATATATAAAATATCTTCTTTTGGATAATGTTTTAGTGTTCTTAAGCCAGTTGTTCCAAAAGTTATTCTTTTCTCCGAGTCAAGGAGTGAATATAAATTAAGAAAATTACAGAATGGTGATTTTAGGAAGTTGTAAGTTGTTGCGGAGAGTTTCGAGTTTCCCTTTCAAGGGTGTTTTAATACAATATCTTGTTTCGGTTGATTTGTTACTTGAGTACTATTCTACGTTGTACAATAATGGAAAGTTTACTTTGATTCAAATTGTTGAAATATCCGTCGTATCTATGTACTCAATTTGTTATTCTAGTGTTCGTTGTCATGATTAGGTTCTACAATAAGTTGATTAAGTTGTCAGTATTTTGTCTGTGGTCTATCCATTGTCCATGGCCGAGATACCAATCGTCAATGGTTTTAATGTTTCTGAATACGCTTTTTAGCTGCTTTGCACGGGTGTATTTAATGACTTTTTTGTTTCTTTTTAGGAATGTGCGTTCGGTTTGTGCAGAATAAACATTCCTTCTTTCAATTCAAAATCTAGTTTTCGGGATTATGACCAGAAAAATAAAATGACCGAAGTGTTGTTGGGTTTTCTATCTGTAATTTCTCAGTGGTAGCCCGTAATCTGGATTTTTGCCCGGTTGATGGCAAGAGGTTGGCCCCCTTTTACATGAGATTTAAACATAACTAGCGAATTGTAGGTATGTGTACTAGTGGTGCACCTCTGCCCAACCCTTGACGAAACAAGGCATGACATTTATATAAACCCGAAGAGTGGCAAGCCACTAACTAGTAGGTGGTTAAAGTAGCTTTTTAAATCTATACTATATAATATATAGTATAGATTTACAAATCTTTCCTCTTTATAATACTAATATATACTATATATTAGTATTATAAAGAGGAAAGATTTGTATGTATTTTTTAACGAATAAACTCAAAAACTACTTAACGGATCTGGGTAAAACTTGGCACAAATATCTTTGTGCCAAGTTTTACCCAGATCCGTTAAGTAGTTTTTGAGTTTTTTAGCTATTTAGCTTATATGCTAGCTTTTTAAATCTATACTATATAATATATAGTATAGATTTACAAATCTTTCCTCTTTATAATACTAATATATACTATATATTAGTATTATAAAGAGGAAAGATTTGTATGTATTTTTTAACGAATAAACTCAAAAACTACTTAACGGATCTGGGTAAAACTTGGCACAAATATCTTTGTGCCAAGTTTTACCCAGATCCGTTAAGTAGTTTTTGAGTTTTTTAGCTATTTAGCTTATATGCTATTCCAGACTATAATCTATCGATTATAGTCTGGAATAGCATATAAGTTAACTATCCCGGAAAAATGTACGGTTCCCGTGGGATAATTTCCTACATACCCGAAGGAGAAGCCGCTGGCAAAAGCTAGTCAATAATAAATGTACTTTTTCAGTTTACCTCCACTTGCAATCCATTATTTTTATCATGTTATTTTTTAATTTAACGATATTTAACTGTTATTAAATAGTGCAGATAATTACTTAAAATACATCGACGTGAAAACATCGTTAATTCAAAATCAAGTCAATAATTTACTCTACTCCATCGTTGTGTGTTAGTTTAAACAGCAGTTTTAACAGTTGTTTGACAACGGCTTAACGTGCTTTCCGAGACACGGAGGAGTCTCGGTATGTAAAGATGGTCACCCATCCACGGCCAACCCCGGCAAGCGTAGCTTAACCTGATGGATCGACCTGTGCGGCTGTTAGTACACCCACAAACTCCAAGCTCCGAGCGTGAAGATACCTAATTAACAAAAATCTCTAGGGACACATTCTGCGTAATAAACATTTTCTTTAAGAAGACTTCTAACAATTAGGTCAAAATCACGTAACAAATGAACGAAGAACAGCCTCAGCGAAGCCTTGAGCCCTTAAAGCCCACGTAAGCTCGCAAATTAAACATACAGCGTCTACCGATTAACGAATAATCGATTAATGAATCGGTATTCGATTAAAACCGGTTCGAGCGTAAGGAAATGTGTGAATTACGATTGTTGAGATCCTCGTTTGTTTCTTTGATTTTCAAACCGGCATTTCTCTGGTGGATTATTTGGTTTACATTATTTAATTTAAATATCTGTTTATGGGGGGGTTCATTCTTTTGGATAAACGATAAACGATAAGTTTTTAAAAGAAAACGATTGCACATGCTGGGTACATTAATTAAAGATTATTATTAAAATCTCTACTGGTGTCTGACGCTTTATAAAATAATTCCTCGGCACAAATCTATTAAGTTTGATAGTTACAGGATATTACAGCGGGGTTGTCCAAAAGTGTTAGTGTCGCTTCTGGAATGTTCGCGGAGGCTCGCATAGATGGTTTCTATGCCATCATGCTAAAAAAAGCGGCCTCCTTACTACAGCACTAACATGGTAGTGACACAGCATCCTGAAAATGATAGCTGCCAGACCGGACTGTCCCTTTCAGGGACACTGGGTACACAGTCATAGGTCAATATAAATAAGAAAAGAAAAAATAAACTAAACGCGCGCGAAAACTAACAATACTAACCTACTTATGTAAGCACCATTGTTACTAACACAAAAATACTAACAAAAGTATGGACCTTGGTCTGAAATAAAGTTTTATTATTATTATTATTTGTTACCGCTACCCTGGAACATAAAAGGTTAAGGAAGGAACATGAATGGGTTTTAGTCAGCAAGAGTCTGAAAAAAAAAATTGTGATTATCAAATGCCCTGCCCACTGCCCTAGGTGGTGCGGAAGGGACCGCACCACCTAGGGCAGTGGGCAGGGCATTTGATAATCACAATTTTTTTTTTTAACATTAGAATTCATGTGCGTATTGTATAATTATCACTTGCTTAAAACCGGTGAAGAAAAACATCGGCATGCTTTAGAGATAATCTAAACAGTATTCACTTGATGGTTTTCCCACCTTTAAAAAGAAAAGTCCGTAGGTATATATTTAGTCAAGACGGTGTCGGACTGTTTTTTTATGCTTATTCTATTGTATTGTTTTGTTCTGAACTGTGTATTTATTTTTGGGTAAATAAACAAATTTATTATTATTATTATTTCATAACAACCGAATAACAAACAAACAGTCTGGAATATTATGTCCGGATAGGTAAACAACTATAAATGGGAGAATGCGTTTCTGACACCTGTCAGTTATACACAGGCCTTCCACAGCTATTTATATAAACAACGTTATCATAGACAATAAGGCATCTTGTGCACTGGACGCGCCTTGGTTGCAAAAACTAGGGCGGGCGGGGCGGGGTAGGGCGTTTCGGGAGATTCCTGCACATCATCAGGCGGGAGGAAACGCCCGGGTGTCACCACTGCGAGGATCGCCCAGAGGACACGGTAGAGCACACGGTGCAAACCTGCCCAGCATGGGCAGAGCACCGCCGTGTCCTCGTAGAGGCGATCGGCGGCGGCGACCTCTCGCGCCCGGCCCTGGTGCAAGCCATGGTCCGGGGTGATAGGGAGTGGGACGCAGTCACCTCCTTCTGCGAAAAAGTTATGCTCGCGAAGGAGGTGGCGGGATGGGAGAGAGAAAGGTCCTCCCGTCCCAGCCGCCGCAGGAGACGCCCCGGGCGTCGGGAGCCACGTGACGACTCCCGGCCACCGTAGGCGCGGGCCTGCGGACGGTGAGTAATGGGTGACTCACCGTCCGATCAGCACCAGACCCGTGCCGTACGGCGCGTATATGTTCCACGCGCGCCTCAAAGAGATGTCAGCATATGAAGGGGCCCCTCAGGGCCAAGCCTGCCGGGTAAGCGGGATTGTCCGAAAGGGTTACCGCTACCCCGGAACATAAAGGGCTACGGAAGGAACATGGATGGGTTTTAGTCAGTAAGAGTCTGACACTCCCTTCCGCTCCACCCAGAGCGGGAGCAGTCATTGGATGATTTCCCAGCCTTAAAAAAAAAAAAAAAAAGGGCTGCGGCCAAGTTTGCGGACACGACGACCACTGGTCGTAAAGCGACCATTTGTCGAGCTGCTGTAATTATTATTCTGAGCTCGAACCGTGGACGTAGAAATGGTGTGCCTGTACTTTATGTAGAACAGACGTAATAGGAAAATACATCTTATGTAGGAAATTTGCGACAAAAACCCTTATTATAAGATGGCCGCGGCCTGGCAGATCTAGTGCGCTAGCGCTCATAGCAAACTATGCGTAAGTTGGTCGCAATGACCAGTCATGCGGGCCCTTGTGCGGCCAGTTGGCCGTTGCGGTCAAGTGCATGACGCTGAAACGGTGTCTTTAGTTAATCTGATCGTTGCGGCGACTGGTCGTGGTCGTGGCCGTCTAGTGCGCGAGGAGCCTAAAGATGTATGTGATGCTATAACTAAGAAGTTTGCAAGCGCTGACTACTCAAGAATATGTGTCTAACAAATTTGAACTTTATTTGTTCGTAAACGTTAGCTGAAAGATGTTGGGAACACATTCTCTTGGTGGCCTGAATTACCAGGGTAGTTAAAAAAGGAACAGAATTTGTATAGCACCCGTAAATAGTGAAACAGGCCTTTAACATTAAAATATTCAAATTGGATACCCAAAATATCTTGAACTTTCCATACAATTGACACAGTAACACAATTTATAACATCGTAAATCCAGTAGAGCTTAATTTCTGTCACCAGGAGCGCAGAGATTCAAGGATTCAAGCCTCAGCAATGAAGATAAATAATACGGTTTTTTTTTTCAAAGCATTATGCTGAGTAACATTAGTCAATGTCTGTTGTTAATTGACTGCGCAATATATCATTCCAGCCAACATTAATATGTTGTGGGTGCGTCCGGATATAGGGCGTTCCTTTGTTCGGATGTTATGATAGGGTGATTATGGTACTTTGATGGTGTTCCGACAATGTGGAGTGCGGTTTTCGGGAATTTTTGTTCTAGATTTTTGGGGTCACTCGATACTGAGTAGGAGTTCAGTATTTGTTTATATAAATAAAATTAAAGCGTTGGTAAACGCATGAGTTGAGAACGACACGAAAATTAAAATTTTGCGAGCTACCTTGTCGCTTTCACCTAAACGAGTTATGTCAATACTTTCATAAAGAACTCAAATCCAATCGGATACCCAATCTCTCACAAAAATCCGGATTTCTTCAAAGCTTGTTGTTTTACTAGAGCTGCACTATTAGTCCCCCTTGATAACCAGCTTTACTCGCAAAAGAAAATAAACTAACGCGAAAAAAACAGATTTTGTTCATGGTCGAAAACAGATATTGACTTTATCCCCGGCCGCGAACAAAACGAAAAAGGTTGGAGTAAGCTGCTAGGATTATAAGGTTACGGAATAAGCTGGAAGGGTTAAGAGGGGAAGTGGTAGTAGTGAAGAATGATGGTCCAGTGACGTCAGAGCTTAATCCTTGGTATAATCTGTGGGCGAATGCGTCGATGACGTCGGTATTGTACCGATCCATCATGATCAGTTGTTTTTTTTTTTGGAGTTATGGAAAATTAATCTGTTTGTATTGTTTGGTTATTTATTGTCTACGCGGTTATAACACACGTTACCTAATATTTAATTCTACTAGCTTCTTCCAGCAACTTGGTAAAAAATTTGTGGTCTTGTTACACCCCTTAAAAAGTTCAATTTTTAAAAATTCGCTTAATTCAAACTCAAACTGATTTATTTCAAATAGACCAATTAGGGGCATTTTTTTAATTGTCAAGGGGTCAGTCAGAGAAAAATTAAAAAAGAAAATGTCAGATGCCTACGTCATAACTATGTTTGCTAAATTTCAGCCCAATGCGTAAAGTGGTTTCAGTTGTAGATAGTGTGATGATCAGTCAGTCAGTCACGGTTTCTTTAATCTACAGATAACACGATATTTGTTCTTCCTCTTAGCTCCGCCTCCTAGAAATAAAAGAGTTATTTAGTAATAGAATAGGTTTTCATCCATCATTAGTGCAATATTTTATTTCAAAGGAGATCGTGCTTTAGTCTTCCCACATCCTACAAAATTATTGGATGAATATAAATGCAGCTTTTGCCCTCACAAACGAGCTCAAATATATCCTAGATAACAAAGTATCCACTGACCCGTCACCAAAATAGCTCACAGAAAAAGTTCTAACAAAAAAAACGAACTTCAAAATTAGTTCTTTCATCTTCCATAAAAGACAAATCAGGCACATAGAGCTACTATCAAACAGCTATTTGGTACAAAAGCTAATAAACAAACTCATTGGGGCGTCCGCATTGAATATTTCAACGGGGAACGGGGCAGCAATAATAATGAGTTGATGAATATGCGACGACAGAGAATGCTTCGGACAAGGATTTTCGGAGCTTCGCATTGACGGTTCGAACGCTATGTAGAGAAAAGGTTTTGTTTTTTCTCGAAAATATGCAAGTTTTTTTTCCGATCTTTGATGGTATAAGGAGCATGAATAATTTTATACCGTGTCGACATGGCATGCAACAGTAGTGTTAAAATTTTAAGCTTTCATTCAATCTGCCTAGCCTTGTCCCAACTATCTTTTGGTCAGCTTTCAGTCTATCTGAATGCAGCTGAATACTAGTATTTTACGTGAATCGACTGCCTATCTTACCCTTAAAACCCAGTTACTGTACGTATAATACGATACCCCTTTGGTAAGACAAGTTGTCAGACATTCGGGCTTCTGATGACACGTAACAACTGTTAAAGATCCACAAATGATAGCCGGGACCAACGGCTTTTTTAAGGCTGGGAAATCATCCAATGACTTCTCCCGCTCTAGGTGGAGTGGAAGGGAGTGTCAGACTCTTACTGACTAAAACCCATCCATTTATTTATTTTAATACTTTAAGCACAGTAATGTACAGAGGCGGACTTAATGCCATAGCCTATAGCCTTATTGCTATATGCCTTAATGTCCGAAAGGGTTACCGCTACCCCGGATAAAGGGTTAAGGAAGAAACATGGATGGGTTTTAGTAAATAAGAGTCTGCCACTCCCTTCCGCTCCACCTAGATCGGAACAAGTCGCTTGATGATGTCCTACCCTCAACAAAAAAACACTATCGAGCAATGGATCCGGCATGACGAGGCCTTAAATCATCGGTAAAATCTTTAGCAATAACATTTCCACAGAACATTATTGCTTCGCAAATGTCGTAAATAAAGCCTTTATACTTAGTACAATCCCTAACTCGACATACATCGTATACTACCAAAATTAGTCTAGAGGAGTCCTTTCTTTTCAATGGACCCTTCACCGAGACAAGCCACCAATACTAATGAGCTGATAAATATGCGACACAGCTAGTTCAACGATTTTGAATATTGATTTTAGGAAACCAAACATTCTTAGCTTAGAAAGCATACAGATGTTAACTTTTCTTACTACTTGGTATGCTTTATGTGGATTAGGGTTCCGTGTCTAACGGGTAAAACGGGACTCTATTACTAAGACTCCTCTGTCCGTCTGTCACCAGGCCGTCTTGTATTTAAGTGTATATACTAATTTTGAATTTAATTTAATTTTGAATATACTTCGAGGATAGAAAAGTATTCCAAGTCCTAGCCCAGGTCATGATCTACTACAATTATGATCCAAATATCTAAATTCATTCATATGTATGAAAAGGTCTCAAAATGTCAGATAGACTTCTACTACTTTAGCGTATTTCAATATAATGTACGTATGGATAAAAATGTATATTTCTGTTACAGCAATTCGACATGGTTCATCCAGATTGACTTTGATTAAAAGAAGAAGAATATTGATGAAGTGAAGTAATACACTTATTTTTCCACGCGTTTTATACACCGAACCGTAAAAAAACCGTGCCGTGTACAAAGGCCTGATGATGAAGGCTACGTAGTCGGATTTCGAGTTTATTTATCATGTAAATACTGATTTTTGGGCACAAATACCGAATATGAAGCGTAACAACATGCAATCGCTAAGCGGTTTATTTCCTCATGTTTCCTATGCTACGGATACTGTACCTGCGTGATTAAATTATCAGAGTTATTGGCGTAGCTGCCTGCTACGCCGTAGTAGCTACGCCGTAGCAGCCGGTGTAGCTAATATTCTTGCAGTTTTGTTTATTCGGTAGGGGCAAAATCTAACTTTGAAGGTAAAGCTCGGTTGATAGATAGGTTTTGTTTATTTACTTGTAATTTTGGACGCTTTTTTTACGTTCTGCATCGTTCTAACAATATGAATATTTCAACATGAATGATGTAAACCAGTTTTTGTAAACATATTTTGATTTAAAAGAATGTCCATGGTTTCTTGCCCGTTCTTCTCCATAGGTACCTATTGCTTTGGAATGGGCAACTAGCTTCATCTTTCTGACAGACGGATCCCTTGACAATTCAAAAGTGCATGTAATTGGTTTATTTGAAATAAATGGCTTGAGTTTGAGTTTACTACGTCATAAAATGAAACTCACCGTCACCAAAGGGCATCGTGGCGAATCAAAATGATTTAAATTTTGTGCATGGCTTTAAGCCTGAAAATTTACAGCTCTTTAAGAGTGTTAACTTTACACTCCCAAAGGTGCAACTAAACATAAATTTAAAAAATCTAGATATTACGTTATGTAGATATATTCCCCTGACCCTATTTTCTTAATTTAATTTGGTTTTTAAGGCTAAGCGTTTAAAACGCAGCGTTTCAACCACTGCACGACCGTCTCGACTAATTTTACTTTCATAAGGCATGAACCATCGCGGTTAAAGAACTTTTAACGTTACCCATAAATTGCCCGAGTTCGCTTCGTTAGCAATTAAATACGCATATATTCAAGTAAAATAGCCCAATGGTTATTTGAAGGCGTTGACTGGCTATCAAATGGCAATTAGGTCAAATTTTGTGCCAATAAACTTTTGTGATGAAATCACATACACACATATTTGGTTTTTTGTGATGCTTTATGTATTCGTCTTTAGGCGTGCTACTTGTTCCGTTTGGCACACTAGATTTGGTGTATTATTTTATTTATAACAAAGTCAACCTGAAGTAATCAAACTCACACTAAAAATAAGCTATGGCATTTATTTCAAATTAACCAATTACTGGCACTTTTGAATTGTCAAAGGGCAGTCAATTAGAAAGATGAAGTTGCCTATTCCAAAGCTGTAGGATTTATTTTTGGATTGGAAATCATCCATTGACTTCTCCCACTTTGGGTGGAGCAGGAGTGTCAGACTCTTACTGACTAAAACCCATCCATGTTCCTTCCTTAGCCCTTTATGTTCCGGGGTAGCGGTAACCCTTTCGGACAATCCCACTTAAAGCTGTAGTTACCTATGGAGAACAACGAAGAACAACGCGCAAGAAACTCCACAGACACTTGTTTAAGGAATATATAGTTACTAGCTGACCCGACAGACGTTGTCCTGTCTTAACTGTGATACCTACCCTACCTACCTACCTGCCTACCTACCCTACCTACCTAGCTACCTACCTACCCTAGCTACCCTACCTACCCTACCTACCCATCCTACCTACCCTACCTACCTACCTACCCTACCTACCTACCCTACCTACCCACCCTACCTACCCTACCTACCTATCTACCTTACCTACCTACCCTACCTACCCACCCTACCTACCCTACTTACCTACCTACCCTACCTACCTACCTACCTACCCTACCTACCTACCTACCCTACCTACCCTACCCTACTTACCTACCTACCCTATAGGAGCAAAATCAGCAGCTGATCGAAAAAAAAATGTATTCTGCTATTCAGGGCGGAGACAAATGCAACGAAACAAAAACCATGAAAATTGGTCCAGCAGATCTCGAGTTATAATGGAGGGAACAAACCCGACTTTCTTTTATATATATAGATATTACTACATTAAATTGGGTTTGAAGGCGTCAGAATAATGTTGCAGTTGATTTAACTGCGCAGTTTTACCGATTAATACCGACCCGATTCCGAATTGTCTAGCCCATTTTCTTATTTGCACATCGCATTATTTGAGAATCCATATCTTTTTACTCTAATATTATAAAGGCGAAAGTTTATGAGCAAGTGTTTGTGTGAGTTTGTATGTTTGTCCGTCCTTCAAGCTCAAAAAGCTGAATAGATCTGGATGAAACTTGGCACAGAGGTCGTTCAAAACCTGGATTAACACATAGGATACTTTTTATCACAGTAGTATCCTTAATTATCCCAAGGGAACGTATTCCCTAGGGATAGTGTCCAACATACACGAGAGCGAAGCCGCAGCAGCTATTTCCTCAATAAAAGTAGCTTAAGTTACTCCTTACAATATCAGCTATCTGCCAGTTAACATAATTAGGAACACATTGGGAGAATGATTGATGGATTACTTAAAGTAAATAATTATAAACATAACTGTACCAACTTGACAACACCCACCAAACACGTCATTTAAAGTTTCGAGTTGCGTTTTAACAACGTGTATTGCGATTTTAACTTGATACTGAATGTAAATTAATCTCGAACACGATGGTCCTTTTTCATAGACAAACTGTGTTTTTATTCAAGCATTGACGGATAGACAACCTCGTAATGTTTTTTTTGCATTTTTAATAACAATTCCTAGTAAATTGACAAGTATTATTGTCACATCTTAACGTCCTAAGCACAGATATAGATAGACATAGATAACGCAAGAGCAACTACTTCGCGTGCCTAGCTTACGTACAAAAATCGTAAGTGGTCACTTTCGCGCTCAGTCTGCATCGGTATACAGCGCTTGGCGGATCATCATACATCACTAAATAGTGCTTGTGACGTCATAATAGGTAGTCAAAAAATGGCACGCTTGGTTTTCATACAGATCGTGATACTTGCGTTATCTATGTCTATCTATATCTGTGGTCCTAAGTAATATAATTCTTACTAATATTATAAAAGCGAAAGTTTTTATGGATGTTTGTAAACCAATTACGTTAGACTGAACTAAATGATCTGATGAGATTTGGCACGCAGCTAGTTTAGAAACTGGAAACGATACTTTTATTCCGTTAGTTAATAGTATAATTATTTTAGTGACATTTTGCCTTTGGGTGATAAACTAATTTTATGGTCACTACTGTTTGGAAATAAATGTACATCGAAATCATGGCGAGATTAATATTCAAGAATTAATGTGTTAGGTTTGACCCTTGGCTCGATAGATGGCGTTGGCGTCGAGTTAGATCTCGCTATGGTTTCGTTACCGGCATTTACCGAGGCAGATTTGTTTTTTTTTTTTGTGTGAGCCTCAGATGGAAATTTGTGTACTTGAATATACGCTATACGCCGCTTATAGTGTCATTTCATTTACTCCTCGCCAATAGACGCACCCTCGGTAAAAATACAACTACATTACACATAATCCCAGTTTCAGACAGTAATTTTACGTACAATGACATGTTATGGTGATGATATATGATATCATATGCATGATAGGCAGTCGCTCCATGTAAAATACTGGTATTAGCCTGCATATATATAGTTAGACTGGAAGCCGACCCCAACATAGTTGGGAAAAGGCTAGGCAGATGATGATGACATGTTATGGTCACTAATATTAATTGAATTGGGTAAGATTACATCGTATACCGTCGTAATAAATACTCAAGATAGACTATTAGCTAAATCCAAGTTTGTATTGTCAGCAATCTATCGAAGATATTGGAAAGATAATAAAAAAGGTAAAAAATAAAAATCTTAACATGTATTTCCCCGCTCATTAAGAGATGAATTTATATAATTACCTCCACCTCTTTCAAACATCACACAAGAGCGAGACGTAAATCAAACATTTGCTATAAACAACAGTAATTTTAAATCAAACATTTGAATTCACTAACAAGGATGGTTTAATTTGCTAACTCAATAATAAGACATAAACAATAATTGAATGAATTATTCAAACAATATGTTCTGCTTTGGCATTTTAATTTATGCACAGTGAGTGTTTCTTCCGATCCCAAGTTATGAGAACACAGATAAACAACACGCATGTCAAATGAAGATATGGGTCAGCGTTGGTATGTTTTGATGGGGGTAGGCCGAGGGTAGGAAGGTGGTATGGAAACTGATGTGATTGGGTACAATGGAAAATTTATCTCGTTCTAAATTTCTTCGCCATGACTAGTTTAGTTTAAGTATGTTAGAATATTTGATCATTTTGCGTTAAATATTATGTTGCACTAAAATCTTAATCATGAATGCGGTTATAGTGAATCATATTATTATTATGCATTAATTTTTTTTTTTTGAGGGTGGTAAATCATCAAATGTCTCCAGCTCTGGGTGGAGCCGAAGGGAGTGTCAGTCTCGTACTGACTAAAACCCATCTATGTTTCTTCCATAGCCCTTTATGTTTCGGGGTAGCAGTTACCCTTTCGGACAATCCCGCTTCGCTTTAAAAATATTTGAGGTTAAAATTTTGGGAAATTAATGCTGAAATGAGAGTAATTGTGGCCCAACAGTAACGGCCGCGGCTTGAGAGTGAGATCGTAGGTTGCTACTAAAAATCCAGTTTGAAAAACCCAAAAACACGGTCCCAGACTTGAAAATCGAACCCAAGACCTCTTTGTCAACAGGGGCGCTTGGGACCAACAGAGTAAAAAGACTTTCTGATCTACAAAATAAACGTTTTTAAATGGTTTAACATTTTTTTATGAAAACATATTATTTATTTAAATATCTATGAAGTTATTCGCAAAATAAACTTCTTGGTGAAGTAAACTTGCACTGTGTTCACGACAGCTGCGTTTCCGAACTTGAATTTTCGTTCATATCTGGAATATTAATCAGTTTCAGGAATTTTAATTCGAACATTGTCTTGCTTGGTTACGTATGCTTGGGAGGTTGTGGGCAAAAGTTTATGGAACTTGATATTATAATATTGTTCCTTGATTATATAGGTACTAGCGCTGGCTTCGCTTGCGTTAATTTCGAATTTGGCAATCAATTTGGGTCTCATCATTCTCCTGCCCTTACCCCAATTTATTTTGAGTCGGCGCAACATGTATAATTCAATCATGATTTGAAAGATACGTGGCGCCATCTATTATCACAAGCTATTGTAGGTTGCCTCGGGATTAAAGGTACCCTAAGACCGTTTCTGTACACCTGACAACGTAAGTGCAAAATTTTAGGATGTTCGGTTTAGTGGCTGGGGGGTGAAAAAGTAACAAACAAACTGACTAACTTACTTTCGCATTTATAATATTTGTTAGAATTAAAATTCAATTGTAACAGTCACGTGAGTTAGTATTGTAAATGTTTAAAGAAGCCAGCTTAAAAAGAATACTACAACTTTTTTGTACTGCCTTGTTGATCTAGTGGTCGCAAGCGCTACTGCTGAGCATGAGGTCCTTGATTTGATTCCCGGGTCGGGCAAAGTGTTATAGTGTTTTTCCAATTAGAATTCTCAGTAGCAACCCGGTGTCTGGATTGATGGCAATAAGTTCGCCCCCTATTACATGGGACAAACATAACTATCGTAATGTGTGTACCTAGTAGGTGCACTTCTGCCTAGAAAAGAAAACCATTGGGAGGAAACAGGCGTGATGTTATTTATGTGTTATGTTATCAATGACTAAATTCAAACGTCGTTTAGGAGCCTGCATTTTTTTTTGTTAATTAAATATAAATTCTTCTTTGTATTTTTTTTTAAGAATATAAAAGGAATTGGCAATATCGACACTCCTTTCTTTTTCTACTTTATAATTATCAAACTTTATTGATAATAGCGAAATACACAAAGATTGCATTATCATTATCTTGCAAATTCAGAAACTCATCACAAAGCCTATGCTAGATAAGTCTTTCAAACGTCTAAAGTTACAAAGGCAAACCAACTCTTAAATTTGAACCAATTCCACTTAAAGCTTAACTTTAAATAGCGATAGCTACCACGGTCACGGGGCAGCTACCAGTCCAACCGAATCTAGATGAACACCAGTATTTTACATGAAGCAACTGCCTATCTGACCGCCATAACACAGTTACTAGCGAAAACTATACCCCTTGGTTAAACTGGTTGTCAGAATTACAGGCTTCTGACTACCTAAAACGACGGTCAAAGATCTATAAGTCACAGCCATCACTAGTGGATGCAAGGTCCAGCAGCTTAACGTGCTTTCCAAGACCAGGAGGGTCTTGATATGTCCATCCAAGAAGGCAACCGTAGCTTAACCTTCGATCGAATCATGCGGTTGTTATTACTTAGCAACGAGCCCCCCGTTAACAACTTAACTACGAGATTAATTTGGAACTATTATACTTGACACATGCATTTCGTGATAAGCATGATTGATTGGCTCTTTAGCTTTTATTTTTTTAGTTTTTGTTTTACATAATTCGTGTATTGTATTGTATCGTGCCAAGGTGGGCTTGTGAAATGTTTGGTATTTCGATGTTTGGGTTCTAGTGTTATATTGGCTGATAGGATGTCATTACTTACTTTTTATTTCGACATGGCTTAGGTTATATGAAAATTGATAGAAGTAATAGCCTAGTGGTGTCACCGTCGGACTTCCAAGTCATAGGTCTCGAGTTCGAACCCAAGGCACGCACCACTGATTTTACGGATTCATGTGCGTATTTTAAAATTATCACTTGCTTAAAATCGGTGAAGGAAAACATCGTAAGGAAACCAGCATGTCTGGGATATATTTCTTATCAGCATGTGAAGCTAAGTCAGAGGCCCATGAGCAGCATAAAAACTCTGACACCAGGTTAGTCAGTAACCACACGAAAAGAAGAAGATATGAAAATTATTTTTTGAAAAGCCTAGCTAGTCAATACAAAAAAAGAAAGATTAAATCGTGTAGGTGGTTGTAATCAATATTGAAAATGGAACGTTGTTATTCCAGTTATATTTTATCAGCCAGGATTAGATCAAAGCTAGGTAGATATATTCCTAAAGAACGTATTTAATAAAGAAACGTTCGGCCTCTTTTGATGTTCTATAGAACATGATTTGTTATTTCTTAATGTTTGTTTGACCTATAATAAGAATATGATTGTTGATATTGAGTTTTAATGTTTAAGAAATAATGTATGAACTATACCAGCCTATATTTTCTGTAAAATCTCACTGAAAACTGAGGTGAAGTGTTCTTGAAGTGAGTTTTCAATTTTAATAGGGTCAATCTCTTGCATCAAGTGAAATGATAGCTCATTCCAAGCTCACTTAAGCTTCTCACGGTGAGGTTTTAACGAAATAGATCGTCAGGGTATAAACAGATTTTTCAATACCTATAATATATGGTAGCATTTTTTTTTAAATCTATGCTGTCCCACTCCTCGGCAAAGGTTTCCCTATACTCCTCTCATCTTTCCCGCCCGCGCGTCCTCCTTCCCTTTGTGACGGAATTTATCCAGCTCGTTTCACCATATCCTGGGTGGTCTGCCACAAGACCGACTCACTGTCTCACGGCACAAATTCTATGCTATTTGGGGCCACAGCCTGTTTGTCTGTTATGCCGCAGACATGTCTTACCCAGTCACATTTAAGTTGGGCAGCCTTTTGAGCATCGTCTGCTACCTTTGTTTTGGAGCGCAGTACTGTGTTCCGAATGTATGATATTTTTTATTTATTTTACAAACAAAATAAATATCATACGTTTGTATGATATTTATTTTGTTTGTAAAATAAACAAAAAAATACATCAGGCACAACAAAAACTAATTACAACGAACATTATTTCCAAACAACAAAAAAAAAACTATCGATACATCGTTAGTGTTAATATTTAACCCTATTACAGCCACCATATTCACTTATTTCCATTACATCGCGTGCTGCCAATCTATTTGATCAAGCGAACGATTATTATGAAAAAAAAATGGTAGCCCACCTCGCGATAAAATCCGTGATAATGTACCTACCCCACATTGGGCCCGTAACACGACTGGATTATTGTTTCAATATGATTATTTTTTGACAGCTTTATTGGGGTACTTGGATACCCCTTGGATTTGTTTGAGGTTGAGTTGATTGACATGTTTTTTACGGTGGGATTCAATTATGGTTCTGTTGGCGGTTTGAGGTTTGTGTTGTTCTCTAAGACTGTGTAATATAATAATATCCTTGGACATTTCACACAACGCCATATAGTCCCAAGCTAAGCAACCTAAGCTAAAAAACTACTACTTATATACATTTTGTTTTTGTAAATACATACATATTATACAAATACGAACGCTGTATAGTGTTTAGATAAGTGTTTTTGTACAATTGAAGTTAATAAAGAAACTTTTTTTTTTTTAGATAGACAAACACCCAGATCTGGAGAAACAAATACTTGTAGGTCGTACAAATAATTGTTCCGTGTGGGAATCGAACCCGCGACATGCTATGCAGCAGTCAATCGCTCAACCACTGCGCCAACCGTGTCGGCAAAAACGTGTCGTTTGACTCTAATAATATGAAGTAAACAATACAACAATAGTGAAAACACGGTCAATGCTAATGTATAAGAGTAGCTGTTTAGATATTTTTTGTTTAGACCTATAAGAAACATGTGGTTTCCACGTTAGTAAAGTTCGTTATGTCGAAAATGAGAGAAGAGAAAGATGTTTTTAAGATTTTTATAGTTTTATGTTAATTTTGTACTAGTTGAAACGTTATATTGATAACTGATATTGTACCGACCGAATTTTATTTACTATAACTTTGAACAGTAAGTAGTAAGAAACATTCGGTAAAAATCAAAATCGGAAATCGGAAAGTGTTCTTTTTTTTCAAAAAGATTTGATGAGCTACAGTGACTAAACTATTAGACATCATTATTAATTATTTTTCGTCGCCTCCATGTGACCCGACCGACACAAAACTCCACATAGAACATGCATTTTCAGTTTTTACGAATTTCTTAAATAGCCTGGAAACTTTTCTAACAATGCAATGCAAATACTATCGCGCTGGCAAAGTGCGTACGAAAGCTAGTAAAACTATACGATACGAGTACGTATACTCGTACATTTTAATTTTCATCTTGAATCACTACTACCTATTGATGAAAATCGCATTATAATCGACTGATTTTAATGCTGTTCATGAGTACTTAACAAGTTGCAAGTGTACCTACAGAGGGCGGGGAGCGACTTTGATAAATAAAAATAATAAATTTATTGAAATAATAATAAGTTCACAGAAAAAATAAAAATTGTATGTATCGATCAGTAGTAGGTATGTATAAATCTAGGTCTAATAGAATTATAGAAATCTGGATATAAACTATGGTATGACAAAAATGAGATACAGTCAAAAATAGAGCTACAAATGTAATGTAGTGCGTTGCCTGATCTAGGTTTATTTAAACCTGTGTTTCAGGCCATCTCTCTACGAAAGTACTTGGTAAATAGTACAGTCATTAAATTAAGTAAACTATTGTTTCTTTGTTTTATAGTAGGTAGAGACTAGCTTCTGCCAGCGGCTTCGCCTCCGTGGATATCAGAAATTATCCCAAGGAAACTTACCCCCGGGACTATAGTAGCCTATGTGTTAAACCAGGTCATAAACTATCTGTGTGCCAAGTTTCATGCAGATCCGTTCAGCTAACACACTCACTCACTCGCCTTTATCATATTATTATTAGAGTAAAAAAAAAAATGCCTTTATAAACTGTACTGTCCTATCATTGTTTTATCTATGGTTTTCAGCAAAAGTCTGTCAAAAGGTAGCCTAGAGTTTTTGTCACTTGATAAATAAAATGTATGCATTCTTAAACTTAAGAATGCATACACAACATACAAACAGCTGAAGTGGAGGTGGACAGGGCATATGATGAGAGAAAAGCAAGAAAAATGGACAAAACTTATCACAGAATGGTACCCTTTAGACGGAAAGAGACATAGAGGAAGACAGGCTAAGAGATGGGAGGATGACGTTAAGAAAGTAGCGGGTTCAACATGGACTCGTACTGCAAAAATGAGAAAAGACTGGAGAGCTTTAGAGGAGGCCTTTGTCGGAAGACAAGTTGTAACCGAACTACCGTTTGTCGATAATCAATAGATATTAAAATTGTTAATAATATATATTAGTTAAACTCTAGTTAATAGTCAAAATGTGTTTTTAGATAGTAGTCATAAGTAAATTAATTTTAGGCACACGAAACCACTCTGTGTAAAACTAGTTAACAACAATAAAGGCTTTTTATTTTTATTTTATTTTATTTTATTATTTTATTTAAATAAAATGTATCTCAAGCATTGTTGGGGGTTAAAATTCAATTTATAATATTTTTTCACCAACAACGGGCCAGTCGGTAGGAATGTCCCCGAATTTTCGAGTGGCCTACTTTTTATGGTTCGCATACGTCGCGGTACGGAATGTTATTAATAAATTGTGTTTCATTTTGACCTGACAAAATCGGCTTTCGATTATTGCATTTGCAATTACAATTACTGAAACAAAATAGACAACATTTCAATTCAGTTTTTTTTCATTAATTTTCTGTGTGAAGGAAGTAGACAAAGAATAAAACTTTGGTAATTAATATTGCTGTAGAAATGCGTGTGTGAGTGACCAATCTAAAAATAACTATTAAAACAGATTGAAAATTCATAACTAACAATAATCTATTGATCTCTGACCAGCCTCCAGTTATAACAAAATTGTATAAAGAATTCAATCGGGTTAGAGCAGTGCGCTGAGCAAATCCCTGTTACACACAAAATTACAATAAACAAAAAACCGTACACAAAAATGTTAAAACGTTAATCCAATATTTATTGAAACAAAACTTGACAAAAAGGCCATTCAAAATTTTAATTCCGCCAGCAATGTTGCCAGCTTCATCCATTCACAATAAAATACTTTACAAATTCATTATACATGCAAATACTAAAAACAATACGAACATCAAAACAAAAGACGTATTATTATTATTCAGATTACTAAACATGCAAGTGAAATTATAATTTTCTACACAATATCATGCTAATTTTTATATAAAACGCCTGAAAAAGGTACTCTTTTAAAGTATAATTTAACACAAATTAAGCTTACACATTTATAATTCATGAGTGAATAAGTCATGTACGGTGAACACGAAATTTCCTTAGTTTATACTGGTATACATTTAAAAAGAAAAGCTTTGGAAATAATTTTGTCTTTGATCTTGGTGTAGTTTAAGAAAATCTGCGTTTTTTATGGTGACGACACTTTTTGATTATAATCACTTAAATAATTTATGCGTGCTTATTTTACGAGTTTGAACGTACATAGTATTAGTCCATCGAATTCCTTGAATAACATAATGAGCCTAATGTCCCCATTGCTGGGAAACAGGCCTCCTCTAAGTGAGAGGGAGTGGGCATTACACACCACGCGGGCCAATTGGATTTGGCGACACGGTTGGCGCAATGGTTGAGCGATTGACTGCTGCGCACTATGTCGCGGGTTCGATTCCCGCACGGAACAAATATTTGTACGACCTGCAAGTATTTGTTACGAGTCTGGGTGTTTTTCTATCTAAAATATGTATGTATTTACAAAAAAAAATGCATATAAGTAGTATATCAGCCATCTCGTTACCATAACACAAGCATTAGGTTGCTTAGCTTGGGACGATGTGGCGCTGTGTGAAATGTCCAAGGATATTATTATTATTATTATTATTATTTCACATGTCCGCGAATTTTAGGTTCCAAGACATGCCGGTTTCCTCACGATGTTTGCATTCACTATTTTGAAAGCAGTAGTAATTAAATAATTTACACAAAGTAAAACGCCTGCCTGGGCTCATTTTTTTTTTTGAGGATGTGTTATCGTCAAATTAATCCTCTTGCTCTGGGTGGATCGGAAGGGAGTGTCAGACTCTTACTGATTAAAACCCATCCATGTACCTTGCTTAGCCCTTTATGTTTCAGGGTTCTGGTAACCCTTTCGGACAATCCCACTTACCCGACAGGCTTCGGCCCCTTCATATGCTAACATGTCTCAGAGGCGCGCGTGGAACACGTGACGTCCAGATCAGACATTGAGCTACCCATTACTCACCGTCTGCAGGCGTCCGCCGCGCCTACGGTGGCCGGGAGTCGTCACGTGGCTCCCGACGGTTGCTTGGGTTCACTTGATTATGAGTTGGGCTACATAGTCATATTGCTACCAGTAAGGTTTTGCACCCATAATCTATGAAGCAACAACATCAACACCACCTGATTTCCTGCCCACCGCACAACAGGAAAAAATAAGAGTAAAGATAGCGAAACCGACCCTTTTTGCGAGATAATTCTCCATACACATACGGAAGGTAATCCCTTAAGATTTATTGTCCAGAATTAACGTTAAATAAAGAAGGGTATATGATATATTAAGGTAGTAATAACACTATCTGAGTGGGTTAGTTAGAATGAATATAGTCTTCGTTTAGTTGCAATATGGTACCTACTCTATGAGCTTGTTAATATGGTCTACTTTAGAATAACCACTATGGTTACAGGTGGTCAATTTTCTTTATTAGTCATAGTGTATAACAGAAGCTCAAAGTCTAACAACCAGTCTAATCAGGGAGTAACGTGTTACCCCGTAACTGGGTTGTGGAAGTCAGATAGGCAGTGGTTTGAGGTAAAATACGGGTATTCAGCTGCTTCAGTTAGACTGGAAGCTGACATCAACATAGTAGGGATAAAACTGGCTGATAATAATTTTGTATTAAAAACTTTACCGTGCTGAAAATACAAGTTAAAATAAAAGTTTAGTTTTGCTTTGCTTTACTAAAATTCCAACTTGTTTTGATAGTGTTCTTGACATAAACCCACAAATATTCCAGACCACATACAACGGAGTTGCATTTAATAAACTTAACCCTATTATAATCTTGCGCAACAAATGCTAACACTTCGCGTGCCACGAAAATGTTAAACACTCGATTTGAATTTCAAAAACGTCTACTTATTGCTCAGCTTTGAGTTTAATGTGGTCTGCCATGAATTTTCCGTGGTCACTGCGAGTTTGTGGTGGAATGAAAGTAAATCAGTTTGTCAACTCCTCTGTTTTAGGTGAAATTATGTTTTTTTTGGAGATAACGTAAAATGTTACAGTTTTGGTGTTATTTTTTTTTTTTTGTGACAGTTAAATGAGATCATAGTTTTTATAAGTTCAGGCGGTAGCACATCAAGGTACACCACACTGTCAAATAATCCCAATTGAATATGAACCTTGCACTTATGTAATAAAGTTGAAAATCTATAGAAATTTGACAGATTGGGGTAGCTTGATGTGCTGGCCTCTGTACCTAACTAATACCTATATTCACATTAAATCCTCATGATATGAGCAATATACTTATTTCTCGATAGATTCGTATAGATACCATATGTTTTCATAATAATTATATCCTATCCCGAACACAATACGTATATCAATCGCCGGCTTACCCAAATTGATATATCGAATCGAAATTGACTTCATATCGTACAAGTTACGATATCATTTTTGTAGTAAAATATACACGTGTTTCCGATTTTTTTCTGCGACGAGAATAATACTAAATGTATTTTTGATGTATGAAAATGATTTTTTTCCACATATGGTATACGGTCAATTTGGTTTGTTATCAAAGAGTATACAATTCCTTAACCCTGAACTGTCGATGCATTTCATTCCAAAACGGAAAGAATGTCTCTCTTGAGGATGAGACAAAGACATAATATTAATTTAATAAATAATCCTATGAAGGCGACACGGTTGGCGCAGTGGTTGAGCGATTGACTGCTGCGCACTATGTCGCGGGTTCGATTCCCGCACGGAACAAATATTTGTACGACCTGCAAGTATTTGTTACGAGTCTGGGTGTTTTTCTATCTATAATATGTATGTATTTACAAAAAAAAATGTATATATGTAGTTTATCAGCCATCTCGTTACCATAACACAAGCATTAGGTTGCTTAGCTTGGGACGATATGGCGTTGTGTGAAATGTCCAAGGATATTATTATTATTATTAAGGGGGCCCAATTTGCGAGTTTAAACACAGGTAGGCAATTTACTTTGTATATTTAATTTTTATCACTACTGCTCTCAAATCGGTGACGGAAAACATCAAGAGGACACTGGCATACCCTAGAACCAAAAATTCGAAGATATTATATGACATCCACTGGGCCCTCGTGCTAAATTATAGCCCTCTCTCACTGAGAGGAGGTCTATGTCCCAGCATTGGTATCATTATACTTGTTTGATTTATTGCATAAATTGTTAATTTCTAAAGGACGGATGAAGGCACTGACTCCTGTAACACAGGTCTCACCTAACTCAGGAGTCAGGGTTTCAAACTAAAGTGACCTTAGGAACCTAAACCTTTTTTATGTCAATATTTTTTTATTTTTTTTATTTTGCCTACACTGTCCCACTGCTGAGCAAAGGCCTCCCCCAAATCCTTCCAGACATCTTTCTCTTGAGCCACCTCGATCCATCCCTTGTGGTATGCGTCTAGGTCGTCTCGCCACCTTTTCCTGAGAGGAAAACATTTTTATTATTATTATTTTATTACTGGGCCCTCGTGCCAGATTATAGCCCCCTCTCACTTAACGGAGGTCTGTCTTCCAGCAGTGGTAACATTTTAGGCTGATTATGCCCTATGTCCTTTTTCTCCAAAAACTCTCATTAATTAACACTCTTAAAAATCATCATCTCTCACTCGTTTTTCAGTCCATTGTCTTGCATCTATGATTGGTCCATTTCCATTCTGAAAGTGGAACTAAAACAGTAACAGAGCCGATTACATTCCCGTTAAAATACCGTCCAAGTCAATGGCCACAACATTCATTTCTGCACTGTCGGCATTGTACTGCCGGCTTTGTTCACGCGCTTTGTCCTTATCAACGCTATCTGAGCACAATGGACAGAAAAATTGGCTCACTATGGCTTCTAGAGCCAGTTATTAATATTTCATAATAGGCTCTTGTGCGAGGTTGTTTATGTGGTGGCGTGGAGAAACTAATTATAGTTGACGGTGCTCCTTTTGCTGGTGAACGAATATTTAGTGCGTCGTCTTTTGTTTTTTTTTTGGATGTAAATCAGGTTTGTTCTAATAAGTTGTAGTTGGTTTTTGAATAAGGAAACATGCATAATTGCTTTCAGGTGTGAATCTTTGGGGTACGATATTTATTGAGAGACAAAACTAATAATATTTTTTTCTGAAATCTAAACACGAACCTTAAACCTAAACATTTAAAAATTCAAGGAACTTAGACATTAAGTATTTTACTGTTACAGCCCTAGCCAGTTTCGTGAGACCAAAAAAAATGTTATATAATTATAACAATTGTTGTTCATGTCCCCTCGAATTCGTTTAAAAATAAAAATAAATGTATAATATCATCCACTAACAAATGAACACTATTCCATAAACATTCGCTAATCTTAAATCGCTAATCAATCTTAACTGATCTAACATCATTATCACCGTAATTATTACAAAATAAATGTAAGGACCTTGCCCAAAATCTGAACACATTTCGCTGAGCGTTGCAATAACAGACGATGTCACGCCGCCTGACCGAAACAGGGAAAGGGCGTGACTGTGCCCGAAACTTTTGTCTCGCACAAACGTGCCAGAATAGGTCAGAAGGTCGGCTCTATACAAGCGAAAATGCACGCAAAGACACGTACGACAATCTTATGGGGCTGCTGGGGAGTTTGTTGCGCCACTTCTTCTTCCCAGCTAAAGCACTAGGAAGTGGTGAAGGGTGGGCGTTTTTGGGGGACTGTCTTATGTAACTTTGACCTTCAAAAAGTGCTGATCTTCAGCCTAATTTGAATAAATGACTTTTAATTTTGATTTTGATTTTATGCAGGCCATACGCGTACCAGTTGACTGGCGACCTTAAAGTGTAAGGTGAGAAAAATGACCTCTAAGGATTTCTCATCTGCCTAGCCTTTTCCCAACTATGTTGGGGTCAGCTTCCAGTCTAACTAGATGCAGCTGTTTATGGGATGAAGCTTGAAATCGCGATAAAATATGAGCTGTTCCATAAATTTTATTGTGTATCATTGTTACGTGTACATGAATGTATAGTAAGAGTTGTTCGTAACGATGAGTACAATACTCCCACGAAATTCTTGGAGTAAATTTTTAACACCTTATATGCATTGGGTAACTTTGGGAGGAATGAATGAGTACTAATATCTAAGGCAGTGTGGCAAAACTGTTTCACACAGAAATGATTCCAATTCCAATTTTAAACTTGAGCAAGTATATTACTACATAATTATGTGGCCTGCGTTAAACGAATATCAGTCACTTGCTTAAAAATCGGTGAAGGAAAACATTGTGAAGAAACCAGCATGTCTGAGTGATTTTTTCAACGGCATGTAAAGCTAAGTCAGGGTAGCATAAAACTCTGACACCAGGTTAGTCACTAACCACACGAAAAGAAAAGAGTCTCCAGTGCGCTTGCACTCGCTGTAGATAGATGTGTGCCTATTCGTGCAAGCGTTTTCGCATCGTGGCATGGAGATGCACTTCTGTACGTATATTTTTCATTGCCAGCGTGTTTCAACCATCAAGTTGTTTATTGGTTACTATGAATTTTTCCAACAATATTACTACGCCTGGATTGAGTTGTGGTTTGTTTGTGAAAATGTTCGTATTCATTGGCTTTTGAAACATGATTTTTTTACGGAAATGGATTCGTTGGGATGTTCGGTTTTTTTTGGTGAAAATTTGTAAGCGATATCGTCAGTTAATTCGTGCTACTAATACTTACTGGGAATAATTATTGTAGTGTTCCTATAATGTTTTATAACCGTTTCACGAAATTCTGCTGAAAAGTAGCCGATAATAATTCTAATCTCAAAATAATAATGATTTAAATTTCTAGGAGTGTAGTGCGCTAATGAACGGTTAAACAAACAAAAAACCTTTGATAGTACTTGTTGATATTGGGCTGATTCCGCTAATATTAAATTGATTGGTTTGCAATCAAAATTAATAGCTGTTTGAAATACTAAATACCTGCGAAAGTTAATACACAAATCATAATATCTGCTCAATTTTGTTAAAATCACGCTCAAACACAGACCGATTGAATATTTCACAGATAAGTCTAGATATGTAATTAAAATATTCAGCTAAAACATAAATTTCATAACACAGTAATCAATCTGCCTAGCCTTTTACCAACTATGTTGGGGTCGGCTTCTAGTCTAACCGGATGCAGCTGAATACCAGTATTTTACATGGAGCGACTGCCTATCTGAACTACACAACTCAGTCTGTAACTGGGTAATGCGATACTCCTTGGTAAGACTGGCTGTCAGACTTTCAGATTTCTGACTACCCGTAACGACTGTCAATGATTCACGAGTGACACCCGGGACCAACGGCTTAACGTGGTTTTCGAGGCACAGAAGAGTCTCGATATGTAAAGATGGTCACCCATCCATAAACCAACCCCGGCAAGCGTAGCTTAACCTGATGGATAGATCCGTGCGGCTGGTATTACATAGCCACGACCTCATACTTCATAACACAATACTGGAACAAAAACATTCAACGGTACATGAGTGAGATTTACAATATAAAAATATCTTAAATACTTGCTATGAAATTACTCGAGCACCAATAATAAAATTTCTTAAATCAAAAGACGAGAAAAGAACGCGAAAGGAAAATTGTCGAGCAGAACAAAGAACATGAAATTAATTTCGTTTCTCTCTCTCTTTGGCTAAATACTTGGTTCAAAACAACCTATACATATAAACAAGAAGTTATACCTTTGAATGGATACGCACAATAGGAATGGTGCCTGAGTTAAAAAAAAACAGATTATATTTAGTCCATCTATACTAATATTATAAAGCTGAAGAGTTTGTTTGTTTCAACACGCTAATCTCTGTAACTACTGGTCCGAATTGAATAATTCTCTTTGTGTTGGAAAGTCCATTTATCGAGGAAGGCTATAGGCTATGTAACATCACGCTACGACCAATAGGAGCCGAGTAGCGGGTGCAACCGCGCGGGAGCAACTATTCTGTCATATAATAAAATAAACATAACATAACTAGCCTATAATGTCTAGCTAGCTAGGACACAGGCCTACTCTATGTGAGAGGGAGTGGGCCATAATCCACCACGGTCCAGTGCGGGTTGGTAGATGTCATATCTTAGATTTTTTGGTTCTAGGACATGCCAGTTCCTTCACGATCTTTTCCTTCACCGTTTTAAGAGCAGTGGCGATTAAATTATTTACACAAAGTGTAGCCTTTGCCTAGCTACGATGTAACCCACGACGAATTTTAAACGCATCACCGGTTGAGACGCTTACTACGTCACTACTAAGTATAAAATCCGCGTAGACGAGACGTTATGCCACATTTCAACTCTTGATTGAGTTGATCGATCAGGTTAAGCTACGCTTGCCATGGTTGGTCTGTTGTTGGGTGACCATCTTTACATAACAAGACCCTTAAGAGTCTCAAAAACCACGTTAAGCCGTTGATCCCGCCTGCGATTTATAGATCTGCGATCTGTTATGGGTAATTAGAAGCCTAAAATTGTGACAACTAGTCTTACGAAGGGGTATCGTGTTGCCCAGTCACTGGGTTGTGGAGGTCAGATAGCAGTCGCTCACTATAAAACACTGGTATTGAGCTGCATCTGGTAAGAGTGGATGCCGACTCCAATATGTAGTTGGGAAAAAAGGCAGATACACGACAAAAAACTATTAAGTCACAATCATGCAGTTACTCTCGTTTCCACGCCACGCTTGGTAGGCACAAAGCATACAGGAATTTAACTATAGGTCGCCATACAAAAACTGGAACAAAATAATGGAAAACTGTTACGGACTGTTGCAAGTTTGATTTTATTCAAACTGTGACATAGAATGGAACATTTACTAGCGAATGTGTGCAAGTTTACAGAAACCGGAGCTGTTTTTCCATTATGTTTCCAGTAGAGATGGATTAGAATTAATTTGCGAGTTTGAGAGTTTTATTTATCCTATAATTAGAAAATTTGTTTTTGTTTTTAATGTTGTAGTCTCGATAAAGCTTACTAGCTTATCTGTAGCTTAATTAAAACTTCTGCTTATTTTTTTTTTACAAAAAAAAAAACAAAATGGTTCCCAAGATACAGGCTGTACCTAGTTTGGGACCAACGATACCTCCATATTGTAATTTTGAAATTAAAAATATCGTTAATTGGATTAAGTATTCTGAAGTGGAAATGGATAGAGTACTTACTTATGAACAGACGCCAGAACTGCAAGCTATCTCTAACAGTTAAATTTTTCCAATTGAAAATGAACTTTACTTTTTTGTAATAAAGTCGTAAAACGATCTCTAACTATCTAAGTAATTTGATAGATTGGGGTAACTTGATGTGCTGGCCTCTGTACATCATATCAATCAATCAACTCATTTATTTGTTACAAATGTAGGTTACATTGGAATACAGGAAAAGTAGATAGGAGTGAGCCATGCACACGTACAATTCCCGCATCTAAAAATAAAATGCCAAATAAAAACGTCACCGTTAACATTATAATAATTATACGTAAAATGAATGAATAATGATAATTGTCTAATCAAAATATTACTTAAGAATAAAATTAAAAATAAATAGGTCCATTATTTAGGTATAACATAAAAAATCAGAAGAAATTTGATGAGTGACATATTATTTGTATGTATATACGTGAAGACTTCACGTCTCATAGAAGCAAATTAACTATCATAGGGCAAAGACAGCTAACGTCATATCCGCTTTATGGGAAACATCCTGTATTGCTAATATTGCGTTAAGAGGGAAGGCCCAGGGTAGCACAGGAAATTCAATCAAATATGATGATTTCATTAAATAGTTTTTTCATAGGGTAAAATGAACTTACTTAAAAGCACATAAAGCTACCCCAAACTGTCAAATAGTCCCAATCGAACATGAACCTTATTTTTTTGTAATAAAGTTGAAAATCTATGAAAGAAATTTGACAGATTTGGGTAGCTTGATGTACAGCTGGCCTTTGTATATTTCGCCAGTTATGTTAATGTTCTCATGTTGTAGGATATATCCTAGAACCAGAAGTGGACCTATAGTATACTATATATAGGTCTACTTCTGCTTAACACTTCGGGCATGATGATACCTTTTTTTTTTTCTTTTAAGGCTGGGAAATCATCCAATGACTGCTCCCGCTCTGGGTGGAGCGGAAGGGAGTGTCAGACTCTTACTGACTAAAACCCATCCATGTTCCTTCCGTAGCCCTTTATGTTCTGGGGTAGCGGTAACCCTTTCGGACAATCCCGCTTACCCGGCAGGCTTGGCCCTGAGGGGCCCCTTCATATGCTGACATCTCTTTGAGGCGCGCGTGGAACATATACGCGCCGTACGGCGGGTCTGGTGCTGATCGGACGGTGAGTCACCCATTACTCAGCGTCCGCAGGCCTGCGCCTACGGTGGCCGAGAGTCGTCACGTGGCTCCCGACGCCCGGAGCGTCTCCCACGGCGGCTGGGACGGGAGGACCTTCCTCTCTCCCATCCCGCGACCTCCTTCGCGAGCATAACTTTTTCGCAGAAGGAGGTGACTGCCTCCCACTCCCTCTCGCCCCGGACCATGGCTTGCACCAGGGCCGGGCGCGAGAGGTCGCCGCCGCCGATCGCCTCTACGAGGACACGGCGGTGCTCCGCCCATGCGGGGCAGGTTTGCACTGTGTGCTCTACCGTGTCCTCTGGGCGATCCTCGCAGTGGTGACACCCGGGCGTTTCCTCCCGCCTGATGATGTGCAGGAACCTCCCGAAACATCCATGTCCGGTGAGGACCTGCGTCAGGCGGTAGGTGAGGGCGCCGTGACGCCTCTCTAGCCACTCCTCAAAGAGGGGCCTTACCGCCACTATCGTGGCGTGCCTTGCGCTGGGTTGCGACAGTCGCTGCTTCCAGGCCGCCATGAGATCGCGCCGGAGGTCCATCCGCTCCGCCGCAATTTGCTGCGGAAACGGAGTCTCCCCCCGACTAAGTACCTCCGCGCGCCACTCGAACAGGCGCGCGAGGACTATCGCCTCCAGATCCCACGGCGGCAGTCCGGCAAGGAGGCTTGCCGCCTCGCCCGAGATCGTGCGGTACCCCCGGATTAGCCGAATGGTTACCACCTTTTGGGGCGCGTTCAGATAGTGAGCGGCTCGTCGCCGCAATGAACGCGCCCACACCAGGGCCCCGTAAAGGGCCATGGACCGCACGACTCCCGCGTAAAGCCTCCGGCAGGAGGCGTTTGGCCCCCTCAAATTGGGCAAGAGCCGCTTGAAGGCGGCCCCAGTCCGTTCCAGCTTGGGGGCCAAACGTCGGAAATGCTCCACGAAATTCCATCGGCTGTCGAGGACCAGACCCAGGTATTTCATCGTGGTCTCGACGCCGATGTGAACCCCTCCTACTGTAAGTTGGGATCCCGATGGTGGCCTATTCCGAGGCCCATGAAAGGACATGGCCTCGGATTTGTGCAATGCCACCTCGAGACCCAACTGCCGGATCCTCTCAACGACTGTCGCAACCCCGCGTGTCATCGCGTCTGCCGCCGCCTGATGCGACCTCCCCTGCGCCAGGACCAGCGTGTCGTCAGCGTAGCAAACTACGCTGACGCCGTCAGGGAGGTCGGCCCGCAGCACCCAGTCGTAACCGATGTCCCGCAGGAACGGCCCCAGAACCGATCCCTGCGGGACACCGCACGACATCTCTCGCCGGTTCCATTCCCTATCGCGACCGGGGTAGATGACGGCTCTGTCCGTCAAGTACGCCCCGACTATTCGACGGAGGCATAATGTTACCTTGTGTTATATTTAAATTGGACGTTAACGAGAACAATGTAAAACATTTGACACTGACCCCATTCTCACGGCACACGATACTACTGACACACACGTGACTTTTAACTACTAACTGAAGTTCCTGAAAATATTCCTTCTTTGAAGAGGAAACTGTCAAATATTCCCATTTAAACATAAACCTTATTCTTTCGTTATAAAGTTGAGAATATACCAAAGAAATTTGACAGATCAGGGTAACTTGATGTGCTGGTATCTATACCATTTAAGTAAATATTTCAAACGCTCGGAAGCTTTAGATAATAATTACCTTCGGAAGGTTGCTGTTCCCTTAAATTATTGAGCGAAGAATATCGGAATTCAGTTTTTAAATTATACAAACATACGTTATAGATGAACTAGGTCAAGACGTTATTTGGAGTTTGATGATAATTATACAAGGTGTTTTTTTTCCATATCCCTTAACTCTAGGGTATGAATGAGACTATAATGTCCCATTAAAAAAGATGGACAAATTTTAACACAGCGGTTAGTACGTCTAACCAAAGATATCCAAGCAAAAAAAAACTTGATTAAAGTGATTTTATTTTGACCTAAAATAAAACTATTGCCCGCACACTAGAATAAACGCATCTATTATGGGTAGGTACTTGCACACTTCTGATAAGTATCTCATGTGTTTTTTTTTACCATTATCCTTATTTTGGTGGTCTGAGTGATTTCTAAAAGTTTATCTATCTATTTTAATGGGACCTTATATAATCAAAGAATCAACTGGCATAATATGAATTACTAGCTTCTACCAGCGGCTTCGCTCGCGTGGTTGTCGGAAATCATCCCACGGGAACATGGAGTTTCTTGCCCGTTCTTCTCCATAGGTACCTACTGCTTTGGAATGGGCAACAAGCTTCATCTTTCTGACTGACCGACCCCTTGACAATTCAAAAGTGCCTGTAATTGGTTTATTTGAAATAAATGCCTTGAGTTTGAGTTCGAGCATACTACCTGTATAAAAGTAACCTATGTGCTATTCCAGACTATAATCTATCTGTGTGACAAAATTCATCCAGATCCGATCAGTACTTTTTGCGTGAGGAACTAACAAACATCCAAAGTGAAAGCGCAAGTTCGCATTTATTCCGACGTTTGGCCCCCAAGCTGGAACGGACTGGGGCCGCCTTCAAGCGGCTCTTGCCCAATTTGAGGGGGCCAAACGCCTCCTGCCGGAGGCTTTACGCGGGAGTCGTGCGGTCCATGGCCCTTTACGGGGCCCCGGTGTGGGCGCGTTCATTGCGGCGGCGAGCCGCCCATTACCTGAACGCGCCCCAAAAGGTGGTAACCATTCGGCTAATCCGGGGGTACCGCACGATCTTGGGCGAGGCGGCAAGCCTCCTTGCCGGACTGCCGCCGTGGGATCTGGAGGCGATGGTCCTCGCGCGCCTGTACGAGTGGCGCGCGGAGGTACTAAGCCGGGGGGAAGCTCCGTTTCCGCAGCAAATTGCGGCGGAGCGGACGGACCTCCGGCGCGATCTCATGGCGGCCTGGAATCAGCGACTGTCGCAACCCAGCGCAGGGCACGCCACGATAGTGGCGGTAAGGCCCCTCTTTGAGGAGTGGCTGGAGAGGCGTCACGGCGCCCTCACCTACCGCCTGACGCAGGTCCTCACCGGACATGGATGTTTCGGGAGGTTCCTGCATGTCATCAGGCGGGATGAAACGCCCGGGTGTTACCACTGCGAGGATCGCCTAGAGGACACGGTAGAGCATACGGTGCAAACCTGCCCCGCTTGGGCGGAGCACCGCCGTGTCCTCGTAGAGGCGATCGGCGGCGGCGACCTCTCGCGCCCGGCCCTGGTGCAAGCCATGGTCCGGGGCGAGAGGGAGTGGGAGGCAGTCACCTCCTTCTGCGAAAACGTCATGCTCGCGAAGGAGGTGGCGGGATGGGAGAGAGAAAGGTCCTCCCGTCCCAGCCGCCGCAGGAGACGCCCCGGGCGTCGGGAGCCACGTGACGACTCCCGGCCACCGTAGGCGCGGGCCTGCGGGCGGTGAGTAATGGGTGACTCACCGTCCGATCAGCACCAGACCCGTGCCGTACGGCGCGTATATGTTCCACGCGCGCCTCAAAGAGATGTCAGCATATGAAGGGGCCCCCCAGGGCCAAGCCTGCCGGGTAAGCGGGATTGTCCGAAAGGGTTACCGCTACCCCGGAACATAAAGGGCTACGGAAGGAACATGGATGGGTTTTAGTCAGTAAGAGTCTGACACTCCCTTCCGCTCCACCCAGAGCGGGAGCAGTCATTGGATGATGTCCTAGCCTTAAAAAAAAAAAAAAAAAAGTTCGCATTTATAATATACTATAGGCTCCCGCCCGCAACTTCGCCCGCATAATATATCGACAAATTATACACATGAATCTTCCTCTTCAATCACTCTATCTATTTAAAAAAACTGCATCAGAATCCGTTGCGTAGTTTTAAAGAATTAAGCATACATAGGGATATAGGGACAGAGAAAGCGACTTTGTTTTATACTATGTAGATAGGATAGATTATTAAATTAATTATCTTTTGTTTTTGTTTTCTTTTTGACTTTAAGGTTGAATGCCTCTTGCACATGATTATACGACAAGGTCTATTTTTGTATTGTGATAGTTAAATACTTTCAACCGTAACGTAGTTTTAATTGAGTGGAAATTATTGTCAAAAGTTACACAGCAAGGTCGACTAAATAGTGGTTAGTAGTTTTAGTTAGAGCTTAAAATAGAACAAAGAAAATCGACAGTCAATATAAACAGTGATAGCCTAGTGGTGTGACCGTCGGAATGCCAAGTCATAGGTCTCCAGTTCGAACTTCAGGCACGCACCTCTGATTTTACGGATTCATGTGTGTATTGTATAATTATCACGTACTTAAAAATTGGTGAAGGAAAATATCGTGAGGGAACCAGCATGTCTCAGAGATATTTCTCAACAGCATGTGAAGCTAAGTCGGAGGCCCATGGGCAGCATAAAAACTCTGACACCAGGTTAGTCACTAACCACACGAAAAGAAGAAGATATAAACTAACGAATAAGGTATACCAATTCCAAATAGGTAGTCGTAATAAGTTAATAATAAGTTTGGATAAAACTAGGTTCGGCAAACGGGGTTTTTTTTTAATGTGGGATATCATCAAATTACCCCTCCTGCTCTGGGTGGAGCGAAAGGGAGTGTCAGGCTCTTACTGACTAAAACACATCCAAGTTTCTCCCTTAGCCCTTTATGTTCCGGGGTAGCGGTAACCCTTTTGGACAATCCCGCTGAAAACAGGGATATCGTCACTTTTCATTAAAATGCCTATCGGTACGCTTTTCAAAGCCCCGGGTCCTGGGGAAAAAATAAGAGTATAAGTGCACTATTGCAATAAAAAATTATCTGCCTCACGATCTCATAGTACCCATAGACAGGCGTGACGCACCGCAACGGTCCAATGCAATTCTGGGAGAAAAAATCCATAGAGTTGTCTTAAAAAAAAATACTTAGTAATGTCGTGTCGCGCCTGTCTGCAAAAGCCTTAAGAAGCTACTGAGCAAACTTTTTTCATGCTGAATGGTATCAGGCAACAAAACATTCGCAAAAATCCTACCCAAACATATTAAAATTTACGTTACCATTAATTTATACCTATTTATTCCTTTTGATATAACCGTGAGTGAAGTGAGTGAAGCCGTGGGCGCAGCTATAAAATAAATGTTTCAAACTCAACTCAAACTCAAACGACCGACTCGACCGTGTATTTATTTCAAATAAACCAATTACAGGGACTTTTGAATTGTCAAGGGGGCGGTCAGTCAGAGACTACAGTCACCTATGGAGAAGAACGGGCAAGAAACTACATGGACACTCTTTTAAACAAAATATGGTTACAAAATATTGGTTACATAGTTCATATACAAAATATTGGTCACATAGTTCATATACAAAATATTGGTTACATAGTTCATATCCTACTACTATTATAAAGGCGAAAGTTTGTAAGTATGGATGTATGGATGTTTGTTACTCTTTCACGTAAAAACTACTGTATAGATTTGGATGAAATTTGACACAGAGATGGTTTATATCCTGGATTAACACATAGGATATTTTTTATCCCGGTAGAACATTCCTGTGGGATAATTTCCGACCTCCACGCGAGCGAAGCCGCGGGCAGAAGCTAGTACAAAATATTGGTTACATAGTTCATTTATACAAAATCATCAACTTATTACGTATCTGTTCACAGTATACAGAGGCAAACTAATCAGGCCAAATTCAGATTCACAGCCAGCACCCCACTTCCATTTTCTCCCGCTTTTAGCGTATACCCCTGTTTAGCAACAGCTATTTACTAATTACCGTATCTAAACACGTCTGTACTAAACCAAAATATCCCACTTCCATCTAAAAGCAGTACACCATTACCACACAAAACCTCGTCTAATTTAATTAAAAAATAATGACACCTTTTGTCGGCGGAATTAAAGGGCGATGTCGAAATAATTTCTACGTTTCAATGCTATGCTACGCTCAGACACACTCGGTTGGGCCAATGCTCAGTTTCAATTTCAATTTTGTCGAGTAACAGCCCTTTAAACGTGTTAGTGGTTTACCTGTGTCGGGTTAAATCTTTGAGGTTTCTTTGCCAAGTAAGAAGGGTTTTAATTTATATAAAAATAATTATAATTAGGTGCGTATTCCTGAATGTTTGCGCTTGTTTTGTGTTGTACTGCTGAGGCGTAAAGCTATCTATGTTTTGATAGGGTTAAACGTTACTCTACTATATTATGAGGTGTTAAAAGCTCACTATTAAAATATTTTTTCATAAAAATAAATTATGAGCATAGTAGAGCAACAATTTGAAGTGTAGTAGGTATATACCTAAACTAAAATCTAAAAAAAATACTGACTATCGTAAAACAATCGTCATTTGATTCTTGATGTGACTGTAGCACAGTATTTGCCCCCCATATTTATAATAAATTACCGAATAGCATAAAAAAAATTACTGTATTATAATTTAAAAGGGTGCTAAATGAATTTTTACGGACTAAATGCTATTACACTATTGAGGCCTTTTTTAAAGATGATTGACTATCTGGTTGATATACCTATATTATGTGTTATTACTCTGATTGACATTTAATTACTATGGTTTGAGATTCTACTACATTCGATTAAAAAAATATATATGTTTGACAATTCTTTGGTGTTTCTTTCTTTTAATTTTTGTTTGGCATTCTTTATCCTGTATTATGTTTTCCATTAAGAATGGTTATATATGTATATGGATTATATATGGGTATGCTTTTACCCATGTTTGCAAGAAATAAATGATTTGATTTGACTATACCATGGGTTATTTTTACGTATCAAAAACCCCTTTTGAAAATGTTAGTAATATCGAGCGTACAAAAGCTAATATTGTCACCCCTACCGTTTAATGAAGAAGCTGGCTGTGCTAACAAAAGGCACAAATGAAACGCCCGCGGCCGATGTTTTTTACACTCATTTTTACCAAGTCCTCCTTTGTCCGTGTACTAAGCTTGTTTTGTTACGTTTGATTGAGATTTACCTTTGTATACTGCTTATTTGTTGTTCAGCCTTTGAGTTGTAGTTATCGAGGGGATTACTCGCTGTTACAGCTTTTATTTATGAAAACTTTTGAGTGTTTTTGCACTCATCAACTGCAAGGGTTTTGTTGAAAATCTTGGTAGATGTAGGTAAGTGTATCTCTTGTGCCAATTTAAAATAATTACACTGTGTCTTTAAAACTACCAAAACTGAGGACTAAAAGTTCTGTCAATAAATTATTGTTATTATTATTAAAACGCTACAGTAGTCTGTAGGCACGACAGTGCCCCCGCAAAGACGAGTTAAAAAAAGCGCAAGGGCACTCAAATTTTTCTCGAAGCGCTTAATTGTTTTTTTTTACCCTCATAATTTGATTTTGGATTATTCGTGATATATTATTATGACTGCATCCAAGATAATAAAATGTAACTATTTACTGAAGATTTTGCTCAAAATTATCATTTTAAAGACAATGATTAAAATTGTACCTCAGAAAAATCTTATACCTTATTGCCCGTCCCTCATTTATATAATACATTTTCACGACCGCCACTACACAGTGGATGGGTCATTTACTAAAACAATCAAACAACAGCTTTACTTTCCAGCTAATTGCATTACATCTACAACTTCCAGCCCTATTGGACACTAAGCTTAAATTAAAAACTTTCCAATCAGTAAACAAGAAAAACAAACAGAACTAAAGCAGTAAATACACTGTAGCGAATACAAACAGACAAAATATACAAGATGGTGCCGAGATTAAAGTACGCCAGGACGCAGCCCGGAAATTAAAGCAAGGATCTTACCTTAGCTTTGCGAAGCACCTTAGTATATCCCGTATTAATAATTAAAATGTCTGTTTAGACATGTGTGCACTAAGGTTAATGAGAGAGGTCGGATTAGTCATAAGTGTACGTTGAATTTGATATTTGAGTCAATATTTGATAAAGGTTTACATAAGCTTCATAATAATATCACAACTCTCACTACATAGTTATACCCTAGAGGGATTGGCAGATGTTTAGTGTGTTTTGCCAGCTATGTTGTAAGCTCTTTGTGGTACAGAGGCCAGCACATCAAGTTACCCCAATCTGTCAAATTTCTTTGATAGTATTTCGACTTTATTACAAAGTCATAAGGTTCATTTTCAATTGGGACAATTTGACAGTTAGGGATAGCTTGATCTGTCGTCTGTACTAATGGCTGTTATTTAGGTGGAATCTATTCTCAGTGACATTAGGTATGCTTTTCTTTGATTTTAATTTGTAATCTCTGCCACTACTGTAATTTCTTGTAGATTAGGTATATCATTCATTAGAGTATCATCATTTAGCGCTTCGCTTCGCTTTTTGAGAGTGTCTAACTTATGACGGAACTAAAAAAACCTCATACGAACCCTCACTCCACACTGAACGACACCAACATACACAGTGTGTGTTTTTTATTTTTTTCTTAAATTTAGAACAGTGCGTTTTTTTTTGTTTAGACGGGGGACAGCTGTGACACAGTTATGTATGTACTTTTAATCCATCGGTCCTTCTAGCTGGGGGCGTCCTACACAACGCTTCGTTCCGATTTCTTTGTATTTATGCATGTTAATTTGTTGCGGTGCCAAAATAAAAATTTAAAATGTTTTACATTTTTCAGTGCACGTCATTTGTGCATCTTTGATAGTCGTTACGGGTCGTCAGAAGCCCGAAAATCTGACAGCTAGTCTTACCAGGGGGTCTCGTATTGCCCAATTACTGAGTTAATGGGTTGTGGAGGTCTGATAGGCAGTCGCTCCATGTAAAATACTGGTAATCAGCTGCATCCGGTTACTCTGGAAGCCGACCTCAACACAGTTGGGAAAAGGCTAGGCAGATGCAGATGATGTTATTTCAACAGAGGTCATTTTCATACTGGAACACAACAAATTGTAACAAGAACCGACATAACCTTCAATGTTTCATGAGAGCCAGTTTCGCTAAGAGCATTTCTACTAACATTATCATTCTGGGTACTCCGAAGTGACCTATTTTAGTAATTTAAACTTGTTTAATAACATCATGTCACAACTAAAACATAGAATAACAACTTCTAAGTTCTAAGTAGATCCTACAATTTTCTAAGTCCCCGTTCACGACATCGGGTGATGTGACTTACGACGCGATTTGCCTTCAACGACACGCGCGCACGGACTCATACTATTATACGACCTGTCAGGTGTGATTACGACTTGTCATTATAGGCTTGCTATTCCCTCCCGCTCTTAAGGCCGTCACGCTATTAGAAAGTTTATTGTATACACTCTCGAACCAAATCACTCGACACCAGGGAGCCTAGACAAGTGTCGCTCCGTGTCGATTCGATTTAGAAAATTGTTGATCGAAGAATTCGTTATCTCAGCAATTCGAATTGTCATGAACGCCACTCCTCAACGCATTTGTATGGGCATATTTATCGCGTTTCGTTACACAATTTGACATTGTCTAGCACTTAGCGATCGAAAACGATTGATAACGTGATGTGACTGTTTCTAAATTACCCCAGGCTGATAAAATTTTCGTTTTTCCTAACTTCGTTAATATTAGTGTTTGGGTCGGTTCCCCCTAAGGGGGAAGAGCCGCGCCCCGCCTTCCGCGCGACTCTGTAGGGCTCGTCCCGGACTGGTCACCCTCCCACCGACATAGAGATTAAATGAATTCCAAATGTGAAGAAGTCCAATGCCTTGCTACATTAAAAGAGCAAGGAAAGGGTTGAAATTGAAAGGAATTGTAAATAGGACTTAGGAATTCATAGTAGTGAAAATTGGAAGTGGTTTTAGAAGATGAACAAAATAACAGGGGAATTCAAAGTATATTATTACATAACTTAGCGAGTAACCCTTACACTAGTGTAACGGGTATTTTGACGGACATTACTCACATGATACCTCGCGTGTGCAAGGCGCGTGTTCGTATAAGTTTGACTCAATTATTGGCCTGGTATAAAAGATACACTATTCAAGAATTACTGGATAAAAGAGTTGAGAATCTAGGCTCAATAACCCTTATAATAAAAATAGAATTTAAGATAAGACTCTTTAAAGACCTAATATTATTAGGCTGAGGTAAAGTATACAAATTCGGGTAAGTGATGTTAATAGAGTTGAGAATCGAAACTCAGGAATGATTGGTATAATAGATATTTGGATAAAAGACCTAGTAATATTCAGGAATTACTAGTTACTAGAGTAGAGAATTAAGCCTGGAGAATAATCATTATTAATTAGATGAGCTGTGGATCAACATTCAACACACAGTATTGTCAGTGAGGAGGGTAGAGGAACCGTTGCGCTTGCGCTTTAACTCATTATTTATAACTACGTTAATTTATTTAATTACGATGTACCCACTTCAGTGAGGTCGGGAACCGTTTTACAACGTTTGTCTCATTCTACGTGTTCTGCTAGACCTGACGCATAGAGCCTCTAACGACCCTAATACGATTCTAAAAGAACACGTTCCCTAAGCATAAAGTAAATGTCTTACTCAATCCTAAGGCAGAGTGCTGCGAAGCCCAACCGCAATTGAGGCAGACAAGTATTGTGGTAGTTCTAAATGCAGACTACTGACTACCCCGTGAAATTACCCTTACGGCGGTTTAGCCTCCTTCTTTACTATAATAATACAAATCCAGCACAAGCGCACCGTAGACTCAGTCTCTAGCAAAATGTATTACGATCGTACTTGGTGACCGCCGAAGTGGTATTTCGTCTCTTCACATTTCCTTACTCTTCCCCATTTAGAAGATGCGGTGCGGCTAGTAGCGGCTTTGCATCAAAGTAACGTGTCTCGCTAAATAGTGGCGATTTAGAAATAGTCCTACTGAACGGACGGGTTTGTTTTAACGAGACACGGTCCCTAGCGTCTTTACAACGTCTACCAATTCAGTTTGGGGTACTTGGTGAAGCCTACCCCCACTCCCTGGAAATGTGCGTCAACAAGCCTCACGCAAAGCATTCTGTGGCAAGACCTTTTTGGAAGCAGATATTATTAGTAACGTTTGGTTGATTCATGTATTTACAGATTGGCTTTATAGCCTAGTAATTATGATATATACGGTTCTGCCTTCCAGGTCTGGAGGGTTAGTTAAAGTCAATAGTCAGGAGCAGTAGTGCTCAGTGTCAAGTATAGGGGAAGGCCTTCCCCGTCTCCCTAGAACCAAACGTAACTGACAATTATCTGTCAAGGTACGGGTTAGGAGATGGGCAGATAATATAACCCTATCCTATCAGCCTAAGATAATTATTATAGTAAAAGACTCACCCAGTCGCACCAACACGCACACACACACACACATATGTATACTACGTTAAGCATTAGATTGCTCTAATCTGGGCTTTTACTCAAGTATATCTAACTTAATAATCAATACTCGCTGTCTTGCGACAGCCCACTAGGACGTAGCCTCTTGGTATACACCAAGCTTCCTATCCTAACTACTCTGGACCAGGACGTCCGAATCTTGTAGCGTCTCAAAACCGACTGTCCGCCTGATTGCATCAGTCTCCTAAATTCCTCCAAAACACCACGCTTATCGCATGTTCCCACACTTTCGCAGGGTAGGTTTTATGGTCGTCTTTGTACAATTCATCTATTGTTCCAAGGGTGTGTTTGGGTATTGACTGGGCCCAAGTTATGGTAACCAGATGTGATACTAGGTATTGTAAGTGGCGTTTAGAAATTGGATGTTTCACTCGTTTCTTAAGAATTTGCTGAATTATTGCTTTCAACCCGTCGGCCGGCATTGTTCTAAGTTTGCCTGTCATTAAATAGAGAATTTATGCGCGTCTGAGTGGCCCGAACCATGTGCTGGTTTTAAAATAAATATAATATTTTGTTATTAAATAGGAATACGTGACAGACAGTCACAGTGACATTTCGAAAGCTTATGCCAATTCCATACATTTCGGATTTATCTGATTTCGCTATAGTTCATGAAAATGTGATTTTGTCTAGGCTCCCAAATGGTCGATTTAGTAAAAAACCGCAAGTCGCCGCAATCGCGGCACGTTCTAAACAACTACTTTCATTTGTTTCTTCGGAATTGCTGTCGCAAGACGCGAGTAGGTTGTAGCCAAAAGGATGATCCTCTAACCTCCACATCTAATAGGGTTTGTCATGTGTAGTTATAAGTTTAAAGGTATGTCCGTACATACCTTAAAACTTATAACTATGAGAAACCCTATTAAGTATTCTCTATGTACCCGTCATAACGTAGTAAGTGGCATAAATGTGATCTAGGGTAGAATTAATTCTTGTTTATGTGTTGTATAAATATTTAATATGGATTGTAGCAAGTAGCATTTTGTAGTTACTGTCTACCTTTAGGAAAATGGAGGATCATTAATATTTCAATTTATACTCAGGCACCGATAGGCGTAAAATATACAGACAGGGTCAAATTAAAATAAGTAACGGAACTCCGCAAAAGTAATGTAGGTATCGAGATCTGAAAGACTTAAAGAAAAACTCAATTGTAAGTAGATATTTTTTTTAGGACCTTAGTTACTTGAATTATTATTTTTTTGTGTAAATCTCAAAGTCGTGATGGGTATCGATGTCTCAACATGATAAAATAAAACTGGTCTTCTCAACTCATACTTCATGTAACTACATCACTACTGGTCGTTGACCCAAAAAAGAGACTACATGAAAATCGTTTTTTGTTCTATCGTGTTTAAATATCGATAATCATAATATCTAGGTACGCAGTTATGCAAATTTATTATGCTAGTTTAATTTAAACTAGTATTACTAGCATTACTTATACTTTCACCCTTTGAGTCTTTTTAGAAGTATCTCAAGTAGAGATGTAGGGATTAGCGACAGGCAATAATTAAATCGGGATTGTCCCAAAAAGGTAACCGTTACCCCGGAACATAAAGGGCTAAGGAAGGAACATGAATGGGTTTTAGTCAGCACTCTCTTCCGCTCTACCCAGAGCGGAAAAAATAAGTCTTCTATAATTACCACCACATCGACCGGCCCTACGTTTCCTGCAGCCGTCGGACTCCCGCTACCGACTGATTTCCAAAATCCTGTGTCTGTTTAGCTAATTGTTTATGATCGTTATTATAACATTGTAAGGTTGATAATTCGGAAACATTGTGACAATAATATTGTTTACATAATATGTTCAACATAAAAGCTTTCATAGGACAACTAAATTATTAAACCTCTAATATTATGTCAACACAAAAATCAGGTTAACATTATGTCACTAGTTGATTGTTACATTTATGTTGACTCTTTGTATGTGTATTTATTTATAGTGTTTACTCATCAAATAATTTTGCTGACGTTCATTTTTATGTGGTTTTAAGTAAAAAGCTAACAAAGCATGATAGAGCTTCACTTATATATATTCTAAAATTGGTTAAAACCGTACCTAGACCAATTACTCTTGTGCAAACACAGATCCTAAATAAAACATTGAATGTAGTTGAAAAACACATTCTCTCATACATTTCAACTCAAAATGTTAGTTTGTATGCCCAAAACGTTGTTCTAAAACGATAGGTTTTATAGGTTTTCCTGTAAAAATAACTTTTTTCTGCATTTTAGGCTCTGTAATGTCGGAGGTAAATTTTCATCGTGGTGTTTATTATTTATGGTACTTTGTCGTCCTTCAATATCACTTCCTATATAATTAAACTACGTCAAACCAAATAACCTCGATGTATTGATGACATGTTTTAAACAGTAATTATATATTCAACAAAATAATATAATTGGAAAAGTCATAATAATTATAATTATATTGAGGGTAGTCATACAACAGATGACACGACTGACCCATCTGGGCGCCAATAAGTACTTAAAAGAAACCAAACAGAATTACGATATAAACGTTTCTATGAAAAATAACAAAACTTATTACTTGTTCAATGCCTATAATTAATTCAAAGGTACTCAAATTTTCGGGGCTATAAAAACCATCAAATTACCATACATTTTTAAAGCGATCGATGTGCGAGTCAAAAAGTGTATGATTACTCAAAGCTAACTTATAAATAATTGGTGTTTTTAGTAAACTTTCAAGGGTAACTATGTAGGTGTAATCAGAGAGAATGTTCCTGTATTATTTATTACATTTGAAACAAAACCGGCTTTTCCTAATGTCAATTTGACTGGTATCGATCCGGAGCAGGAAACACAATTCTTCGTGGATCGGTCGGAGATATTAAGGGGTTTTTATGGCTCGGAGAATTGTTCCGGGAATATTATTTGGAGGATTCAGCGGTAATTCAATAAAAAATGTATCAATGATAATGATAGTACGCAAGTATAGTTTTGTGTAGCTATAGCAATATGATAGATACTGGACAGCAAATAAAAAATAATACCTACATAGATAACTTATATACTCGAATCGGACTGCCTTGTTGGTCTAGTAGTCGCAAGCGGTACTGCTGAGCATTACGTCTTGGGTTCGATACAATAGTCGGGCAAAGTGTTAATGGATTTTTCAGTAGCATTCCGAAGTTTGGATTTGTGGTAAGTTGATGGAAATAGGTGCGTCCCCTATTAGATATGGGTCTTAAACATAACTGGCAAAGTGAAGGTGTACCTATAATAGCTATACCTCTGTCTAATTCTTCGGAGAAACAAAGCGTGATGGTATGTTAAGAAAATAACTTACTTTATATAATATAATATAATATACTTGGACATTTCACACAGCGCCATATCATCCCAAGCTAAGCAACCTAATGCTTGTGTTATGGTAACAAGATGGCTGATATACTACTTATATACATTTTTTTTGTAAATTCATGCATATTATAGATAGAAAAACACCCAGACTCGTAACAAATACTTACTTTATATTATAAATATGAGCTAATCTTAGTTTATGTATCGTAGGCAGTTAGGGCTGATATAAAAAACAAAGAAAAGGCATAAACATAATTTAATTAAATAAATGAAAAAGCACAAGCTACCAAAAGCATTGTCTTAACTCATAATAACGAAACTTATGACCGGTAATTTCCCACCCCTGGCCCATAAACCCGTCAAGGCTTTCATTCTTTGCGGAAGCTTCTAAAACATTATGCACTATTAGGTTTAATTCAAAACTCAGCGCCAGCATTTGTCCCTCCCTCCCCCATTCAGGGGAAGGCTTGCAATTTAACCACTATTTTGTAGTTGCTCCTAAATTACGGCTAGAAAAGCTGGCGTATTTGGATGCAATGACCCTATACAAAGTGGATGAAATATTTTGTTCGTAAGTTGAATATCAATTAATTAAGAAATATTGTCATGAAAAATGATAAAGATAACTTTCTCTACTGCAAAGCAAGCAAGCTGTTTACAAAACAAGTGAATTCACTAGCTTTTATTTATCTCCTTACGTACCAATTTCACAGTGGATGCCTACAGCAATATTGGGTTTTTTTGTGCCCAAATGTGGATGTTTATACGAGTGGAGGAAGACCAAAGAAACGATGGATGGATTGTGTGAAAGTTGATACGGCTAGAAAGGTAGTGACTACCGAGATGACGAGGAATAGAGAAGAATGGAAGAAAAATACATGTTATAAATTGATACAAGGGCAGAAGAATGATGATGTTGTACCCAAATGCAAGCAAAATGTAGAGACCGTCACATATCTATATATATAAAAGAAAGTCGGGTTTGTTCCCTTCGTTATAACTCGAGATCTGCTGGACCAATTTTCACGGTTTTTGTTTCGTTGGATTTGTCTCCGCCCTGAATAGCAGAATACATCTCTTTTTTTTAATTTTTTTTTTTAAATTAGTGTATGTAGTAGGTAGGTAGGGTAGGGTAGGTAGGGTAGGGTAGGTAGGTAGGGTAGGTAGGTAGGGTAGGTAAGTAGGGTAGGGTAGGTAGGTAGGGTAGGTAGGGTGGGTAGGTGGTAGGTAGGGTAGGTAGGGTAGGTAGGGTAGGTAGGGTAGGTAGGTAGGGTAGGTAGGTAGGGTAGGTAGGCAGGTAGGGTAGGTAGGTAGGGTAGGTAGGGTAGGTAGGGCAGGTAGGGTAGGTAGGTAGGTAGGGTAGGTATCACAGTTAAGACAGGACAACGTCTGTCGGGTCAGCTAGTTATATATAAAATAAGAACTTAGAAGAATGATGTTGCAACCAAATTTAAAGTTTGAACCCTTAATTTTTTATTAAAGGTGTTAGTGTAAATGAGCTTAATTTTTTTAACCCCAACACGAGGGGTGGTACAAGTTTTACCACTGTGTGTATGTCTGTTGAACTGATTTGGATGCGGGTTTTTTTTTAACTAACCTTATTTCTACCTGAAACTACACGCCATTCAAACACAAATGCCTCAGCTGCTCGAATACGGCCTTTCAATTTCTATTTACATGAATTTGTATTTATAGCCTTAAGGACAACCATCACATTAACCAGATCAATTCCCAGGTACTTACAGTTATATTTAAGCCTAACATCTCCACAAAATGATAGACATTAAGCATCAATTTACTCAGAAGATAATGACAGTGGGAAGTGGAAACGATTATGGTTGGCCTCGCAAAATAGCCCAGTGAGTGCTTCATCTTTTGCTAGTAATTATTTTGTAGAGGAAAAATGCTTTGGTGTATTGTTTTGTATTATCTCTTATACTTACTTTGTCTGCTAAGCAGTATTAGAGGGATTAGCTGTTGTCAAAGTCAGGAAACGTTTTTTCGTTTGCCTTTGTCTTAGCTCTGTTTTGGAGGTATTAAAAATATTCTGCATGAGAAGTGATAGGTACTCAGGGTTTTCTGGGTGGATAGGCGTTTTTTTTTGACCAATCGGTTTTGTCATACGACTGTTAAATGCCTCCAAACTCAGAGCATTTATTTCAAATAAACCAATTACGGGCACTTTTGAATTGTCAAGCTATCGGTCAGTCCGAAAGATGAAGCTAGTTGCCTAGTCCAAAGCGCAGTAAGTACATATGACAAAGAACGGGCCAGAAACTCCATAGACTTTAAATCTGAATATAGTGCTCTCTACTCTTCTTCCATCTCTGTTCAGAGCAGTTAGAGACCAAATGTTGTTAAATCAATTGCAACCGTCCGTACTGTTAATAAAACACACAATTGACATAACCTGTACTCAAGTTCGTGACGATATGAGAAAAAAAAATAAGTTACGGTTCTACACATTGATATTTAATGTCATGCATTGATTATATTCATCATTTTATTATAAATCTAGGAAGTGGTTCAGAAATTGTATCTTTGTCTCCTATACCATTTTTTTACTTTAATACACACAAAGCTTAAATACATTAAAAACCGAAATACATAAAAGCATATTTATAGAAAATAAATTGAATTGGGAAAATTGGGATTGAGCTCATTGGACATCTCTGTGACTAGGGAAAGTGGCTAAAAGGCTGGCATGGCAATAAATGTCAATGTTTTTTTTTTCCTTAAAATTAACCAGCCCTGTTTTCAAGGGTAGAGTCGTCCAACCGCTTGGCGATGTCCCAGCATACTCGATGAGCACTCGGACTCCATGGTCCTAGTATTTCAACCCGAAACGGCTCAACAACATAAGTATTATAAAATAAGTATATAACTACAGTTCAATACAAGTATTCTTTACTAGCTGCTGCCCGCGACTTCTTCCGCGGAAAATTGCGATATACTGTAACTGTTTAGGCAGCGCGCATGCAAATAATTCTGTTTTCGGAGGTATTTCTTTCCGACTTGCTAGACGAAAATTGAGATAGCTCGGCTAATATGTATGATATAAATAAAATTGATAGCCTATAGCACTCAGGAATAATGTAGCTTTCTATCAGTGAAAATTTTTGAAATTGGATCATTAGTTCCGGAGATTACCCCCTACATACAAACTTACAAATTTTACCTCTTTATAATATTAGTATAGACTACATCACATCCTATCAATACTGAGTTGTTAATTTCCAAATTTTATTTTCAAAGAATAGTGTAATAAACTGCAATTTTTTTCGTATTAAAGCACACAATACTATGTTATTTCGATCAGTTGTATACAATCAGTACAAAATACAATTTTTCCCACCATGAAAGGCTTACCAGTTATAATAAGTACCTACCCAAGTTTATCCATTCTATTTCGGGACTTTTCCAGAGAACCTTTGCGAAAGATTAATTCCTTTCACCTATGATAACAAGCTATTCAAATTGCTTTGGCGAAATTGAGTGAAATATTTTCTTTATCACTAAAATAACATAGAACTTTGTGTACCTACATTTTCTGTTAACCTTTCCTTTTCCAACTAACTAGATATATTTATTTTGAATATAATTTCATATAACTTTTGCATTTTTGTGGGATCATACAGTTAATGAACTTATATTTTTTTTAAGGTAGGAATTCATCAAATAACTCCTCTCCTCTGGGTAGAGCGGAAAGGAGTGTCAGACTCAATCTGACTAAGACCCATCCATGTTCCGTCCTTAACCTTTTATTTCCCCGGGTATCACTAACCCTTTCGGACAATCCCGCTATAGTGCAGGCACAAAATCGCTTATGTATTTGAATCTGATCAGGTCTTCTTCTTTTGTGTTCGTGTGGTTAGTGACGAACCTAGTTTCAAAGTTTTCTTGCTGCCCATGGGTCTCTGACTTAGCTTCACATACTGTTAAGAACTTCTCACAGGCATTCAGGTTTCCTCACGATATTTTCTTTCACCAATTTTTAAGCAAGTGATGATTATACAATACGCACATGACCCCGAAAAGTCAGAGGTGTGTGACTTGGGTTGAAACTTGAGGCTTATGATTTGGCAGTCCGACGGTCTAGCCACTAGGCTATCACTATCACTGATCAGATATTAATTAGTCTTATAAAATGTCATAAATGAGCTTTCTAAAATCTCATTTAGAGTCTTATTTGGTAAAGAAATACATAGTAATAAATCGTCGATTTCTTATGGCCCTAAATAGTGATCATGGTATAAGCAAAAGTAGTTAAAACAGAATTCCTCTCGGTATAATAAGCTCTTCAGTAAGCAAGCGAGGCACCCGCATGACAAAACACAAAACACCTTGGCTTTGCAGTTGGATAATATTATCGACTGATATGAGTTTAATTGGGCGATAGAGTATTTACAATGAGTGCTAAATGAAGTGTGCGTGTCAATTCACACTCTATTAACACTATCGCTTCACTTCCGGGATGCCTTCGCTCCAATACATTTATTATCAAGCTCGTGAGCAGGTACAATATCTACTCTTATTGAGTATCGCAGCGATCACTTAGCGATTCTATTTCTTGCCGTAGCTTTAACGTTATATACTCCCGTAGATACATAGTTTTAAGGTAATATTATTAATTCATAATTTTTATCATTTTCGTCTCCTTTAGGTATTGCTAGCATATTTTTTAACTGTCACCCTAGTGTTTTTTCATAATCAGCCTATAAGTTAAGGCCAGCTTATAAAAGGTGGTCCTAAGAAGACCCTTGGGTTTGGTTAAACCTATTTGCTTTATTCCACCCCTGGTCGTAGTCCAATACTATGGTGGTCAGAAAATTTGACCCACTTCTTCTTCTTCTTCTTTTCGTGTGGTTAGTGACTAACCTGGTGTCAGAGTTTTAATGCTGCCCATGGGCCTCTGACTTAGCATCACATACTGTTGAGAAATATCTCTCAGGCATGCCGGTTTCCTCACGATGTTTTCCTAACCGCCCGCTTGACCCGCTGTAAATCTGTGAAAAAAAAACCTTTCGTTAATAACAATTTCACACCATGATACTTGTAGGTTTTATAACTATGTGGAAATTAAATAAATCAATTACGAGTTTTTGTGTTAGACCCATAACATAATTGATGTAAACTTTAACCTTTTTTTGCCGCATTCTTAACTTAAAATAAATAATAGTAATAATTAAAGTTTTATTTATCCAAATCGAGCCTAAACAGGCTTTTTTCACTCCAGAACTATTAACAGCAATGCCATGTAGCTCATGTAATTTACGCCCAGCTCGAAAGTGGTTAATTTCCATTAACCCGTATATTAACCGTTGCCTTGTAACCTTATGAGCGAGTTTTACGACAAATGCTTCGGCACGTAAAGTACTGGTTGCAATGTACAGTCGGGCGGAAAAGTGGTTTCGACATAAATAAGAAAATGTCCAGTGATTAGTGTGGGTGTGCGAGTGGTGTATTCTGTGTATGCGTGTGTAAGGGAAATGCTGTGTAATCACTACATAGTATAAAACAAAGTCGCTTTCTCTGTCCCTATATCCCTATGTATGCTTAAATCTTTAAAACTACGCAACGGATTTTGATGCGGTTTTTTTAAATAGATAGAGTGATTGAAGAGGAAGGTTTATGTGTATAATTTGTCGACATATTTTGCGGGCGAAGCCGCAGGCGGAAGCTAGTTTCAAATATATTTTCTTTTTCAAATCTTAATAACTACTAACTATAACTAGTACTGAGTTTTGGGTTTCATTTTTGATGAGTGAGGTGTACTTAATTAGTATTATTTTTGTAAAAATAAAACATCAATAATTGAAACTTGGTATTAATTTGTTTAAGATTTAAAATATAAATTAGCCATTATGATCTATGTAGTTGTAATTAAGTTCAGAATGAGATGTTGAAGGCAGTTCAGACATCATCCCCAAAAATATTGAGTTTATATTTACCGTTAACTTTTCAAGTCTGAAACGAACTAACAAGATAAAATCTTCCTGACTACCAAAACCAGCAAAAGAGCGACACTACGGCGGTTACCTACTGAGTAATGACCGTACTGAGTCACGGTCTAATAATATATACCTATATTACTAAGCCATGACTTTCATTCCACAGTAATTGAAGGCAGGCTTCTAGTAGAATGGAAGGAAGTTTTTACACAAGAAAACGTGTTATGCGTTTAGTATACGTTTTGTATAAGAGATTTTTTTTGTATTAAAAGTTGTGACAACACTTCATATGACTTTGAGAAACTATAACTAAGTTTGTATTAAGTATGCATGTCCAGTTACATTGAATTACTTGAAAGTTATTGTATGATTTTATATTTTCATATGACCTGCAAAACTATTCTTCAGTAAAAATATAAACAAATTATAAATTAATGAGGCTAATATATTTTTATAAAAACAATAATGAATGTTTTTTAAAACACGTTTTCTGTTAATAAATGATTTAAATTCATACATAGTTTTGTTTTTAAAAATGTTTTCTAATAAGTTATTTATATTCATACACAGTTTTGCTTCCGACCGTACCTACATAAACACTGTAACTCAGCTCCATAAACAGCTTAGTTTTACTCATTAATTAAAATGTTAATGTTTACACAAAACTGGGTTTACTAACACTTGTGTGACGGCAAAACGTTCTTAACTAGCTAACTTTTCTCTAATAATTTATCTCGCATATAAATAATAAGGTTTCAAGTATGAAATTGACGTTTTATTGTATTAGGTACTTCGAATTGACATAGAACCTTCATGGTTTGAGATTTTTGAGTGAAACTTTTTTTCACATGGTAGGTGTACCTATGAAGTTCTTCTTTTAAAAAATGTTCAACATTCGATTATAGACTTTCAGTTGTTTTTTTTTTGAGTTTAGAGAAGTAAGATGGATACTTCGAAAATTCGAGTTATTTTTGAATACGAGTTCCGACGCGGAACTAACGCGGCATTACAATGAAATCGACGGGTATTGCAGAATTTCAATAAATGAAATAATGGTTTTAAATACAATATCACAACAAAACAAGTTGATAATCTCGTGGGCCTAGTGGTAGCAAACGCTACTGCTGAGCATGAGTTCATAGGTTCGATATCCAGGTTGAGCCATGTGCTGTTGGGCTTATTCATCTGAAAGTTCTAAGTAGCAGTATAGAATTTGGGTTTGTACCCGATTATTGGCTATAGGTTTACTCCCTATTTACCTTTTGAATGCCAAGGTTGGAACTAGCCGACAAATGAAAACGTGCCCAACACGCCACCGTCGGCTGAAACCGACAAGAAAGTGACATTTTTTTGTGGCTTTGCGTGGTGGAGGACGTCAATGCATGTACGCTCTGGCGTTCAAAAGGTTAAATATTACTAGTATTCAAAATAAGTTCATTTACGTGAAGTTGCGGACACCAGCCCATATTACTTATTACCTAAATATAATTAGCGAAATGAGAGTGTACTACAGGTGCCCTTTTTTTCTAAGGGTGGGAAATTCTCAAATGACCCCTTCCGCTCTGGGTGGAGCCGAAGGGAGTATCAGACTCTTACTGACTAAAACCTATCCATGTTCCTTCCTTAGCCCTTTATGTTCCGGGGTAGCGGTAACCCCTTCGGACAATCCCGCTTAATTCACAGGTACCCTACGGAGAATAAATGTGTAACGTCATTTATTAAAATGACAACATTTACACAAAGCTCGGTTTATATACACTTGTGGGACGGCAAAATGTTCTTATAATTTCTCGCATTCAAATATTACAATACAATATAAGAGAATTATCAGAAATCCACTAAGTGAAAAAAGTTTTCAGAAAATACATTTAAACAAAAGCAGAACGTTTTATTAGTTTGTTATTTCTGCTAAAGTTTAAAGGTTGCCGCACCGGTAAAGGGGCGAGACGTGGGTGGATTTGAGTGTCATTCAATTTTCTCAGGTCAAGTCAAACAGAATGATAAAACAGAATATATAAACCGGGATCAGTAGAAAGGCAAATTCACAAAAACAGAGAATAAGTACCGCCTTGGGCGGTGTTCTTGTGATGTGGTTGGGTTGAACTACGTGAACAAAGGATAGGTGTTGTGGCAGTGTTTGATTTTTGAGTAGGCTACCAAAATGCTTATTTTTCGTGGAGTTGCTAATCCACCATACCATAAAGATACCTCCTGCCTCAAGACAAAAATATACTTTATCATAATTTACAACTCTAACTATATTAATATTGTTGTTGAATATCGTTATTGAAATAATTGTTAACTCGTCGCAATAAGGTATGAACTGAAAAAAACCTGTTCTGTTTATTCATTTATTTATTTAATATACATATACAACATAACAGATTTAAATAACCTAACGGGTTATACAGTTAAATCTAACAAACGGTTATAAAAAATAGAGCATGAGAAATTGACACAATAGAAATAATGTAAAGACAAAATCTTAAACCTAATCTATCTTAAAAATCTAAACCTGAAAGCTTAAAGACTAATTACACAATTAAAAATAATTCGCAGGTACGATTTGCTAATTACAAACCCCACATGTTTAACCCCTTAACACACAATTTCACCGTAAAACCTTATGTGTTCCCAATTTTTGAAGACACAACTCAATTAATTCCACAAACGGAATCCCTAACTCAACAGAAATGATAAAAAAAATATACCGAAAAAAAAACCTAATATAGAAGTGCGTCTTCACAATAATTTATCATTCCGTGCCCGAGGTGCGAACACCCTAGGGCTACGACGTGAGAATGTTTAATTAAAATATACGTAAAATACGCAGCATTTATTAAAACGAAGTACTTACAAGGAAGGATTATCCTTACCTTAGAGATTCGCCCTTTTACCGTAATTAGTGTTGCGGTGGCCGGAATTAAGTCCGCTATTGGACCGGAATATTTTTTTTACTTTCCGCTTATGTAGCCATGTTATGTCTGTTGCTGGAGACTGGTTAGGGTAAAATCAACGCTGAGTATTAAAAATATTTAAGTGCAATTTGATACCTATAACTTGAGTAAAAAATGATCGCGCTTTTTTTTTTGAAGTTGGGAAATCATCAAATGACTCCACCCGCTCTGTTGTGCGAAATTTTTATGTTTAAATTGGATACTAAGCCATTTAGTATCTTCTCTACATAATACACGGTGATTTTTAATTCACTGTGAACCTTTCCGGACATAATAGTACTCATGATTATACACAACTTTGACTTTGGGAGAAACTACGAAATAAAAAAAAGTACATTTGTTTCATACATTTTCATCCGTCACTTCATTCGCCCGCGGCTACGCTAGCGTGATAGTATCTCCATAGCACCTGTGAGAAGCCGGGGCAGGTCGCTAATTAGCTATAGAAGGAGCAGTAAGTTCAATTCAAACGTCTCATCGAAAATGTGCGTGAACTTTCAAAACAAAAGAATTCTTTAGAAATGGTTTAGCCCTAGCCTTTGAATACTCTAGGCGGCACCCAATCACATTGGGGTCAAGTTCCTCCCAACCAAAAACAGCCAAATATTAGTATTTACGTTGTGGCGACAACCATCTGACCTCCAGAACCCAATTACTGGCCAACACCGATATACTCGCTTTAGATACACATAAGATCAGCCCAATTCCGGCCGATCATTTATATCAGCCCCTAAAACGGATGTGCGAAAGAGACAACATCTAAATCCGACTTAGGAAACTCGAATTTTGAAGATTAATTCCATTCCTTTTAATGAAAACTCCGGGATTGGATATAGCAGTTATTTTTAATTAAAACATTTCCCCTCGATTAATCACTGAGCGTTATTCATTTATATCGCTATGGTCATAAGCAATCGTTTGTTACTGCTGTGACAAATCGCTTGGTGTTACGATGTAGACTGTGGTGGTATTTTGTTGTGAAATAAGAATAGAATAGAAGAATTGTTTATTTGCATAGAAAGTACGTACAAAAAAAGCAAATGTTTTATAATAATTAGAGATATATTATATAATGTTAAAAATTTGAGCTAAATTTTCAATATATCATTAGCCCTTAGCATCTCTAGCATGAGCTATAGCGGCACGATTTTTGGCCTTCATTTTCCAAGGTGGAAAAAATCAATGGGCTCAAGGGAAACCACTTTAATCATTAAGATAGATTGTTTTGCTTAAACGAATCATTCCTTTATTTTTAAACAGAAACAAGACTGTATTCACATATTTCTCGATAGGTGTACCTTTTTTTTTTGAGGGTGGTAAGTCATCAAATGACCTGCCTGCTCTGGGTGGAGCGGAAGGGAGTGTCAGACTAACTGATTAAAACTCATCCATGTTCCTTCCTTAGCCTTTTTGTTACGGATTAGCCTTACCTTAACTGGGAATCGAATCAGCCAATACGTCATAAATTAAGACTCTCAGTTTCACTACTCATAATTCAGGGCTATTACCCCTATTCCACCTTCGCACCTCGCTTCTGTCGACACGGTGTTGTAAAACGCAAATATTCAATAACATAATAAAGTCAAAGAGATCAAAAAACTGGTCGCTGATATAACTAATAAAACTTTTTGGATAGACCAACAATTGTTACTAATATAACTTACTAAGTAACGTTGAACAAGGCCGAAAAAATACAGTTAGAAAATGACGTGAAACAAACACACACATATTACGAACATTATAATCCGAATACTCGAATCGAAGACCTAAGAGTAAGCATTTTAATAATGAAAGCTTGGACTTTTAATTAAAAAATCTAAAGTTCGCAAAAGCCTCTAACGATGTTGCATTTGCGTGAGCGACTTTTATGCTTCCCTCTCATTTTATGTGATTAAAAAAGTTTATTTTTTCGGGTTAGCTGATCCTATTTTTAGGTGTAATGAAGTTTGAATTGTGATTTTTCAATGAGGTGGCTGGGCCTACTATGTTAGGTTGACCAAAAATTTCCTGAAAGGCGATTAACAAAAGGTATTTACAAGGTAGAAGTAGCTAAGGAAGGAACAGGGATGGGTTTTGATCGGTAAAAGTCTGACATTCCCTTCCGCTCCACCCAAAGCGGGAGGAGTTATTTGATGATTTCCCACCCTCAAAAACAAAAAAGGCAGAAGTGAGCTTATTGCTGATATTCTTGAAAGGTGCAGATGCGTAGTGCGTAGTGAGCTTGAAGTGAGCTGTCATTTCACCTGATGCTGGTGATTAAAACTACTATATTGATACTATAATGATTAACACTACTTTTTTTCTTTTTATATTAAATTTCTATTGTACAGACACCACTTTTCTACAAATTTATTATATGTATAGATGTGAACTAAAACTTGCTCCCACAAAAGCAACTTAATATCTCCTAAAACAGGGCTTCCTCTCTTCTATCCTTTTGCTGTGCCCTACAGGATCCATAATGATCTAAATTATATGTATACCACCTAAGTACACATTATAGTAAAGCTATAAAGATATTGAGTATATAAGAGCTCACTTCCAGTTGACTTCATTTACATTTTCACGGTCAGGTTTGTGGAGAATAGCACTACAGAAGCATGAACGTATATGAAACAAAAGGAGATTGTAAAGATGGTAGCAGATGGCGTTCTTATGCTGAACATCAAACAGCCAGTCTTACCAAGGGGTATCGTATTACCCAGTTACTGGGTTTTGGAGGCCAGATAGGCAGTCGCTTCTTGTAAAATTTTGATATCCAGCTGCAACCGGTTAAAATGGAAGCCGACCCTAATGCAGTTGGGAAAAGACTTCGCAGATTGATTGTAGTTTTGTATCGTTTATCAAAATAATTATATTTTTAAACTTAGTTTTGATTTTGAACGTAATTTATGTTGAAGCTATCAACAACACATTCTCTGACACAATCATTTAAATAATATTCTCTCTAAACTCCAACTATTCATAAATTAATCAAACTACATTTTGAATGTATGCGAGACTTGTATGTCGACACAAATTTTGAATGGAATGAGTCAAATTTGAAATTCAAAGGGTAATTTAACCGTGGAAATCGTGACTATACACGGCCCAAATAATATTAAGTATATGGTATTTGGATCCATAAATGGTTATACTTACGGCGGATTATGGTGTAGAGTGGATGATTTGTATGAGATTCGTAGAGACCAGAAGAGAGACGGCCAATACTCGGCATTGAACGGAACAAACCTGCGAATGATAATGATTGGATGACGTCTAGTATTAATAATTAAAATGTTTATAATATATAAATAATAAAAAACTGTCCAAACCAATATATTATCTATCTATATATTTATAGATAATATATTGGACAAGTTAAGGCCCAAAGCTTCCTGTCTTCTACTATTTTAATGTGCCGACAGAGTTTCAAATACAGACTAGAACTAGAAACTCTTGGAAACGGAGAAAAAACTAGCATGAAGTAAAAATTTATGAAAACAACAAACATGTTCTGTACACAAATAGCCCATGTTGGCCAACTTTACATACGGGACAATTTATTGAATACTTCAAATACACGAAGGTAGGAGAAAAATAATCAATCAATCAATCAATCAATCAAAAGTCATTTATTCAAATTAGGCTGAAGATCAGCACTTTTTGAAGGTCAAAGTTACATAAGACAGTCCCCCAAAAATGCCCACCCTTCACCACTTCCTAGTGCTTTAGCTGGGAAGAAGAAGTGGCGCAACAAACTCCCCAGCAGCACAGCTGTCTGTTTAGTTGGAAGAACTTGACTCTACACACATTTATCGCATGAGAAGTAATTAACATTACGAAACACATCACATTAAAATCAATCATTTGCCACATGTCAGCTAGCACACGTCAATATACCAATTAAAACATTAAAACTGACTGTACTCAAGCGTAAATTTAAAAAGAAAAAAAAAGAGCCTCCAGGTAAAAGTGCGTGCCCGCTTACATGTGCAATGCTGTACTATGTCCATACAGCCGTAACTCGAAGTTACAAATGATAAACTAGGACCATCGAAGTAAAATCAATCAATTAATTGCTAATGATTACTAACTAGGATCAAGATAAATAAATATGATCAACTGTCGAGGTCTCTAGCTAACCACATTTTGCAATACAACTCATTAAAAAAAAAACATAGTAATGAGTAGATTATGTCAACAATAAATGGCTAATAAAAAAAAATAAAAACAACCAAAACAATGAATTGAATACATAATAAAAAAAATTTTATGAAGCTAATTCTGGAGAAAGAACATAAACATTGTCTTGTGTTAATCACAGCGACCAACTATTCTTGTCATTTAAGTAGTCGTTGGTAGTATAGTAAGCCTTTGAACAAAGGATAGATTTTACTTTAGATTTAAACGTATTAAAAGGCAATTCTAGCAAAGAAGAGGGCAGCTTGTTATAAAAGGTTATACCAAGCCCCACAAATGAGTTATGAACCTTATGAAGCCGATGAAAGGGAGCACGTAGTTTATCCTTATTTCTAGTATTGATGTTGTGAATATCACTGTTTTTAGTATATAAGTGTAAATTTTGTCTAATATATAAAATGTTGGCGAAAATAAATTGTGACGCTACCGTAAGAATACCAATTTCTTTAAAAAAATCTCTCAGAGATACTCTGGCACCTAGCTGGTAAATTGCTCGAACAGCTCGTTTTTGAAGAACGAATATATTATTTATATCTGCGGCTTTGCCCCACAGCAGAAGGCCATAGGACATAACGCTATGAAAATAGCTAAAATACACTAACCGGGCTGTAAAATCAACTGCCCCATCCAAAATTTCAATACCTACTCAATCCTAATGTCTGGGGCAGCTGATTATTTCCACATTTCTGGAACACGCTGTATAAACATCAAAGTAAACATTGCAATTTCGTACTTTTTTTTTTTTTTAAGGCTGGGAAATCATCCAATGACTGCTCCCGCTCTGGGTGGAGCGGAAGGCAGTGTCCAGACTCTTACTGACTAAAACCCATCCACGTTCCTTCCGTAGCCCTTTATGTTCCGGGGTAGCGGTAACCCTTTCGGACAATCCCGCTTACCCGGCAGGCTTGGCCCTGAGGGGCCCCTTCATATGCTGACATCTCTTTGAGGCGCGCGTGGAGCAATTTCGTACTTGCGCAATCAATTTACTTCACAAAATCTACCGAAATAAAAATGAGCAAGTAAATCAAGCCTTCAAAGTTCAGTAAGAAGAGTAATTAAATAACGGGTCAAAGCTCATTACGGCCCAAATATCGTCGAACATTATTTCGATCAGCAGCTGTCGAAAATTGCCGAAGGCTTCCCGAGTATTGCCGAGGTTTTCCGATGATTTCCGAAGCGTGTGTGTAATGTTGGTATTGCGTGACTAGGAGTGAGTGCAGTGCTCGTAATCTAAGAGATATCAATCTTGTGATTCATCCTTTTGGTATTGGCTACCTTTGGATTTTTTTTAGATTACGTTAGTAGTAGGTGTATACCTCTATTTGGTTGTAATTAATAACGTTGTACTATTTACTGAAACTTAGTGTCCTATGACTTAGTTTATTTATGTATCATATTATCAAGTTACTGACTAGGTTGTGGAGGTCAGATAGGCAGTCGTTTCATGTAAAATACTGGTATTCAGCTACATCCGGTTAGACTGGAAGCCGACCCCAACATAGTTGGGAAAAGGCTAGGCAGATTGATTGGCTTAGTTTATTTATTTTACATAATAGATATTATACTTTTTCATTTTATTATTAAAATAGTTATAAATACCTTAAGACTTCCTCGTTGGTTTACTGGTGCCAAGCCCTACGGTTGAGCATGAAATCCTGGATTATTCCATCTGGAATTTCTCAGCCCAGAGTCTAGATTTCTACCCGGTTTATGGCAATAGGCTCGCCTCCTATTACTCACGAACATAATTGGCAATGTGGAAGTAGCATAATATGTACAGAGGCCAGCACATCAAGTTACCACAATCTGTCAGATTTCTTTGATAGTATTTCAACTTTATTGCAAAGACATAAGGTTCATTTTTAATTGAGAAAATTTTACAGTAAGGTATAGCTTGATGTGCTGGCGTCTGTACATCCCTGCGTAGACCTTCGGGGATCACAGGCGTAATTATTATTATTTATCCTTTATTTCAGGCAACGAAGGCCCATAGAATAGAGTACGTAATGGTCGGTATGTTTTCATACTTATAACAATTATTTCTATAAACAAAAAAATTATATACACTGTTTATTTATTTATTTTAGGACCTCCAACAAAATATATACGCTAAACAAAGAACAATAATGGACGACAAAATGTCTTGTAGGTGTACTCCTTCATTTATAGAAAGCTACAGCATGCACAGTAAAAAAAAAAACTAATTACCACAAACAACATAATAAAATATTTTTTTTGACAATAGAACATAAACAACATAAAAGCACAACAAATTCTGTAAAGGTGGACATTCTATGAGGACATAGAATAATAAAATACTTAACATTAACATGAAGAAAAACACAATAATAAATGTTTAAGACATTTCTTATATTTTTTGGCAAATTGGCTGATATCTGGCGGTTGTTTAAACAACGTTAGGTAAGCAAGAAATTATAATAGGATCCTATTGTAATTTCTTGTTTACCTAACGTAATCTCTACAAATAAAAATCGAATGTTGTTCGTTGGAAAGCGTAACATTAGAGAACGGTTGGACCGAGTTGGCAATATTTTTAGTTTAAATTGTTCATTCTAGAACGTCAATATTTGGTTATTTATTATGATAAATAATTTAGTAGAAAGAAAAATTGAAGACAAATATGTTTAAATCGTGGAAAACTGGAAGTAATTTTTGTATTTCTTGACAGGAAAACGTCTATCAGTTGACCTAGTTCTTACTACTTAAAGAATTAAAATAAATCGAACATCTTATCTTTTTTCTTTTGTTATTCTAAAACTAAAAAAAAAACTCTGTACAAAATAATATTTTCTTTAAAAGCTTTGTCTACAGAGCTCTACCGCTGTACTGTGTAGGTAGCCTTCAAAATAAGGCGCAGTATGCATAAACGGTAATAAAATTTCAGCCGCAGTTTGGAGCGTTGCCTAATAGCTCGATCTTACCATGCCGTACCAATTATATTTTTATGCTCTTGCTAAAAATTGTACACTTTCTAGTCAGGGGAAAATCTTTTGATACCTTCGCAACTATGGACCACTGTAGTTGCTAAGGTGCGTGTACGCAGTCAAACATCGAAATCAAGATTGATACTCGTATGATATACCGATGTATATGTTTTTTCGGGTGGTTAGTGACTAACCTGGTGTCAGAGTATTTTTTTATGCTGCCCATAAGCCTCTGACTGGCCATGCTGAAATGTATTTTTGTCGAAAATCTTTCTCGTCTACTGTAGTGAAGCTCATGGCAAAAAGTTTGTATTTAGGTAGATATTGATAAGTTCCTGCGGACCCTTGTATCTGGGAAGGCTACGGCATTAGACGCTAAATTAGAAGCAATACTGAATTTCAGCAATTTTTTTCGAGAGGACGTGTTCAGTTTTTACGAGCCTACGCCGTTTTTGTTTTAAAAACAAATGCCACTTTTTCAATTTTGAATTTAGAACGTTCTTTTTTCAAAATTCGTCTGAGTGATCAAATTCAACCAGTATCATTTGTGGCTGCCAGCCAAAGTCTATCCTAAAACTACTTAATACAAGAATTGAAAACCACATTCCAAAGAAACCAAAAATCTAAATGTAAACCCTACTTTTATATAATATTCAGGAGTAAATCAAGTGTATTCTGATCAAAGCGAGTAAATGACACGAAATGCCCCCAAAAAGGTCGAGAAGCGAGGAAGCTCAGATCGTGGGTGACAAACTTTTGTAAAGGTATACTACTAGAAGAAGTGAAAATATCTTCCATTTCTGGTATCTCTGAGGGTAAGAAAAGGATGGTGATATGAAATGATATCATGACACGTATGTAGATGATTACGAATGTGAAATTGGGTATGGTTTAAGTTCAATGTGATTCTGATAAGCTTCATTGGAAAGTTTTCAGAGCGAACTTTATAATTCCAAATACTTTTCGAGTTTTAAGTCCATTTTTCTTTGGTGATTTTTCATCAATTTTAATTACAAAATATAGCAACGGTCTCATCACTAAATTATATGTTACATACGATGCATTTAATGATGATTTAAGTAGTTACTTAATCTCAACGTAGAATAAAACAAATAGAAGATACTAAAGCCTTTGTGCTATCAAAGGGTACTTCGAGTAGAGTGTACTTCATTGGGCCCATTGTCTATCGGCGACGTGTTAGCCACTCGACTCTTAATGTGAAAAGATTATGGCTGCTTGAGATAAAAAACAAAGTTTATAGTTTAAGATTGAAGTGCCTATTGGGTTCTTTTTTTAAATTATTTATATTACATACGGTAGCATCACAACTGATAGCCAATTATATCAGATAATTATTGTGAATGTTATTAGTCAATAGTTTCATTACGCCAATTACGAAGAAGATAATAAAATAGGATAATAAGACGATTGACGATTTTGACGGCACGGTTGGCGCAGTGGTTGAGCGATTGACTGCTGCGCAGCATGTCGCGGGCTCAATTCCCGCACGGAACAAATATTTTTACGACCTGCAAGTTTTTGTTCCGGATCTGGGTGTTTTTCTATGTATAATATGTATGTGTTTACATAAAAAAATGTATATAAGTAGTTTATCAGCCATCTCGTTACCATAACACAAGCATTAGGTTGCTTAGCTTGGGACTATATGGCGTTGTGTGAAATGTCCAAGGATATTATTATTATTATAAGAAATTATTAAAAAGTTCTTTCACACATAACCCAGTAAGAGTTGTTTTTATGCCTAATTAATAAAATATTTGTAAAATACATAGGCACTGGTATACAGCTACCCCGGTTGGACTAGGCTAATCTCAATATCGGCCGGGAATTGCGGAAGTATCATGCGTCCCGCGACTCTCGGCCCAGGTGTGAGAGGAATTACTCGGGGTGGATTTTAGTCAGAGTCTGACACCTTCGCCCCCCCCCCCCCCCTCCAGCCAGGGGCAGAGGACATCCGTGAGGTACTCCCCGGATCATTAAAAAAAAGCTTAATCTCAACTTAGCTATAGTTGGAAAAAGGCTACGTTTATCAAAGAAACTATTTTATTACATTTCTACATATTAAACTCTTATATGTACATACATAAATTAAATTTAAATCTAACTGACTACATACAAATAAATACAAAACAAAAAGGACACACATCCGCATTGCTGTCATCCAGAAACGTCTAGAAGACTGGCAGCATAAAAGGTCAGTTAAAATGTAGTGTTGAGTGCCGCCACTTTTTTCCAGTTTTTCTATCACTGATAAAGTTAAGAAACATATTGTTGGACCTTTCTTTGCGCGTTCGATTCCCTGCGCCAGGTGGCAGACCCTACCAGCCGCCATATTTCTTATTTTCATGCCCAGATAAGTGTCTATTTACGACAATATTTACTGCAGGCAATAATAAAATAAGCTGTTTTGAAAAATAAGTGTGACCTTATGTATAATATAATTCATATAAGTTTATCAGCAGTGTTCATCAAGTTTCCGACTGCTGGGAGGCCTTCTCTCTGTACGAGGGAGTGACCCGTAACCTACCACGTGAGCAATAATTTACTACGCGGGCAATGCGGATTAGTACATGTCACAAATGTATTCGATATAGTAGAATTTTTGGTTCGGACATTCTGATTTTATAAGATGTTTTGCTTCACCATTTTGTACGAAATAATATACAAAAGTAAACCGCATGTCTACGACTTATAAGTCGTAAGGTTGGAGCAGTTACCGCTGGGTCCCCACTGCGACATAGCAAGTTGCGTAACATTAATAAATGTTCCAAAAATTCATACTCTTTTTGATAAAAAAAAATTGTTTTACTTAGTTCCCACCATATGCCTTGAATTTGAACCCTTCAAGAACAGTAATAAAACCCCCATGTGTATCTACCATTTATATTACAAAATGCTATCAGAAGTCAGCGAAATAATTTTGTGGAAAAGGAATATCCTATAAAATCCTACACCATCTGAGAGCAACCGTGCGTTTTTGCATAAAATAATAATAAAATTATACTTTGGCACCATGGCTATGTTTCCTTAGCCCAAGGGACCGCAATACTGGAGCTAAATTAATTTTTTAGCCGTGTTTTCATATTTACATGGTTTTTGTTTATGTTTGTTTAAGAATTGAGTTGTATATTAGACTTTTTAATTGTGGAATCTTATACAAGAATGTGTGCTTTATTGAAGATCGTCAATTGTTTTTTTTTGTTATTTAGTTTTCATAGACATTTTCTAGTGGCTTCATGCAGGCAGTAGACATCACTTTTAACCGTTACTTTATTCCGCCTTGGCACAATGACGCTTATAGGTTTTGTGAAGGGTTCACGTTGATTTCAGTAATGCTATTCTGTAAAATTCTCACCGTGGAAATGTTTGAAGTGAGCTGTTTTTATTGTCAATCCCTAGTGTTAGGTGAATGAAAGCTCTCTTCACGCTCAATTCACGCTTACTTCATGTAAATTATCACGGTGAGATTTTTACAGAATCGATCGGCTGAAAAGTATATGACATGGATCAAATACATTTCTAAAAAAAAAAAAGTTTATGTAAGTACATGAATTTGTGTGTGTATCAGACGCGAGTGAGACGATGTTTTAGCAGTACATCGTGTTTGACATGATAAATAAAATATCAAAATATATTTGCAAATATTTTCTCGAACTATTTTATAAAAAAGCGATCCCCGACCGTCCTTGCCAACTCTCGGTGACACTCACTTGACTACATAAAATACACTTTTTATGTCTTCTAGACACTCGATTCAGCGAAATTCAAGTAAAAAAGTCACGTTTACCTAGATATATACCTAGACTATTATGTACACTACACAAACACAATAAAAAGCAATCTTTAAACACTATTTTACGATCGCACGGTTTTATCCTTACGCGCCATTTAAGGGTTGAATCGTAAAATGGAATGACTTACCAATAACTATGTTTTCGCTTTAATATTTTACTTGTGTAGTCTACTTATCTTTCGAAACTTAAAGGGATGAATGGGTTGGGTTGTAAGCAATGAGCTGGCAACTTAGATTTAGGCCGTCTATCTTTTACGAATAAACAGGTTTTGTAAAATAATTATATCTAGGGAAAACTCAGGTGATGGGTTCACGTAAAATATATTTAGTTTAAGAGCTCTTCATTTAAAGCTTCACAATTTTAATTTAATAAAGTAAATTTTTAGAAATAATTTTGTTCTTTTTTTTTCTATACTTTACGGGAATTTCAAAGAATTCCCGGAAAGTATAAAAAAAGAAATGAACATTTTAGACACAGGTACACAAAATACTCGACCACAGACAAAAAACAAAACTATCAATGTTTTATGCAACACTGATAAAAGTCTAAACCAAACAACAAATACCTACAAAATTACAGTTACTGGCGCAGTCTACTCGAAAAACTAACGACAAAAAATGAAAAAAAAATGGACAAGAATATCTCGTATTCCGAACGTTAATTTTAAAACCACTTTTCTTCAGCAAAAATGGTAACTTGTTCAAAGGAAATTCTATATTCTAGTACCGTCTACGAATCAAATTTCTAGAGGCGACCTCGGAGGGGAAAAACTAACAAAAATATTTTTGTTCCATTTACTGGGTGGTACGCAATCGCGGGTATCTATTTGCCGGGTACGTTGGCCCTCTGCGGCTGGGAATATAACTGCACTTGAATTTTTAGTTTTTGTAGGCTAGCCTAGCCTTTTTTAAATTGAAAGAGTTGTGCTAGTACTATTTGTGTAATATTGGTTGGTTTTCATAGAATCGGTCTTTCTTTTTTTTCATCAGAATGGTATTATGTAGCTGTTGTTTCAACGAAATGAATCACGGCAGATACATCCATATCTTTGTTAAATACTCAAAAAACTAAACTAGGGAAAAGGCTAGGTAGATGACTCGAAACAAAGCTTCAATTAGTAATGGAACTATTACTAATGAAATATTGTGTTTTTCTTTTAAAATTCACTGTTCTTCGCTTGTATAATAAACACTGTTTATGTATGACAGTATGAGTCAATTATAAGCCCACGAAAATAGCAATATCTCAGTCATCAAACATTTGCTCACTCAAGCTGTGACGTAGGCGTTCATATTCCTAGCGCCATCTTAATATTGTCGCGTCTGCGGGCAGAATACCGGTTTTCTCCAGTTTATACCCATACGAAACCGGTTTACGGCGGTTCCAAGCGAGCGTTTTATGACTGAATTTAAGTCTCACGCTGTGAGATTCTTGTATGATTTGCAAAGGTAATTAGAGTTTTAAACAGTATTCATTTCTGTGTTAATCTTGGGAAGCTTGTGGAACTTATGCTCTATTAGAAACGACCATTTAGTTATATTTTCATACTTACATATTATGCATAACTATATTTTCTTATAGCTCTTTGGCCCCGTTGTCATTTGTGGAATATCACAGTCGTTATGGGTCGTCACGAGCCCGAAAGCTTGACATCCAGGATTACCCACTAACTGTGTTGTGGTCGCCATTTAGGCAGTTGCTCCCTGTAAAATACTGGTATCCAGCCGGTTAGCCTAGAAGTCGGCCCACCATAGTTGGGAAGAAGCTAGACAGATGATTGATTTTTCATAGCTCGATCTGCAATCTCAATATCTTAATGTACAAACATAGTAAGTAAACAAAATTTTCTCTTCAAAAAATGGAAGTGCTTAAAAACTAACTTAAGGAAAAATTGCACTCAGCGAGATTGTCCGTAACGGTTACCGCTACCCCGTAACATAAAGGGCTAAGGAAGGAACATGGATGGGTTTTAGGCAGTAAGAGTCTGACACTCCCTCCGCTCCACCCAGAGCGGGAGAGGTTATTTGATGATGACATCCGCCCGATGATGACCCACACTTAAAAAAAAAGAACAGCGAGAGACCAGTGCCTGAAATAATGCAAATAATGCCAGTGGTCCGAAGTCGCCAATGTAGTATTTCCTATACAATGTTTACTCCTGGCCATAATTCTACACTTCAAACCAATTTTGCACTTCTTTTAAAACTCAAAACTCAACTGTAAAAAACAACTCGACATTCTAATTCCGTTGAAATTGGTGAAACTCGGAATAAAGATAAAAACAAATTCACCGCGACGGTATAAACGTTTTCTGTAATTGGCACTTGACACTCCTGGCATTTGGGCCTGGCCTTACTTTAGACACTTGAGTTGACTTCAGTCCACATTATCGGAATGTGGAAGCCGGGGTTCGGACAAAATGGGAAACTTTCCATTTTGTCCGAAAGCTATTGAAATAAGTTGGAGTTTTGAATTTATGAGAATATTTTACACCATTTACTCACTTAAATACCTATCATTCGTTAAGTTATACTTATCGTTTACTTTGATCATTATCGTGCAGATGTACCTAACAAGACTAGTTAGGGCGGTAAATTGGCAATGTGTATATGGAATTTGAATCTAGGTACCTACCTAGATTCGACTTCCATATACAAAAATTCGAAATCTGTATTTTATTTTACTGTCTACCTAGACAGTAAAAAAATTTATAGATTTCGACTATAATATAATAAAATAATAATACCGTATATAAAATAAAATATAGATTTTGCTGAAGAATGCCCATTTTTCACCTGACTATGTATAGAAATGAAATAAATCTTAAAATTCAGCTTATTGAATTGTAAATTAATTACGCTTAGCACAATGTTAAAAGAAACGCAGGAAAAAAATATATTTTAATATTTCTCTACGTCAAGGTTACCGTAACGTATTTAGCATATTTTGAACGCATCGCAACAGTATCTCTATGTAGTCTGTGATCTCAAGTAACCGTTTTCTAGGACGTTCCATTTTACATACTGCTACTTGACTTTATTCAACCCTGTTTCTGAATTTTATACATTATTTTACGTTTTATTTAATCAGTAAGTATTTTAATTCTTATAAGTCTTTTTTAAGAACAGATTAATTTTAAAAAAAATACATCAATCATGCTGTATGTCATTAAGTGCGCACAAGTGAAATGGATTTTTTTGACATTTGACAGTACTGCGATTGGCATCGGCGCAGTCCTTCGTTGTTGTCACGAAGTAAAGATGAAGTTTTAGACCATAGATAAGTAAGTATTCCTATCTAAACTTCGAGCGTTAATGATAGGTTCTAGCACATTTTTTTTGTTTTGTTTATAAGGCAATTGAGCCGGTTTCGACTATTCTGCCAGTGTCACGTACGTTGACACGGATACACAGGGGGACCGTCGAACTTTGTACTTCGTGTTTATTTCTTTATTTTATATTTGGTAAATGTCAAACCTAACTAGACAGTTCTATTACTTATAATTACCAATTTCTTACTAAGGCAAGCAAAGGCGATGCCGGCCATTATGCCAAGAAAAGTAAAATTATTATTTTCTGGACTTCGTACGTTTATATCGTAAAAATTACTTTATGACATTATTTTCTAAACTTACAGGTAGTCTTTCTGCTATACCTTATATCTAAACATACATTTTCATAATCAGATTTTTATATGTATGGAAAGTGGGCATGATTCTTTCGGTCAGCACGAACGATGGCCGTGACACTCGTGACTTACGAGTTATAGGACGTAGGTCATTGAACCCAGACTGGCGCTTTACTCTGTATACATTTTGATCAACCCTGCTCTCAAAACAATGAAGGATAAACTGTTTATTTGAGGTCGGTGCAACATGTCTTTTTCGTCCATACTTCTCTATTAGCCGTCATATCAAGGTCGAGGGAAATCTTTTGTTCCCCTAAAATATACACACACTCGCAATCACTCACTATTTTTCCTTACCATAATATACCCTTACAATAAAAACCGATTTCCATACAATCTTTCCGTCACCGGTGCCTTTATCAGACCGCATCATTTCTTATTCTACCCCGGCCCAAAGACGCCATCTTTAAAAATTCCATGAATGAATAATAATTATGCTTCTTTAAATTAACTGCATAAAATGATTCCTTAACATAGCGACGTTAAAAAAGTTAATTACTAACGCAGATGTCAGACATCTTGTAATTAAAAACCCTTTGAGAAATTCGTGACAGAAAAATACAACGAAGGAAGGAAACCGAACTAGAACGAAGTTTGACGAATTAATACGAATGGTTTGGTGACTTATAGAATGAAAAAGGAGTGAATGATAGCAGTTGATGGAGGAGAATAGAAGAAGAAAGTGCCGAGCTCAAATAACATCAAACAAGGGTAGAAAGTAAAGACAGTCGCTCCATGTGAAATACTGGTATTCAGCTGCATCAGTTAGACTGGAAGCCGACCCCAACATAATTAAGAAAAAGCTCGGTAGATTGATTGAAGGGTAGAAAGAAGGCAAAAGTAAAATTCACAAGACGGTAAGACTTGTGAGTGCAGAGTGTGAACGAGTCATTTCGCGGATGAACCTCGTGGGGTCCAAGTGCTCATTGAGTTTTTAGGACTTCACTCAGCGGTTGGTTGATCACGTGACCAGAGAGCTGGCCTCTTTTGAAGCCAAAGAATCAACATTGTCATTCAACGTGGCAATGCTGCCAGCCTTTTGGGTATTTTTCCTAATGACAAAGAAGCTGAAGAAATTTTGATGCATGGAAAAAAAATCAGCTGCTTCCTACATTTTGACGAGTTATGCGAACATAAATGTAGGAAAACGCTGTTTTTTTTTTCGAATTTTTAGTGGCAATATTTTTCAGCATGTATGGACGCTATACTAACGCAAACGCATTTCATTAATTAATATTAACTTAATTAAAATTAATTAAATTAAAAGTAACATTCTGTAACATAAATCGTACAAATATTATTAGTGTTACCTTGTAGATTGTATCTAACATCCTATCCTAACTATTGATAAAAGGTGCCTAAATTACTCGCATAGTGTCCCAGCGAAAAGATTTTATCCAAAGACTACAGCGAGAATAAATAAACTTATTTCAACGCTACTAACAAACCGTTTAAACACTGCAGACGACATAAAAGAGAAATTGAAATACTTTTTCATAGAAAATGTTCATACGTAAACAGATATTTTCCGAACGGATGAATATTTGCATTTCCTTCCATTCTAATCTATTCGGAGTAATAATACGGTGCATTTGTAGACTACTCGCTTGTGGCTGACGTTTTTATTCACTTTCCTTCATATTCTTTGAGACGAGAGGGTATTGAGGGCTAGTTATTCTTCCTCTTTTCGTGTGGTTAGTGATTAAACTGGTGTCAGAGTTTTAAAGCTGCCCATGGGCCTCTGACTTAGTTTCACATGTTGTTGAGAAATATCTCTCAGACATGCTGGTTTCCTCGCGATGTTTTCCCTCACCGATTTTAAGCAAGTGATAATTATACAATACGGACATGAATCCATAAAATCAGAAGTGCGTGCCTTGGGTTTGAACTCGAGACCTATGACTTGTCAGTACGACGGTCACACCATTAGGCTGTCACTGCTATACAAGGGGTAGTTATTGTGAATTAAATTGTGTGCGCAGATTTTATTGGTAAGTTGTAACAAAATAAACAGAGTGCAATTAAATCTCTAAAACGGAGGAGCTCGTGGATAAGTAATAACAGCCACACGAATCGATCCATCAGGTTAAGCTACCCTTGCCAGGGTTGGTCCGTGGATGGGTCCATCTTTACATATAGGGACTCCTCTGTGCCTCGGAAAGCACGCTAAGCCGTTGGTTTCGGCTGTTATTCGTGGATCTTTGACAGTCGTTACGGGTGGTCAGTAGCCCGAAAGTCTGACAGCCAGTCTTACCAATGAGTAATAAGATACCCCATCATATTACCTAGTTACTGACTGGGATGTGGAAGTCAGATGGGCAGTCACCCCATGTAAAATACTAATAAGTAGCTGCATCCGGTTAGACTGGACCGACCCCAATGTGATTGGGAAAAGGCTAGGCAGATTGAAACAGAGTGTAATGAAAAAAACTTGCGTCTGAGCCGAATGCAGGCTCCTCAGTGTCATTTTAGCAGAACGTATTGGCAGGTTCCACAAAATTCCTCATACAAAAGGCTCTGTCACGTGACTATTTTGTATGGGATATTAAAAATTACTAATCAAAATTTTTAAGTTTAACCTAATTACGTTTTTTGTTTTTGTATACGACACTAAACAAATCTGTTATACCCTGTATAATAAATAAATGCAAAAGTTTAGAAAGATGCTTGTTACTCAATTACGCCAGAACGGCTGAATGGATCAGAGATAGATTATTCTGGAACGACTTCTACCACTGTTTGTTTAATATGTCTGTTACTATCGCAGCCATGATGTGTCTTATTATCCACGATACTGTTTTACATCTTTTTTTTAGCCCTAAATAATTATAAATTCAGTATTCTTTTGTGCTTTATTCAAGCAAAAATCGCTCTTACTTACTTACCGGAGTGAGATTTCAAGCAGTTCGCTAAAAATGAATGTTTATTCACGTGGCTTTTCACGTCACTTCCGGCATTGTTGAAGACGACGCATTTTGAACGCAAGTTTGCGTTTCGTTCGACCAAAAAAAATGGTTCAAAGAAGGAAAAAAAAGGTTTTTTTTCTTGAATCCTGTCCGATGGATATTTAAATAATGAAAAAGTTTTGAATTACTTGCATATTCCTTATTGTGTTAGATATTCACGGTAACTTAAATTAAATTACGAACCACAACGAAATTAAATAGAAATTAAAATTGTTCCAGAAAGGATCAACAGCTGAATAATAATAAGGCTAATAAGCAAACTAACTGACTAGACAATAAAGGCATAAACTATTAATTAATTGTTTTGTCTATGCTGACACGCAATAATACAATAATTAGATTTTTTAATGTTTTATTTCACACATTTGTCTCTTTTTTGTTTAATATTTACTGTTGTATCTGGCCGTAACATCTCATTAGGCTCTATCAGAATACTAGCTTGCAGTGCCACGATACTTATTTTTACATGTCGCAATATCATGCTGAGATAGGAGCCCTTTGGCCCCGAACACGACTTTGTTTATAGATTCAATTGTATTTTTTGTTTTTAGGTTAACTTGTGATGTTCTTGTACGAATCCCAATAAGTTTTTTTTTTCTTTCTTATTAACTAATACCAACTCTTACAAGTCAGGAATGCGCTTCCCAACTCAACTGTACGAAACTGGCTACGAGGCTACGAACTTGCTACGGGGCTACGAAACTTGCTACGAGACTCACGCCATGATTGTCATGTGTATTTTACTTGAACCGGAAACAACATGGTGCCATGTTAAACTTATTTGTAGATCGGATTATTACATAAGGAAAACAATGTTCTAAATAAATATATTTTAATCATACAAACCAAAAACGTAGTGCATTCTTTTCTCGTTGAGAAAGCAACGGTTCCTTGGGACTGAAATACATTTAGAATTCCGTAGATTACATCCAAAATTCGAAACGTTTAAATTATTTGCGTTCCATTTCCATGAACGACATTATATAAAAAGACTGACTGGCAAGAATTTTATTTTGAATTCCGAATTTGGTCCACCATTTTCATTCTCACAAGTAACGCCAATAAGCAGACGTTTATAACGTTCCTTTCGTTCCACTTTTTTAAAGGAATTCTGGATGAATAAAGGTGGGTCCCGTAAGGAGTTTTAATAAAATCCTGGGCTCCGGCTTAAGTGTCACTCACGATATGAGCTTGCCTTTATTACGGTCTGTAAAAACTACGGCCGTAAGATTAATATTAAAGCTCATTTTTTGTCTAAATTATTCTACCTACCATGTTTCGGGTAGGTATGCATCGTAAAAATTGTAATTTCCCACATTTACCGCAGAATTTTTTCGTGAAATTGAATTTTAGAGGTTATATATATATTCGGCAATAAATAGTAGGAGAGACGGATGGGAAATGTGAAAAAAGTTTGGTTTCGTATTTCGCGGAGGACAATCCAATCGGCGTAAAACTGGTGGGTTCCCTGGAGGGGTTGTCATGGCAACGGGCGCGGTGGGGGCGTTTGAAAGGGGTCACAAAATCCAAACTTATCTCATAAATTTACACGGCAGGTCGATCTCGTTCCGACACGCGGAGCGTTTCGCCAAATTTCATTTTGTACGGAACCCCGGGCCCATTTAATTGGTATGAAAATTTAAGTATTATGTGTTTTTAGTGTTGACTCGCGAAATTATAAAAGCATTTGCACTCGTCTCATTTAGTAAATAACTCGTTGGTATGAAATTTTCAGCGGTTTTCAGCGAGCATGTATGTTTTTGTTCAAGTGTTTCCTCTCCGCGTAGGTAAGTGTTACAAGCTCGCTATACGCTCTAGTCAACTGAAATGCAGTACGAAAATAAGTGCAAAATACAAAATAAGATTAAGGCAAAACGTGCTGCAACGTTACTTTACTAAAACTTTCACAGGTTAGTTCGTACTTACAAAATATACAGGGTGTAACCGCAAGGGTATATACATACAGAAGCATATGCAACAGACCACCAAACTGAACAACTTTTACTATCGGACCAACTCCGACATTCCGACGAGTCACGTGACCAAAAATGTATAGAACAGCTGATGTTTTTTTGAGGGATAATAAATTTTAATGATACTGTACCTGTATAATACACAATAAACTTGCCGAATGCATTTAAACATAATATGTAACGCTCCCGTGTGTAGGATGGGCCGTAGACACAGTTGTGTTGTTGATGTTGTCAAATCTTTCGGCTACCGAATTCTGGCTACCAAACAACGACTTCAGTCTTTGCTGTTCCTCAAATTCTTAAGCAGGAGAAAGAACATTTATCGCTCTCACTACAGATAAACCTCCTAATCTTTTGAATGAGAAGTAGGTATGCGTAATTCATTTGTTTCATCCAATTATTCAATAGCAATGATGGGTTGTTGACTCATATTATACACAGTTTCATTGATAAGCAAATACTGCATTCAAACTAACGAGAAAAAACCCTAAAATGGCCAATGCCAGTTAATTTTATTTTATTTCGAACCCAATAAATGATCGAGTTTATACTATCCGATTAAAATATCGGATTGTTCAATAGATTTGGGAGATTGAAATTACTCGTGCAAGCCCTTTTTTGTATAAAATTCAGAATTTCTTGATGCCGATTTCGTGTAAAACGCATTTTTAAACTGTGACATTGTTATTTTGATTTGAAGTCGGTTGGTTCATTGTTACTTTACAACTCCATAAAAGTGAAAATTTAATATGGTATCCTCAATGGACACACGTACACACACGCGTCACGCGTTTGGAAGGAGGAAGTGTTGAAGCCGCTTTTCTGTTCATACCTACTTTAATTTAGATATAATACGTCCTTATTATGACTTATTTAAGAGGGTTTTCAAGCTTCTATTTTCATGTCAGCACCAGCTACTCGGGAATGTTTATCGCAGGTTTGAAAAGGTCAACCTGCCAGTAGGGTTTGTGGCTGACAGCCCTAGAATGCTCTAGACGTATACCTACCTACCTACGTAATCGCTTGTTTCTTAGACTGTAAAATATTGTTGAAAATCTTCTACCGACTGGCTAGATGAAAACGGCAAAATTTGGAATTTGGAATATATTCCAAATTTTGAGTATCTATTGTTTATTTTATTTAACTTTATTACCTACTAGCTTTTGTCAGCGGCTTCGCCCGCGTGTTTGTCCCACGGGAACTGTAAATTTTTCCGATATAAAAGTAATTTATATGCTATTCCAGACAATCTTCGTGCCAAGTTACATCCAGATCTGTTATGTAGTTTTTGAGTTTATTCGTTACAAACATACTTACATATAAATATTTCCTCTTAATATTAGTATAGATTTGTTTGTGCTATGTTGAGCGTTTGTGCTTCGTATGTGACTATTCTGTTATGCGTTTATAGATTTGTAATGTTTTCTTATTCCAATTAACATACTCATTTTTATATAAACAGTTTTTGTGAACAAATACGCCTATTGCTATACTTTCTAGTTCATGTCGCTTTCGAAGACAATTCATAATATTGACCCATTCAAGTAAAATGTTTACTTGGATAGTTAATGAAATCCACGTGATAAATACTTCTCGAACGAAACTCTGATTGTGAAACTTAGTTAAGTAAAGTTAAGATTACTAACTTAAGCAGTAATAGATCCTTAACTTATCTCAAACATATCGGAGTTTGTTAACGTTAATTGCTGCTTACAATTTGTTGGATTAATTAAGTTATAAATAAGTATAGAATCTTGGAATTGATTGTTCAGTTGATGAAGTTCGGTATTTACTTATGAGTTACAAGAAATAATTTATGAGTCAATGTTGATTGTGCGTATTTCTGAGTGTTTACTTTTAATACAGCTCAATGTCATGTAGGATTGGATTAGTTCATCAAATTTCAAACATGACCTTATATCCGCCACAAAAGTCAACTTTATCTTTCAGAGATAATGCTTCGGTCGTAATTAACAGACAGAACAATGTTACCGCCCGTTCACGTGAAGTGATTATTTCAGTCTACTTAACCAGTCAGTTCTTCTTTCATATCCACCAGATTTTATGAAAAGGTGACAAAGATCTTTGCGCTTACGAGGCCGGGGGCGACCATTTTTTTTTGAGTGGCAATCAGCCAATGACTCCTCCCGCTCTGGGTGGAACAGAAAGGAGTGTCAGACTCTTACTGACTAAAACCCATCCTTGTTCCTTCCTTAGACCTTTATCTTCCGGGGTAGCGTTATCTTTTCAGACAATCCCGCTTACCCGGCAGGCACGGACCTGGTCCTGGTCCCGAAGTGACCATAACGTGAAAAGATTTATTTAAATTGATGATATTTTTTCGTGAAAGTTACTGAACAACACCTGAAAGTCGAAGCTAAATCTACAACGGCTGGTTGAATCTGGACTGGCTTTTACCTTGGCCAGAGACTAAGCATCGCCATACAACGTTGCAATGTTGGCAGTCAAATTTTTCGACGCCATATTCTATTCTTAGTAGATTTAGTTAGATTAGGATACTATATTATTGCATTTTTTTAATGGGATTTCTAACAAATAATGCACAGAAACAATAAATAACAATGATGCAAAAGATTCTTTTATGTTTTATAAATCAGGTATAAGTTGTCATTAATGTACATTTCATTTTAACTCGGAATACATTAATTTTACTTACGTTACTAGCAGTTTTTTCGAAATTGAATCATGCATAATTAACAGTATGCAATAAACTCGTTTACTCTTCTACTCAAACCATACATTAATAATGTAGGATTGCCATCTCATGGCAACAATGTATACAACCTACATCAATTAACGTCTACTCTACTTAATATAAATTTCCCACACATATCGTGGTTAACCGTTTTACGTGGATATGTCAGCGATTGAGTTGTAATTGTGCTGGGAGAGTTGTTATGTGTTTTGGTATATGGGGTAGAAATATGAAATGGTAGTGTTTAATTATATACTTTAATGACAAATCTTTATTGTGTAGAGCACGCTCATTGTCTACAGAGCACTTTCAAATTAAGTGAATATTTCACTTATTTCGATTGATTGATTGATTATTTCGCGTATACGCATCATTGAACGTATTTTAGATAACCTGGAAAAAAATTAGATGAAAATTGAGTAGCTCGTGTGGCTATATGGCATTGGCACTGGTCGATCGACAGTTAACGCCTGCTAAGGGTGGCCCGTGGTAACCATCCATCCATGAGCCAGTCTTAGCAAGCGTTACATATCGAACCCATTACATATCGGACGCCTTCGTTACTCGGAATGCTCGTCAAACCGTTGGTCCTGGCTGTAACTTTTTTTGGTATTTGACAGTCGTTATGGATAGTCAGAAACCTGAATGTCTGACAAGATTATGTTGAGTGCTAGCCGTTTCGCGTGGATGTGACGCATATTTTCCCCTTTATTCTTTCTGTGCATAATGTTTTACTAACGGTATCCTATTACCCAGTAACTGTGTTATAGAACAGCCGCTCAATGTATAATATTGATTTAGCTACATCCAGTTAGATAACCCACAGTTGGATAAAAGGCTATGGAGACGATAAAGCTTAGAGATTTTTGACGAGACCTTTGGCCCTACAGAATATATCTAAATGATAGCAGAATCCTTACCCCTTATACATAATATCCTGTACCAACCATTAAGTACATCATCGATCCCCTCGTGACGTAGGCATTAAAACCAAATTGTTTTTGACTTATCCGAGCTGTCTGAACACAGGTGCGGCTAAGGTGGGATTAGGCGAGTGACAAACGAGCCGGAGTAATACGTTAATAATTATGTAAACGTGCCACGTATCGAGGTTACGTGTGCAGTCAGCCTGCTGACGAGTATTAATTTTGTTATGCTTTATTTTCGTACATTCATTTGTTTTGTAACATGTGTTTTACGATCTACCTAATGACATGTGTATATATACCTACTTTTTTTTTTTTAAGGCTGGGAAATCATCCAATGACTTCTCCCACTCTGGGTGGAGCGGAAGGGAGTGCCAGACTCTTACTGACTAAAACCCATCAAAGTTCCTTCCTTAGCCCTTTGTGTTCCGGGGTAGCGGTAACCCTTTCGGACTATCCCGCTTACCCGGCATTATATACCTACTAAATCAGTCTTACACGTTTCCGCTATTACGGGCTGATTTCATCAATGAAACTGTAGGTTTGTAGGTGTGTGGTGTAGAAGTAGAAATAGGAAGTGAAGAAATAAGTCCCAAGTACACAAGAAGAAGAATGAAAGTTTATTAGGTGCACAGACACAGGTTTCAGTTCACACACACAAGAGTTCCACTTAGATAAGAAGGAGTGGTAGAAATATAGATAGCGGAGAACAGCACAGATAAATAGATAGGCGTAAGCGAATAAGTCTTAGTGTTACGACGACCGATATTCTAAGCTAGATCATAAAGCTTCGCGCGCAGTGAGCATAGATGATACACTGCGCAGTGAGTAGACTCAAACTCGCAAGTCATGGAGTGCGCTCGCGATCGTCCGTGTGATGTAGCGCATGAGAAGGCAACATCTGATGGTGCCGTCTCGCTCATACATACGCAGCGCGAGCGACCGGTGTCGTTCGAACAAAAGGCGCGTCATAGCTGCGCCGGCCAGCTGATAAGCAATTAGCTATTAGTACAATGTTTGTCATTGTCTGTTTGTTCGTTGAATATTATTGTACACAGTTTTATTTTAAATGTTAGTCTAGTTTTAATTTCTATTGTAAATACGTGTATATAAATTGCATTGAATAATAATTTAGAAATATATAATTTGTATTTAATTTACTTATTAACTTGTTCACTTAACTAGACTAGGTAGGTCACTACAAAACTAAACGCGATTAGCACAATTTAAACTGCATTAAAGATCTGTCAGTGTCAATACACCCCTACGATTATGACACTGGCACTCTTGAACGTAGTCAAGATGTTCTGATCGGGATTACTTTAAGTGGTAAAATTCGCCATAAGACTCAAGGTGTAACCTAAATTTGAAATCTAATTACCCCAAACTGTCAAATATTCCCAATTGAACAAGAACCTTATTCTTTTGTAATAAAGTTGAAAATCTATCATAGAAATTTGACAGATTGGGGTAGCTTGATGTGCTGGCGTCTTTCTATGCTATCTTATATTTTTGATAGTTTTTACTACCCTTTATCACATTAAAAAGATACCGAATCAAATTACATTAAATACAAAGATACTCAATTTAAAGCACTTGAACTTTGAAAAATCACACTTACATTTATAATAGGTACAAAATATTGGTATAATTTCATGTATACGTAAAAAAATCAGGCTTATATTCAAGACTAAAGTAAGGAAAGAGGATATTAAGCTACATAGGACCAACCTCAAAGGTAAAACCCATATCCTATACTACATAATTGACCCTATGTACTAGGGCAGCCTCTAGAGTACTTAAGTCGTGAAATTCAATTGAAACTGAATAATAGAGGTCCCAAAGATAAATGGCTAACGATTTGTTACTTGATACCTATGAATAGACTATAGACATAGACTATAGACTTAGACTATTAGATCCAGAATCATTTCTTGCTAAGGCTTTCGTGATATAGCCACTTTAGGTAGGTATTTAGAGAGCGGAGTCTGGAACTAATAATAATAATGTCAGTCGTTACAGGTCGTATGAAGCCCGAAAATCTTACCAAGGGTATCGTATTGCCCGGTTGTGGTGGTCAGATAAACAGTTTCTCCATGTAAAATACAGGTATTCGGCTGTATCCGGTAAGACTGGAAGCCGACCCCAACATAGTTGGAAAAAGGCTAGGCAGATGATGATGTCTAAATAATACTTAGATGGTATCATTTTCGGTTACATCCCTATAAATTCCTGAAGTGAGTGAGATGTTGCCAGGTTTACGGATAAATTGATCAGGGGGCCTAGACAAGTGTCTGTCGCTCCGTGTCGATTCGATTTTGAAAATTTTTGATCGAACGATTCGTTATCTCAGCGATTCGGAATGTCAAAATCGCCACTTGTTAACGCTTTTGTATGGAATTATTGATCGAGTTTCGTTACACAATTTGACATTGTCTAACACTTAGCGATCGAAAACGATTGATCACATGACATTTCGAAAGCATAAGCCAACTATGGCAATTCTAAATTTCGTTGAATTCGGTTGTGTATTTAGCTTACAATTTTAGAAGATAAAACTCTTTGTATTTAACAAGAACACACTAAACCAAATCTACGTACTAAAACTTCACCCTCCAGGGTTCTACCAAAAGAAAGGAAACTTACAACATTCACAAAATCTAACATAAAACCGAGATGGCATTGGAATTCTAGATAAAATGTCAAAACAAAAGTAACATACCCCGAACAGTATAAAATAGGGTCAGCATACCCGGGATCGATGTTCTTAGAACTGCCTCAGGCCTAAAGCACAGTACAATATAATAACCAATAGTACAACTACGAACAAACGTCCAAACTTACGAACTCGCACAAACAGGCGCTGTGTCCACGAGCGAGTTTTGCAAGTGAGGTTTTGTTCAAACTGATCTAAGACCACACAGTATAAAAAAACAATGATGGCATCGCAATATAACAATGTCGTATTCAAAACAAAATATAAAAAAAAAGTTAATACAGCTATTTTGAGGTTGTCCCATCAAAACAGCTGGTTACCTCGTTTGAGAGGAACCTTACCTTCATAATATGGTTAACAATCGTAACGCCCCGATAGAACCAAGGTTACCTTAACAAAATAGCCTACAGTTTTTCAGTCAGTCTCAAATTGTACAGACGCCAGCACATCAAGCTACTACAATCTGTCAAATTTCTTTTATAGATTTTTAACTTTATCTCTAAAGCAGTGGTTCCGAACCTGGGGGTAATTACCCCCGCGGGGGTAAATCACCCTTTTTCTGGGGGTAACGAAGTACCTGATATTTGAAACGTAATAAACACCCGTAGGTACACCGTAGTAAGTACCGCGCTCGTGGCATTTCTTTGTAGGTGCCGTCGCGTCATCCTCATGTAAGATAGATGTCCAATTTGTGATTAATAAAGATATTTGTATTTGATTGTATTGGTAACATTTTAAGGTCGGGTTAAATTCGGTTTTCTTAATAGGACATATGGGTAACAATATTGAAAAGGTTAAGAACCACTGCTCTAAAGCATTAAGGTTCGAGAAAGATTGGAAATATTTGACAGTTTTGTGTAGTTTGACCTGCTGGCGTCTGTACGTGACTGTGATCTTTGTTTTCTTTGTGATAAGGTTGCTATTAGGTTGCCGCTTCGGTTGTTGTCAGAGGTAAAATAACTGTAGTGCTATTCTGTAAAAATCTCACAGTGAAAATGTAGGTAAAGTGAGTTTTAAGTCAATAATGTCAGTCCCTAGCATTAGGTGAAATGAAACTGAAATGAACTGAATGAAACTGAGCGCGAAATGATCTGTTTTCGCGGTGAAATTTTTACAGAATCGACCAACTGTAGTTGTGTTTCTGGTCTACATTGTATTTCTACTGTGGTTAAAGGATTAGGCTATGTACTCATATGACGAATACATTTTACGATGAGATATGATTTAGTTGTATCTCAAAAAGGACCCTTTACCTGAGGGCGGATAAGTACTGAATATACTGTGAGGGATAATTAGGTTCTGAGCTGTCTGTCTCTAAGTGGGATTTGAAATAATGTGGGGATGGATTACTTACAGTGCTATTTTACTGTTCCTTTTGTTTTTGGGCGTTCAGTACTGTAGAGCCTAGTTGAAACCTTACGTTGAACCTGGTTGGTTAGAAAATATCTGGCAGCATTCGAGCCTTCAATCTAAAAAGAATAGTTTCATAGCTTACGTCTTGAGAAATATTAGTGTATAGTCTATGGTCTTGAGACTTGGTTGTTAAGCGTGTTGATGTCAACAAGTTTCTAATCTATACATATAATAAAACAGTAAAAAAACTGTGTCTGTACATTGAATATATTAAAAAAAAAACAATTGAGGGGGGTTTAGAAACAGTAATAGAGCACGAATCCAAAAAAAAAATGTTGTCTGTTTGTCTGTTTGTCTGTTTGTCTGTATGTCTGTTTGTCTGTTTGTCTGTTTGTCTGTTTGTCTGTTTGTTTGTACACGCTAATCTTCGGAACTACTGGACGGATTGGAATGATTTTTTTTTTGTTGTATAGGTATTAAGTCTGGGCAACATATAGGCTATAATTTATCTTGGAAACTTGAACACCTGATGCAGAACCGCAACAGACCAGCTAAACTATAAGAGATACAAAAATGATACCTTAGCAAAAATTGTTCCACGTGATTAGCATTTTCTGTTGAGAGAATAAATTTGAAGATCTGGAACACCTGATGTGGAACTCCAAGAGCCCAGCCACACTGTAACATATATAGGAATACGTCTTAGCAAAAGTTGTTCAGCCTTATGAGCACTCTCTGTTGACGTATAAAAATTGAAGATCTGGAACACCTGTTGTGGAACTCCAAGAGCCTAGCTACACCATAACACATATAAGAATGACGTCTTAGCAAAAGTTGTTCAGCCTGATGAGCACTCTCTGTTGACGTATAAAAATTGAACATCTGGAACACCTGTTGTGAAACTCCAAGAGCCTAGCTACACCATAACATATATAGGAATGACGTCTTAGCAAAAGTAGTTCGGTCTGATAGGCATTTCCTGTTGACTTATAAAAATCGAAGATCTGGAACACCTGTTGTGGTACTCCAAGAGCCTAGCTACACCATAACACATATAGGAATAACGTCTTAGCACAAGTTGTTCAATCTGATAAGAACTCTCTGTTGACTTATAAAAATCGAAGATCTGGAACACCTGTTGTGGAACTCCAAGAGCCTAGCTACACTATAACATATATAGGAATGACGTCTAAGCAAAAGTTGTTCGGTCTGATGGGCATTTCCTGTTGACTTATAAAACTCGAAGATCTGGTACACCTTTTGTGGAACTCCAAGAGCCTAGCTACACCATAACACATATAAGAATGACGTCTTAGCGAAAGTTGTTCAGCCTGATGAGCACTCTCTGTTGACTTATAAAAATCGAAGATCTGGAACACCTGTTGTGGAACTCCAAGAGCCTAGCTACAACATAACACATAGGAATGACGTCTTTGACGTCTTTGTTGTTCAATCTGATGGGCATTTCCTGTTGACTTATAAAAATCGAAGATCAGAAACATCTGATGTGGAAATCAAAGCTATCACTAATTTTACTGTGTAATTATAGAATAACATAAACTGGGAGTACCTGCACGCGTTGAAGGCGGTAACAGTTTAGGACTGATTTTTGATGACGATGGTATATCATTGAAAATTTGACTCTACTGGCCAAAACTCCTATTTATTTTTTTATTTTATCGTATGAATTTACCTTCGGGCTTATGTTGTTTGAGTGTTTAATTTCCTTTTCCATTTATCTTCGTGACACGGTAGCCTACCCGGTAACGCAGGGGAGCAGTCATTTTAATTTAGATTTTTATTGATCAGGTATCTTCACTATAAAACTATGACCATGCCTACAAAGAGGTCAAATCTTTCCCAATGTTCCAAGAGAGCTAAAAGATTGAGGATCATAAGATCCCAAGAATCTACCGAAGAGCGTCAGGAGAGACTTGATGCTGTTCGAGAAGATTAGGCTGCAACTCGCTCCGTGGAAACCTCTTCGGGTCGCGAAGCACGCCTGCGTTCTCAGCGTATTCATTAGGTCTCTAAAGACCAGTGAAGAATATGATGCGCGACTGACCGCTGATCGTGAACGTCATGTATTGTCTCGCGAGTCAGAGACGTTCACGGAAAGAGAATTACGCTTGAGTTCCAAGCGTATCTACGCATCGACTTCTAGGTCTCTAGAGACAAGTGGGGCACGTGATGTGCGACTGACCGCTGATCGTGAACGTCATGTATTGTCTCGCGAGTCGGAGACGTTCACGGATAGAGAATTGTGCTTGAGTTCCAACCGTATCTACGCATTGACTTCTAGGTCTCTAGAGACAAGTGGGGAATATAAAAATGCGGTTACCAAAATGAAAACGATGACAATTGGACTGTACTGTTGGAATGAAATAAAACTAAAGCTCAGTGTGATAAAAGATTTAAATGGGAAAAATGATAAAAAATAACATTAATGGCGACCCTGTTGTCGCTGGCATTATAAGCGACAGGGTCCGCGTACGAAGTCGCGGGCAGAAGCTAGTAATTAAATAAATGTTGTTATACGATAAATCCCCTTTATTAATCGTATTGCGAGCACTTCTCTATTGTGCGACTGAGAGGATCCCTCTGGGTTCTTACAGTACTCATAGGATGTCAATGGGTCCCTATTATAAAGCTACGCGAACCATCTGTCTGTCTGTCATAGGGCTGTATCTTTTACTGTAACAGGGGGATACTTCAAATTTTCCCGTTTAAGATAAATCTGTTTTATTTACAAGCTCATACTAAGTAAAGTGGCTAACTGCAGTCCAAATCGCATACAGCTGGTTCCGTACAACCGTGCAATATTTAGCACGACATAAATATATATTTTTTTCTTTATGTTAAAAAAAATCGTTTCTTATACCTTCTAAAAATTTTAACTTTATTTTAATTTTATTATTTGTTGTAACCATAGTATTACACACTCTCTCTCTATCAAATGTGGGTTGCCTTCTATAGACACCTCTGTTTAACCTTTCGGGTATATAGGCGTAATGGTATGTTGTTTATAAGAGGTGGGAAAAAGTTGATACTTTTAATACCCTATTATTTAATTTTTAATGGTGGGAAATCATCAAGTCACTTATCCCGCTCTGGGTGGAGCGGAAGAGAGTGTCAGACTCTTACTGACTAAAACCCATCCATGTTCCTTCCTTAGCCCTTTATTTTCCAGGGTAGCCATTACGCTTGCGGACAATCCCGCTTGACTTTTGTATACCCTGAGGGTAATATCATCAGCTTATAATCTGCCCACTGGAACACAGTTATCTGTGAGAGCCCTGAGGGTGTTTCCTTTATGCAACTTACAATCTCCCAAGTTACACTTACACACCATAACTTTATTTCCTACGTAATCAGTTTAGAAGTTATTGCGAGTAAGTACACAAGTTAGAACACTAAAACTGAGAACTTGCCACCATATTCCTTGTAAATATCTTTGGTACGTGACTTAGTATGGTTAGTGGTAGATTTGTTAGCGCTTGTGCAAACGTAAGTATGCGTTGTGGTGAAATATTTTTGTACATACGGAGATATTTTGTTTTATTCGTGGTAATTTGCGGGGAGTTGCCCGCTTACGCCTTATTCATTGAGCAAACGTAGCTATTTCTCATGATAAACATTTGAAACTATTTCCCAAAGAGCTGAAAATAATAAACGATTCTACATTTTACTAAAATTGTGGTGGGTAATTATTTGACAGCTCACTTCACGCTCACTTCACCTAAAAGAACTTTAACGTGCTCAAAATAAAAGTCAAAACACAATAATTGGTTCGAAAGTTTTAAGGCGTTAACTTTTTGTAATAAGACAATTTAAGTTTGTTATTTTTATTAATTATTAATGAACAAATGTTAGGTACGATTTCACTGTTGAAAAATTCACCGTAAATCCATTCGTTCTCGCACAAAATAACAGTTCCTTAGCTACCTTATACTGTCCCGCTCGAGAGGAAAAGCTTCTCCCAAGCCCTTCTGAGGTACTTTTATCCCTTTTACCGTTCGTAATAAGAAGATAACATAACTATTTCCTCATCACCCGATCGTTGACCCCCCCAGACCATGGCGCAGTATTTTAGCGTTGTCAGATAAAATACTTTCGAACAAAAACACATCATTGCGACTCCACTTAGTGTCGGGCACACGACCACAAACCTGACACTTTATGCGTTACTGGGATCACGTACGCTTCTATTATATTCACATTACTAAAAAGCAAAGCTGAGGGTACATGGACAAAAGAGGCAGTCTTTATTCCGTGGGAGCGTACCTTTACGGTGAACCTTCATGTTGATATAATGGAAAGATATCAGATATTTTTTCTTTTGTGTGGTCTTCTATTCCAAATTTGAATAAATAATAACGCTGATGACATACAACTGTTTCTGTTGAATAAAGCCTAATATAGACGGTGCAATTTAATTGCCTGTAACATAGGAGCGATCAGTTGTTGTAACAATAATAGACGATGAACAGGCAATAAACTAGCATCTTTAGTGTAAAATTATTATAATAATAAGTCAATAAAAATTTAGGACAAGAGCTATAATTACACTGTAAAAATAGATGTTAGTTGGAAAATAAATAAAACAACATTACACCTGCCCCACCTGGTCCTTCCTTTTTGTGTAGTTAGTGACTAACTTGGTGTCAGAGTTTTTATGCTGCCCTGCTTTATGGGCCTCTGACATAGCTTCACATGCTGTTGAGAAATATCTCTCAGGCATGCTGGTTTCCTCACGATGTTTTCATTCACCGATTTTTAAGCAAGTGATAATTATACAATACGCACATGAATCCGTAAAATCAGAGGTGCGTGCCTTGGGTTAGAACTCGAGACCTGTGACTTGGCAGTCCGACGGTCATACCACTAGGCTATCAATGCTGTACGCCCCCCTGCTGGAGTGTCCGAAGTGCCCGCTCACCTGCACCTCGGAAGACCTAAAGAATTCCAGTGATGCCGCGATCAATGTGGCAACCTACTAGGCGCATTCAATATAACATCCGAAATAGTTCAGCTAGTTTTCCATCGACACGAAAACGATAATAAGACATCACACCTATAATCCTTGAAGGGTTATGCAGGGGTACACCGACCGATCAGGACCAGGCCCGTGCCGGACGGCGCGTACGTGTTTCACGCGCGCCGCAAATAGATGTCAGCATTTGAAGGGGCCCATTAGGGCCGAAGCCTGCCGGGTAAGCGGGATTGTCCGAAAGGGTTACTCTACCCCGGAACATAAAGGTCTAAGGCAGGATCATGGATGGGTTTAAGTCAGTAAGAATCTGCCACTACCTTCCGTTCCACCCAGAGCGGGAGGAGTCATTTGACGAATTCCCACCCTCAAAAAAAAGCAGGGGGCCTAATTAAATAGTACACCCACATTTCGCCAGATACGCAAATACAATAATAACATAAATTGTTGAGAAACACAGAAGAATATTATCATGTTTACTTATTACAATAATCTATGTTAAAACTTGATAAATACCACAATTTAATTTTTAACAGTGACCTAAACAAACACAATAAACTTTACAAATTGAGTAACTATCACCAAATATGACAACCCTCTAAAGCGTATAATAATGGCGATTATAACGAACTAAAACCACATGAAACTGATCACGAGCAACACCTCTCTATAAATATTTATAAAGCTACATAAATATGTATGTGATCGTTAAGCGCAGACCTCGCATAATACACTGTGTTCCCTGAAAATTAATACAGGGTGGGTTCCACCGTTACGAGATATAATATGATATGTGAATTTCAAATTAAATAGCCAATTTATACGGTAGTGAAAAAAATTACTGGATTATGGTTTAATTTTCATTTTGAAGTGATTGAAGGGGAATGGAAAATGTGATTTTTGAGATAAAATGTTGATTTTCTTTTTTATGCTTTTCTGTTATGGTTCAAGATGGTTGGTCGTAGTGAATAAATTACTTGTGCTTTTCAGTTTTTGGCAATCAAATTCATTGCTGGCCTCGTTGGTCTAGTGGTCGCAAACACTACTATTAAGCAAGAGGTCGTGGGTTAAATTCTCGGGTCAGGTAAAGTGTTATTAGGTTTTCCATCAGAAATTTCTAAGTAAGCGCCCGGGATTTGGATTTATGCTCAGTTCTCGTGGCTAAGTACTAACAGCCGCACAGGTCGATCCGTCAGGTTAAGCTACGCTTGCCGGGGTTGGTCGTGGATGGGTGACCATCTTTACATACCGAGAGTCCTCCGTGCCTCGGAAAGCACGTTAAACCGTTGGTCCCGGCTGTCATTTGTGCATCTGACAGTCGTTACGGGTCGTCAGAAACCCGAAAATCTGACTGCCAGTCTTACCAAGGGGTATCGTTTTACCCAGTTACTGGGTTGTGGAGGTCAGATACGTAGTCGCTCCATGTAAAATACTTGAAGCCAACCCCACCATAGTTGGAAAAAAGCTAGGCAGATGATGATTACAATAGATTCGCCCCTATTTCATGGGACTTAAACATAGTTGGCGGAATATGGGTGTACTGTAGGTACGTATACCTCAGCCCAACCCTACAGGGAGACAAGGCGTGATGTTATGTAAATCATGGCTAAAGGATAAAGTTTGTAGAACTACTAGAATTAATGTGGTCCAACTTGAAGTTTTTGGTGTGCAATTGCTAGCCGGAGGTAAGAATCTGTGATGATCTGCGTAACCTGTTTTAGTCTGGTACAATTGCCTATTTCACACGGTCAAAAATAAAATATGAAATCACATAAACAAAAGACACCTTGTCTTAAAAACTTCCATCACCGTAAAGATATTAAATATTGCGCGAGTATAATTATAATTGTATAATTGAATTTAATGTTAATAATTAAGTATTCCATCTGATACCAAAAATCTATGACATCACATTTTAATATTTAATACAAATCACGTACAACATCCGCGTTTTGACAGCCCATAAAAAGTAACGTTATTGACTGCCCTATTAAATACCCAATTGATGGCCGCCTCACTAAACAGTGTCCTCACAGGCACAGAAAATACATAGAAACAAAAAACAGAAACAGAATATAATAAAATTAGAAAATTAAAGCAAAAATAAAAATAAATAATAATAAAAACAAGGACCTGTGTGAGGCCGAAAAGGCTATCTTAACATAATGCTGCGATATTTAAGAAAAAATAAATGCCGCAGCGGTGGTCTCTGATAGGGGGATAGATGTAGTAAACACAGCTTTGTCTTAAAAGAGTCCTAGACAGTCCGCTGACCAGGGCGTGCATGGTGGACGACAAGACAGCAGCTCATGAGCTATTAAACTGCCCGGTGATCGCTACAGACAGGGCAAAGTACTTCGGTTACCCAGATACCATGCGTGAGATTGTCAGTAACACTAAGGGGTCATCGCTGGCCTTCGTAAACGAGCTGATGTGGATCGAATTATCGATCCCCCCACCTCGTATAATATATCTGTCTTTTATGTCCATATTACAAAACCTCATTTAATACATTGCTTTTTTTTGTGGCTGGGAAATCATCAAATGACGCATCCCGCTCTGGGTGGAGCGGAAGGAGATGTCAGACTCTTACTGACTAAAACCCATCCATGTTCTTTCCTTATCCCTTCATGATCCGGGGTAGCGGTAACCCTTTCGGACAATCCCGCTTACCCGGCAGGCTTCTGCCCTTCAAATGCTGACAACGAGTGAGGCAGTGGCAAGGTGACATGATACGTACTCAATTTAACTTATTTTTAACATTCTTTCTACGCTGAATAAGCATCTCCGTGGCAATGTTCCGACCCAGCCTGTGTAATAATACATCTGATTACGTAAATTATTCGGAATACATTAGGTTGAGGCGCGGCTTAAGCAGTTCCAATTTACATCACATTGGTACTAAATGTTGTAGCTCTTAAAAGACAATATTGTTTTTGGTCTTCTTCTTTTCGTGTGGTTAGTAACTAACCTGGTGTCAGAGTTTTTAAACTGCCCATGGGCCTCTGACTGAGCTTCACATGCTGCATTGCATTGCTTGCATTGTTTTTGGTGGTATTGTTTTACTTCTGGTCTCGTGTCTAAAGAGGGTCTCGTGGCTACGTGATAACAGCAGTCAAGCTATGCTTTCCACGGTCAGTTCGTGGATGGGTGACCAGACATTGTTTGCATATCGAGACCCCTCCGTGCCGTAGGAAACACGACTGTCTTTATATATTTGATAGACGTTCTTCGTAGTTAGGAGTGTAAGTCTAACAACTAATCTTTACACGGGGTATCGTATTATCCAGTTACTGGATTGTGGAGGTCAGAAAGGCAATTGCTTCATGTAAACAACTGGTATTTAACTGCATGCGGTTAGACTGAAAGCCAACCCTAGCATAGTGCATAGTTGGGAAAAAGCTAGGTAGCTTACATTTTTGTATTACTTTTAAGCATGTTTTTAAAACAGAAAGAACTTATTTACTTTTTTATCGTTAACATTATTAATGATAGCACTCTAAGAGCGTTCAACCTTTATGGTTTCTATTTTCTCGATCGAGTTTGTAACTTAGGGCTGATTTCACCGATGTAAATGAACGCGATCAACACATCTAAACCGAGTTGTCACTGTCATAAATCTTAGAGAATATTGACACTAGCAGCTGTTTAATGCGGGTTATGGATGCTGATCGCGTTTATTTACATTGGTTAAATAGGTCCTTTAATATACTAGAACTAAAAACTACTTCAAGGTATTCTTCCATCTTCATCTATCTGTTCTCATCCATCTTTAAGATCAGCACAGTGCGTTGCGTTGATTTGTTTCATAGGTTGATTCATCTCTATAATATGCCAACTACCTCGTTGGTCACGTGGTCGCAAACACGATTGCTGAGCGTGGGGTCCTGTGTTTGATTCACAGGTCGAGCAATGATGTTGGAGTTTTGCACAATAATGATTACAAAATAATTCATCAATTTCATCATTGTTCATGTAAAAATACCCTCACGTGAAATATGACAACGTTGCGTTTTTTTACCAATAAATATGAATCATTACTTTGAATGAAAATGATTAACTCGTATTTTGTTAAACTAAATTAACTCTATGATTGAAGTTATCGTCGAAACTATGTATTTTTACTTAAAACATATAACCTTAGAGTTTTGAGTAATCATAACGAACACGTTGCATATAATCAGTAGCTGGAACAAAACAATATCAGGTGGTGGCAAGTTTTTGATAAACGAGCTGTCTTACATCACTACATAGTATAAATCAAAGTCGCTTTCTCTGTCCCTATATCCCTATGTATGCTTAAATCTTTAAAACTACGCAACGGATTTTGATGCGGTTTTTTTAATAGACAGAGTGATTGAAGAGGAAGGTTTATGTATATAATTTGTCGACATATTATGCGGGCGAAGCCGCGGGTGGAAGCTAGTATTGTAATAATACACTAGCTACCTCTCCCGTAGAAAACACAGCGTCATTACACAAGAAATTCATAACATTTTTACTCAAATAGACGTTTTTAAAACTATATTTCCTCACTTCAAATGCAATGAGGTCTTAAATAACTCCCTCTCAAACGAAACGAGTACATTTTTGCAGACAGTCGGCGATGCAGGCAAATTAGAATTGCAAAGTTATAGCGGGTAATGGAAACATCTTCTTGAAGTCCGGTGTAGTGTGAAAGCGACCAATGATTTGGAAAATTAATCTCGGATGCACTAGGAATGGAGAAATGGGGGGGGGATGTTGGAGAAACTGAGGAAGAAGGGACGGAGAATCGAAGAAATCGGGGAGCCTCTGCTAGACCGGTGATATCTTAAAAAGATTCTTGTTTTGTTTTCTTTTATTTTAATAGTTTTTATTTTTATTTGAATCGGTTTGTGATATTTTTAAGAACGGTTTTCTTTCACGGTTTTCTATTTACAGGAAGTATTATATTTAAGACGGTGAAGAGTTCATTTTCCTAGTGCAAGTGATAGCACTAGACTAGTAACAGTAACCTTTCATAGCAGTATTGTTTCAATATTACTTCAGTGTGAGTATGCGATGGAGATAGAGGATGTATTCCAACTCATTCCCACTGTGAAGTAATATAAAAATAATAAATACAGCTTCAAGTGTAGTGGTTAGCCCACAGATGTGTTGACTTTTACCGAGTTTATTTCTATTTTAGATGTTACGTTCTTTTTTAGAAAAACCAGAGACAATATCAGTCATCTGACCAAAGTACCCATTTTGTGATAACATCCTATCCTCCTATCCAACAACTTTCAACACAGAAATGTCTGTAAACAAATCTACTAATTGATTAAAAATAACGCCAGCAACCCTCACGTACTGAGCGTAAACTCCATTTCAATATGGCCGCTAAACTCGGAGCCTAAAACTTTTTAATACAAAATACACGCACATATAAATTACAATAAAACGAGAAATTCACTTAATATCCCACTAGGGAGGACCGGCAGCCTAAACATAACATAACTCTAAACTAGTGTGGTTTCAGAGAGCCTATGTTAACGATCTGTTTTAGCTATGAATTTATTATCATATTTAGGATTTAGAATCTAAGAGCTGGGTTTAGGGAATCTCTTTTGCTTTATATTTACTATATATGGTCTAGCTTAAGCCGTATAAAGACATTACGCCTTTTTTATCACCAAAATAGATAAAGACTATAGAACGCGATTTGCGACGATTCTCAAGTCCGATTTACACGGTGCAATTACAATTGCATCGTGTAAATCGGACTTGTGTTGGCAAGAAAAGGCTTGCATCATCCAGATGGTACAACTTTTATTGTTACTTCAACTTCTATATACCACATGCAATTAACCCATTAGATGTTCTTCTATTAGAAACCGTTTGCTTATGAGAGCTCAACGATTTACGGTTATATTATTTTATTGTCGTTTCGAGACAATTTTTCTTATTAGTGTCGGTTCTTATTAACCCATAGGGGGTTTCATACGTCCTCCTTTAGCTGTTCCCAAGAATGTTTAAGAATGTTTTCTAGACATACATGCCTGCTTCTCATAGTTATAGGCAGAAACCATAGAACGTCACCTGCAATGATCCTTTCATTATCATTTGTTTCAAGAACTTCTTTCATTTCTTCGATCAGCATCAGAATTTTAGCTCATCTACGACCATCTCTTTCAGTATTTTGGTTTGTCCACTTCCACTTGAGAACAGCTTCCGATTTTATTATTTTATGCATGAAATTTATGAGCCAAAATATCTAGTCCACTACACTCCACATACCAGTCAATCGTAAAGAATAGACAATTTACCATTTTCGTCTCTTTTCGGTAATTTTGTACGGATCCTTTGTTCAGTGAGCGAGTTATAAAGGCAGGGCTACACGGCGATACGTCCCAACAACGGACGAGCAATTCAACACCCTACAGAATGTGCATTAATTGGTTTTATCCAGTTTTATCATTTTTGCAAGCGCTTCGTTGAAAGTAATTTTGAGAGAATCGTAACACAAAGCCAGTCTGGTACGTTTATTAATATTTTAAGTAAAACAAGCTTCTAAAATTGTCTCCTTCTCTCAAAAAATTAATTTGATTATAGGAATATTTCGAAGAACACAACAAAATAATATTATTAGAAATATTTAATCAATCTTCTTTGATAACTCTTTGACAAAGACAAAAGATGTGACCCATATAATTTTTTAGGTACGTAAAATAAGTTCCAAATTCAATTTCTCATTGAAAAACGAAAAATACTTATAATGTTCAAGGTTTATTGGAATCCAAACATTTAAAGCAGCTTTTCCCAAAGTTGGCGATAACGCCTCCTTGTAGACGCAGCAGGCCCAAATGGGGGGCACTAAGAGACCCAGAAACAAAATGGCGGCGTTGTATAGAGGCTTAGGGGGCGATTTATAAGCGGGATTGTCCGAAAGGGTTACCGCTACCCCGGAACATAAAGGGCTACGGAAGGAACATGGATGGGTTTTAGTCAGTAAGAGTCTGACACTCCCTTCCGCTCCACCCAGAGCGGGAGCAGTCATTGGATGATTTCCCAGCCTTAAAAAAAAAAAAAAAGGGGGCGATTTATAATTTTATCTAGATAGTGGTTTTTAAGTTGGTGGTAAGTAATAAAATAGGGGCGCTAAAAATAATTTAAAAAGTGGGCAGTAGGCAAAATATGTTTGGGAACCCCTGAATTTTAAAGGAACATTTCGTCCTTGTCTCATCTTGACACATTATAAGACCTCGACGTACAGACACCAGCACATCAAGCTATCCCTAACTGTCTAATTTTCTCAATTTAAAAAGAACCTTATGTCATTGCAATAAAGTTGAAATACTATCAAAGAAATTTGACAGATTGTGGTAACTTGATGTGCTGGCCTCTGTACCTTTAACATCTCTTATAATATAAATGAAATCTTCTTTCTTTTTCGTGTGGTTAGTGACTAACCAGGTGTCAGAGTTTTATTGCTGCCCATGGGCCTGTGACTTAGCTTCACATACTGTTGAGAAATATCTCTCAGGCATGCCGGTTTCCTCACGATAAAAGAAATGAGATGCAACTATCCAGTTGCCTCCATCTCCCCATCTGAACAAAACGTATCCCTCAGATATTAAGGCCACTGAATAAATGAATAAAATTTTACGTGTGTACGAGCCGGTATTATGTGCCATGATAGGGCACAATTCAATTCCGTTATGACTGACAGATGGAAAGGGTACCGATATCAAATTAGGACGTGTTCCGATTTTGGGTGGGCTTGTTGTAGTCTTGGGTGTATTGTGCACTTGTGCAGTATGGGCGAAGTTATCATCATCTGCCTAGCCTTTTCCCAACTATGTTGGGGTCGGCTTCCAGTCTAACCGGGTGCAGCTGAATACCAGTATTTTACATGGAGCGACTGCCTATCTGACCTCCACAAATCAGTAACTGGGCAATACGATGCCACTTGGTAAGACTGGCTGTCAGATTTTCGGGCTTCAGACGACCCGTAACGACTGTCAAAGATGCTCAACTGACAGCCGGGACCAACGGCTTAACGTGCTTTCCGAAGCACGAAGGAGTCTCGGTACGTAAAGATGGTCACCCATCCATGGCTAATCCCTGGTAAGCGTAGTGCGGCTATTAGTACTTAGCCACGAGCTTCTCAGTATGGGTGAAGTAAGTACGTAAATACGTATGACTGAAAGTCTAAATTTGACTAGCTTCAGTAAATACTAACTGTAAAGCTTTTCAAGCTCCATTTACACAATGTTAGATTCTTGCCTTTAGTAAAAAGGACCACTCTTGAATCAATAAAATTTATACTGTTTAATTAGTGCTCAGTTATTTTGAGTACAATTAAGATTGTGTAACTTTTAATTAATTGTGAGAAGACTTATACCCTAGTACTTTGTTGTGTCTAGTCTATTCATTAATTTGTCTTTAGTACAAATTACTAACAAGTAACAATAGTGTTTTAAGTGCAAACCTGTTACTAACAATTTATGGATCTCGTAGTTACCAGATTTTTTGTTTATTTCTTTTGATGTTGCTTCATCTTTCTTTTTTTGGTGTCTGTCGTTTATGGTGCCCATGGGCAATTTGATTTGAAATATTTCAATCTCACGTTATACCAATCTCACTAGACAAAAATATTTGACTTTGTATCTCTTTTATTCATTCATAAATTTTATTACCAAATCAGTATGAAAATGTTATTCTCGTATGCGTCATAGCGTTCGCAAACAATGTTATGTATATAAACCAGACTGTCGTCTTATTTTTAAACGGTCTTATGTAACAATATTGAACAGTGAACCTGTCTGTAAACAATACAGATGGTTCTGACATCGACGGGAAAATATGTACTGTATATTATGTTATATAATTTACTAGCTTCCGCCCGCGGCTTCGCCCGCAAAATATGTTGACAAATTATACACATAAACGTTCCTCTTTAATCACTCTATCTATTAAAAAAAATCCATCCGCATCAAAATCCGTTGCGTAGTTTTAAAGATTTAAGCATTACATAGGGATATAGGGACAGAGAAAGCGACTTTGTTTTATACTATGTAGTGATAGTGTGTTATGTAATTCTCTAAAATTGTCTAATCAAACAATATCTGAGGGTTCTCCTTGATGTCAGTAACAGTGTTACGCGAACACGGAAGTAATAAATTATTATTATTTTTGATTTTGGAAACTTTACATGGAATTGTATTTAAGAATGAAAAAAAAATAATCTGCCTAGCCTTTTCTCAAGTATATTGGGGTCGGCTTCCAGTCTAACCGGTTGCAGCTGAGTGCCAGTATTTTACGTGGCAACTGCCTATTTGACCTCCACAACCCAGTAACTGGGTAATACAAAAACCACTTTTTTTGAGGGTAGGAAATCATCAAATGACCCCTCCCGCTCTGGGTGGAGCGGAAGGGAGTGTCAGACTCTTATTGACTAAAACCTATCCATGTTTTTTAAATATCTTACTATGAAAAATCTGTACATGGATTTTGAGTGTTGATGTATTTTGTTTACTGCTAAACCCGCAGTTTGCCAAAATATGAAATACAGGTGCATATACAAACAAATGGGGCTGACTGCACTATTGAAACAGTCATGTTTACGTTTAAAGTAGGTTAAACACATATACGGAACATGGATGGGTTTTGGTCAGAAAGAGTCTGACACTCCCTTCCGCTCCACCCAGAGCGGGAGCAGTCATTGGATGATTTCCCAGCCTTAAAAAAAAAAAAGGGTGAAATTGAATTCGGCAATATTTTAAGGGATCATTATACTCATCATTATGAACAACTTTTAGTATGGGAACACACCTGAAATCGCGAATAAAAATCAGCTGTTCCCTAAATTTTGACGAGTTATGCGAGCATAATGTATGGAACAGCCGTTTTTTTTTGCGATTTCAACTTTGTCTAAACTTACGCCTTTCCCGTGGGGAAGGCAGTAACTACAGAACTCCTTAAATACTCCTTTTGCTTTGTTAACGTTCATACGTTTGGTCTTACACACACGACGGTTGCGAGGTCAGACCTTTGCCAATAAATAAAAGTTTCACAAATATAACAAAAAAAAAAATATCTTCAAAAAATCTTTGACATTGAAACCCGACACTTAGAAAAATTCTAACAAACATGTACAAATATTTTTATAACCTTTTTAGTTACCGGAAAAGGAAATTAAAAATTGAGCAAAAGGCACTTTCGCTAACAAAAATCACGCCTCTTGAACACTGTCTATAATTAAACAATTTTCAAGTCTACAAGAGACGACCGTTAATATAAAAGTAGGAAGCATAAATAAAGCTTAGGTTCCACCGTCGACTAGTGCCTCGAGTACGGTGACAAGGCAAAGCCTGTTTAATACCACACCGGTCGTAGTTAAAAGCCCCTTTCGATACGAAGATGTAGTTCAAAGTGTTTTAAAAGATAATGTTATGCATTTTACGCTGGGGTTGTTTTAATTTTGTAGAAAGGTTAGGTGTTTTAGGTGGAAGTTGCAGTCGGATTTTATGTTAATGCTTTTAACTATATGCTATTTGTTTTATAAATAAAGTGAAACATTTTGTAAGCTAAAGCTCAATTGGTAAGAAATAAAAATACTTGTCACTGTGTCATTTAGTTTACGTAAAATTTTCTTGCTGGAAACTTCAAACAATTTCTGGAAAGTATGGTGCCATGAAAGTATGGCATCATGGCCACCTTAATTGTGTGCGAAATTTGAATGAATAAAAACAATCAAGTACAACTAAAAAAAATTGTTACACTACAATAGAAATACCTGCACAAACGGGTGCTGACAACAATACGACAACAAATTAGACTGTGTAATTCTAATACCGTCCCCAACCTGCATACCAAAATTCAACTAAATATATCCAATAGTTTAGTCACTATAGCTAGTCAAAGATTAGCAAAACCCATAGTCAAACCGTCACTGGTATTTAGTTTGTTTGAAAAATCACTTTTTTTTATTTCGATGTTAGGATTTGTTTAATATTTCCAAAATGCTCCTATGTATAAGTGTTGTTAGTGTTTTTATTCATTGTCGCATTGTCATCACCATATTGTATAATCCTATAATCAAATCACGGACATTCGAACGAAATTACACGAGCAAACATATTATGTATCTATGAACATGTTAACATTACAAAATAGGTCGTTGCAGCACATATTTCACAAACACTGAATTCTACCAATAATGCGCTATTTGCGGTTGGCTGGCCACAGCAAATCCCTTGCGAGGCGCAAATTTATACGTCATCAAAGCCCCTACATACTGTGAGCCGCTAGGCGAGACACGCTCGTATACTCCTAGCTTTATATTTGAGAACTAAAATATTTGGGATTATGTTGCTCATTTTATTCTTGCTATTTTTGCTTAGCTTTTTATTTTAGTTGACATTTGGTCTTGATGGACATTATTAGATCTAAAATTACAATACCATTGTATTATCTTCCTGATATTTAAACTCAAACTCAAAGCATTTATTTCAAATAAACCAATTACAGGCACTTTTGAATTGTCAAGGGATCGGTCAGTCAGATAGATGAAGCTAGTTGCCCATTCCAATAGGTACCTATGGAGAAGAACGGGCAAGAAACTCCATGGACACTCTTTTAAATCAAAATATGGTTTCAAAATCTGAGTTACATCATTCATGTTCAAATATACATGTGAGATCGATGCGGAACGTATGAAGCGTCCATAATTACAAGATTTAAATAAAAACAATTCACAATTAAATTAAATTTTAAAAGAACCGCGGCTGTTAAGATATGACCAGTCCCTACCGACGGCGCCCGTTCACGAACGTGACGCATAGATTATGTTCTCAGTTAAACATAGTACAACTAATTAGACCATTACAAAGACCACCTATTAAAATTACCTTCTCATAAATCAACTTTTACGATACCCATGAGGCGAGACTAGCCGTAACCGGACCAGCTATAGCCGTAACCAGCCACGCCCTATCACCACACTCATCCCGACCATGGGCACGTGTCCCACCGCCGACGATAAGCCTGAAGTAAGTGGAGCTAGCGCGCGACGTCGATGATTGATTAGATGCTGGTATGCGCATGCGAGTGTTCTTCCCACCAATCGAACGTCACTGAGCAAGTACTCGCCTTTTTTTTTTAAGGCTGGAAAATGATCCAATGACTTCGCCCGTTCCGGGTGGAGCGGAAGGGAGTGTCAGACTCTTACTGACTAAAAGCCATCCATGTTCCTTCCGTAGCCCTTTATGTTCCGGGGTAGCGGTAATCCTTTCGGACAATCCCGCTTAAGCAAGTACTCCCCTGCGATGTGAATATGAACAATCATCGATCAACTATTAAAATACTAGCTTTTGGCCGCGTTATTTTAGAATTTGAAAATCAATTCGTGTTTTACAGACGCCAGCACATCAAGCTATCCCTAACTGTCAAATTTTCTCAATTAAAAATGAACCTATATCTTTGCAATAAAGTATAAATACTATCACAGAAATTTGACAGATTGTGGTAACTTGATGTGCTGGCCTCTGTACTCTTCTTGTTGCTTGGCTGTTGCTCAGAATGGAACGTACACGTGGCGCCATCTATTATCGTAACAAAGTTATTGTTGACACCTGTCAATAATAATGTAAAATTTCAGGATGATTGGTTCAGTGGTTTGGGCGTGAAAAGGTGACAAACAAAGTAGCTCGTCTTTTAAGAATATTATTAGTAAGGAAAAGTTATCAAGTAATCGAATCGTTACGTTTCATGAGCTAGAAATCGTTGATCGCTCCTCGCCAGTGCCAGGTCAGGTGCCTAATACAACAACAAAAACAAACATAACATATCACACATTTGCATAATACCATCTATCAACCGACATTGACCGCTTACCCGAATCGGGAACGGTAATAAATACCGCGAAAGGTTCCGTACATCACAATGTATGGCCGTTGGAGATCGATAGCCCAACGCAAGGCTTTTTTCATTTTCGTGCCGTTGACTGACGCAAAAAAAGATTGGACTAACTTTTTTAGTGTTAGGCTGGTCAGTTTTTTTTCATTTCAATCAGAAACGGGGATTTGAAAAGTGATTTTGTTTTTATTTATGGGTATTTCCAAAAGAAGTAGAATTCAGGCAGTATTTTGAAATGTAATAGGGATGATGCCTAGGTAAATTAAAAGAAATTATATTTAGTCCGTCAATCAGATAAAAAAAAATATTTGACACGTATTTTTTTGCTATAAAATATTAATATAAAATGACTAAGATAAAACGCATCAAACTTGGGGAGTGGGGCGCGCTACATCACAAGTAAATATAAAAACTACACACTTGTGACGTCATGCCACATTTTAATTTAATATATAGACGTAATCTTTGGATTACGTAAAAAAAGCAAAAAATACTTGTCCAATTTTTTTAATAATCTAGCTGATGGACTAATTAAAAAAAATAGTCATCATCCCCATTCTGCGCAAACTGAGAATCCCGCGCATGATGACATTGTGATGTAAAATTGACAACACTGATATCCAGACTGCCAACATTTTGGCTACCAACATTAATCGGAAATAAACTTACGCGTCCCTCACCCCATCAAACAAACTTCGACACCAGCAAAAATTACCACTTTGCTCCTAGTTTCGGCAGTTCCCATACATGGGCCATATATTAATCACAAAGTAAACCATATTATCGGGTCAAGGAGGCCATAAAAATGTGACCGTTTTGGCTCTATACGACCAAAGTGTTTGGCAACAACGTGAGGGTATACCCATCAATCCCTGTTAGGTCACTGGCCTGTTTTATTTAATAAGTAGAACGAAATTTAGCATTGTATATGGTATGGCCAGGTTTTGGGGGTTGGCCAAATGTTGGCGCAAACATTTTTTTGTTTGTTTTGTTAGCCGTGCGGGCGAAATGCATTGATATAGATGGTGGAGTAGATTCGATGGGAAGTGAATTGACATTTTTGGGAACTGCATTGTGGAAATGGACTGTTCTTTTATGTGATAAAAATCATATTGTTACTTAGGATTTATGCAGACATAGCCTAGTGGTGTGACCGTTGGACTGCCAAGTCGTGAGTCTCGAGTTCGAACCCAAGGCACGCACCTCTGATTTGAGGGATTCATGTGCGTATGTTATAATAATCCCTTGCTTAAAATTCGGTGAAGGCAAACATCGTGAGGAAACCAGCATGTCTGAGAGACATTTCTCAACAGCATGTGAAGCTAAGTCAGAGGCCCATGTGCAGCATAAAAACTCTGACAACAGGTTAGTCACTAACCACACGAAAAGAAGAAGAAGCCATAATGCAGAACTTTAATCCAGAAGGGTATAACGTAACGTTTATCGACACGGTTGGCCCAGTGGTTGAGCGATTGACTGCTGCGCAGTATGTCGCGGGTTCGATTCCCGCACGGAACAAATATTTGTACGACCTACAAGTATTTGTTACGGGTCTGGGTGTTTTTCTATCTATAATATGTATGTATTTACGAAAAAAAATGTATATAAGTAGTTTATCAGCCATCTCGTTACCATAACACAAGCATTAGGTTGCTTAGCTTGGGACTATATGGCGTTGAGTGAAATGTCCATGGATATTATATTATTATTATTATATTATATAAACTTAAAGTTCTTGAAGGACCTTGAAGAAGAAAAAGAAGAAGGGGTATTTAAGCAAGAAATAATATGTTTCTTCTAGGTAAGCGTGCTACACCGTCGACCACATCATCGCTTATTAGTTAAGATAGCGGTTAAGCGCGAGTCTATTAAAAATAAGTAAAAAGTATTTTATCCCATTTGTCTTACTTCTGCCTTCAGTTTACCCTGCCATCACACTTATCGACATCCGCAGGGGCGTATTGTCTTTAAAACCCTATTCTGAATCTCCTGTTCATGGTATGCAGGACCATGAATAGGGGTGACTTTCAAAACTCCCCAAACATAAATAATTCTTAACCTGTTTTTCTGACCTACATCAGTCTTCAGATTATTATTTGTCACTATACATTTGCATACGGCTCTAAAAATGAAGGAAAAACATAAAATTTATCAACTTGCTGCCCCAGTGAGTCGTAAATGTAGATTGAGGGGAGAGTGTAACAGTACTTTTATATTGTATGCTTGTGTCATCATATTTTTGTTCTATATTCTATGAAAATGCTACTTTTTTGTCAGTGGTTTTCAAGGTTCTTGTTTTTTGAGGGTGGTAAATCATCAAATGATCCCGCTCTGGGTGGAGCCAAAACCCTCCTTCTACGGAAGGAACATGGATGGGTTTTAGTCAGTAAGAGTCTGACACTCCCTTCCGCTCCACCCAGAGCGGGAGCAGTCATTGGATGATTTCCCAGCCTTAAAAAAAAAAAAGCCCTTTATGTTCCGGGGTAGCGGTAACTATTTCAGACAATCCCGCTGACCCGGCAGGCTTTGACCCTAACGGGCTCCTTTCTGGCTGCTGAAATTTCTTTGAGACTCGCATGGAGCACGTACGCACGGGCCTGGTCGTGATCGGATAGTGACCTACTTACTCACCGTCCGCAGGCTCGCGGTTTCCAAGGCTAAGGCATGGGTTAGGCACAGGTGTACCTATTATAGTACACCCACATTTCGCCAGTAAAAGGGGGCGAGCCTATTATCATCAACGGGGCACAAATGCAGACTCCGGGCTGCTGCTGATCAATATTTCACTATGCACGACTCGGGAATCGTACCCGAATCGATTACTAGACCGATGAGGCAGTAGCAATACAATGAGGGGTAACAAGTTATTAGAATTTTTAAGCCTTAATTATAATATTCAACGTTCCTAGTTTAAACTAAATAAAGCACCTTATTTACCATCATAGCATGAAATTTATAACTTGCTATGGTAACTGTGAGAATGTTCCTGTTGTACTAAGTCCGTATCAGGGTAAATGCTTTTTTTTCTATATTTAAACTCAAGATTTTCGACAAGACTCACCCCCTATAACAAGACATTCAATAACAACTTGGCGAGGCAAACAAATGTGGGTGTACTACCATCCTTGCCTACGCATTTCGGGAGAGTAGGTACCTTTCTTTTATTTTTCTTTATAAATCAACTAGCTTCCGCCCGCGGCTTCGCCCGCAAAATATGTCGACAAATTATACATATAAACCTTCCTCTTGAATCACTCTATCTATTAAAAAAACCGCATCAAAATCCGTTGCGTAGTTTTAAAGATTTAAGCATACAGACAAACAAACAGACAAAAATAGCGACTTTGTTTTATACTATGTAGTGATTTCATTAACACCCATAATCTTGTATCAATTGCCAATCAATCACTAAGTCCACATTTCACCCCTAACATTGCCATCCCGATTCACTGGCTCATTGGCGACTCACTTTTGGACCAACGCCCACATAGCACCATACATCCCGACGCACAATAGTTTGCCAGCACGATGTACCAGCTATAAAGCTAATGGGGGGTGAAGCACTACGTTTTCTATTTTGTTCCTACGTAAGATATATTGAAACATTCGTTACTGTTTCCAGCCAAAATACCTTTAAATTTTAATGGCTATCTGTGATATAAGGTTGGATTTCGATGGTTATTTATTTAGGAAGTTTCGGGTATTTATTTTGGATCGTTTCAATTTGTAATAGAGGGAAAAATATAGCCGCCAATCTAATATTTACGCATATTTAGCTGTCTATACGAAAAATTGATTGTTTTTGATAACGAGCTCTTTTATTTAATTAACTGATTATTAATTAACTCGAATTTAGGTAAATAATACGTAAACAGCTACGTCATTCTCTCTTCTGACATAGAGCCTATCGAGCATACCCAAATTGTAATCAATAACATCGGAAATACTCCAACACAATTACAAAACTTCACTCGAAAATATTTCCAATCTATCAGAATTAATAAAGAAGACCCCGACCCAAAAACACGGTGGAATATAAATTCCCTTTCCTTATTCGACCCAACATAACCTTGCCCAACTTAAATGCCCAGTCAGTCAATCACATTCCTTTACCCAAATCAAACTTAAAACCATTCCCACGTTTCAAAGTGAACACCCAAACTCAAAGTACTTACACCCTAAAACTGATTATAACTATTATTCCAATCTTTCTCGTCGAAAAACCTTTTAGAGCCTGAAATTTCCCGTCGATAGGCCCCTATCGAAGCTCACATCTGAAGGGAGTAACAATTCTGAAGTCGATTTAACTTCGGGTCTTTTGCGAGCAATCCGAGCCACTCGCGGCCTCCGGGCGTAAATTTTCTTCGCATATCTTCAAAACAAAATGCTCAAGGTCTGGACCCCGATTGGGAAATCTGTGAGCAACTGTGCCCAGAAACTTCCTTTTATTTTGAATTAATTGAATTCGTTGGCTGCTTGGCTGTTTTTTTCGCTCCCGCATCTTATTGCGTATTTCGCTTTTTACGCTTGACTTGGATTGTGAAGCAAACAAAGCGAGTTAACCCAATTTTAGAATTCTAATAAATCAACGATGAAGTGACCTTGGATATTGAGTAAACAAAAGCGGTTGAAACAACTTGGATACAATTAAAGCGGCAAGCAAAACAAAGACTTGAAAACAGATAAATGATTAATTGCATTTTATTACTTTTTCTGCAATACAAAACTTAATCAACCAAAACATGACTATGTAGACAATTATCTAGGTTTCTATTTGGCTCTGCCTAACATCTGGACATTATAGGCGTGATATTATGCTATGTTTGTGTGACGTTCCATATTTGGATCAATTGAGAGACATCATTTTAAATATTGTAATGATATTACTATAATTTGAATGTTGGTATTCTGGGTTACACTAGAACTGAATTCCACAAATTATGTCTAGGCAACTTCTGATTCATTATTACACAGTCATCTCTTAGCTGCTATAGCCTATTTTAATTATTTTTTTAAATTGTTTTTTTTTTATATTATTATTACGGATGCTTATGACGTTCTGCATCATTAATTACAAGTATTAGGAGCAACCCACATGATGCAACCAATATTATGTACCTAACCATATTTTGTTTAGAAGAGTATCCATAGAGTTTCTTGCCCGTTCTTCTCCATAGGTCATCTGACTGACCGACCCCTAGACAATTTAAAAGTGACTGTAATGAAGTTATTTGAAATAAATGCTTTGAGTTTGAAAACAATAACTGACCAAACCTCTAAAGGTCAATAATAGCGAGTTACAAATAAATGTTCTAGATTAGGACCGGCCGGCACACGTTGGCGGCACGGCATGGCAAGGTATTTTTAGGCAACGAATCAAAATATCGCCATGCCTTGCAGCCAATAAGCGTCGGGGTTTTAGTGTCTTTAGAGTACCTACTATTATAAATAATACACTACACACCTATCCGGAACCCAACCTCGCGGTGAGCCGCTTCACCGCGCAAATCAAACACGTTTAATGCGATCCTGTTTAACAATATAATATATTCAGTCCTGTAATATACTAATAGACTAGTTAAGGCAACCTAATCATGATTGGTTCCAACGGTAATCAATGGTTTGATTGTACAACTATTGTGTTTAATCTTAATTAATTACGGTAATTGCCTGGAGTGCGCTGGGTTAAATATGTTTGGCATAAGCACTTTAATATTACGTTTAGTTAGAGAAGTATCCATATGCATCCGGTTGTTATTAAATAACTTTTTTTCCGTCCCCACGCCAATTTGTATCCACTAGTAACCTTGCTATGTAAACAACAGTAATCGGAAGTACCAAATAAAAAAAATCATCCAAATCAATTCATAATAAATTGCCGGAGTAATCCCATTAAAAAAAAACAAAATTAAAGAACATGCAGTCGAATTGAGAACTCCTCCATTTTTTGAAAATAGATAAAAGACGAACCAACTTTTTCAACACAGAATCAAATTCAGTATTTCCACAAACTATTACGTCACGTCACATACTGTGCTGCCATCTACTGTAACGGATACAATTTATATATCCGGGATACAATTTATATATCCGTCTACTTAACAGGAAAAGCCACCAACAAAAACGACTTCTTAAAACTCCCTGCCAAATATAACCCACCTGCATTCTTAATAACTCGACCAAAACACTTGGGAGACGCCCAAACTCACCTAAATTCCATCACCGCTTATATTTGCCATCCATCAACCAACATAATTTCGAGCGGACGGAGCGCTGGCATAAAAATTTCAAAAACACAAAGTGACAAGCAGATAAGGGCAGAGACAGATCCAACTAAGATATAGCAGGCAATTTTCTTAGTAAACAAGCTAATATTAAAACAGAAACACAAGAATCTTTACACAAAGATTCGGGAGACGTTGAATAATACAGGACGGGCGGGTCCATCTATAATGGAATTACACAGGGGACGGCCGTGTTTGCCCGGCAGGATAAATGGTGGAAAAATATTTGCTGTATCCATATGTACTCTGGATTTTATGTGATGTCCTGTTGATTAGGATGGGAGCTGTTATTTATGTTTGTGAGCTGATGAATGGGAAGGATTCGGAAGCTGTAGCTGGGTGTTCGATGTGGAAGCCGATAATATGATTATGGAACGGATAAAACTAGGTAGGGAAGATTTAGGTGTGTTTTATATCAGGGCAATATTTTTCGCTAAGGTTAGTTGCGAGATGAAGGATAGTAAAAGAATGATAAAACGTGCATTAAGAAGAAATAATACATATATTGAGACGGAGCAATGATAAAACGTGCTCATAAATGAAAAGTTATTGAAACGGAGTAATATGTTGTAGTAAAATTCTGAAGTCATTTAAATCTAAAAACATTTTAATTATGTTTCCTTTCATTTATCACAAATAATGTGTTTGATAGCACAAAGAACAACAATCTACGGGATTCCATTTTAGACACAATACTTTATTATATTACTAGCTTTTGCCAGCGGCTTCGCCTGCGTGTATTTAAGAACTTATCACACGGGAACCGTACACTTTTCCGGGTAAAAAGTAACCTATGTACTATTCCATACTATAATCTATCTCTGTGTCAAATTACGTCCAGATCCATTCAGTAGGTATTGCGTGAGAGTCATCCACTTTCATACTTTTACAAGCTGCTGCCAACGGCGTCGCCCGCGTGTTTGTCGCAAATCATCCTAAGGGAACGTACTACCGCGATAAAAAGTGTGTTTATCCAGGTCATAAACTACCTCTGTGCCAAATTTCATCCAGTTCCGTTGTGCCGTTTGAGCGTGAAGGACGGACAAACCTACAAACACACACCCTCACCAACTTTCGCCTTTTAGAATATTAGTGTGATAGAAGTAGAATTCCAAGACATTATTATTCACGTTTCTTCTAAAAAATGTTCTTCGGGATTCAGAAAAAAATATTCCAACTACGTCCTGTGATACTTTCCCTCCTTCCTTGTACTGTTACTCCTGTCGGAACTCCTTGGTAACAACCGTTTGAATTCTCGGAAGCCTACATTTATTATTACCGACGGTAATTCTGCCTCTGACGTGGCTGTACCGTTGTTTTTCAATGCCTGTCTGCGTGTGGGTCGCAGTAAACATGAGTCGCTTCTCACTTATTTACGGATGCCAGCTGGTACGCTTCTGGTTGATACGTCTTCGATGTAAAGGCTCTTGGAAATTCGTTCATTGTTCTAGACTGTGTAGGTATATGGACCAAAATAGCTGACCTGGAAATAAAATTAAGTACAGAGGCCAGCACTTCAAGTTACCCCAATCTGTCAAAACTTCTTTGATAGTTTTTCAACTTTATTACAAACTATCTTCCGCCCGCGGCTTCGCCCACAAAATATGTCGACCGATTATACACATAAACCTTCCTCTTGAATCACTCTATCTATTAAAAAAACCGCATCAAAATCCGTTGCGTAGTTTTAAAGATTTAAGCATACATAGGGATATAGGGACAGAGAAAGCGACGTTGTTTTATACCGTGTAGTGATGAAGCGTAAGGTGCATTTTAGATAGGGAATATTTGACAGTTTGGGATAGCTTAATGTGCTGGCGTCTGTACATAAATCTTGTGTAACAGACATTAACTTGGACAAGAGCCTGTTAAGTGGGTTTTTCCACTGTCAGTCCGTCTGTCAATGGGCTGTGTCTCATGAACAGTAGATTGTTGAAATGATCACAGACTGTATTTCTATGGCCGCTATTACAAAACATTTTAATAATAAAAATATAATAAAGTTAAAAAAGTACAAGAAACGTGTTTTTTTGAAGGGATTTTATTTTGTAAATGGGGTGTTCATTGTGTATGTGAAACATCGCGACAATGTTGTTGTTCTTCAAAAACTCATAAATCAGAAGATTACATGATTTTAGCAATTTGGCATTTTAACATTTTATTTCAACCGTGCCTCGATGTCTACAGAATAAGTTATTTCCACACTTATTAACACAACCACTACTCACACATCACTAACTTATCCCACTTCAAATCTCACCCTGATATCCCAAAACGTCCTTAAAAATTCAAAGCTAAATTAAGCGTGTAAGTCTCACAAACTCTCACACGCGCAATAATAACACGTCTGGCTTAATCCGGGAAATCCTTTGCCTCATCTAGGTGAAACCAGCATTACTCACAGTCAGCGTTTCATATCTCAGGCGTGACAAGCCGGGACATGGGGAGATTTCCCTCAGGACACCACAAGGTCATTTATGGAAGTTTTGGTTAAGATTATGATCAGGTGGATTTTGTTATGTTCTGAGACGGATTTTGTTGGATATTTTTATGATCTGCATCGCTTTGTGAACTACATCAAGACAGAAATTGAAGAGAAATTTTTGGACAAAAATATTTTGTTCTTCTTTTTCTTTTCGTGTGGTTATTAACTAATCTGGTGTCAGAGTTTTATGCTGCTCATGGGCCTCTGACTTAGCTTCACATGTTGTTGAGAAATATCTCTCAACATACCGGTTTCCTTACGATGATTTCCTTCACCGATATTAATCGTGTAAGTCTGATATTGATATTTTGTTGATAATTTTGTTTAAAAGTACTCAATGCTTCACGTAACCCAAGAATCAAAAAAGCAGTGACATCCTATTGGTCTGACTGTTGGACTGCTAAGACCTATGTCTCGATTTCTTCATGTGCGTATTGTATAATTATCACTTGCTTAAAAACATTGTGAGGAAACCAGTATGTTTGAGAGATATTTCTAAACAGCATGTAAAGCTACGGCAGAGGCCCATGGCAAGCATAAAAACTCTGATACCAGGTTAGTAGCTAACCACACGAAAGAGAAAGAAGACCAATGAGTCGTCATACTTCTGGAACAAAGGTATATCACAGCCTAGCCATTACATATATAGGCAAGCCAACAGACAATTCTGAATTCCAAAACCCTGCGACCAGCTTAAATCCTCCGTTACAATTCCTTCCAAAGAAAATACTTCTTCCTCCGTAAACATAAACACGAATAAACAGCAAATTCTTAACCAACCGATCACCAATCACCAAACACGGCCAGCGTCCAAGCAGTACCAAGACCAATTGTTTGCTGTACATGTTCAAACGAAGTGTTTGTGAACCAATGTTTGTAGTACGTGCACCCGTTTTATATTCCACCCGCAACTGTTACACGAACGAGATACTTAAGCTATCTTAGTCTTGGACACGCTTTGTTTCAAGTTGCGATCATCTTGAATTGTTGTTGAGATTTTTAAATGTAGAATATGGATTTGAAATTATTGCTGGCTGTTTCTATTCTGGCCTCCTTTCTCTGTTTTCACTTTAACCTGTACTTGTTGAATACTGGACTGTTGTTCGTTTTTTGAAGTTGATTTGAAATATGATTTAATTTATTTAGCGAAATTGCTCAAATATTTGAAATATAGAATCCGATCCAATGATGAAACCGAAGCAAATAATGACCACAGACAAAACTCTACATGTGTATCAACTTATTTATTAAATAGTTGATTTAATTTTCAATGCCATCAGTTAAGTAGCAAGTTGTCGTTTGACGTCTATAAGTGACACTTCAAAATGAAAAGAAAAAATGCAATTTTGGGAATGACTGGATTTGGACGCATGAATTGCTAATTGAACTAAGCTCGACCCTAAGTGACCATCTCAAGTGTCATTTGTTTTTTATATTTACTCACTCGAATAATATCTGGACTTGACACCACATTTCTAGACTACGATAGAAATAAAAAGTATTTTTATATAGCCGTTTTTGGACGAAAACTTTCAAGTTGCTTGTTTTTTTCAAAAAACGTATTGATTATCGAGGTCACCGTCTCAAGGGTTAACAGGGCCCTTGTCCTCACAAACAGAACACACAATAGCAGAGAAAAGCTAAAAGCAGAAATAGAAAATCTAATTCTATGTCCACGAATAAAAGAACATAGACCTAAGCTTATAATTAGTCAACCTAAAATAGGAAAAAAAAATTAATCGTTTTTAATTGGAGAGCCTCACAAACTCTCACACGCGCAGTACCGCATTCGAATTTTCATCTTTTCGAAAAATATAAACGCGAATATAATACACAGCGGATGAAATCTGAAAGCATCTTTACGTTTACAAATACAGTGGAATCTATTTTGACGGCTGCGAAACCCACTCCCGTCAAAAGCCCTTCAGAGAAAAGTAGCGCTGTAGCGAACTAAAGCACTCTCAAATTCGCTTATAGATTGGACACAATGCAACTCGACAACTTTTAAGAGAAACTGAATAAATAGATAAAGCCGCTTTTTAATTATTCAAATGATGTCACACTACCGTACCCGAATCCCAACTTTGGATAACAAATGGCGGAGCAAATTGGACTTTATATTACAATTGTCAAAGTTCAATTTGGGTTGGCAACGTTTTTGAATAGAAGTGGAGCCATTTCCTTTTGCGATATTGGTACTTTATTAAGCTTTTTGCCAGTTTCTGCTTGCAGTTTGGGAGTAATATCGTTTTTGAGCAATTTGGTACGACGACGAAAAGATTGGATTAGGTGTGTTGATTACTTCATTTACATAGTGTCGTTAGTAAAATAGGCGAGGTAAGAGGTGGCGCTACAGAATTTTAGAGCTATTTTCCAAACTGTTTCTAGAATGCTCCTTTATAACAGAGCAATTCCAGAGGTTGGCGTAATTTTAGGGTTCAGTTAGATGTTATCTTTGGGCCATTACTCCATTAATTTCGAATGAATGGAACTTTGAATAGTATTTAATTCAGAACGGTTATCGATTAGTACGTCAGACATAATTATTGAACAAAGTTTAAATATAGAACTCTTGCTTGCGTACCTAATAGGTACGCTAGATAGCTAGGCTGGTTTTTCTATATTAAAGTTAAATTTTGCCTTTGCGCATAATATTAATAAATTAAAACACTCCCTGTATGATTTAACTAAATAAGCTAGTGGCTAAGTAAACTAAGCTATGTTTGGCGTAGATAGTTCGTGCATGGGTGAACATTTTTACATATCAAGACCCCCGCCTCGAAAGTACGTTAAGCGCGGCTATCATTTTGACAGTTGTTACAGGTCGTTGGAAGCCCGATAGCCTGTCAACCAGTCTTATCGTTTGGATAACACGGTAACTGGATTGTGTAGATCATATACGCAGTCGCTCCATGTAAAATACTGGTACTCAGATGCATCCGGTAAGACTGGAGCCCAATCTCACATCGAAAAAAAATCTAGGCAGATTTTGTGTGTAAATAAAACTGATTTTGTGGTCCTCAACAGAATCTTCTTGTATATCATTTCAACCACCTGTAGAAAACCCTTTGGAATGTGGAAAATTCTCATGGAATCGTCCGCCCTGAAAGGGGGAAGAGGGCGGAGGGGTATTTCACACTCTTACTGACCAAAAACCACCCCGTTGTTTCATTTCACACCTACGCTGGGGGTCGTGGGAACGTACAGCCGCCACAGCACATCAAGTTACCACAAACTGCCAAGTTTTCTCAATCAGTTTTGAACTTAACCGTCAACGTTTTAAGCTTTAAAATCATTTGGAGAAATTTGACATCTTGGTATAACTTAATGCGCTGGTGACCGTACAATCCTTCCACAACCCCCGACTGATCCATACAAAGCCCTTAGTCAACGTTAATAGATCTTCGACAATTCAATACCTAATATTCTGACTCATCTTATGAAGGCTATCAATTAGAGCGACGAACACGACATACATAATAATCGTCCCGGAGTCCGGACATATCGAATCGCTTCGTAACAATTTCCAACTAACTACGTCCTCCGTCCCTCCTCTCAAAATAACATCAACACGAACGATGTCTAAACATCAAAGCCAAATTAGAAGAGCTTAACTCGATTTCCTGTACGTCTGCACTGAATACTGTGAATAGTCAAATTTTGGGTATTTTCAGGGATGCCGACGTCACAGCTACGGAATAGGATTTATTCGAACATTCGCACTGGAAAGGTTTCCAAACAAGATTATTGGATTCAACTGAACTCATTCCGCGACTATGACGAGTGATGATTTGGTGTTTAACTTTTGATTTTATTAGCTTTTGCCAGCGGTTTCGCCCGCGAGCAAATGTCCTATGTCATAACACAGGTCATGGTCTACCCATGTGCCAAATTTCATCCAATTTCGTTCAGCGGTTTTAGCGTGAAAGGGAATATACTAAAATGTAGGTGATTAAAAATTAGAAAAACGGTTAAAATATTGATGATTGTAATTTTTAATTGTGTTCACGCCTGATTGATGTTATGAGTGATATTTCAATGCAAGTGTACATTAATGTCGCATTGGACCCCAAAGCATCACTTTTATATACAAAACAGTGTGCTGCAGAGGCAGTTTATTTGCATAGGCGTGTGAGTATGTTAGATGTAGGACAGTAATGTGGGAGGATTTTTGCGTAGCGGTATGGTCCGCGTAAATTGTCGCAGCGGGTTGTCAGAGGCTCGAAAGTCTGACAGCTAGTCTTACTAAGGGGTATCGTATTACCCTGTTACTGACTGGGTTGTGGAGGTCAGATAGGTAGTTGCTCCATATTGTAAAATACTAATATTCAGCTGTATTCGGTTAGACTGGAAGCCGACCCAACATAGTTGGGAAAACCTAGGCAGATTGATTGATTTTAGGTCCTAAGATTATGCTGACCGTCTTTAATAACCTGAAGTTAATTATTGTTGCCTTGGTTGTGTCACCATTACCTGCATAAATATTGCCCATACAAGATGTCGCATTATCACCAAGTTAAAATAATAATAATAAATAAATCTCGAACCTTATAACACTCCAAATCCGAAACTCAATATGAACCCACAACTCCAGATTTTCAGCTAACAAATCGAACATCAACACCATTCAACATTCTAAATATAGCCGAAACCGTCTCGTACCGCACGCAGAGCCGGCAAGAATCGACATACGGAAATTAATAACGTTTCCGCGACGCAACGCTTCGAGAACCGATTTCCATTGCAACCATATCCAATACCCAGGATATTCAATAATGGAGGCTCATAGACGTTTAGTTGCATGCATGTTTCATGATCGCAGATGGAAATGGCGGAAATACTAGGAAAAGTATACTGACTTGATATTTGGAGGTGGATTTAGGGTGTATCTCTATAGACTTCATAGTTTTAAGAGGTGCGTTGTTTGTGTACTACTTAATATGTAAGTGATTAAGAGGGAACTCTATTGGGCCTTTCTACACACAAACGCATTCCACTGTTTTCTACGTGGATAATGCCTCTAGAGCAATGATTTTTTCCAAAAAATCTAGGTCTAATTTGTACGTGCCCTTATCATTTCCTTTTTTCAAAAACGTAATCACTAAAAGAACTATGACAATCCAAAATAGCGAAAAATACTTTTTTATTGCCATATATATTTACTATCGTTTTAACTGCCATATTCAGACGACTTTAGCATAGAAATACGGTCTTTACCTCTAAATTTTGAAATAAGAATATTTTAGATCACTTCGAGTTTTGAAGAAGAAAACAGCGGAATACAAAACGTCTTTTCGTTAAGATTTTTGTAGGTTAGCCTTAGCTGAAATTGCCCGTTTCACACTTTACGGGGTGAGGTGCGTCGCAGCGCGCCGGCAATAGTTTGTTCAAATACCTATTTTTCAAATTCCTCGAGACCAATAGTCCCTTCTTAAATCTGGAGGTTATGTCGCTGTAATAACCGGCATATTATAATTTGGTCAATATTCGTTCATGGTTAGTTTAGCGAGATCTCCAAATGGCTGGTTTACACTTCCCGTGACCCAAAGACTGTGTTTTACCTCAGCCAGAGGCTTAGCAGTGCCATACAACGTAGCACTGCCGCCAGTCACTTGGGTACATTACTAGTTGACAACAATGCTGAGGAATTTTTCGACGCCATGTTTTGGTGTGTTAATAGTTTAAGTTAGGTTAGGATATCTCAAAAGTAGATATATCTTTTACTAAAGGTTCTGTCAGAATTTTGACAGCTAACAACGAGTGCTGATTGACAAAATTGGATGTGTGGAGATAGTCATCCATACACGGATATGAAACAATGGTCATGTCACCTGTCTACCGCCACCTTATTGAGCAGTATTGTTTTACTACAATGTGAGTAAGAAATGAAGCTATACAGTAGGTATAGCTCCATCTCTTTCCGAATGTAAAGCAATCCTAAAATAATACAGCTATAAGAAGTAGTAGTTGAACCCCAGTAGTTTACATTTGGAATGTATTGCTGCAAAATCCAATTCACTTTAGCGTCGCGGATTAATTAGACACTCCGTAACAAACAATTTCTAAAACAAACAACGAGCGCTTCCATATTTTATTCAGACTTAAAGAACATTTTAAATCACTTAAAACTAAAAGAACAGGGACTTGTTAGAGAACTATGGACTAACAGTGTCCGGACTAACACAAATACAGTTCGCTTTCTCGGTACATTGTCTCATTGCATCCGGACAGGAGTAAGAACGCCCGGACGTACGGATGTCCGGATGGCGAAGACGTCACTTATCCCCACCGTTACAACGCTCGATTTAATGTTTGTACTTCTTGCGATGTATTTCAGAATTTTTCACCGGTGATGCTCTTTTGTTTAGCTGGATATACGTCGATATACGTCTTTTATGGGGTTCGTCTTGATTCTCCAGCCCTTATCCCAATTGGCTTCTTTTTTTTTTTAAGGTTGGGAAGTCATCCCATGACTGCTCCCGCTCTGGGTGGAGCGGAAGGGAGTGTCAGACTCTTACTGACTAAAACCCATCCATGTTCCTTCCGTAGCCCTTTATGTTCCGGGGTAGCGGTAACCCTTTCGGACAATCCCGCTTACCCGGCAGGCTTGGCCCTGAGGGGCCCCTTCATATGCTGACATCTCTTTGAGGCGCGCGTGGAACATATACGCGCCGTCCGGCCTGGTGCTGATCGGACGGTGAGTCACGCCGGGAGTCGTCACGTGGCTCCCGACGCCCGGGGCGTCTCCCGCGGCGGCTGGCACGGGAGGACCTTTCTCTCTCCCATCCCGCCACCTCCTTCGCGAGCATAACTTTTTCGCAGAAGGAGGTGACTGCCTCCCACTCCCTCTCGCCCCGGACCATGGCTTGCACCAGGGCCGGTCGCGAGAGGTCGCCGCCGCATCAACATTCTCCTGCCCTTATGCCAATTTATTTGCGGTCGGCACAACATGTCTGTATCTGCCATACTTGTCTATTAGTCAACATCTCGGTAGTCACTCCATTTCTAGCCATATCATCTTTTACACAATCCTTACATCGTTTTCTTTGTCTTCCTCGACTTGTTAAGCCACATTGAGACTCAAAACTTTCCTCACGACATTTTTCTTTCGTCCTCCATATAACACGCCAATACCATGACAACCAATTCCCACACAGCTTTTCAGTCACCAATGTCACAAGGTACTGATGATAATTATTGTACAGTCATTAGTCCAGTCAAATACATAACAGTATAGCTGTCCTGTAAAGATCTCACCATGAAAGTTTAGGTGAAGTGAATATTTAAACTGAGATGTCAATAGTGTCAACCTTATTAGCATTAGGTGCAACGGCAGCTCAATTCACGCTTTCTTCACCTAAGTTTTTACAGTGAGATGTTTACAGAATCAAAGTCAAAGTCAAAACATTTATTTCAAATAGGCACAAGAATGGCACTTTTGAACGTCAAAATGAACAAGAAATAGAATTGATTCTAGTCGCCCCTTCCAAAAGGTAGTTTCGTGTGGAGAAGAATGGGCAAGAAACTCCACCGTTACGCTTTTAAAATGTTTCACAATGTTTTGTATACATGTATTATAACATTATATGTGAATACGATGCACCCAGAATAAAATCGACCGACAGGAACTGTTTTAATGAATTCACTACGTAAAAAGCTTTCACAAAACAAGCTACATAAAAAGATATCAATGTATAGTTAATAAAAACTGCGATAATCACATTTGTGATGTTTGATTTCAAACAGTAAACATCACGTTTCTACATCATAATATTAAACTTTATTTTACCTCCGGGCAAACCGTACAAAAAATACATTCCACTTTCCGAAATAAAAACTCTTTTCATTAACTTAACAGATACAGATCTCGGAGCCTACAGCAACAAAAACGTCTTCCGCTCCCTTTAATTCAGCTGAATAGCTAAAAATATGAATGGCAGTTTCAATAATATTCAAATTCAAATCCTCCCGATCGGCGAAATCCGAGCAGATACGAAACAAAAACAGAGATAAATCTGCCTTTAGAATATACCGTTGGGCGGGCCTAAAAATACAGGCTTCAAAAAGTAAGGAAATTGGAGCTCTTCACTATGTTTTTATTGGAAAAAGAAGTTTACTGATTACTTTGATTTATTTTTAGGCCAGCAAGTACGTGTGAGGCCTACTATGTGCTATTTCAAAGGTTGGTGTTTCTTTTGCCGTCGCAAAAGTGATACGTGGAATATAAATTTCATTTGTGTATCGAAGAGAACAAGACATCCGTCGACAATTCCAAGTGACAGCGATATTCAAAGAGAAACTGTATGGAGCAAATATAGGTACACAGACTCGTATGTATACCAACATAAGTCAGAGACACAATTTACGAAATACAGCCACTGAATTTTTATCGGCGTTCAGTTTCACCTGAAATGGTTAGTGCTACGAATTAAATAGAGCTTAACGTGTTACTAAACTGTTTTTATCGATTGATTTGAATTTAAAAACCTACATAAATAGTTTATTTTATCTGTTTATTGCGTTTCTTTTTAACGTTCTGTATCGTTTTCACAAGTATAATTTCAACATGAATGATGTAACCAATAATTTGTTACTATATTTTGATTTTAAAAGAGTGTCCGTGGAGTTTCTTTCCCGTTCTTCTCCATTGGTTTTCTTTGGGATAGGCAACTAATTTTATCTTTCTGACCGACCGACCCTTTATAATTCAAAAGTGTCTGTAATAGGTTTATTTAAATTTAATGTTTTGACTTTTGAGTTGAGTGAGTGGCTTGATTTCATTTCATTTACAACATTTTCATTCATAGGTAAATTATGTGTGAAAAAACAGTATAATATAATTTGCACGGTTAAGCTGCGATGGGTAACTTGGATAATTCTGTACTAATTATATCCACTGTATCTAAAAAGGTTATACTGAAAAAAAAAGCCTTGGCTGGTAATAAACGTTCTATATTTTTATTCTACGAACAATTTAAAAAAAAAATAAAAATGTAAAACGTGCCATTCACTTATTTCTTATTTCTCAACGCTGGATCCTTTTCTGCGACCTCCTCACAGAAACTCCAAAGGACTTGTAAGTTTCTTGACATGTGCTTGTGCTAGTTGCAAGTCTTTTGCTCAGTTGAGCGCAAAAAACACTCATGTCCACTTTGGCGACGTGGGGCGAGCGCGGCCAACGATTCTTATTCACGGAAATGTTTTATACGATGTTTCCGCCCCATGATTATGGGTTTTATGTCATGTTTTGTGCAGCCCATTGTAGATAGCAGATACAGCAAAGTATAGGTATAGATATTATATTTTTATAAAAAAAATGTTTTTTTTTGTTCACGTTGGAATTGAACAAGCTTCTTCTATAAAAAAATACCATATGAATTAATTATTTTTAATAATTATTAGACTTTCGTTGCCATTTTCGTAATAAAGCACTAATATTCAAGCCAACTTCATGAAGAAATATTTATTTAAATGGTTAATTTCAATCGATCAACTTTTATTAAATTTTGTACCCATTATTTTTCATAAATGTCATTGTAACAAATGCAATTATGTCAATTTGTCAACTTTTAAATTGAGAAATATTAGAATGGAAGCTTCAAAACTATTTGATGCTTCAACTATACCTACCCCATTTATTATTACGATAAGAAATGAGTGTTTAATACGTTTATTAAAAACTCATTCCGTTATTTCACGATAAAAACAAGAAAAAAAAACCGGTGAAGGAAAACATCGTGAGGAAACCAGCATGTCTGAGAAATATTTCTCCACTGCATGTGAAGCTAAGTCAGAGGCCCATGGGCAGCATAAAAACTCTGACACCAGTTTAGTCACTAACCACACGAAAAGTAGAAGAAACCATAACTTTAAACGACCGTCAATTCAACAATATTACACAATAACTGTCGTTATTTTGACGTTATTTGTCTAATGCTATTATAAAGCGGAGTATAGGTACCATATAGCATTTTAGACTTTACTGCACACATTATGGCATAGAATCTTGTTTGAAAACTGATAACATTTTTAGACCGCGATTGTACAGAGGCCAGCACATTAAGCTACCCCAATCTGTCAAATTTCTTTGATAGATTTTCGACTGTATTACAAGAGAATAAGGTTCATGTTTAATTGGGCATATTTGACACTTTGGTATAGCTTGATGTGCTAGCGTCTGTACATTGTACAAATTATAGCTCAACGTCAAACGACAACTTAATAGTCTATAATTGAAGACGAACTCTCTATAATACAAAACTTCTTACAGTTTCCAAGGCGACTTCAACAACTAAGTACAAGGTTTTAAAATTTAACTGTTCAATTTCATTCTATGAAAGTTCTATACAAGTTTCCTATAAAAAAATCCAATACCTACTGTTTGAAATGGTAAAAATAAATATATACATTCAGTCAAAAAAGTATCGGGAATGGATGATTTGTTTATGGTTCCAAATTCAAATTTTTGTTTTTTTTGTAGTTGTTAGATTGGCACAACTGTTTTCCTTTTTGGCGCGGAGTTTGAGTTGCATCTGTTATTTATATTAAATACAGTGCTGGTTTTAGTAATATCATATATAGTGTGTATTGCGAATTTCATAATGGACAAAAATATCGAACAAAGAGTTTGTCTTAAATTTTGCATCGCCAATGGAATTTCGTGTTCGGAGTCACTGAAAATGTTACAGAAGGCTTACGGTGAATCGACTTTATCAAAAACTCGTGCTTATGAGTGGTTCAAAGCGTTCAAAAGCGGTCGAGATGTGATGGAAGATTTGCCTCGCTCTGGTAGGCCGTCAACGTCTGCAACTGAAGTTAACATCGCAAAAGTGAAGAAAATAGTGACTGAAAATCCCCATTCAACTCTGAGAGAGATAGCCGCCGAACTTTCTGTATCTCACGAGTCGATCCGTACCATTTTAACTAATCATTTGGGTATGAAACATGTTGCTGCTCGGCTAGTCCCAAAAGATCTGAATTTTCTCCAAAAACTGAATCGCATGAAAGTCGCTGAGGACATGCTAGAACGAGTCAGTTCGGACCCAACATTCATGAAACGCATTGTTACTGGTGACGAGACGTGGGTTTACGAGTTTGACATGCAAACTAGTCAACAAGCTTCGGAGTGGCGCCTTCCAACTGAACCGAAACCGAAAAAGGAGAATTCGCGGCGAGAACTGAACTCAATTCCGGAAGCAGCGTTTAAAAAATGTTTTGATGAATGGATTATTCGTTGGCGCAAGTGTATCGTTTCTAAAGGAGCATACTTTGAAGGTGATAAAATAAATTTGGATGAATAACAGACATTTTGTGTATTATTGATCTTTTCCCGGTACTTTCTTGACAGAGTAGTATACTTTGCATGTTTATAAAAACCACAAAAATAATAACTATTGTATGTACACGAAGTCGGTGAACACGGCGTCGTGTTGCGCTGCGTGGTGTCAATATTTTTTTAATAAATGATTTTTAACTATAAGTAGGTTTATAAATACATTTTTACACGTCAATCATATTTAAAAAATTAGATGAGGTAGGCGTTAATGAATCATGTTTTAGTATAAAATTCATCAATGTCAATTTCTATATAAAAATCCGGACACAATCTTGGTGAGAATTGTCAGTATTCGTGCAGCTCAACTCAGACATGGACCGACCGCATATCTGACCTCCACAACCCAGTACTGACTCCCAACACAGACTGTCAAAGATGCACAAATGACAGCCGGGACCAAGGGCTTAACGTGCTTTCCGAGGCACGGAGGAGTCTTGTTATGTAAAGATGGTCACCCATCCACGGCCAAAACTGGCAAGCACCACAAGTCGTTTCATCAGGTTAAGCTAAGCTTGATGAATTCACCTGTGGGGCTGTTATTACTTAGCCACGAGCTTCTCGTTCTCGTCGAACGATTCGACAACCAATGCCACATAAAATACTCGAACTGATAGACCATGATTAAAACGAACAGAAAAAGAAAAAAACTATGAACCACGTAATCCTCACCCTTGGAATAAATAACATACATACATAAAATTGCAAAAATAAAAAATAACAACATTTATTTGTATTTATTGGTTTAAATTAATTTCTACACACGTATACGGAATATATAATGAGTTATTATACCTAGTACTCAACTGGTTTCGATCACAGTTTAATTCATGTTAGCATCCAAAAAGATCATAATAATAGGCTGAAAAGCCGAAACAGTTTTTTAAAGTGTGTAGTTCCACTCACTGTCGAACCATCATCAGAAAGAATGAAAGACTGAAGTTGTGGAGAGACGGTTCTTCCTTACCCACACCATTCGTTCCACCTGCTGAAGGACTCCCTCCTGGGCGTGATTTGCCTTGGCCAACCTGGAAGTCTTTAAACAGACTTCGGACCCAGGTTGGCCGAAATAAGGATAACCTGCTCAGGTGTGGATTCATAGACAACTCCGCCTTGGAGTGTAAACGTGGTGCTGTTCCACAAACGATGGGACACTGTCTTGATATGGTTCCCTGCGTGACCTGTCGTCAGCACGTTACAGGAACTGATGGACGGTAGTGTTGGCGCCAAACACGTAGCCGAATTCTGAGCCGAGTCATTTAGATTTACACCGACACGATTATAAGAAGATAATAATTGAATCTCATATCAGCATTTTGCTGAGCAACGACCTGTTCTTGCGCAGATGCGACGCACGGCTTCATTGTGTTAGTTTAGTTTGTAAGAATAAATAGTAGTTATCACTCTGCAATCGGCAGTTTAGTTTCTCGTGCATTTTTTATGTTTTTATTCTAAAAATAACTTTTTAGTTTTGTTATTCTAGTTTTTGTTGATAAGTTGTGAGACACTAAGTGTCAGTGGTCCATCCATTGTCCATGGCCGAGATACAGATTGTCAATCGTGAATCGTGGCTCTGAATACGAGGTTTTTTAGCCGGTTGCACGGGTGTATTTAGTTACTAAGCAATTTTGTTTTTAGAAAAGTGCGTTTTGTTTGTCTGTGCAGAATAAACGGTTTTTCTTTCTTTTCTTTCTTTCTTCTTTATATTACAGAACTCGTAATCCGCGGCACAAACCACAAAGACTTTCAAATCAGAATCAAAAAGAGAAATCGTCTCCAATCAGCTGTTCCAACAGAAATCAAGCAATCATAAATCAAGTAGTTCTCGAACATCGGACCGAAAAAAAAAATCATTTCCTAAAATCATCGAGGCCCAGCGAAAATGTATCGCTCGGAGGAAATAAAAAACACATGGGCAATAGGGCTGGCTGGCGAAATTATAAATCATACTGCTCCGAAAACCTAAACATGTCCAGTTGACAAAAAGGGTGATTTCTCAAAATTTATGGGCAGCCCTAGCTACATAGGGACGTGGGCACATTGAGAGTTATACTGCGTCGTTGACGTTTGTTTGCCCACAGGGGGTCAGCAGATATTAATGAAGGTGTTTGTGAATTTGGTTTATGTTTTAAAATATTATACCTGCAATGGGTGGGGGCCTAATCGTAACGGGTGGTCAGAAACCCGAAAATATGACAGCCAGTCTTACCAAGGGGTATCGTATTGCCCAGTTACTGGGTTGTGGAGGTCAGATAGGCAGTCGCTCCATGTGAAATATTGGTATTCAGCTGCATCTGGTTAGACTGGAAGCCGACCCCAACATAGTTGAGAAAAGACTAGGCAGATGAGGATGGGCGGGGGCCTAATCTGTCCTGCAGTTGGGTAATGCTTGCTCATCATTTACATGCTGTACAAATTTTTGCCAAATCTAAAATATCATCAACTAAAAAAAATGCTACTGTAATGAATTACATTGTAAAATCATCCTAATTGCAACGATCTGACCTACGAACGAAATACGAATGTGTTATTCAATAGTGGAACAAAATGAACCAATTAGCAAAATGTGAACACCCTTATTTATGGATGCTATGAACCCATGACTTGCTTCAAACTAAAGTAACCGTAAATCAAGGGAGGTATCACAGTTGGGGTTTTTACGACTAGCAAATAGTTTAAACAGTCAGATTTTTTTTAAATTGCCTCCGTATTTATCCTTGATATTTCTTTATGCTACAATATAACTAACCTTCTTTTTCATAGAGCATTGAATTTTACTGAAAAAAAAAATCTTATTAACTTCTTCATTCATCTAGCTATTGAGACCAAGACATTGAACAACACCAAAAAACTCTTCATTATCATATTCATAAAACCTGAAATCTTAATGTTCTAGTATAATAACCAATAGGAGCTCTCTATTTTAGGGTTCCGCACTCGAAAGCGTGTGTGTCCAAATTCAAATTCAAATGTGCTCTACACAGTTACATAATCATTCATTTCCAGATGTCAAGTGAATGCGCAGTCCGACTGTCTGTCAGCGGGCTAAAACTCATAAAAGATAAACAGATTAAATTTTCACAGATTCTGTATTTCTATTGCCGCTATAACAACAAATAATAAAAATAAAAAAGGATTGTGTGGTTTTATGAAACCACGGTAAAAGGGAAACTTTTTTTCACATTAAATACATTTGACACTATAGGCGCCGCCATATTGGTCTTGGTTGCTCTGACGAGCGCCTTTCACTTTATCCCTACTCCGCGGCCGTCCGTCACGCGACATGCAACACACAGACGCAAAAGTTTGAGACGATGTAATAAAAGTTTCACTTAAGTTACTTAAGTTAAAAATTAAGGGGGACCAGAATCAAGATTTTTATATAATTAAATAGTGTTAAATATTATTCGGTGCTACGGAGCCCTTCGTGTGTGTATGTCTCGGACTTTGCCAGATTATTTATTCCAATTTTAGGTAAGCACTAATTTGTAAGGAAAAACAGAACCTCTTAAACTAGATAAGCAGAGTAAAGCTCCAATTTCCATACACGTCACTGCAATCAGTTAATGAATGCATGAAAATCATGTGCTATATGCAAAACGCCCCGCCTTGTGTGAAACACGCTTTGTCTTAGCTGATCTCATCTCGTTTTCATATTGGATCTGCACGTTACACTAGGAGCGAGACTGATTGGCTATGCAGCTTATTTTTTGTCTCTTTCTTTTAAATTAGATACCGAGTATGAGGCGTATGATGTGAAGGGGTTCTGTCAAAAGAAAGAAAACTTGTTTATCAGAAGAATCGAGACTATGGCGTCAGTTCCATACTCAAAGAGTCAAACCGGACCCCATTTACTGAGACTCCGCTGTCAGTCCGTTCGTCCGTCTGTCTGTCCGTCGGTCACCAGACAGTATATTATAAACCGTGAAAGTTAGACATTTGAAATTTTCAGAGATGATGTATTTCTGTTGCCGTTACAACAACAAATACTAAAAGAACAGAATAAAATAAATATTTAAGGGTGGGGCCATACAACAAACGTGTTTTTCTTGCCGTTTTTATAGATAATGGCACGGAATCCGTCGTGCGCGAGTCTGACTTGCACTTGGCCGTTTTTTTTTAGATATCTAATTGCGTAACACACTATCGATCACAATCTCAATGATTTTGAAGGATACTTCGCCCTAAAAAAAAATCCTAATGAAGAAGCCAATTCTCCAAGAACTATGTATGAAAACTGTTAGAAAAATAATTTGAGAAATTAACTACCAAATTAATAGAGCCACATTACAAATACAGCATAAGTAATTATAATTAATATAGCACAAAACCGTACACATATAATATACGCTTTACATACACATACATACGGCTTCGCCTGAGTAACGAGCACCTAATTATATCGTAACCTAATTAATTCGAACATCAATTATTCAGCAGCTTTGCTGAGAGGCCGATGAATGACCTACAAAATATTTCGTGTAATAAGTTTTACTGATAATTATGCTCATTTATGTAAAAATGTTTTCATTTATATTCTCAGTTTTTTTTTACAAAGTAGATGTAAGAGGAAACGCCGGGAGGGGACGCCTTAGAAGGACTTTTTTTTTAGGGTGGGAAATCATTAAATGACTCCTCCCGCTCTGGGTGGAGCGGAAGGGAGTGCCAGACTCTTACTGACTAAAACCCATCCATGTTCCTTCCTTAGCCCGGGGTATGTGCCGGGGTAGCGGTAACCATTTCGGACAATCCCGCTTACCCGGCAGGCTTCGGACCTAACGGGTACCTTCAAATGCTGACATCTCTTTCAGGAATACTTGTGTCTGACCCGATAGTGGGTTGTTCAGTGAGAGCCCTAGAGGACATATGTATGACGCGCTCTTATTGAATTTCTTCATAAAGGTCAGGTGCCTAGTACTGACCAGATGAACGTAATAAGACTAAAGGTATAGTATCGTAGAACATGGTTCTATAGTTTCTGCCTACCCCCATGGGAAGAACCATTTGATGGCAACAGGTTTATCCTATGTGCTAAACATAACCTGACCCTGACATTAATAATCATAATTTTATAACGTCATTATATTAGTAGACAGGAACATAATAATAGGGACGATGACTAGATTTACAAAAAAATATTTGATACGTATTTTTCTTGTTTACGTGACATAGCGAGCCCCCACTCTCCAACTTTACGTGACATAGCGAGCCCCCACTCTCCAACTTTACGTGACATAGCGAGCCCCCACTCTCCAACTTTACGTGACATAGCGAGCCCCCACTCTCCAACTTTACGTGACATAGCGAGCCCCCACTCTCCAACTTTACGTGACATAGCGAGCCCCCACTCTCCAACTTTACGTGACATAGCGAGCCCCCACTCTCCAACTTTACGTGACATAGCGAGCCCCCACTCTCCAACTTTACGTGACATAGCGAGCCCCCACTCTCCAACTTTACGTGACATAGCGAGCCCCCACTCTCCAACTTTAATGCGTTTTATCTCAGTCATTTTTTGTTAATATGATAAAGCAAAAAAATATTTGTTTAATATTTTTTTATTATCTGATTAACGGACTTAATATAATTTCTTTTTTTTAACCAGTCATCATCCTCGTTGCTTATCTTTGATATTAGAACTCCTTTGAATATTATTTTGTCGTTTAATTTAAAGCTGTATAAATGTAGGTAAGTATAACTACGTGGACAATACTCTATTATTTTATGCGAATCCAAAAAGTTATATATCTTAGCATTATAAGGGCATTATAACATATAGAACTTTTTTGTCCATTCTGTTATATCGTATAACTACTAGTTTATCTAGATAGACTGATCCACTGTCGAAATATGGAAGTACCGCACTGCTGCTTAACCCTTTTTTAGCCCTTAAGTGTTCTTTAAGTGCCTTAAAAAGGCTCTACGACAGACGATTTCCTGAAATGTTCTCCACAATTCATCCAGAACACGACCCAGCCTTACTGGCAAGCTTACATTTTTAACGCTGACTAAACTATTCATAGATATGTAAATATCTATTAAGACCTTCCTTTTGTCTTACTACTAGGTTATTATTTCAAATGTTGTTGGCCCTAATCTTCACCACTTCCACAGCGTCGTTAGTGGCAGCGCAGACGTCAATTTGATGGTTTCATCCACACCCTGCTGCCATTTCATTGAGGTAACCCCACAATGAAATGGCAGCAGGGTTAAAGACAGCAGGTTAAAGACGTTGAAGTTACATCTTCCCACTTAATTCCGGAGAAGGTTCAGGGAATATACATATGATCCTAGGCAGGTATGTACATCAGTAAACAAAACCTGCAGTTCTGTATATCTGTCGATACAACAACGTTGTCAACTCAATCAGATTAGGTACGCATCAAGTCGGCACTAAGTCCTGATTAATATCTAACGTACGCAGCGTACGCAGCATAGAGAGCAGAGTAGAAAGTAAATGGAGTAATCATGTGTGAGTGAATGACAACGTAAACTTTTAGGGCCGTTTATGTTGTGAAGGAGAATATAGTGAGGAAACCAGCATGCCTGAGAGATATTTATTAACGGCATGTGAAGCTAAGTCAGAGGCCCATGGGCAGCCTAAAAACTCTGACACCAGGTTAGTCACTAACCACACGAAAATAAAAGGACCTTGTGCACGAATAAATTGCATCACGTTGGTTGCATGGATACTGATAATCAGTTCATCCAGTTAGACTGGAAGCTGACCCAAATATAGTTGGGACAAGCATAAGCAGAGTCGTAATGCACGTCGAGTGAGTCGGAATCTCGGAGTTCAGCTGGAAATTGGACAGAATATGTGTGATATTGTCTATTTTTGCAAGCAATTCTGTATTTTTCTACATGAGGAAAGTCAGTTTGGCTAAACCACATTTTAGTATTATCTCTCGTTCGGGACTTCAAAAGCTTTTATCCCTGGCGGGATAACCTCGTAAGTTAAGTCACGGTAATTTTCCCCCTATTAAGGAAAAAATGCCTTGACTAACTAATATACATGAGATTTAGCACTCCATTTACTTGTTACTCAAAGGCAGATTACGTATAACAAGCGAGCTCCGTCAATTAGTGACCGATGCACCGGTTCATCTGTATTTATGAGTGAAAACTAGGTCGTTTCATGGCACTATACAGTACTAATGTGTTTGTTATTGAATGTAAGACAACAGTGAGTATTTAGGTACTTTTCCAGCCTTTTTACAGTTAGGAAGGTAAAAAAAAAAGTACGTAATTTTTCCTTTACATCAAACACTAATCAATTTATCAACTTTAAGTATTTAATACAAAAAAGGAAAACCTTGAAATGGGTAAAGATCAAGGTTGACGTACAAAACGATGGGTAAATATGTCAAAATACATGATTGTTGTGAAAGGAGAGGCTACATACATACATTCAGGCTCCTTACATCGGGCCTCTTCTGAAAGCCAACGAAAAAGAATGGTACGTACGGATAGAACTAGGCATTTGGAGCTAAAGTTAATATACGAGCACAAAAGTTGTAGAATCGCTCTAAGTCAACTTATACAAGTTCAGAAAACTGTAAAAAAAAACTGCCTAGCCTTTTCCCAACTATGTTGGGGTCGGCTTCCAGTCTAACCGGATGCAGCTGAATACCAGTATTTTACATGGAGCGACTGCATGTCTGACCTCCACAACCCAGTCAGTAACTGGGTAATCCGATACTTGGTAAGACTGGCTGTCAGACTTTCAGGCTTCTGACTACCTACCCGTAACGACTGTCAAAGATCCACGAATGACAGCCGGGACCAACGGCTTAACGCGCTTTCCGAGGCATGGAGGAGTCTCAATATGTAAAGATGGTCACCCATCCACGGACCAACCCCGGCATGCGTAGCTTAACCTGATAGATAGATCCGTGCGGCTATTATTACTTAGCCACGAGCTCCGTCCGTTCAGAAAACAATAAATGTATAAAATAACAAAACATCGATGTTGAATAGCTGTATAAAGCCTGCATTATCATTTTTTAGGCCTATTCTCAAAGTACTTTCAGAAAAGGCCCAAAAAAATTATCTCCTTTCCGTTTTTAGGTATAGGTTTTATGTTATGAATTGCGCGGTAAGAACACGCTATAGTTATGGAACCAAACCCCTCAGTGCGATCGTTGTTTATGCGTCTTTCACGAGCTGAAAACGCCTAAACTGAGAGATGAGACTTCAAAACGTTAAAATACACGTAAGTATTTGTCCAATAAGGCCGAGAGTACACAAACCAAAACACACCCAATTCAAATAACACAGAGACATGCATCCAAATAATTACACTCATTGTACAAATGTGAAATTGCCTATTTCGTATCAGATCGCATGTCGCATATGTTAGGGTTGTCAGTGCACTGATAAATTATTGTTTGTGGTTTGTTTTTGAGTCGTAAAATAAATATGAACGATTTTAGGCCCGAATTTGTGGCGTGTTGATTCGGATTTTCGGGATATGTTTTATTTACTAGCTTTTCGTGTTAATTTTGTGCTGATGATTAATTTACTGGGTGGTTACTAATCAATTGTTTATTAGGTAGTATTTTATCATATTGTGTTGAATTTCAGTCATTGGTGATGTTAAAAGTTATTCATTATCAAGCACATAGTCAATGTCAAAATCCAAAGTATTCTATTTTCCGTTATGACTTTTACACAATACCAGCCTATAATGTTCCCACTGCTGGGACACAGGCCTCCTCTCTAAGAGAGGAAGTGGGCCATAATCCACCACGTGAACCCACTGCCGGTTGGTGGACCTACACAAATCATCGGCTGTGAGCTACGTAAGAATGAATGGAGTATCTTATCGTTTCAAGTTCATTTCAAACATTCATTTCAAACTAAATTGATTCCACAATATTTTTCTATGTCTATCCAAATAAAACTATACATACACACATCAAAAGTGTCTAGGGATCAACATATATTTTTGCAATAACTTTTCTCTTGATTGATATTAATTTAAATTTTCTTTAAGGATTCATCAAATAAAGTGTTTTCGTTTGTCACAGTAACGATAAACCAAGTCACCTTTGCATTAATAAAGAAATTTGCCATTTTCCTAATAAAGGGATTTTTGACATTTGAACCACTAACATTAAAGTTCGAAAAAAAGACTGAAATAACAGTTTTCTTTAAAATTTTATTGGGTAACTTAAACAATTAATAATCCGTGTTTCTACCGCGAACACTAACAACACAAGAACATCGGTTTGGCATACTCAAAATGAGTTCATCCAAATCACGCTGTGGAATGGCCGCCCATGTTCGTTGCAACAACAAAAAAAGGTCTTCTTGCAACTGGATACCCTCCATATTCGGCAGAGCTCTTCTCTGTAGCATATCCCATGCATGCTCAATCGGGTTCAAGTCTGGCGACTGAGCAGGCCAGGGCAGGACATTGATGTTAGCTGCGGCGAGAGTCTGTCTTACAACTCTTGCGGTGTGCGGTCGTGCATTATCATGCATTAACTGAAATAAGGGACCGATTTGCACTTGTAGAGGAACGATGACGTCAGATACAATCGTCTCAGCATAAATTTGAGCGTTGAGGTTGCCTCTGATCCAAATCAACTCAGTTCTTCCGCCGATCCAAATACCCGCCCATACCATGATGGTTCCACCACTATAAGGATGGACTTCCTGGCAGGATTTTAATCGCTGTTGGCGTCCAGGGGTTCTCCAGTGTCGTATACGTCTTGTATCCGGTCTCATACCAAAACGAGACTCATCAGAAAAGCACACGAAACGCCATTGTTCTTCTGCCCAATTTCTGTGTTCAAGAGCCCATTGATATCGAATCCTACGATTGTGCATTGCTATAGGTGGTACCCGTAGCGGTCTTCGGGAATGAAGGTTCACTTCATGCAAGCGGTTTCTGACTGTTTGGTCGCTAATTAAGTTCCCTGAAGAGTGATGAAGCCTCACGGCTAACATCATGGCGGTTATTGTTGGAGCTCTTCGAGTTAAGATTTGAATGTATCGGTCTTGTCTCCGTGTGGTGCAGCGATACCGTCCTTCATGGCGCTCAGCCACGGTACCAGTGCTTCGGTAACGTGTCCAAAGTCGACTGATAACACCTTTTTTTGTTGTTGCAACGAACATGGGCGGCCATTCCACAGCGTGATTTGGATGAACTCATTTTGAGTATGCCAAACCGATGTTCTTGTGTTGTTAGTGTTCGCGGTAGAAACACGGATTATTAATTGTTTAAGTTACCCAATAAAATTTTAAAGAAAACTGTTATTTCAGTCTTTTTTTCGAACTTTAATGTTAGTGGTTCAAATGTCAAAAATCCCTTTATTAGGAAAATGGCAAATTTCTTTATTAATGCAAAGGTGACTTGGTTTATCGTTACTGTGACAAACGAAAACACTTTATTTGATGAATCCTTAAAGAAAATTTAAATTAATATCAATCAAGAGAAAAGTTATTGCAAAAATATATGTTGATCCCTAGACACTTTTGATGTGTGTACTTCTATACAGGGTGAAATTGAATTCATAGGCTATATTTAAGGGGTCATTGTTTTCATCATTATGAACAACTTTTACTACAGGAACACACCTGATAACGCGAAAAATCAGCTGTTACCCTACATTTTGACGAGTTATGCGAGCATAATGTAGGGAATAGCAGCTTTTTAGAAGTGCTAAGACATAATTGTAAAATTGCATTTAATGCTAATAAATAAAAAACTGTGACGTCACATTGTAATATTTCATACTTACAAATCACGTACGAATGCCGCGTTTTGACAATTCATAAAAAGTAACGACTACCTACTCTTTCAAATACCCAATTGATCGAATAGATCAATCAGTAATACTTAGTTTATGCGGGTTGACTTTAATTGAACAACAAAAAATACTTTTGAATTTATAATTCAATTTGATTGAAAGCCTGCTTGGACGCTTCGCTTTAGACTAAGCAGTTAAGTCATTGACTGCCACGCAGCAGACACAATAGAAAAACTATTGTTTGTCGGACACACGGTGACCGCGTTGGCGTTCAACGTGTTAATTAACTTAACGTAATAAAACAGAAAGATATCAAGTATTAACTAGTTTATTAGAACGGTTACAACAGCAGAATCATAATTAAGGCGTTTTGTCACGCCGCCAGACGAGCCGCTGGACAGCAAGCTATTAACAGCCCGCGCTTGAAAAGCGGTGTATACTGTGAAAAGAGATTAGTACCGCGCGTTCTGCTGCCTGCTGAGAGACACTCGGGTAGGTACAATACGAACGTAAATGCGATTAGAGTACTGGCTATTTACTTTTTATGGAAAAAAAACGCGTCTCAATGGTGTCACACTAAAATGCATACTGGCGATCAGCGAGCGTTTGCCGAACGGGGCTGCTCAAGCGCGTAAGTTTGTAATGCAACTACTACCCCAAACATCTCAGAACGAAAAAAAACAACCTTAAAAATGAATAAACGGTTTAGATGAGCTGATCGCGTTCTGCTTCATTGAAAAATCCGGCCCTAGTTGGGGCCACAAACAAATAATTATACGTTATAATGAGCAGTTTAAAATAAACTTGTATGTATACGTGATAATTATTGTAAAACTCAAAATAGTATTGATTTGTACAGTCACGAGCACCAATATTTATACACTTAGAAACATTCAAAAGCGATTTTCTCGTGGAATAACGATAACTTTGTTATATTAGAACCTTTTTCACATTAGTATGGGTTCCCAAATACTATGTTCGTAACAACATAATTATAATTACAACAAATGCAGAAGGAGAAAATTACTTTTTGAAGTTGCTCAGTATAGACATATCGGTGCTCGTGACTGTACTTTACACAAGTCCGTTCAACTTTTTTAAAGTTTGATATAATAATATAAATACTTTATTCATGTTTTAAATATTATGTTCTGTTGTACCGCTCGCAAAATATTATTATGTACGGGTATACGTTGTTTGTTAAGTCCAAAATCGATTGAGAAAAATTGACAGTTTGCGGTAACTTGATGAGCACATCAATCTACCCCAATCTGTCAAATTGCTTTGATATTGTTAAAACTTTATTACAAAATCATAAGGTTTATTTTGAATTGGGAAAATTTGAGACAGTGGCAGAATTTTTGACAGTTTGGGATAAGTTGATGTGCTGGCGAATATAGTATTAAAATATTGATAGCATTTATTTCCTTGTCCTCAGTGCCGATGACACAAGTGGTAGCCGTGGCCGGCGAGCCTGTGTACCTGCCGTGTGACATCGCGACACAGGATGAAGATGATGCCGTCTTACTGGTGCTGTGGTACAGAGAAGATCTTGGCACGCCTATCTACAGGTAAGGATACATTCATCATCATCAAGGAGCTCTTGGCTAAGTGCTAACAGCCGCACAGGTCTATCCATCGGATTAAGCTACGCTTGCCGGGGTTAGCCGTGGATGGGTGACCATCTTTACATATCGAGACTCCTCCGTGCCGCGGAAAGCACGTTAAGCCGTGTGCCCCGGCTGTCATTTGTGCATCTTTGACAGTCGTTACGGGTCGTCAGAAGCCCGAAAATTTGATAGCCAGTCTTACCAAAGATATTATCCAGTTAATGACCGGGTTGTGGAGGTCAGATAGGCAGTCGCTCCATGTAAAATACTGGTATTTAGCTGTATCCGGTTAGACTGGAAGCCGACACCAACATAGTTTGAAGGCTAAGCAGCCAGATTAGGATTAGTTAATAAAAACTTTAACTAATCTGAAAATGAAATGTCAAACGAATGGATATTTTCAACACAAGCTCGTGGCTAAATACTAACAGCCGCACAGGTCGATCTACCAGGTTAAGCTACGCTTGCTGAGGTTGGTCCGTGGATGGGTGACCATCTTGACAAATCGAGACTCCTTCGTGCCAGGACTTCGTTCAGACAGATTAGGATTAGTTAATACAAACTTGGACTTATCTGAAATATCAAACGAATGGATCTTTTTAGCACAGGGAAAATGGTGTTGAGATAGGGGGGCGTCCATAAATTACGTTAGATATTTTAGGGTGGGAGGGGGTCGAGTCAAATCTCACCTAATCTTACGTTGGAGAGAGGGGGGGTCTCGGCAAATATCACGCAATTTTTTTTCTGATTGAAACAAAAAAAAAAAATTTGGTCCATTTAATCCAGATTGTACATGCTTAAGATTTAATGTTAAGCGTAATCATAATACGATTAAGATCATTCACATCTCTTTTTTCTTTTTACAATATCAATCCAACGCGTTTACGTAAGAAACCCACATTTTGAAAAATCTCACGTGAGGTTGGGGTACGGGGGAGGGGGTTGAATAAAATCTCACGACATCTCACCAGGGGGGGAGGGAGGGACACAAAATTAAAAAAAAACACCTCACGTAATTTATGGACGCCCCCTAGGTACTGTCAATCTTCTTTTCTTACCCATTTTCCAACAGCGTGTTTAAGTGGTACCACGAAGCACATAGTTACCACGAAAAAGTCACGTGTTAAGTGTATTATGTAATAACAAGTGATCCCAAATAACAAACTTTAGTCTAATATGAAACCAATCTCTACGTAGGTATGCCGTAATAATTTTAACAAAATCTAACTTTGGAGCAGTTGCCGAATATCTAAATTTTAATACTAATTTTGTATGAACCCAGCGAAGAGGGCCTGAAGTTACCAAAGTTCATCTTAAAGTCAGTTCAAAGTAATTTCAATAACCATTTTAATTTTGCAAACACTCGTTTTGCTTAAACTTTTGCAATCGCAGTCACCGATAGACTAATATTTTTAATAATATCTTTGAAAATTTGGATATTATGGTAGACTCCCAAGGCGAATTTCACCAATGAATCTGAACGCGATCATGACACGTCATCTCAACCGCGAACAAAGGCTGTCAATGTCAATATTCTCTAGTAATGATGACAGTGACAGTTCTTGTTCGTGGCTTAAAGGTACTGAAGGTCGTTCAGTTACATTGGTAAAATTCGCCCTGTCTTATGTAGTTTTGACCTTCAAAACGTGCTGGCTTTCAACCTAGTTTGAATAAGTTACTTTTGATTTGATTGATTTTACCGAAACCCACAGAAAGAGAAAATGAGTTTGAGTTGAGTGAGTGAATGAGTTATGGGCACATTTGTTTTTATTGTTTAAAATGCAACTGTCTTCATCAATCAAATTACCTACAACATAATTCAAAGTCAAATCATTTATTTCAAATAGGCACAAGAAAGGCACTTTTGGACGTCAAAATTAACAAGAAATAGAATTAATTCGTGTCGCCCCTTCAAAAAGGTAGTTATGTATAGAGAAGTATGGATAATGGGTTTTGTATACTTACATGAATTATAAAATTATAATATGTGAAGACTGCATTGTCTTCACATATTATAATTATAATATGTGAAGATCAAAATAAAATTATTACGATTACTCTACTCTAAAAACCATGGTGTGGCGAAGATAAATTGTAATCTTTCCCGTTTATTGTTGCGGATGCTCTTGTAAATATAGACTAAAATGAAGTGTCAATCTGCAATGATTTAGGGTGAGTTTCACCAAGAAACCAAACTAAGCACATAAACTCTGTAAAAGGGGTGACACTGACAGACCTTAAAAGCGGTTTAGGTGTGTGCTGATCGCGTTCAGTTTTATTGGGAACATTGGCACTTAGATATAAAACCACAATAAGTTTAATCACACCTAATTATATTTTTCCCTGCAAAATTTAGACCTGCAATAGTTCACCTTAATAACCGCGCTGGTGGCACAACTTGTATTTCATTAACAACTTCCCAATGCGATTAAAATTAAAAAAAACACCCTTGACAACTCGAAATCTGTAATCATTTCACATATGTATTTCTGAACTACAGTTAATAAAAAGCTGTGAGAAAGTATTTTTATCCTTTGAGCTTACTTTTTGCTTCGCTCCATGCATACCTAAAAGTTTTGAGTGCATTGACTGTATATAGCTGAAAAAGTATCAAATGTAGCCTTTGACGTTCGAAGCTTGCTTAAGGTGGAAGCTACAGGGGAGCCTGTGAAATTCAAATTTCTCATGTTTTACTTTTAAATGGTGACATTTAGATCAAGTCTTACTAAGAAATTTGTATCGATAAAGTCAATGATTTTAATTCTAAAATACAATCGGATTTTTTTCAACATACATTTACATACATACAATTTTTTCATATACTGGTAAATAAACATATTATTATTATTATTATTATACCACGTGATTCTGACCAGAAAATTGCACAAATTGTAAGAAAATTTAAATTTCGCAGGCATCCCCCTTAAGGTTGGTACACATTTATCGTTTTAGTACTTGATACACAAAGACTCGCTTCATCGTCTTTGCATCATCCAAGATGTACAGATACCAGCACATCAAGTTATACCAAACTTTCAAATATTCCTAATTGAACATGAACCTTATACTTTTGTTATATAGTTGAAAATGTATCAAAGAAATTTGACAGATTATGGTAGTTTGATGTGCTGGTCTGTGTACCGAACCCAGTGTTTCTCTACATAGTATAAAACAAAGTCACTCCCTGCCATCTGTCCCTCTGTGCTCTTATATCTTTTAAAGTACGCAACGGATTTGAATGCAGTTTTCATTAATATGTAGAGTGATTCAGGAGGAAGGTTTTTACGTATGTATGTCTGTATGTATGCTTAGATCTTTAAAGCTACACAACAGATTATGATGCAGTTTTTTTTTAAATAGATAGAGTGATTCAAGAGGAAGGTTTATTATGTATTATAACATGCAATTTCTGTCATCCACGCGGGCGAAGCCGCGGGCAGAAGCTAGTTTGTAATAAATTAGAGCCCTAACGAAGTATTATAGGTAAAGCTCTCTTCTCTCTCTCTCTGCCTGCCTAGCCTTTTTCCAACTATGTTGGGGTCGGCTTCCAGTTTAACCAGATGCAGCTAAATATCAGTATTTTACAAGGAGCGACTGCCTAGCTGACCTCCACAACCTAATAACTGGGTAATACGATACCCCTTGGTAAGACTGGATGTCAGACTTTCGGACTTCCGACTACCTATAACGACTATCCAAGATCCATAAATAACAAAAAAAAAAACCTCTCTCTCTCTTAAACTAAAAAAATGATGGCTGTCATCGTTATCGTTCGGTATATACACAGCATTCCCTTTCCTCATCATATAGAATACCTATTACGGGTCTTTCATTTGCTAGGAAACCAATAAATTAATGCCTATTTTTTACAAACTACGAGGAGCCGTGTTAAAGCCGTTTTGATCTGGCTTTCAAGCGACAAGTATGAACTAGCCTTTATACTGCCGTTTCCAAAAATCACGAACCGTATTTCAATATGATATACAAAATCGACTTAGCTTGCACTATTCCTCGAGAGCAAATTCCTCTAGTCCCTGTTTCTACTTGGATGAGGTGCCTTAAAAGGGTCGTGACTCAGACACGCTTCGTTGAACCCTATTTGTAGATTAAAGGTGCCTTTTGAGTAAAAGAAAAAGACATAGTTTTGGTATATCATTGCTTTTTGACCGGTTTAACGTAAATCGTGCTTGTTAGAATAAAACATTTGTGCATTTTCTTGTTTCTTGATTCATTTGTTTTTTTTTATCAAAAGAGTGTAATGTTCGATATTTTATAAATTTGCCTGTCATATTTTAAATCTACTTTATGAAGGTAATAAATATACGTTCCCAAAATCGAAAACAAAAAACGTTTTAATTGTTATTTTTGACTGATTTTTGTGCTGTTACTAAAAAAAATGGCGACGCCGACATCGCAACGTGTTAATTACGCGTCACGCTGACGTCATGCAAAATCCTGCATCACGCAAACATAGTGTTCCGTGCAACTAAATAAGAAAATACAACTGCCTGACATCAATTATCGGGTATAAATACGACCGATCCAGCTTGTCCCTAGCTGTCCTCAGTGACGCCCTAACCCGAGGTCCGTACCCCACAGAGGGTGCCCTTAGTGTGTAGACGCTTAGTTTGTAAGTTTTTATAAAGATCTGGATGGAAGCTGCAGTTTATTGTGGCATCCACAGGCAAGTCCGGTTAAGCAGTAGTCAACCCTATGGTTGAACTGCGAGATGCCATTAACAAAAAAAACCTTTTCAATGGAGGATGAGTGCACTTTACGCATCAAAAATTTACATCACACCTGTAATTCCCGAAAGGATAAGCAGAAGTGTGCATAAATTACACTCTCAATTCACCAATTAAGTTTGGTTCCCATGTAAGTAAAAGGGGCGATCCTATTGCCATCAACTGAGCTCTTATTTAGTTCCGCTTCTTTTCATGCATCTATAATGTCCTGGAAATTCCGAAAATCTTGCTTTTACAGAAAAATACTCAAAAATATATATGACAATAAAGACGTTAAAGGCCCTACTTTCACTTAGACAAAGAATAAGCAAAACATGAAGGTAAAATAATTTAAAACAAATATCGCCTTTTGAACTTTATTGAAGAAACGGTGGGGATTTTTTCGAATGATTTTTAAATGTTCACGCTATAAACATTTGACGCAAAGCAGTCTTCTGGAACCCACAGTACTTATACTATTTGGATTTGCAAGTTAAAAATGAATTCAGAATTAAAATGAAGTATAAATAGAATATGTACATACATTTATTTGTACGTAGAACACTTAGAAAATGTTATCTGGTTTGTTCTTAACTCGTAGAGACAGACTCTCAAGACTGCCAAGTCTTAGGTCTCGAGTTCGAACCGCAACCACGCACTTCTGACTTTTCGGATTCATGTGCGTATAATAAATCACTTGCTTATAAAACGGTGAAGGAAAACATCGTGAGGAAAGCAACCAGCATATGCTTGAGAGATATTTCTCAACAGCATCTGAAGCTATGTCAGGCCCATACGGGCAGCCTAGAAACTCCGACACCAGGTTAATCACTAACCACACGGCAAAGAAAGAACCTAACACTCTGTATAAGGATAGAGTTTAGCAGTCCATCGTTTTTGCGACGGTCACCCATTATTTTCAATCCATTCCGTATTTCCAGCTCGTTGTTTTTCCTGGCCCAAAAGAGAATAGAACAATGTAATCCAATAGAATTATTATAGTGAAGGAGAATAAACGTAACAATCGAGTTGATTTAGATTTTATTGGAAGCAAATGGATAATAATAAATAACATTTATCTCTTAAATGCCAGTTATACAAAGAAATACGCAATTTTGAGGTTCCGTCCTTGGTATTTCTATTCGTTTGTAATGTTTGTGGAGGTCAGATAAGCACTTGTTCCAGGTAAAGCTCCGGCTGTTCCTGGTTAGACTGAAAGCTGACTTCAAAATAGTTAATAATAAAAAGGCGTGGCTGATGATGAGTGGCGTTGTGGTTCGATATCTTGGTACAACGGCTTTCGGCAATACATCAAATCTATGCAAGTCAAACAATCTGAATCCCAACTATGTTGGGGTCAGCTTCTAGTCTAACTGGATGCAGCTGAATACCAGTATTTTACATGGAACGGCTGCCTATCTGAAATCCACAAACCGGTCAGTAACTAAGTAATAAGACTGGCTGTTAGACTTTCGGGCTTCTGACCTCCCATAACGATTGTCAAAGATCAACTAAACATTAAAGTTATTTTTGATCAATAAAATATTAAGGTTTCTGTTACTCGAACAGCTGATACAAGGTCTTAGTTAAACCCGATAGGCTTCCTTCTCAATCTGATCACGAACGACTTGAAACTTGGTAAGGGCCTGAGTTAATTTGATTTTCAGTTATTAATAGAATAGTTTTGAGTGGCTCCTGGCTAAGTAATAACAACCGCACGAATCGATCTATCAGGTTAAGCTACGCTTGTCGGGTTTGGTCCGTGAATGGGTGACCATCTTTACATGCCGTAACTCATCCGTGCCTTGGAAGGCACGTTAAGCCGTTGGTCATTTCGGCTGCCGTTCGTGGATCTTTGACAGTCGTTACGGGTCGTCAGAAGCCGTAGAAGCCTGACAGCCAGTCGGTTAGACTAGAAGCTGACCCCAACATAATTGGGAAAAGGCTAGACAGATTTAATTTTTGTATTACTTTTGAGCATGTTTTTTAAACAGAAAGAATTTATTTACTTTTTTACCGTTAACATTGTTAACGATAGCACTCTAAGAGCGCTCAATCTTTGTGGTTTCTTTTTCTAGATCTACGAGTTTGTTACTAAGGGCTGATTTCACAAATGTAACTGAACGCGATCAACACATCTAAACCAACCAAACCATTTACTAAAGAGATTACATTTACGAGATATTTTGAATAACGGCTGTTAGATGCGGTTAAAGTAATGCTGATCACTCAGTTTTATTAGTGAAATAACCCCTTAAATAACGTATCGTAAAAAATAACTTAAATTGAACCAAAATTATATTGATTTTTAATAGAATAGTTTCGATTACGGGTGTTGTGAGAAAACTGTTTTACATATTTAATTTCCTCGGTGTAAAAGATGCCTCTGGAAGTTTTGGCTTAAAGCCAATTGAAGTCAAGCTTCTTTGATAATTGCCGGTCAATTTCGGTTTTTGGGTCATTTATTAGCTCAGTGAACCTTGTAGAAGTATTTATTGTTAACCAATTAGTTTGCTGTAGATTAATACACCCTAGTAGTAAGCCTTCGCTATCTGTCTGTTTGGATGTCACAAGTATATTCTTCTTCTTCGTGTGGTTAGTGACTAACCTGGTGTCAGAGTTTTAATGCTGCCCATGGGCCTCTGACTTAGCATCACATGCTGTTGATAAATATCTCTCAGGCATGCCGGTTTCCTCACGATGTTTTCCTTCACCGATTATAAGCAAGTGATAATTATACAATACGCACATGAATCCGAAAAATCAGAGGTGCATGCCTTGGGTTCGAACTCGAGACCTATGACATGGCAGTCCGGCGGTCAGACCACTAGGCTATCACTGCTTGTAGTATATTGCTGCAAGTATATTTTAAACCGCGTTTAATTGGTAGCCTTCGTCATAAACATAGATAATTATTTTTAACAGTTTGAGTGCCAATTTCATCATTAATGAAAAACTGAACACGATCAGCACATCTAAACGGCGTTCAAGCTGCGGCTGTCAGTGTCACTATTCTCCTAGATTGTTGACACCGACAGATCTTAAACGCTGTTTAGATGTACTGAACGCGTCCAGTTCTTTGGTGAAATCAGCTCTTAGTGTTTAGTGATGGTGCGCAAGGCTGCCTTGGCCGAGGTTTTGAAGGTTTTTTTACCGACCAGTGCAAAAGCAACTCTAAAGGAGACACCCTGTAGTTCAGTTTCATGGACCGACATATATTCGGCGTTTGCAACACTGTTTCCAAAAATGTAAATAAAGACGAGTTTTTTAAATTATATTTTTAATACATATAGACATGATGTTCAGTTAACGCTATAACTTCAAACTTTTTTTCATTATTCTAGTTATTCTAAAACAACGTCAATTGGAAACAAGGATTCGTATAAACAACTAGCTTCTGCCCGCGACTTCGTCCGCGGAAAGATAATCCTAACATGTCTTGAAAATATTCCTATTTAACAAACTAATTCTTTCAGCGTGGATGCCCGTGAACGAGACTTCGGCGTCGCAGAGCGCTGGTCAGACGAGAGCGTCTTCGCGTCGAGAGCCTACTTCCTCCCTGAGAGAAGACCAGCTGAGCTCGGAGTAGACCGAGTGAAGGCTTCAGACCAGGGCGTCTACCGCTGTAGGGTGGACTTCAAACAAGCCCAAACGAGAAATTCAAGAGTCAATTTGACAGTTATTGGTAAGTTTCTTTCCCATTTCACGTCCTTGCGTTGCTAGCATTTTGAAGAGTGAATTTGACTAGTATTGGTAAGTCATTTACTTATTTTATTGATGAAGTGACGGGCACCCACGTAAGACTCTCTGAAGCCCCGCAATAATAGACACATTTGGCCTTATAATAAAATGAAGTTTTATATCTTTACGGCCAGTTTTAAATTATCGAACTGTTTTTGACTGTCGAACTGTAAATCGACTAAGTCTATGTTCTTATTACTAAATATTTAAAAAAAACTGACGTCAAACCAAAGTTTGAACCGTCAATTTTGTATTAAAAACTTTACAGTGCTCAAAATAAAAGTCAAAATACAATACCTGGCTTTATGGTTTATGTTCGGACCAGAGTTAGAATTCGCTCTGTAATAAGACGGTACGTGTCTTATCTAGTAACGCTTAATGAAAAGAACTGCATTGTTTCTAATTTAAAACACAGAAAGAATAATTAAAATGTTCTTTTTTTTTAGTTTGAAATACATACTTTTTAGTGTGAGAAGGTGTTTAAAACAGTCGTTTTGTAGTTATGTTTGTACAGACGCTAGCACATTAAGCTATCGCAAACTGTCATTTTTTCCAATTGAACATGAACCTTATTCTTTTGTAATTAAGTTGAAATACCTACTATCAAAGTTTGACAGATTGGAGTAGCTGACCTCTGTACCTAAAGTAACCTTGAGCTGCTAATAACTTGTTTTTACTCCCACAACATCTACTTCCATCGATATCTTCCATGAAAACAATTTTCACAGAAATATATACCTAATTATTAAAAAAGCTCTTTGAAAACGTCAAAGGTAAAAATTCTTGGAAATGTAACTAACTAATAGCTCTATTCATTTAGCTCAAAGGAACAACTCAACATACATATTTTTTTAAAAGTAAATCTTATTTTTAAAGAACTAAGTTTCGTAATATGATGATATTTTTATTTGAAAATACTTAACAATAAAAAACCTGTGTGGTCGGGCCTACCAAAGCATAAGCGAAATCACAAATGTTATCATTTAAAACAGAAAAAGAACGCGTACACTTTCTCGTTATCTCTGTTTTAAGGGGTTCCGTACCAAAAGGATAAAACGGGACCCTATTACTAAGACTCCACTGTTCGTTAGTCCGTCCGTCTGCCCGTTTGTCCGTCAGTCACCAGGATGTATCTCATGAACCGTGATAGTTAGACAGTTGAAATTTTTACAGAAGATGTATTTCTTTTGCCGCTATAACAACAAATACTAACAAACAGAATAAAATAAATATTTAAGGGGGCTCCCATACAACAAACGTCATTTTTTTACCGTTTTATACAACTAGCACATTGCCCGCGGCTTCGCTCCCGTGGTCTTTCCCGTGGGACCCTTTATTTTTTCCGGGATAAAAAGCCTATGCTACTCCTAGAAAACTAAGCTTTCCAACGGTGAAAGAATTTTTTAAATCGGTCCAGTAGTTTCAGAGCCTACCTATTTGGTGAATAAGTCTATGCGGCTTTCGAAGGACCGTATGCGGTGAATTAAATTAAATTTTATGCGTTGATGTAGATTTTAGCGTGGTGAGCTGTTGGACGACACACAGAATTGAGCTTGAGGGATATGAGGTTATGAGAAATAGGAATGGATGGACTTACTTGTGAACCTTCTGAACAAAACACGTGGATTCAAGGACAGCTAGCTTAGCACACGTCCCACGTGCTATCTGGTTTTCTTCCTTTTTTTCAATGTGGTGTACTTTCACTTCTTTAAATGTCACACTTGTGTCGGCCAACACTTATTTATTAATAGTTATACAGTTTTCTGATGCGGTTGCGGGTTGAGTAAGCGGTATGATTATGGAGCGGCGCGGTTCAGTATTCACACTATGCACTTGAACTTAAAACTGTTGTCTAGAGCATTTTTAAATCATAGCTGAAGTGGGCTGCGATTGGTTCGCAGCAGCCTCTGATTGGTCGTGCGCGATGATCTTCCAATCTCGTTCCATTTGATAAGGAATGTATGGGTAGGAAGAAGGAATGATTAGCTCAATTCTGCGTTTTGAAATTGTAAGCGGAAAAAACTTATAAATAAAAACTTGCGCGAGCACTATTCATTTCAAACAAACAAACAAAAAATCATATCTTTCCTCTTTATAATATTAGTATAAATGGTACGAAATCCTTTGTGCGCGAGGCCGACTTGCACTTGGCCGGTTTTTTTTTTCTATTATCAATCAATCTGCCTAGCCCTTTCCCAACTATTTTATGTTGGGATTGGCTTTCATTCTAACTAAATGCCAGTATTTTTCATGGAGTGACTGCCTATCCAACCTCAATAACCCAGTACCTGGGTAATACGATACCCCTTGGTAAGACTGGCTATCAGATTTTTGGGATTCCGACGTTCTATAACGACTGTCCAAGATCCACGAATGACAGTCGGAACCAATTGCTTAAAGTGCTTTTCGAGACACGGAGGAGTCTGTAAAGATAGTCACCCATCCAAGGACTAACCATAAAAACTGTAGCTTAACCTGTTGGATCGATTCGTGCGGCTGTTCTTACTTAGCCACGAGCTTCTCCCTCTGTTTTTTTTCCATTATATACACATATATAGAAAGTGACAGAGAGAGGGAGAAAGTTCCTAGTAGTCAACTCCTACGCAAGCTGCGTAAAATAGACTCGTTTGTCTAGCCACTGGTTTCTAGAAAATCCTCGATTGTAAATTTAAGAAACCTCACGATTTATTAAAAAAATTAATTAACACGTAACATGAGAAAACAGAAGAGTAAATTTACTTTGAAGTAAAATATTAAAGTCTTCTAAAATTAAATCTGGGTTTATTCCAGTGTTCTTGAAATTTCCCTTAAAAGGATTCGCGCACTCGAGTGCTTTGACCTTAAACGGCTCAAAATTGTTATTATTTGTATTTGCGCCGCTTGAAGGTCTCGGCAGCGGCACAAACAAATTAATATAGGCGGCTGGATGGACCGATGACCTTAAGAAGAAGGCGGGGACAGATTGGATTCGGAAGGTGGAGGACAGGGTGTTGTGGCGCAGCCCGGGAGAGGCCTTTGTCCAGCAGTGTACTGCGATAGGCTGACTTGAAATGAAAATATTTTTTTATATACTACGATTTCAATATTGATCCATATGTCGAAGCGTCGATGCATATCAATCAATCTGGATCAATGCCATCATCTCTCACTGGAGGAACTATGTAGTTAGATTTGAAAGCTTACGTTTCGGAACGTCAAGTAATAACTTGGGGATGGTTAGCGTTGAGTAATGCCAACACCGAGCGAATAATCGAGTCAAATGTCGATCCGGAAGTATAATCGGTTATTTGACATTGACAGGTACTGACGTTGACAGTTAGGTTGGCTAACCTGTAAGTGGGGAGGCACAAGTGTGCGGTGACAGTTGAGTGAAGGCACTTTTAATCGGTCCGTCAGTCTGAGTGGACGTTCGTTACTCCGCGCTAAACTTCCCGCGTTCCTTAGTTCTTAATCGAGCCATCCTTGATTATTTTGTATTCAGTGCGAGTTAGCAAGTAATTAAAAGTGTTAACGAAGTTTTTGTGAGTGTTATTTCCGATGACGCGACCCACTGATAACGAATCCCTTCGTCACATATATCCGATACAAATTGTTTAGTTCCTGTGATTTTAATTTTGTTCATTAATATAATGTGTGCGATAAGAGCAGTAGTGCCATTCGGTAAAAGTCTTACTGTGATAACGTAAGACAAGTAAGTTTAAAAAGAACTGCCAATAGTTAAAGTGGACGACGAGCAAAAGACATTGAGTCCACGATGCAGTGAATGGTGTTAATGAGTGAAGTGCAATCATAGAGACATTAAGTTTAGAATGAAGTAGGGACCGCAAACGTTGTAATTAACCGTTGAAAATAGCCCAAAATAAATAAAATTCGTATAGAGGCTCTCATTGCGGTAAAGTTTCAAAGCACTTAAGCTTGAGAATAAAATGTGCTGTGATTGGCTAATATTATGAATGTTAGATATAAGTCCCGCCCACTGTTTTGGCGGGATGTTGTGGTTTATTGTTTCCGAGAAATCAAAATCAAATTTGTATAAAAGAAGGCCCCTAAGGCCCGCTCGAGGCAGCCCGCGTTGCCGCTGAGCCAGTAGCTTTAAAAACCCCCGATCCAGCTGTCCCTTGCTGTCCCCCCCCCCCAGCGACGCCCTAAGCCGAGGTCCGAACCCCGCAGGGGATGCCCTTAGCGTGTAGTCGCTTAGTTTTGTAAGTTAGGTTTAGTTTTTATTAAGCCCTGGCTGGAGGCTACAATTCCTTTGTGGCAGCCACAGGCAAGCCCGGTTAAGCAGTAGATAATCCTTTGGTTGAACTGCAAGATGCCATTCTCAAAAAAAAAACCCGCTCGAGGCAGTCGAGCTTAAGAATTTCAAGAAAGAACAAGCAAACAGAACTGGAGTTTCATTTCTCCCAACCCCAACATACAGTCCACGATAATAGTGTCAATCCCTAGCATTAGGTGGAATGACAGCTCACTTCACCAAAGGTTTCAAGGTGAAAATTGCACAGAATTGACCGACAGGTGGTAGTCCAGTGGTATCGGCCTCAACTAACGAGTTGTAGGTCGTGAGTTCGAACCAAAGCAGGCGCTTTACTTTGTGTATTTAATTTCATCACCACTGCTGCAAACGGTGAAGGAAAACATCGTGAGGAAACTGGCATGTCCTAGAACTAAAACTTCGAAGACAAGTGACATCCGCCAACCCGCACTGGGCCCCGCGTGGTGGATTATGGCCCACTCCCTCTCTTAGAGAGGAGGCCTGTGTCCCAGCAGTGGGAAGACTATAGGCTGATTATGTGCGACATAATATAAGTGATAAGATAAATATCTTTGTAAAACAGTTGCATAACTACTGGTTTATTTAGTTTCCAAGTAACTATTTAAAATGTAGTACAGACGCCAGCACATCAAGCTATCCCTAACTGTCAAATTTATTCAATTAAAAATGAACCTTATGTCTTTGCAATAAAGTTGAAATACTATCAAAGAAATTTGACAGATTGTGGTAACTTGATGTGCTGGCCTCTGTACATAACTCGTAGAGGATTCTCTGAAATTCTCTTGTTTGCAGTGGGGTGAAATTTTTTTTTTTCTTTCAACATCATCAACTGCCTGCGTTTTCCCAACCATGTTGATTGGTTTCTAGTCCAATCGGACGCAGCTGAAGTATATTTACTTTAAAGCATTGACTTTCCAAAAAAAACTGAGGCGAATAAGTTACAAATGGGGCGATCAAGGAATATCAATTTGATTTTTAGTCTAAACGAAAACCATAATAATTTCTTATCTCCAACAATTATTAAATCCTTTTATGAGTACTAGATCTCATTCAATAGAATCTCACTAACGTAACTAGCCGAAAAGTCACGAACAGTTCCGAGTACGATCAGGCAATCTTATCATAGCTACGTCTCACATCTCGAGAGGCAAGCTCTGCCAAAATAGGATTATTCGTAGGTTGTTGCACAAAGTACCGGCTCTTGGACCAAACACAAAGGCTCCGTTATTGCAATACGCTTGGGACCATAGAGTATACAAATTGATATTATTAATATGCTTGGCAGGTATGTTTTGAATTTGGAAACTTATTTTTGGCAGGATAATACTGTGTTTTTTTATTTTGCGAGTGTGATTGTTATTTCTTTATTTACATCTTGTCTATACTAATATTATAAAGAGGAAAACTTTGTTTGTTTGTTTGGTTGTAATGAATAGGCTCAAAAACTACTGGACCGATTTTAAAAATTCTTTCACCGTTGGAAAGCTTAGTTTTCTAGGAGTAACATAGGCTACTTTTTATCCCGGGACAAATAACGGGTCCCACGGGAAAGACCACGGGAGCGAAGCCGCGGGCAAAGTGCTAGTATAATATAAAAGGAAAATTTAAGGGACTGATACAAATACAAATAATGTTAATGACTTTTTATTGGATACCTTTGACATTTATTTTTACCCTTTGACATATTATTTAGCCTATTGACATTAATTTATCTGTTGACTATTATTTTATTTCTATTTTCATGACGATTGGAAAACTTGCTCCTTATTTTGTACGATATGGTCCATAGAAAATAATATACCTTTTTTATGAATATGCCCAGAAAAATAATGGCTAAAACATAAATGTTTTAATCTGTTTAATTGTAAAAAAAATTGCACACCTCACCAGGTACAACATGTACCGACCTACCTACTTAACTAAGATCTTGAATGCTTAATTTGTATGTATACGCATGTTTTTGACAAATATACTATCTTTATCTTTAAATACAAATATTTTATACATCTTAAGTAATCACACAATCCAAATCTAAATATTCGATTTGGAGACGGTTACAAACTGGTTAATACCAAATGCATAGCAAATGGATAATTTAGGTGATAGATCACCTAAATGTAACTGTACATGGTAAAAATCAATCTGCCGAGCCTTTTCCCAACTTGGGGTCGGCTTCTATTGTAACCGGGGCAAGCTGAATACCAGTATTTTTATATGGAGCATTATGTATAAGTATGTAAGTATGTAAACCGTACACATATATACTACAAAGAATGTATGTATTTAACACGTTATGGAAAGGAGTAGATTTTCTGCATTTAATTTTGCTCGCGTTGCGTTCATAATATGTATCTCGTTTTATTTCCAACTCGTGTCGTGCTCGTAACGGGCTGTAAATACCTGAAATGTTTTATTGTTTTGAAGAGCACTACAAAGTTTCGCTAGTTTGAATTAATTTTTTAATGCTATTTTAATTTTTGTGCATGATTTTCTGTTGCTACCTCATGGACGACTACAGTACGCAGAATCATTAATGAGATCTTTTCAAAAAATTTACGAACTTTAGTCAATAATATTAAATCTAATAGTTAGCATCTGCTTCATCTTGGGTGTTAGTTCGGTTAATCCGTGGACTGACTATCTTTACATATCGAGCTCCTACGTGGCTCGAAAAGCATGTAAAGCCGTTGGTCCCGGCTGTCATTCGTGGATGAAATTATGATGAAATTCATGATAATAGTCGATAGTCTGTTAGTCAGTAGCCTGAAAGTCTGATGGCCAGTCTTACCAAGGGTTATCGTAATACCAAAACTGGGAATTGTGGGGTTCGGATAGGCAGTCGTTCCATGTAAAATAGATCGGAAGCTGACCCAAACATAGTTGGAAAAAGGTTAAGCAGATTCATTGAACTGCTTCATCTTTGTTAAGATATTGATTTATATTATCTACTAGCTGACCCGACCGACGTTGTCTTGTCTTAACTATGATACCTACCCTAACTACCTACCTACCCTACCTACCTACCCACCCTACCTACCTACCCTACCTACCTACCCTACCTACCTACCCTACCTACCTACCCTACCTACCTACCCTACCTACCTACCCTACCTACCTACCCTACCTACCTACCCTACCTACCTACCCTACCTACCTACCCTACCTACCTACTCTACCTACCTACCCTACCTACCTACCCTACCTACCTACCCTACCTACCTACCCTACCTACCTACCCTACCTACCTACCCTACCTACCTACCCTACCTACCTACTCTACCTACCTACCCTACCTACCTAACCTACCTACCTACCCTACCTACCTACCCTACCCTACCTACCCACCTAACTTTTCTCACCTTTTAAACCTTCCCTGTTCCGGAATGACTTTGACCTTGTAAAAAGTAATTTTTACACCTTTATGAGCTCGGAGGGTTGTATTAATGATTTTGATGATTATAATTCTGTAACTACATACGTCTTACAGCCGCGAATCAAATGTTCATCAACATACAACCTATCACTGGCCTGCAAATTGCAAAAAACTTAAGAAAATTTGAATTTCGTGGGTTGGTTGGAGGATTCACCTTAAGCCACTTGCGCACCGCCATCTTGATCCATTTCCTCCAATCATAAGTCGTCGAGTAATCAGTTCTGTTTTTATTTCATTCCGCCTTTAGCTTCTAGGCTTCTAGCTTTAGCTTGGAGGTAGGCTGCTGGCAACACTGGTAGCCGGTCGTCAAAAAAACGATCTCTAGGCTAATTTAATGTAAAAAGTTAATTTAAGTGTTTTAATTAGGATAAATTAGTGTAATATAGTTGTAGCTAGTAATTTAGTAGTGTATCCAGTGTTTATACAGTGTTTTTTGTCGCGAGAACTTCGCACAAAAGGGATAATAAACCGGCTGTCAACGGGCCCTACCCAACGGTGACGGATTTGAAATTTGCACTCATCAATCCCGGGGAGTATTTTGTTTTATTTATGTACATAAACATTCATAGAACATCACTGAATACTGCTCAGATTCTTGAGCTACGTCCATCACACACTGGCACGGTTTATGTCTCCTTTTGCTTGACAAATAGTGGAAGCAAAATCGACGACAAAAACATTCGCTCAGACAATAAACACTACACATTTACTACACAAAATATAAGCTCGTTAGAGCTTATTTATACTTATTAATGTCTAAATCCCTTAGGTAATGTGTCATAATCTTTTAATAGTGAAACAATCTTAATTGTGTCATACTTATATAAACAGTGTAATTCTTTTAACTTCACTTCTGTGTAACACTTCTTTTCACCTTAATAACTTCACCCTACAGTAACTTCCTTCCCTAAGACCCACTAACCCTAGTAGATTCTTTTCAAAGCAATACAATTAGATTTTCTAATTTTATTAATTTTTTTCCCATCTACCTCCAACTAAATTAAATGTATTAAAACTTCTTTTCTTACACTGTTATTTAGCTGCATAACTCCACACATTACAGGTAACTGACATTTGCGAGAAAATGATGACCCGTAGTGCTACTATCAAGGAGCTGGAAGCAAAATTAAGAGTTACCTTGAAGGAGCTTGAAGTTTCGAAAGCTATGTGCAGACAGCTGCTCCAGGAAAGGGAAGACAGTGAAGTGGAAGTGGAAAACATTATCTTAAAGAACACTTCCCTTAAGAGTGAACTAGCTCAATTACACATCCAACACATGGACTTAACTGACCAGCACAGCCAACTACAACATATCGTATGTACATTTAAAGAGTGCAGTGACACCCACGAACTGGCTTTGAATAGAATTGCAGAACTTGAACAACAACTGTGTGAAGCCCAAAAGTCACTATCTCTGTCAGAGAGTATCAAAGTCAGCAAACAAGTTGCTCGCACCAGTAATTTGTTTGATGAGTTGGTAGGCAGTAATCTAAAATCAGTGTGTGAGCCATCTATAACAATAGATTTGACTGGTGATGATACCATACCATTATGCCCTATAGTTATGAGTCATAAAAAATTAAAGAAATATATTAAAATAAATAAAATAATTAAACGTTCACAGAGAGCAATTAAAAAACATAATCTCTTGAAATTAAATATTTCACTTAGAAAGGAACGTGTTTTTCTATCAAGAAGTTTAAATAGTTGTACTATTGAATTAGATAAGTGTAGGGAAAAGTACGACACTGATATCCAGCTCCTATATAATGATATATTACACAAGGAGCACTTGTTAAAGGATATTTTTGAAAAATATGAGACTTCACAAAAACAATTAAGTGATCGCTTATTTGAGGCCGGGGAACTATTGGATTTGGTGAAGTGCAACGCTGAGAGTTATGAGTCTCTGACTAAAAATCTCTCATGTAGCTGTGCCAAGCAACCACCTTATTCTCAGCATCAGCCTGACTTGCCCTCTGCAGTATTAAATCTTCCAGCTGAGTCCTGTATTGTTTCACAGAAAAACAAGTCAATATTTTTTTCTGATGAATTAGGTTCAGGCTTTGGAAAAATTTTACTTAATTACCTTAGCCACAGTTTTACCAATCATAGCTATCATAACATAAGTTTTAAACAAATGATTAAAAGAATAGCAAACACAAACCTAGATAATTACTCTACAATGGTTTTGCTATTAGGTAACAGTACTGGTATTACCAGAAAAGGCATAGTGGATGGTGTGAACACCTTATTAAATTTAAATATAGGAAAGCTGATGTTGTGTGCTTTTCCTTATTGTGATACTCTGTCAAATGACGAAAATAATTATATTTTTAAACTAAATAACACAATGCACAAACTGACATTATGTCACAGTGACAAATTATTGTACTTTGACACTAACAATTTTGTTAGTGGTTTTAAATTAACTCAGAGAACTTTGTCTCTGTCTTGGAAATGTAGACACCAGATTGCTATGTTGATAGCATATAATATTAATGAGGTTATAGCCAATATAACAAACTCTAGTATTAGGGACGACTCTGTGTTGCCTAGTTATACTAACAACATAGGGATTAATTATTTTTCATCATGTTGTACGAAGGAGGATCTACCTATAGTACCAACAACCTTGGAGGCCATGAACACTCAGGTCGAGTATTCTCTTCCTGCTAGAACTCAAATGGACATTCTAGACTCTTCGGTTGTAGTTGTGGGGGATACTCTGGATAGTTCTTTAAACTAGTCAGTAGGACAACAGAAGTTACCACTTTTAATAACCAGTTATTATTACTACAAAATAATAAAAAGGTATCTTCTGGCAATATAACTCTCAAAAATAATAAACTGAATGGAGTGCAACATACATTAAAATTATTAAATCAAAATATTCAAGGTTGCTCTTCCAAGTTACTGGAAATAGAATTGTTTTTGGAAAATACCAAGTTTGATGTCATTTGTTTAACAGAACATTGGTTAAAAGATCATCAAGTAGTATCAATTAATTTTGAAAATTATTGCGTAGTTAGCTATTTTAGCCGAAAACAAATGATACACGGTGGGTCATTAATATTAGTTAAAAATTCAATAAAATCTAAAGAACGAAAAGACATCATCGGACTATCTGTTGAACACACCATTGAATTGTCCTGTGTTGAGCTAGATAAGCATGTTATAGTATGTGTGTACAGACCTCCAAATTACCAGAATCTATCTGTGTTTGATTCTGTAATGGAAGATGTGTTAAAGAAACTAAGTACTAGTAGCAAGTCAATAATCATATGTGGAGATTTTAATATTAATTTACTAGAAAATAACTCGAATACTGTCAGATTATTAAGTCTTTTTGGGTCATTTGATTTGTCCAACGTTTTTATGGAACCAACCCGAGTAACTGCCTCCTCTGCCACTTGTATAGATAATATTTTTTGTAATTGTGAATACTTACATAAAGATATCTTAAATAAGTTGCCATCTGACCACAGTGGACAAACTATAACATTTTGTTCCTATATGCCTCTACAAAAAATTCAAATAAGATTTAGGCCAATTACATGTACAAATTTAAACAAATTCAATAAGTCTTTGGCCAGTAATTTATGTGTTCAGAATTTTAATAATATATCTGACCCAAGTGAGTTCTACGCCGAGTTCTTTTTACTATTGAATAAGCAATTTAATGACTCTTTTCCACTACAAACTAAAAGCATTTTCACAAAGTTTTTATTTAGCGATTGGGCGACTCCTGGTATTCGCAAAAGCAGGGCAAAACTTTTTGAACTTTATGGCCTCAAGCAACATACGAATAATACAAACTTTCATCAGTATGTTGCAAAATACTCTAAAACTTTTAAAAGTGTGTGCAAAATAGCTAAAGCTCTTTATATTAGCAATAAAATAAAATCAGCTGATGATAAAATAAAAACTACCTGGCAAATAATAAATAATGAAACAGGTAGGAAAAAGCAGCGTAATACTGAGTTTAATTTAGAGACTGCACATGGCCGCATCAACTCAGATATAGAAATAGCTCAGGAATTTGAAAACTTTTTTGCTAATATTCCTCTCAAAACTACTTCATCATTAAATTCCTCAGCCGCACTTTCTGCTGCCTTACTTAGAAAAAATGTAAAGGCATGCCCTTTAGAATTTACATTTCAGCATACAAACCCCCAGGCTGTTATAAAAGCTTTTAAAGATCTTAAAATCAAATCAACAGAAGATCTCTGGGGAATGTCTGTAAAAGTCTGTAGTTCTATTATCGATACCATTGCGCCCTATTTAGCTTTCATATTTAATTCTAGTGTGGACCAAGGAGTCTTTCCGGATCTAATGAAACACAGTAAAGTAGTGCCATTGTTCAAATCCGGTGATAGTAAAGAACCCAACAATTATAGGCCCGTGTCAATTCTGCCAGTTCTCAGTAAAGTGTTTGAAAAGTTGATGCTCAATCAAATGTTACGTCACTTTAATAAAAATTCCATCTTGCATGACCAACAGTTCGGTTTCACCAAAGGGCGTTGTACTACTGACGCTGGTGTCACCCTAATAAAGAACATTTTTAGCGCCTGGGAAGAAGCACAAGATGCCATTGGAATCTTTTGCGATCTCTCTAAGGCGTTCGATTGCGTAGAACATGAGACGCTTCTGCTGAAACTAGAGCACTATGGAATTAGAAATACAGCCCTTGATTTACTTAGATCATACCTGAAAGATAGAAAGGTTAAAGTTCAAGTAAATGGTGTGAACTCGCTGGGGTCGGAAATGACAATGGGCGTTCCTCAAGGTTCGATATTGGGTCCATTTCTCTTTTTAGTTTATATTAACGATTTACCCCAATTACTTCAAAATCAACCGAAGATGGTGTTATTTGCAGATGACACTTCATTAATCTTTAAAATTAATAGACGCTCACAAAATCTTGACGACGTGAATAACTCTATTCTTCAGGTCCAAGATTGGTTTACGGTAAATAATTTGGTACTAAATGAAAAAAAAACCAAATGCATTAGATTTACATTACCTAATGTTAAAAGTAGCGATTGTGACATCATATTGAACGGAGAAAAGCTGGAATTTATTAAGCAGACGGTTTTCCTGGGAATCACGCTAGACGACAAGTTGCAATGGGGTCCCCACATAACAACTCTTGCGGGACGGCTAAGCTCGGCTGCTTATGCTGTTAGAAAGATAAGGCAGTTAACAGACGTAGAAACCGCGCGTTTGGTCTATTTTAGTTACTTCCATAGTATTATGTCGTATGGCATTTTACTGTGGGGTCGGGCTGCTGACATTGAATCCATTTTTATTTTGCAAAAGCGAGCGATCAGGGCTATTTACAATCTTCGTCGTCGCGAATCGCTTAGGGAACTATTTAAAAGGATTAATATTATGACAGTACCTTGCCAATTCATTTATGAAAATATTATGTATGTAAGAAAAAATAGACATCTTTTTAACAAAATAAGTGATAGGCATAATTTTAATACTAGAAATAAAGATAAAATAATTCAACCATTTTTTCGATTGTCAAAAGTACATACATCTTTTATGGGGTTCTGTGTTAAATGTTACAACAAAATACCTTGTGACATACTGCAATTAAATGAAAGAAAATTTAAAACTCATATTAAAAGTACACTTTGTAAACAAGCTTATTACAAATTAGAAGATTATATCAAAGATAAGGATGCTTGGAAACATGCTGGTCCTGCTCCACAGGACAATCTAGTGTCTAGACAAAATCAAACTGGTTGCTAAGTAAATTAGGTAATTTGTACCATATTATTTTATAATATTGGAATAACATCTCACACATTGATTAATTTATTATTATTAACTTTTAGAATGTTTGTAAATATGTGAGCACCATGCACTTATGACATAATTAAGTTTACTTGCCACTGCTACATGTGTTTTTCTTTTCACCTTTTGTGATGTATTGTTTTTATTCTGGGTGCATCGTCTTCACATATAATGTTATAATACATGTATACAAAACATTGTGAAACATTTTAAAAGAGTAACGGTGGAGTTTCTTGCCCATTCTTCTCCACACGAAACTACTTTTTGGAAGGGGCGACTAGAATCAGTTCTATTTCTTGTTCATTTTGACGTTCAAAAGTGCCATTCTTGTGCCTATTTGAAATAAATGTTTTGACTTTGACTTTGACTTTGACTTCGATATAAACGAATTTCTAGGAGCCGATATACTTTGAACTTTGAATATTTCTTTGATCCCTTCTCATCCTTTATCAAATATATCTTACAATCTAAGATGTTCAGTAAATTATGAATATAGGCAGTATCTCCATGTTATCCGTTTTAATTTTGATAAATATTTTGTAAAATTTCCCCAATTCAATTAATGTTTGTTATTGTTTTGCTTAAGGCTGTGTAAGTAGAATTGATTACTATATTTGTAGTGTCAATCAATATCATGGTAGATGTGAAAATAATTGGGGAACTTTCCCTTTAAACTTATTATTCTGAAATTACTCTTATCCAAAGAGTAATTTCAAAATACCCTGTTATTCTGTTGTGGCGTCAAAAATTGTCAGTTTAATCTACACAATTTTTGAGTTTTTATTAACGAAAACATTGATACGTAAAGAATGTGATGTTAATTTGCTTGCCTTTTTTTTGAGGGTGGGAAATCATTAAATGACACTCTCTACCGCTCCATCCAGAGTGGGAGGGCCACTCTGGATGGAGCGGTAGAGAGTGTCGGACTCTTACTTACTAAAACCCATCCATGTTTCTTCCTTAGACCTTTATGTTCCAGGGTAGCGGAAACCCTTTCGGACAATCCCGCTTACCTGTCAGGCTTCGGCCCTAACGGGCCCAAATTTGCTTGCCTTTTTTTTTGGTTGCCTGATGAAAAAAAATAATAAAAAAAAATGTGCATAGCGAAAAATCACATTAAAAAAAAAAGACGTTCCATTTCAATTCTCCCTCCAAAAATTATCGAAATTCCCCTAAACAAATCAACGGAAAGCATTATTAAATAATTGGACATAAAAGTTGTCCAATAAAAACGGAATTAATGCTAAATGAATAATAAAAAGTAAAGGAATAGGGCTATGAAAATTATATTAAGGCTATTATCGATATTCTTAGTCGAGATTTTATGCTTTGAGACCGATCAGCAAAATGTTCGCAGAGTAAAAGCCGAGCAGTTTTGGACCATTTAATTTTATTTTTTGTTAGAAGTCCAATACTTTTTGCTGTATGCCTGGTAGTTTGGCAAAAAGGACATTAAATGAGTTTGTATTAAAAGTCTGGCGTCCATGTTCGTTCTTTCAAAAAAATTAAATTAAAATAAACCTACAGTATGCTAGTAAGCGACAGTTTTTTTTTGCAACCTAAAATAAATAATAAATAACGCAAATATAATAAATACCAAATAAAACGTATTACTACGACTCCGTTGTCCGTCCGTCCATCTGTCACCAGGCAGGTATCTCATCAACCATGATAGTTAGACAATTGAAATTTTCACAAATGATGTATTTCTGTTGCCGCTGTAACAAAAATTACTAAAAAGCAGAATAAAATAAATATTTAAGGGTGCTCCCATCTATTACTTTTCTGGGTAATTTTATAAGAACTTTGTTTATAAATAGTATTGACAAACATTGACAGACATTGGCATTTATCGTGGCCTGCCAGTCAACTGGGCACGTGTTCACGTGACAGCGATGCGGACGAGTTTTTATTGCGTCGGCTGTGTGCTTTTGTTTTTCATCTATTTGTTTAGTTACTCATTTAATAATTATATTCATACATAAATACAGGATAAGTTTAAAAAAAATGATTTTACACGAATGCCCAAAAGGAAATAAATATTTATGTAAATACTAAAACACAAATGAATAAACCAACATTTTATCAAGATTCTTTCCACATTTCCTCCCTTAAATGAACTGCAAGAGATTACCAAAACCGTTGAATTAAAGTACTGTAATAAACTCTGACGAAGAACAGAATGGATTTCATTCAGTTACTGTTAACTTGGTCGAATGTAACGAACAATGGGAACCAATTACTTCGTACAATTGACAGCAATTAATGAACTTTGTAATTATAATTACGGCTAGATTTGTACTCTGGTTTATTACGTCAACTTAATTATGTTTTATTCGGTTTATTTCAGCGATTTCATTGGGTTTCCGATTGTTATGACTGTTATACATTTTTGAAATATTAAAATATATAAATTCGTGCATTTAAACTGGGTCATCATCTGCCTAGCCTTTTAACAATTTTGTTGAGGTCAACTTCCAGTGTAAATGGATGCAGCTGATTAACAGTATTTTAATCTATTGACCGCTTGTTTTTATATCCATTGGAGTGCCTCCAGCGCCCAACTTATAAAAAAAACTTTATTTCAGACGAAAAGTGTCTTGCAATGACATAGAAAATGATAACCAAACACCGATTCTCAGTCGTATAAACACGATTCAGGCGCCACGGGCACGAATATATTTGTCGTATTAATCCGACTGAAGCGGTTAAAAGTTTAATGGAGCGACTCCCTAATTGACGTCCATCGTAACGTCATCTCAGTTACTGGGTAATTCGATAACCCTAAGTACGACTAGTTGTCAGACTTCCAGGTTTGACCTCCCGTAACAACTGTCAAAGATCTACATTTGATATTCCGGACTAACAGTTTTACGTGCTTTCCGAAGCAGGGAGGGATCTCGATATGTGATAGATGGTCACCTAGCGTATTTTTTCGCCTTTATAATATTAGTTTGTTGGTCTATGAACCCCTGTTGATACTGTGCTTTTTGCTAAAAGCTTTACCAATCACTTCAAATGGCTTTATTTTTCCAATTAGGTCAAGGGCATTGGGACAAAAACGCAATTTTTTATGTAATCAGTAAACAGGTAGATTTCCTGCTTGTCCGTCAGATATAATCTCTTAAGACTCTCGGAAGGAATTAGGTAGCTCTTACTTTTCCTCGTTATTTTCGCTTTAGTCGTACACTCAGAGCAAAGTTATATTTTTTTTATACAATCTACATATTGTTATAATTATATTTTAAATACAGAGTGAAATTGAATTCAAGGGCAATATTACTAAGCCCTGGCTGGAGACTGCAATTTTATTGTAGCATTCACAAGCAAGTCCGGTTTAGTAGTAGACAATCTCTTTGTTGAACTGCGAGATGCCATTAAAGAAAAAATAGAGAATGATGATGATGATAAATGTGTCTAGGACTTCCTGGTTTAAATAACCATGAGTGTTTAGGCCTTGAATATTACTGCCTTTAAGTGCTATAGTTACATAAATAACATTGCTTACTCTTTGTCAACAGTACCTCCAAACAAGATGGTGATCACAGACGATAAAGGAGACGTGAAGCAAGCCATCGTCGGACCTTACATCGAAGGAGATACCTTCACGCTGAAATGTGACGTCAGTGGGGGTAAGTTGATCTACATCTAGTTTATAATATTAACACAGAAGGGTCTATATGACTCAATATAAAGTGATTATCGAGATGGATGTAATAGATCACCCATCCACGGACTGACCTCGGCAAGTGAAGCTTAACCTTCGATCGACTCTTGGCTTTTATTTACCCTCTCCTATAATGTGTCTTCAACTTAAATAACATGATAGCGTGTTATCTTGTGTTTATTGAAAAAAAAATTGAAAAAGTTGCTAAAAAACATGAAAGAAAAAAATAACATTTATTAAGTACATTGTATTTTCGGAGCTGCGTTCTCCATTCCATTTTTGGAATTTCATCTACACTCCCAGGTGTGAATTCCTATAAAAGATGGAAAAATTCCATCTTCTATAGGAATTCACGATTGACAGCTCATTTCACCCTAGGTTTCATGGTGAGATTTTTACAGCACTACTGCTGCGTATACGCTAGGTGAGTTAAGCACGAGCCGAGCACTGCGGAGCACGAACAAGCGTAGTAAAGCATGCTCGTTCGAGCATCCTATGTGCCCTACAAAAAATCTTGTTCCGCTTATGCTCGGCTCGCCTAACTTAGACGCAGCTTCAGTAGTGCTATTCTGTAAAAATTTCACCGTGAAAGAGTAGGTGAAGTGAGTTTAAAGTGAGCTGTCAAAACTGTCAATCTAATAGGTGGAACGACAGCTCCCTTCATCTTAGTTTTTTACGGTGAAATTTTTACAGAATCGACTGGCCGAGACTGTAAAATAAAGAAACCATTTTCACTGGATATCATATTTTTCATAGATTATTAAAATAAATAAAAATAAAAAATTAATCCATATTTCCTTTACAGGCCGTCCCAGACCATGGGTAAAATGGTTCCGAGACGAGGTGGAAACTGACACGCCAGCAACCCCGCTATCCGGGAATGGCGTCAGAGGGGTGCTACACATTGGTCCACTGACGCGCGCGGATGTGAGGGCCGCATTCACGTGTAGGGCCTCCAACCATCCGCGCGCGCATCCTATTGAGACCACACTCACTTTGGATATGAATTGTAAGTATTGGCCTCTTTGTAATGTGTAGTCATATATGCGTATTGTATAATTATCACTTGCTTAAAAATCGGTGAAAGAAAACACCGTGAGGAAACCAGCATGTCTGAGAGATATTTCTCAACAGCATGTGAAGCTAAGTCAGAGGCCCATGGGCAGCATAAAAACTCACTAGGTAAGTCACTAACCACACGAAAAGAAAGAAGGAATGTGTAGTTTGTTAATGAAATATTTTTTAGGGTTCCGTATCCGAAGGAAGCCATGCGGAACCCTATTACTAAGCCCCCGCCCGTCCGTACGTCTGTCTGTCAGCGAGCTGTTCACGATTCGTAATAGGTCTAGGTTTTTTCTAACAAACTGTTAATAGTGTTGTGCCGACTATATAGGGATTGCGAATCTTTGACTAGCTTTAGTGGCTAAACTATTGAATTTATATTTGATTATTAGATACACGCTATTTAATTTTAAGTCATTTTGTCGTCTCTATCTTGTATATCTATGAGTCCTATGAGTCATTTGTGAGTTTCGCTACAATGCCATATTTATTTCACTTCATATATGATACAAGATACGATCTCAGATATATGATAATGTATTTTCCTTGTAAAACCATAGACAGATCAATCCTTGACCTCCTGTATGATTGACGTTTCTCTATGAATGTTTTCTCGCTTGTCAAGAGTAAACCTACCATTGGCATTCCCGACCTTCCCAAGAAAACAAAATAGTGACATATTTCGTAGACGGGTTCGTCTACCTATCTCACGAAGAATGACAGGCGAGGTCGTAATAATACATTTATAACCTTAGAGGTTTTATCCTGTTAATATAATACTCCTTGCTACTGACCAAGTCAAACACGCTTGACAGAAAAGATTTCTCACGAAATATTGCGTGATTACTTAAATGCTAAAGTCACATAATCACGAATATTATTCTCAAGAGTAATGTCTACGTTACAAGAGGAAAAAGTATTTATTTGAAGAAGTCTTAATATATATATTTTTTTTACTAAGCCTACTGCTGAGATAAGGCCCCCCCCCAAATACTTCGAGACGCCTCCTCATCACTACATAATCCTTATGTATGCTTAAATCTTTAAAACTACGCAACGGATTTTGATGCGGTTTTTTTAATAGATGAGAGTGATTCAAAAGGAAGATTTATGTGTAGGTATAATTTGTGGACATATTATGCGGGCGAAGCCGCGGGCGGAAGCTAGTCATTTATAATAGTAATCATATAAGGGGCCTCTGCGAGTTGGCTTCGGCCCCTCATACGCCTTCCAAAGGTCCGAGGACCCAGGGTGCCAAGAAATGTCAAGAGGCAAAAAAAGAACATAATTATTTTAATATAATTATTATTTTTGTGAACACAGAAGTTAAAACAATTTCGTTTAACCGTTTGACTTCACACTCAGATACACAGACTAAATTCCGTTGAGGATAATTGAATAGTCTAAAGATGGGTTTACGGCCTTATTTTAATTAAGTTTAGCTCTGAAAGATAATTAATAGATACAACGTTTGATGGAGGGCTTTGTTATGCATATTTTAATTAGTCATTTACTTAAATACCTACTTATTAAAATTGCCTTTTTATAGCAGATATGTACAAGTATTTACATTTGCTTCCAAATTCAAAGAGTGAGCTACTTTCAAACGGTCGGGAATAAGCTGTCAACAATTCAATCCGAACAACAACAAAACATTAACTTAACTAATACCTATAAAAAGATCTCGAGTTCATAATTTGCAATGATTTGTTACAAATTATTAAATTAATTATTAGATACTATTTTTTAAGCTGAAGTACTTTAACGCATTAATTATCGCAAAATTCTAATTTTGAGAATATTGAGTTCAAAATTGCGCATAAACATTTTAAAATATTTCAAAACGCCTTAAATGTATTTATGAATTTGTTAAATAGTCACAAACGTGGTTATTTTAAGGTTTAAAATTGATTGTATGCACATAACACCATCATTCATGTATAGAACAGCAAAAATACGACATATTACCTTCATCCACTCATGTCTTCAATTGCCTATTATGGATCCACTTTAAGGCCTACTTTCTGTGCAAGGGAAGAGGTTATATAGGTTAATTTTACTGACACCAAATTTTTTTGCAGTTCCTCCTCTGACAGTCCACATCCTCGGGTCCAACCAGCCTTTATCAGCAAGCAGAAGATACGACCTCCTCTGTCAGAGTTCAGGGTCAAGACCTCCAGCCTCCATCACGTGGTGGAAGAATGGACATAGGATAAACAATGCTAAGGAAACGGTAAGTTGTAAAAGAAACGGATAATTTTTGGGAACCCAGATTTTTAAAACTCAGACTTCTTTTGTTTCCTAAACTTGCAACATTAAATTTACCTAATTCCCTCCAAGAAAACGATACAAAGAAGAAAACGAAATTTCTTATTAAGATTAACTTAGCGATTAATTTTACCATCATTATAATTATGCCCATACAAAAATGACATAAATATTTACTTTGACAAGTATCATATAAACGTTACCTACTTTGTGACCACCATTTGTGGGCAATTTTTTTTTTACAGTTATTTTAAATTATTGTCTGGCATTTTCAGTACTTCATGCGGCCTCTCCAAATGGTATCGTTCCTTTGGTATTTTTAGCGTTGACTCGTTAAGCTCCTTAAGCACCTGAGGTTGAGCTTTACGTGACTGACCAATGCTTGCACTGATTGGACAAGTCCACTCAAACATGTGCTTTTCTTTCCTCAAAAGACTATATCGGACACCAACCTACATGGTCTTCACATGATCTGATCAAGATTATGTCTTGACTTTAAAAGAGACTATGACCTCTGAGTTTCTCAGAGTAGTCACATAGGAAACGCTGATTCTATCGAGCTTATTTAAATATATAATTATTTTAATATGATGTATAAAAGTAATTTCGACATCCTATTTGCAGAATAAACATTTTCGTTTCATTTCATTTCATGTACGATCAAAAGAAAATTTCCATCAAATCCTGCGGTTATCAAGATTGACAACAAACGAATTCAAAAATAGATAACACAAACTACCTCATCAATTCCCAAAGTTTCGAGGGAAAAGCTAATTTTGCATAGAAATTTAATCAAAGTGGCCATCTTATACGGCGTCAGTGTAGCAACTTGAAATAGGGGCACGTAAAAGTAATAAATGTAGATTGAATGGGACAGAGAATGCTCACGGCGTGCACAAATCGCTCGTAAGAGACCAACAGGGTTCCTGTTGTAAATGCCTGTACAAGTGAAAGTTACGCTAAGTTATGTTCAGGCAAATTTGTCAGTTGGTCCTTTGGTACCGTGATTAGCTAGGCCTTGAAAAATTTGGTCCTACGAGCTTGTTTCTTGAGTCACGAATGTTTTTTCCAGCTCAAGATGATCTGTGCCTCTGCTAATTTTAGTAAAATTTTGTGTCATCTTTGAGGTCAATAGACTTAACCTTATTAATAAATTCAATCGCGATTTCACTATAAAATATTAAATTTATTTGTACATGCTTTCTTGTACAATTATGTATTTCATAATAAATATTATACGATACCACTGTATCGTAATACACATGTAATTGAAATAAACATTTTTTTTTATTTATTTCAGAATAAGAAAATATTTCAAACATTGACAGCATAATTTATAATTTACAGTCCAATAATAAAAAAACATAAAATTGCAAAAATGAATATTAATTTTTTTCCGCTTTCTGCACGAGTTTTTTTAAGTCCATATCACGTTTCCGGACCAATTAAAGTCAATAAAACGTTTTTCACGAAACTTGCTCATGTTTTGTAAATAATGTTTTATTGAATTTTGTTTTTAAAAATATATTTAAGTAATTAAATAGGCATCCTTTTCACTGTTTTTAATGTTGGATACCCGGAACGGATATTCAATTTAATTTAATTTAATTTATTTATTTATTTCAGATAATTATAATCCATATTTTGTTAGTATATATTAGCAACAATATTAGCTTACAAATTATGTTAGTATTGTTAGTACTTATCTTTATGTGGCTACTATAAAAAACCCTTCACTATCCTCACCCAGTGTTTTTGAATGGGACAGTCAAAGCGAGCAGCAATGACTTTCAGAATGCTATTCTTAGCACTCCGCAGACGCTGCAGCAAAGAAGCCGACTTTTTGCGAATTATGGCCTTGAAGCCGTCCGTATGGGCTTCTGCAAACATCCCGGAGGCACTGCAGCGCCACGAAAGCCTTAACAACATTCTGAAAGCATTGTTATACTGAACCCGCAGGGTGTCATAAGATCGTCGCGTATAGCTCACCCACAGACCACTCGAGTAAAAACATTGACAATACGCTTTAAAGAGCGTTATCTTCACTTGAGTTGTGCATCGAGCGAACCTGCGAGCAAGCATATTACTTCTCACCGACAACGCCCTGCGTTCCCGCTCTATATCCTCGTCATCCTTGAGATCATCCGTCACAATATGCCCCAGATATTTAAATTTGTCAACCAGCTTTAGTGCAACGTCATTGAGATATACTGCAGGCACATGGGCAGGTCGATGTTTGCCTGCTTTGAAGATCAGCAGCTCGCTCTTTTTGGCATTGTATTTCAGTCCATGTGTTTCTGCATATTGCTCGCAGATAGAAAGGAGTTTCCTCAATGCGTTTATCGAGGGACCCAGCAGCACCATGTCATCTGCATAACTAATATTGTTGACACAGGTACCGTCGATATAGCATCCGACATGAGTGCTGCTGAGTCTCTCAAGTAGCTGGTTGACGTACAAATTAAACAGAAGAGGTGAACTCAACCCACCCTGTCTGACGCCACATTCCGACCTGTATTCGTCCGATAACGTACCGGCCCATCTAACCTGGTTTTTCTGGTTTGAGTACCAGTATCTGAGTAGGGAAATGGTATCCGCCGGCACACCCGCACCTCCTAGCTTATCCCACAGAAGGTCATATACAACAAGGTCAAAGGCTTTCGATAAGTCAAGGAAGCACGCGTATACAGGCGTCTTCCTCTCAGTGTAGTACCTGACAGTATGCTTTAAGCTTAGAATGGCACTTTCAGTGGACAATCCTGACCTAAAACCAAACTGAGCATCATGTATGTCCACATGTGATTCTAGGATGCCACTTACCACACTGTCAAGTACCTTGGCAGTTACAGTCGCAAGCGAGATGGGCCGATAGTTAGTTTTGTCAGACGAGTCACCTGTCTTATTTTTAACTATCGGTACCACTATTGTACGCATGACCGACTCAGGTAAGTATGAGTGACTTAAGCAGAGATTGAAAAACATCTTCAATACTCTTGGCAGATGCACACCAGCATATTTAAAATGTTCGATGCTGAGACCATCGTGACCAGGTGATTTTCCCCTTTGCATATTCTTAATAGCTCGTGATACATTTTTCACGGAGAATAAAGTGATATTTTGTTTTCTAGCCACGATGGTCCCGGGATCGCTATCAGTACTAAGCGGAGTACTCAAGGACGACTGCACAGTAAATTGTTGCCTAAATAAATTAGCAATCATTTTATGATCAGATACACCGTCGACGCTCACGGGGATACCAGTTTTACTATTAAATTTATTAGTATTTTTCCAAAAATTACTGAAGTCCTTTTTTGAATGATTTGAGGCAAGAATATCCATTTTTATCTGTTCTTGTCTATCCTGACACGACTTTAATTTAGACTTGAATATCTTTCGGGTTTCCACCATTTCATTATAAATAATACCGCTAGTTGGTTTTCCCGCTAATTGCCAAATTTGAAATTTAATTCTGGCCTCCCCGTGAGCACCAGCGACATATTTGTTCCACCCCGCCACTTGTCTCTTTCTACTGGATTGTTTTTCAACACAACTTTGTATAGCAGCTCTGGATAGTACATCCGTTATATTCATATAAAGTTTATCCAGAATTACGTAATGATCCGGGTTACAACAGGATGAATCACAACAATGGTGCAGTTCCATCGGAAAGTCAATGTCACGGAGTCCAGAATGACACATGTCATGATATTTATTAATCTGCTCTGGCTGCCTATTTCCCCATACAATGCGTTTCTTAACATCATCATTTTTCACGTAAGATGTAACTTTTTTATTTAATTTATAAAAATTACACTCGATTAAAAGTGGGAAATGGTCAGACCAATACACGTCATGTTGCACTTGTATATTAAGAATAGTTGGTAAAGCTGACTGCGTGACAACGCAGTGGTCTAACCACCTCACAGTCCCGTGCGCCTCACTACGAAAGGTAAAAGTGTTGGACTGCAGTCCTAAGATATCTATATCTGCACAACACCATTGGTGATCTTTACAAAAATGTTCCAACTCCTTATAAAATAATTCGCCGGGATGAGCGTTAAAATCCCCTATTAAATAAAATGCCTCGACACCACTATTCTTTTCTACCCCTATAATCGACTGAATGTCACTAAGACATTCGGTAAACAAAGGAATACTATCATAAGAATTAGTGGGCATGTATATACTAAATATTAGTGTAGATCTATGACTCACAGTTACTTTTATCGCCGCGATCCGAACATTGTCACACTTTATCACTGACACTGACTGAAACGCACATTTTTTCCACAATATTGCGACACCACCATACGGCCTCCCAGTTAGTAAGCCGGCGGAGGTATCCACTGCAGACGTACCCGTAGCACTGAAGCTGTCGTCGATCGTGTTCAGCAGGTGCAACTCATGTGGTAACAGCCATGTTTCTTGCAGCGCCAATATATCAGCAGTCTTGCATAAATTCCTAACACCTTCCATCGATCTTTTAATGGATTTACAATTATAACTTATTATTTTACAGTTATTATACCTATCCATTACGTGGCTTATTAGTATTTGCCTCACTGATTCCAAAGTTAATAAACCGCCTAAACGAAATTCCCGACGGCCATAGCTTATCATCCAAAAATAGATCAATCTTATACTTCACAACATAGATTTTGTAAGCATTGTAATCTCTTTCCTTTCTCATTTTTATTTTGACTAAAGACAGTGCCTCACCGGTCTTTTGGTAAACGTAGTCTATAATATCTTTTTCAGATACATCCTTGTGTACATTAGAAATAAGCAAAGGGACTTTGGTCTCCGCTGCCTTAAAATTGGTACTTTCACCCGATTGTATGACTGCAATTCCTGTCTTAGCAATAAGTCTATTCTTCAAATTCTTTTTGTTTTTCACTAAGGTCCACTCATTATCCCTGTTACATTCATTACCATTCTTAGTGACCTGCGCAAAAGACTGCTTTACGCATACCGGCGGCGGCGGTTGGGTCGACACTAACTCACAGCTGTCATTTTTGCACGACTGTTTATTAGCTTCACTATTACTCAGCTGATCGTTAATGTATGATTCATCAAAAGCGCGACACACTTGTTGCAGTACATCCTCACTATTCTTAGGCGCCTGTTCGTTTATCTCACTCATACTTACATTACCAACATATGCAGACTGAGATGGCAATAATGTTTCTCTTAATCCTATGTTATTGTTGGTCATTTTGTAAGTATGGCTTGATTCTGATAACAAAATCGATTCTCGTTGTTTACAGACTTTAGATTGACCTGTTGGTGACTCGTTTGCAAGCATTGAGAGCGCCATCGGTCCGCTATCTAGCTCCGTTTTGTTTTGCAAGTACCCACCACGCTTCGTATTTATATTTCGCTTATCAATAACTGATGAAGATTCATTACAGTCTGATACCAAAATATCTTGTAACTCTCTTTTCGTGACACAATTTTGTCTAATTTCTTTAATCGCTTCTTGCATGACTACGATTTTTTTGAGCAAGGGAGTGACATCGACGTGATCAAAAGTCACCGGGGGTAGTTTTTCCAAATCCCTTGCCACAAAAATTGGTATCTTTTCTGGATCCGTTGCTTTAAACAACACAATGATGTCCTCCAGGTTACGTTGATTTTTGCCTTGTCGTTTCCTCGTTGTAATCTTTTTTTGCAAAGATTCAAAAAGTAACGATTTTGCAGTCTCAATATCCTCTGAAGTAAAAGCACTTTCACAAATTCTCACAAGGCTCTCCTCGTCCATAACGTCCAGTTTGTTCTGTATGAACGCCAGCACTTCACATATCACGATGTTACAATTAGCACATTTCAATTTATTACAAGACGACATATTTAGCCCTTTCACACGCCCGGTCATTGACCCGCGCACGCTCAATACCGCGGTCACGCGCTGACTGATCAATTCAATGATCTCGTCCCTAATTTTGTTTTTATTCTTGCACCGACTAAGTGCCAATTTCAACAGTGAAACTGAACGCGATCAGCACATAAGCCCAGTTTAAGGGCTGTCAGTGTCATTATTTTCTCTCAAACGCGATTTATACAACGTGGCGCTACAATGGTGACATTGTTTTATACATGGCTAGTGCCCATCTATACTAGTCTATACTAATATTATAAAGAGGTAAAAATTGTAAGTTTGTATGTAGGGGGTAATCTCCGGAATTAATCATCCAATTTCAAAAATTTTTACTGATAGAAAGCTGTAGCTTAATAATGTATTATTCCTGAGTGCTATCCTACTACTATTATAAAGGCGAAAGTTTGTAAGTATGGATGTATGGATGTTTGTTACTCTTTCACGTAAAAACTACTGTATAGATTTGGATGAAATTTGACACAGAGATGGTTTATATCCTGGATTAACACATAGGATATTTTTTATCCCGGTAGAACATTCCTGTGGGATAATTTCCGACCTCCACGCGAGCGAAGCCGCGGGCAGAAGCTAGTAGGCTATAAATTATATTTAGATCATACATATTAGCCGAGCTATCGCAATTTTCGTCTAGCAAGTCGGAAAGAAATACCTCCGAAAACATAATTATTTGCAAGCGCTGCCTAAACAGTTATAGTATATCGCAATTTTCCGTATAAATTTTTCATATAAATGTTGATAGGTTAAAATAAATAGCTAATTGAAAAAAAAATGAAACAAACTAAATAATTAAATCAATATGTATTGTATATGCTGACCGCGTCCAGTTTCATTTGTGAAATCTGCCCTTAGTGATTTTCGAGTAGAGTTACGAAATAAAAAATACTCAGAAAATTTTCGATAATTGTGCCCGAAAATTGATAACTATAAAAGATACAGAAAAATGTAACCGGATATTAGCACATCGCCATCATGCTCTGTGAATCCTCGTAACAAACAGTGTTTCATAGGAAACATTTTCAGCAGAATTCCCCAATCTCTAACGAATCTAGCATATGGCTCGCTTTCACAAAAAATCCTTTGAAGTTATATTTTACGCTAGTTTTCCTTTACGCATCATTTGTGCTGCACTGGTATCCAATCAGTCATCAAATCCGGGTTGGGTGTGATGCCCATGAATTCTGCTTTTGATTCCTCAGATTAAACTGGCTAAATGATTTTTATTGTTTAATTACACGATACTGTAGTCCAGTCGACTACTGTATCGGGTAATTTAGCCTTGGTAGGTGCTAGTCCATTTTTTTTTATTCAATACAAATAGCACACCATACGTATAACTTTAAACAACGTTTTATTTCTGAGATTGGTACTTATTGATGATTATAATGATTATAATTCTGTAAATACGTACTTGCTAATTTTTTAAATTCGACCAGGGATAATCTAGTGGTGTGACCGACGGACTGCCAGTTCTTAAGTCACGAGTTCGAACCCTAGACACGCACCTCTGACTTTTCGGATACATGTGCGTATTGTTTAATTATCACTTGCTTAAAAAACGGTGAAGGAAAACATCGTGAGGAAACCGGCATGTCCGAGAGATATTTCTCAACAGCATGTGAAGCTAAGTCAGAGGCCATGAGCAGCATAAAAACTCTGACACCAGAGGGCCTAGACAAAGACACATTTTCACTAACGATAAAGAAATGTGATAAATCCGAAATGTATGGAATTGGCATAAGCTTTCGAAATGTCACGTGATCAATCGTTTTCAATCGCTAAGTGCTAGACAATGTCAAATTGTGTAACGAAACTCGATCAATATTCCCAAACAAATGCGTTGACAAGTGACGTTCTTGACAGTCCGAATCGCTGAGATAGTGAATTGTTCGATCAATTGAAATCGAATCGACACGGAGCGACACTTGTCTAGGCCCCCAGGTTAGTCACTAACCACACGAAAAAGAAAGAAAAGTGTGTCTAGACTTTTGTGGTCGGACCTAAGACTTTGTTTTGGCCCCAGTAAGAAAATATTGTTTCAAAATTAAATATTGCAGAACGAGGTCACAGTAGCTAGTTTAATAGAAAGTTAAATCCAATAATCTCTTCCACCACACTCATCAACACGAACGCGTCACTAAAATTAAATTCCGTGCATCCACGCTTCCTTAAACAAAAGTGACGATGTAACTAGATTACATTCGCAAAGCCGAAATATCAGTCGGAACTCGAGGTTCTTGATTACAACACAACGCGGGAACGTCAATCAAGTCTCACACACGCCATTCAAGCTGGTTTGATTGTCCTACGTAATTTAATTAAACCAGCCAACATGCCAACTAGAAATTAATATTAACAACACTTAATTAAAATCAATTCTGAATACAGATTCGAAGGGTGAGCCCTGTGATTGGTTGGTTTGTTCGCCGTAGGATTTTGGGGCTTGCGATTGGCGTATTTTATTTCAATTTATGCGTCTGGATTTTTCTTCGGGTCGTTGACCTTCGACGGTTTATTAAGTTTTTAGTTTTGTATTTTTTATTTTGCAAGTTTAGAAGATAATATTTGGGCGATATGATAATATTTCAGACTTTGCTCAAAACACTTTGTTCGCAGAATTAGAGTTTACAGATTCTTTATTTACGAACGTTTATATTCTTTTATGAAAAGTTTTTCATTTTAAATTTGAGCGGCTTTAACGTTCTTTACTCCGAAACTCAATCTACATACGTCACTTTTCTATTAGTCTCTCAAAAAGGTAACTTAAGGTTTATATTAAGTAGACCGGCAACAGCATTATTTCCTACTGATAGAATCTTACCACGAATTTATATCAATTTACCTGCCAAGTACAGTGATTACAACCCTTTAAAGTGAAAAACATTATTCAGATGACCTTTTGATTTCGAATTTTGAATTCCAAAATTATATTAATTAAAGTCAATTTCAATTGTAAAGCGACTTCAAAGGATTTTGAGTGTAATTTCAATTAAAATACGATACTTGATTATTATCTTCCTCGAGTGAAATTTAATAGCTAAAATTTATTAGTAGATTGATCAAGGATTTGTATTTCAAAGTTATTTTCAACTAATCGATTGGGGTTGTTATATTTTATGCTGGGGGTGGAAAGTTGGGTACGTGTCGAATTTGAATTGGTTTGTTTTGATTTGTTTGTGTTAGGAACAAAATATTTTATAATACAAGGAGAAAACTTGACAAAAGAAATATAGTTTTCTGAAAGTTCAATTATTACAGTGTGTTAAAATTACAAGTGCTTTAATTAAAGTTAGTAATATTACGCAAAAACTAAGGAAAGCTTTTCCTGATGTGACAACAAACAAAAAGTTTTTAATTTACTACAAATGGGCGCAGTGTGGCAAAACTTTTCATAACAATTAAAGTTTATTAAATTCAATTATTTGATAAACTAAATTTGTAATCATAATTATATACTAACCTGAGATATGGCAACATAATAAATTGATCAGCCTTGTAAATTTTAGGTTTTTTTTTTAATGTCTGATTTTAATTCAATTTTAAAGTATTATTTTCAACAGATAAAAACTTAATTTTATCTGTTGAAATGTTATAGTAATTTAATAATTGTTTGTAGTTTAAACTAACTATAAAAACGAATGTTAGTAATGACATTTTGTAAATACCAGAATTTAATCATTTTATTTTTCACAGCTATCAACAGATGGCAACACGACCACATCAACTGTTTCCCTTCAGCTGACGAAGTCTGATGCTGGAGCTAAATTGGCGTGCAGAGCCTCCAACCCTCAGATGCCTTTAGTATCGGCCTTAGAAGACGACTGGACATTAGATATACAGTGTAAGTGGGCTTCTATTATCAGTGGATTTGTGGTCCTTGCAAGAGCTTGGACCTGTAAAGATTTATTGTTAAAAGTACCCAGAATGCGGTATAATAAATAAATAAATAAATATTTATTCCGAATTAAAATTCGTAAAATATTAACATTAAAATCTTAGAAATAATTTACAAAGGTATTTATATATTAAGATGCCTGTACTAGGGTGAACCTGTATCACAGGCGGCAGTTGCGCACACACTATAATAGTAGTTGTAGGTCGATAAAACTCTTATACAATATTCAACATCAGTCACAAAAGTCTTCAAACCGGTATATAACTGAATATTTAAAGTTTTTTTTTTTTTGCAATTTTCAAGTCAGAATCTGTTTGTATATTGACCAAAAAGTCGTGACATTTGAGACCAAATTGAAATTACATATATATTCTTATAGATGATTTTATGGTTCAAACTCTGTAAATACACATCATATTATTATCATCGTATTTTGATTAAGACACAACCTGACACGGACCAGTAAATGACAAAAATCGCAAGAAAGTTTAGATGTCGCGGGCTACCTTGGCGCTTCCACCTTAATAAAGATAGTTCTTTTCTATTATTTCCCTTGGGAATAAAGGATGTCATTAACGTTAATACCTATCTTTGAAAATCTTTTGTTTTCTTAAGGATGGGAAATCATCAAATGACTACTTTCTCTCTGGGTTGAGCGGAAGGAGTGTCTCTTACTGACTAAAACCCATCCATGTTTCTTTCTTAGTCTTTTGTGTTCCGGGGCAGACCAATTTATTTACCTTAAAGCAAAATTCAGAGTTTTATTTGATAACATGTTCTATCAGAAGTATCGTAAGCTTTTTACAAGTAAGTTGAACATCTTAATCTTAAATCTCCCTTGGGGAAGTAAAAACGGTGAAGAAAAATTAAGCTTATCCGAAATTTCCTGAATTTTATCACAAGTAAGCCCCGAAACTTTACACAACTTTGTTTTTCTTCAATTCTAGATTTTATGGCCGAGAATGAAAAGTTTGCGAAAGTACAAAAACTTCTTGATATTGAAGACTGAAATAACAGTCTACTTATTAAATTGTTAGTAGAAAACTTGGAGAAGGTTGGATAACAATTATTAAATATTTATGTATGAATTGGGTTTCGAGATAGGTGGGTGTTTGTTTTTGAGTGTAGGTAAAAGAATATTAAAATGCTTATTTTAACATCAGTTCTTTTGTAACTTCTGACATAGTGTTGATGCTTAAGGGCACTGCGCCAGGTAACCCGTAAAATTGAATACGTGTTTCTCCAAATCATGCCAGGTTGCATGTTGATCAAAATATGATTCACAACTGGAGGTAGTATAAGTACGTATTTCTGTAACTGTAATCATTCAATCTATATATTCATTGCAAGTAAAACTTTTAAAGACAACATTAGATAAAAGAGAAAAATTAATTAAATGAACCGTTGCAACGATGTTGGATTTTGTCTCTTCCGCATCTTTCACTCGTCGGCCGAATGAACGAAAAATTTGATAAAAGGAGCAGATGAAGGCTCGTTCCTGTATAATTTGGTCGTTTGTGTGTGAAACGTAAATTAAACAAAAATGAACCTTCACTCGAGTAAATAGTTCACAAAATTGAGCTCCTTACAACGTTTATTAATGTTGACATAAGTGTTCGTCTATAACTCATTTCTCTATGGTTTTCATACAGATGTTCCCGAAACGACAGTCCGATTAGGAACGAACCTGGATCCCTCAAACATCAGAGAAGGCACTGATGTCTACTTCGACTGCATCATCCGGGCGCACCCTTATGTTTATAAAGTCGAGTGGAGGCACAATGTGAGTATATTAATATAGAACTTTAATAATAATGCATCTCTAAATTGAATTAAAAAAATCAGCTGTTCCATACATTATGCTTGCATTACTCGTTAAAATGTAGGGTTCAGCCGTTTTTTTTGCGATTTCAGATTTGTTGCCATAGTAAAAGTTGTTCATAATGATTAGTACAATGATCCCTTAAAATATTGTCCATAAATTCAAATTCACCCTGTATAAAGTATAAATCCACTACTACTACTGCGCTACTGCTAAGTATTAGGTTCCGGGTTCGACTCTTAGGTTCAAAAAAAATATTATTGGGTTTTTCCATCTCGAATATCTCAGTAGCAGCCTTGATATGTGCCTAGAAATAGGCTCCTTTCCTATTAATTGGGACTCAAACATGACTGGAGAAATGTGGGTGAACTACCCACCTCCTCCAGTCTCCTCTGCTTAACCCTTCGCGGATTAAAGGCGTAATGGTATGTTATGTGTACAATTCCATGTTTCCCTGCTAAGAACAGGTACTATTTAATCTAACTGACAATGCGACATGTTTGTTAGCAAACGACATAATTGACACATTTTCACAAAAGATGCTTTTTAAGAAAACTATGGAAAACTATAATAATAATAATATCCTTGGACATTTCACACAGCGCCGTATCGTCCCAAGCTAAGCAACCTAATGCTTGTGTTATGGTAACGAGATGGCTGATATACTACTTATATACATTTTTTTTTTGTAAATACATACATATTATAGATAGAAAAACACCCAGACTCGTAACAAATACTTGCAGGTCGTACAAATATTTGTTCCGTGCGGGAATCGAACCCGCGACATAGTGCGCAGCAGTCAATCGCTCAACCACTACGCCAACCGTGTCGCCATCAACTATCGGATTATGGCCTGATTATTATTAAACTAGCTGCTGCTAGCGGTTTTACCCGCACGGATGTCGAAAATTTTCCCAAGGGGATTGATCACTACAGAACAGAAATGTTTTAATAACACAAAAAAACAATATCAAAAACATTAAAGTTACAAACCTATTGTTTCAATAGAGCGTAGGTAATTATTTCATTAACTAGGCTTAGTTTCCGTTCTTATGGAGTAAGCTAGGTAGTTTCGCTACTGCTCCTATTATAATTTCTGCTATTGCTCAAATTCTTAAATGGAATAGACTAGCTTAACTGTTGTTTTAAATTACGTTGTTTTTCAAGAATTGATTATAATATTAAGGACGAAATTGTTTTGATATGTTATGCCCACAATATTGATAACGTCAACATTTCGTTATTATTTTAACTTATTGAAATATTTTCGAGAGCGAGCAACTATTTGTAAACAACAACGCATTTTTTGATCTATGCAATTACAATAAAAAAAACTTTCACGATATTTTTCAATAAAGTACGTACTTAAATAGGATGAACTCTTCAACAGTGTCCCTTTGAAAGGGTCAAACTTGTATTCGAGTCATGTATCTTATAGTGAAGAGACATAACGCTAAGTTTCAGCCCCATGGGGCCCATGAAAGGGTTGAAACAGCAACTTAACTCCCAAACTAACTTCAGCTTTGCCATAACATCGTGTACAGATGTGAACCTTGTACTATGTATCATCCCTTTAGCTTTTGTAGTGGGTAAAGAAGACAACTTTTCTTTACTAGGATTTTAGATCTTGAAACAATTAATTTATTAAAACAGTATAAAGTTAACACATTATAAAACCTAATAAAAGAAGAACCAGATGCAAGCCTCGCTGCTATCCTAAGCAATATGCACCGCTACGCGATATGCTACGGCGTAGCACGAACCGAGCTACGGCGTAGCATACACTGTGCTACGATGAAGTAATTTTGTTTTCATTAGAGTAATGTGCAAACTATGCTATGATGGTTTTGATACTTTATAAAAAAAAATCTGCCTTTAGAGCCAAAATATTATTATGGTGAAAAATGTATAGTCTGCCAGTCTGCATGTATACCAAATAGCTTGTTAGACTATACATAATAAATATGCGAAATTAACCAAACCATTTTTCCTCTACCAGGGTAAAACTCTTCTCCACAACGTGGGTCAAGGCGTCATCATCAGTAACCAGTCGCTGGTTCTTCAGGGGGTGGGCAGGAGGACAGCTGGCAACTACACGTGTGTGGGGTTCAACGCAGAAGGGGACGGGGAGAGCAAACCCTTTTCCTTGAATGTTTTGTGTAAGTTTATTTATTCATTTAACCATTTGTGCACACACATAAAACCAGACAAGAAGAAAGGATCAGAAAATACGTTTAAAGACGATGTTTATTTCTAAAGAAATCGCGTCCAGCATATCTGCGATAGGAAAGTAGATAAAGAGATGTAGATCAAAGTGTGTAAGATTAAAAGAGAAAAACATAATACACAAATATAAAACAATTTACTAATTCTTCGTTGACTTTATTTTATAGCTACAAAATTGTGTTGATTGTTTGATAAGTGAAGCAACCTTTTTAATCATCATCAAATCATTTATTCATGATCAGCACGTCAACCCTGTTTGTCCGTCAGTGTCATTATTGTCTATGGAATATTGACACTGACAGCTTTTGAACGCGTTCAAAAACGCGTTCGTTTTTTGTTTTAGTGGTTCTAATCGCGTCTAGTTTAATTGGTAAACTTTGCACTTTAGAATGTTGGAATGCCTTTTGGCCTCTGGTCTGTCTTATGATGTCTCAAGTTCAATTTGCGATAGCAAGGACTTTGCAGAGGCAATTAGGTGGCTAATAAACCTCCACTTACGATATGAAAGTTTATCAACTATTTAAAATTAATAGTTTTGAATGGACTTTGAGTATGGAGTAATTTATCAATTACATGCAAGAGACAGCTGTGAACTTTGTAGATTTAATTTGAGTTTTTGTATGTGAAAGTCAAAGTTGTGATCGTCGTGTTAATAAAGTCAAACTAAACTGAATTTAACTTTGACTTTGACTTTGTGTAAATAAATTCAAAAAGATTTCAGCTATGTAGAAATGTTACGCCATTCATTACAAATCAGATTACTATTGACATTTAAAAACTATGAGTGAATAAAAATGATAATGGTATGGCGGTGGATGGTCTATTGGGTAGTAACCGTTTTAATGAAGTCATTGCCACGCAGCAGACATAGAATGGTGTCAGCGGGATTGTCCGAAAGGATCACCGCTGCCTCGGAACACAAAGGGCTAAGGAAGGAACATGGGTGGGTTTTAGTTACTAAGAATTTTAGTCACTAACTACACGAAAAGGAGAAGAAGTTAGTAAGAGTCTGATATTTCCTTTAGCTCCACCCAGAGTGGGAGGAGTTATTAGACAATTTTTCATTCTTAAACAAAAAGTCATAATAGAAAAACTTTTGTTCGCGATCACCAATGACCGCATTGGCGTCTAACGTGTTAAGGTGAAATAAATTTCAAAAATAAAATAATGTCAGAGGTATATTGAAAAACTAATGAAAAATTCTGTGAACGATTCCGAAAAAACTTGTATAAATATTTATTTTTGCCAACAGACGCGCCAACCTGCAGGAGTTCCCAGCAGAGGGTACATGGAGTAGCGAAACAAGAGCGCGCTCACATCACCTGTCATGTGGATGCGAACCCTCCTGAAGTTGTGGTGAGTTTATACTTCTAAGAGATGGTTTCACCAGTAAAACTGATCGTGGTCAGCCTATTTTAACCGAGTTTAGGATCTGTCTATGTCAATATTTCATAGTAATAAACATTAACAGGTCTTGAACTCAGTTTAGATATACTGATCGCGTTCAGTTGAATTAGTGAGATCCACCCTAAGTACGTCACAAAAATAACCAGAATTACACAAACTACCAACGTTGTAAGTAAGGTCAACCTCCTGAATTCATGGCTTTCGACAATTTTATCAAAACTTCATTATTATTGAAACTATTCGCCTACCTTTTTAGAAGTCGTAACTTGTTAAATACATAAATCTGCAACCGTAAAAGCTCCGCATTTATTGATGCAGATGCGGATGTGGATGAAGATGTCTCAATTAATGTGAATATTCCGCATTTGTTTGTGGTTACGGATGTGAATATCCGTAACATACCTGGTTCGACCCAACAACCTGTAACTCGTAAGTCGCAACTGTTACCACTGGTCAATCACTGATCCACCTTGTATTCTACCATACGATCTACATAATTGGAAGGCGCCAGCTCAGTTCGTTTATGGTTTGTTAATTTAGTCAGAAATTATACAAAACCCCGTCTTCATATAAATATCTATAGGTTGAGGTTAAATTTGCCAATCAAGGGGAAATTACAATGTGGGTTTCCTTATAGCCCTCCCCTCCAACCCCCATGCCGCTTAACATTGACTCACTTATAACAATTCAGTTGTAAAGTTTCTTCCATAACTTTTTTGTTGTCTGAGACCACCGCTGTTGCAAATGATTAAGGATGCGTTTCCACCAGAAATGTGGTTGTACACTGACTTATGGCCTACCATACTAGCAAAAAGGTAACAGACAAACGTAAGATTTTAACCAGTTAACTATTAGCTGACTATTTATATAATTTTTTGGTACATGCCAAAAGTTTAACGAAATAATTCAGTTTTGACGTAGCGAGGCTTCGAATGCATGAAGATATGGAAGTTAGAAGAAAAAATTTCTTCAGGAAAATAATACACCAGTCTTAATTTGAATAAGACTGTAAGGATGGTTGTATTTGTTTATTTTTAAAGAACAACCTTGTCCAACTTTGTAAAAGTAAAACTGCAAATTCTTATCTTTCATTTTTAATTATGATAGAGTAACAAGTATCTAATTTCTCTGACCGCCCTCCACTTCAAAAGACTTCGCCTCTTTCTTCATGATTAACTCATCCGCTGAAAATAGATAATTTAAAATAGACAACTCTTAAACTTTAAAGTGCGAAGTTGATCAAAATCATCGAGATTCATGCTCTGACTAAAAGCAATCATGCATAAATAATATTAACTAGTTATCAAGATGTAATTTATTGCAAACTAGCTTCTGGCCGCGTCTTCACCCGCGAGAATTGCGGCAATTGTTACGTTACTGGAGTTTTAGTAAGGACCTCTATTTAAAAAAAAATATAATATAGCCTATGTCACCCGGTGTAGCTTCCCAACAGTGAAAGAATTTTTCAAATTGGTTCTGTAGTTTCGGAGCCTATTTATATCGGAGGATGCTTGTGGCTAAGTAATAACAGCCGCAAGGATTGAACCTTCAGGTTAAGCTACGCTTGCCGGGGTTAGTCTGTGGATGGGTGACCATCTTTAGATATTGAGACTCCTCCGTGCCTCGGAAAGCACGTTAAGCCGTTGGTCCCGGCTGTCATTCGTGGATCTTTGACAGTCGTTACGGGTAGTTAGAAGCCCGAAAGTCTGATAGTCAGTCTTACCAAGGGGTATCGTGTTACCCAGTTACTGCGTTGTGAATGTCAGTCGCTCCATGTAAAATACTGGTATTCAGTTACATCCGGTTAAACTGGAAGCCGACCCCAACATAGTTGGGAAAAGGCTCGGCAGATTGATATTAGTTTTGGAGTCTATTCAATGCAAACAAACAAACAATCAAATCTTTCTTCTTTATAATATTTGTATAGATACATGGTAGAAATTATATATAGTCTTGGTCTCAATAAATAATATTTTATCGTTTTCAGATTATTTATTGTGCCAATAATGAAATATTAGAAGGGATAAGGGATCTTAAATACCTACAATTATATTACGATCACTTCGAGTAATTAGTAGTTACTTAACAACCAGTTAAGTCATCCGTAGGAACACAAACCACTTTTTTTCACTAACTTCTTCTACTTATCACATAATATTTACTTAATTTAGGGCTGATTTTTCAATAGTCTGGTTAGTTTTATCGGAGGAATAAATATGACAGTCTGACAGTTTAAGTATTATATGCAAAATATGTCAAACTATCATTAATATTTCGCACCCTTCCTGGAAGAGTCGCGTAACTCAACTTGCGTCATATTTTGTTTATTATTGCTAAAAATCGAGCGTACTCTAATACACCTTCTCACAAATTTTCATAAAGCTAGCGCCAAAAATAAGGGTACAGTCACAAAAAAAGTGTATTTTTGCGACAAAAAATAAAATAGTTTTCCATTGTTATAAAGATGTAAACATACATACATTTATTTATTTAACAAATTTCCCTGGGTATAAAGCCATAAACACACATACCTATAACTAACACGAAGAATTTAAATAACTTTATAAAAGTAAATAAACATAGGCATTTGTTCTTGGATACTATTGCGAATGTGTGTCTTGCAAGTCCACTTACTTACTTATTGCACGAAACTTGTTGCGGGACTGTTTTGCGTTACTATCGTTACGTTGTTACTCCAAGCAGTTGTTATAAATACCTGACGCGTAGCTGCACTTACTTCTTTACTCTACGAAGAAAATAGTTTTATTCAAATTGTAATAATAAACACTTGTTTTTCCATGGATATTAAGTGAAAGTTTTTGGTGTACCTGTACTTAAGTTATATTAGAACGACAATCTTAGACCGGTAACCCTCAAAACTTACTTATACACTGTTCCTCGACCTGGCATAAACCCAAACTGGTTTGGGGTAATCTCGCTCTCCTCTCGCAGTCTTTTCTCCCATACCTTGGGACATAAGCTTTATTCCTCGATAGTTGTTGCAGTCCTGTACATCACCTTTATTCTTTGGGGCACTAGCGAACTATTGCACCATTCTTGTGGGATCACTCCTTCTTGCAACAACTTATTGAAGAATAAATTCAGCCACACACATTCATCTGTGGCTGATTTTATTCTTCAATAAGTTGTTTCTTTCTTACTTCACCCATGCTAATTTCCTTTACCAAACCCATATTTGCTTGTACCTCATTGACCACACCATTCATTCTCTTCGTTCATTAGCTTTTCAAAATACGACTTGCATCGTTCTTTTATTTCGTCATCTTTGGACAGAACCTTACCGGCGCGTCGTCTTTTATACACTTAATCTGAACTATATCTCTCGTTCTTCTTTCTCTTGCTTTTCCAATCCAATCCTGTATAGCTCCTTCTGGCCTCTTGGGCTGTCCAGTGAGTTATACAACTCTTCCTGCGCCTTAGCCCTGGAAACTGCTACCGCCACCTTTCTCTTCCATTCTTTATAAATTCGCTTCTTATCTTCATTATTCCCAATTTCTACGCCCTGCCATTCTTTGAACGCAACTTTCTTTTCTTTCAGCGTCATTTGCACGTCTTCATTCCACCATCTTTTACAACTCTCCTTATACAATCGGCCATCTCTTTACAACATTCGTTCACAGTTTTCCCTTCCATATTCTTCATTAAAATCATTTTATCTACCACTTGACACTTAAACTTACTTGCACATTCCTCTTGTTCTATCATACACTATCTGGTTTTGGGTGGGGCCGTTCTTTGTTCCTACTGAACGGGACTGACTTTTACCTCCATTATTAATAGTCTGTGTTGTGAGACTAAGTCTTCGCCTGGCAGCACTTTATAGTTTTTGGCACATTTTAGGCTGTGTCGCGTGGCGCCTACTTTTATGGGTAATAAGGTATTCATTTTCCTTTTGAAACCATGTATTTGTTATTGCCAGGTCGAAGGGATAAGCAGCTTGCAGCAGTATCTCGCCATCAGTGGTACGGTCGCCGTATCCCCACCCGCCATGCACTCTCTTATACCCAACCTTCTGTCTTCCTACATGCCCGTTAAAATCACCCCCCACATACACTTCTTCACTATCTGGTATATCCATCATTACACGATCGAAGTCCTCTCAAAATTTCTCTTTTACACTATCCTCACTTATTACTTTATATTTTATACTATATAGATTTATAATAATTAAGGAAAAAGTTAAGTTGCTGCGTTTTAATCATATTAATCGATTTAGATTATGTTTGTATGTGTGCGAAGAAAAAACGTGGCGTAGAAGCCACGTATTATGTTTGTATGTAAAATTAAGTGCCCACAAGTTAAAAAAACGGAAATCTTCTATCAATTGTTATATCAAATGTTAAAACATTTTGACTCTAGTCTGTTAACAAACTTTAATGAAGTAACAGTATTTGTTCACTTCCATCACTAGCTTATGCCCCCTAACACGCCCATTCAGGCCCATCCGAAGGAAAAATAAGTAAAGCCTGGTAGTTTATACTAAAGAAGCTTTATTCAAAATCGACATGATAGGTACAGTAAATCAATCTTAGCTTACAACTAATCAATGTCATCTTCGATCTCTGAACCTGGTTCATTCCCGCTACAACGAACTCGTAAGTTCTTGTAGAACGTTTGGTAATGTGGTGGTACGATTACATGGTTACCATTACAGAGGCTCATTAAGTCTTTATACAAATTTTCGGAGATTGGCAGCAGAACTTTCTGTGTTTTCCCTTTCTACTATTTTCTTTCTCCTTACCACTCTGCCACTTCGGTTTGTGTCCACAATAACTGGAGTATCTTGGAACTCATACTTATGTTCTAATTTGCCTGGGGAACATGGTTCTGCCGAAACCTCTATTATTTCAGTCCAATTCAGCCTTTTTCCAGAAACATCTTTTGCCCAATTTGCAGTAGATGTTACAAGTTTTTTTTAAGTAAAAATAATCATCTTGACTAATTTCTTTTACATTATATTTTGGGCCTGGTACTTTTGAATTTTTGAACGACTGCATTTCCTCCGGCACGGAGAGTACTTTTTTTTCTGCTTTTTTCAAAACAAGAAAGTATTGAATCCCCCTCATTTTGGGTGTGACCTTTCTGCAAAAATCTGTGTGTAATTTTGATGTTCAAAGTCTTGGATGCGTAGATATTTGCGTATGGCAAAAACGAAGCGGTTTCTATTCTGTCCGGTGCAATTATCTGAATAAAAGGAAATTTCTGTAATCCCTCTGTCAGATTCCGATTTCAAGAAAAGCCATAAACAGCTGGCTATTTCGTTAGCACCTCTTCTTGCAATTTGTGCGTGCCAAAGGAGGCAACAGCCACTTTTTGTCAATATGTTGTAAACTGTGAAGTTGTAAACCGGACTTGCGTTTATAATGGAACAGTCCCACTTCCGATTTCGGTAAGCTCAACACCTTTTCCAAATCAAAGCATGCCACAGTTTTTACTTTTTCGTCTGATGATTCCTTTTCTTGTTGTTTAATGTTTCTTACTAGTTCTTTATTCTTAACACGTGAAACACCGTGGGGACAACATATGGGCCTCACTAATTTAGTAAAAGGAGCCAGGTTAAAAATGCCCGTTTGTTAAATTTTATGTATAAGTTTTTATTGCTTTAGGGGCTAGAAAATGTGCCAAATCACATGTTCCATTAGAAACGCAAATATCCGGGTTACAACTTCACAGTCTACAACATATTGACAAAAAGTGGCTATTGCTTCGCATCCAAGACTTTGAACATCAAAATTACACACAGATTTTTGCAGAAAGGTCACACCCAAAATGAGGGGGATTCAATACTTTCTTGTTTTGAAAAAAGCAGAAAAAAAAGTACTCTCCGTGCCGGAGGAAATGCAGTCGTTCAAAAATTCAAAAGTACCAGGCCCAAAATATAATGTAAAAGAAATTAGTCAAGATGATTATTTTTACTTAAAAAAACTTGTAACATCTACTGCAAATTGGGCAAAAGATGTTTCTGGAAAAAGGCTGAATTGGACTGAAATAATAGAGGTTTCGGCAGAACCATGTTCCCCAGGCAAATTAGAACATAAGTATGAGTTCCAAGATACTCCAGTTATTGTGGACACAAACCGAAGTGGCAGAGTGGTAAGGAGAAAGAAAATAGTAGAAAGGGAAAACACAGAAAGTTCTGCTGCCAATCTCCGAAAATTTGTATAAAGACTTAATGAGCCTCTGTAATGGTAACCATGTAATCGTACCACCACATTACCAAACGTTCTACAAGAACTTACGAGTTCGTTGTAGCGGGAATGAACCAGGTTCAGAGATCGAAGATGACATTGATTAGTTGTAAGCTAAGATTGATTTACTGTACCTATCATGTCAAAAAATCAAATCAAATCAAAAGTCATTTATTCAAATTAGGCTGAAGATCAGCACTTTTTGAAGGTCAAAGTTACATAAGACAGTCCCCCAAAAACGCCCACCCTTCACCACTTCCTAGTGCTTTAGCTGGGAAGAAGAAGTGGCGCAACAAACTCCCCAGCAGCACAGCTGTCTGTTTAGTTGGAAGAACTTGACTCTACACACATTTATCGCATGAGAAGTAATTAACATTACGAAACACATCACATTAAAATCAATCATTTGCCACATGTCAGCTAGCACACGTCAATATACCAATTAAAACATTAAAACTGACTGTACTCAAGCGTAAATTTAAAAAGAAAAAAAAAGAGCCTCCAGGTAAAAGTGCGTGCCCGCTTACATGTGCAATGCTGTACTATGTCCATACAGCCGTAACTCGAAGTTAAAAATGATAAACTAGGACCATCGAAGTAAAATCAATCAATTAATTGCTAATGATTACTAACTAGGATCAAGATAAATAAATATGATCAACTGTCGAGGTCTCTAGCTAACCACATTTTGCAATACAACTCATTAAAAAAAAAACATTGTAATGAGTAGATTATGTCAACAATAAATGGCTAATAAAAAAAATAAAAACAACCAAAACAATGAATTGAATACATAATAAAAATAATTTTATGAAGCTAATTCTGGAGAAAGAACATAAACATTGTCTTGTGTTAATCACAGCGACCAACTATTCTTGTCATTTAAGTAGTCGTTGGTAGTATAGTAAGCCTTTGAACAAAGGATAGATTTTACTTTAGATTTAAACGTATTAAAAGGCAATTCTAGCAAAGAAGAGGGCAGCTTGTTATAAAAGGTTATACCAAGCCCCACAAATGAGTTATGAACCTTATGAAGCCGATGAAAGGGAGCACGTAGTTTATCCTTATTTCTAGTATTGATGTTGTGAATATCACTGTTTTTAGTATATAAGTGTAAATTTTGTCTAATATATAAAATGTTGGCGAAAATAAATTGTGACGCTACCGTAAGAATACCAATTTCTTTAAAAAAATCTCTCAAAGATACTCTGGCACCTAGCTGGTAAATTGCTCGAACAGCTCGTTTTTGAAGAACGAATATATTATTTATATCTGCGGCTTTGCCCCACAGCAGAAGGCCATAGGACATAACGCTATGAAAATAGCTAAAATACACTAACCGGGCTGTATCAACGTCAGTGTATTGTCTTACTTTCCTGACGGCATAGGCGGCTGAACTAAGCCGTCCTGCTAGACTTGATATATGTGGGCTCCATTGGAGTTTAGAATCTACTGTTATTCCCAAAAAGACTGCTGTGTCTACAGTTTCAAGCACCTCTTTATCTAATATTATTTGTGGTCCTAGATTTCTGACATTGGGTAAGGCGAATTTTATACATTTCGTTTTCTTCGCATTGAGAACTAGATTATTAGATGTAAACCAATCCGTTACTGTTGAGAGTGCACTGTTAACATCGTCAAAAACTAGTCTATCTCTGTCTACTTTAAAGATAAGAGAGGTATCATCTGCAAACAGTACAACATCACAGATACCCTTTAAATGGAATGGTAAGTCATTGATATACACTAAGAATAAGAATGGACCTAGTATTGAGCCTTGAGGTACACCTAACTGAACTGGTAGCTCAGTAGATTTCACACCATTAACATCTACACATTGAAACCTATTCTGTAAATATGAATTTATAACGTTAAGAGCTTCGTTTTGAACACCGTAATGACGTAGTTTACGTAAAAGCGTGTCGTGGTGCACGCAATCAAAAGCTTTGGAGAGGTCACAGAAAATTCCAATAGCATTTTGCGAGTTCTCCCATGCGCTAAATATGTGTTTCAGCAGAGCAACACCTGCATCCGTAGTCGAACGACCTTTTGTAAAGCCATATTGTTCATCATGAAGGAGGCTATTTAAATTAAAATGTCTTAACAACTGCTTGAGTATTAATTTTTCAAATATTTTGCTAAATGCAGGTAAGATTGAAATAGGCCTGAAATTGCCAACGTTATTTTTATTACCAGATTTAAATAAAGGAATGACTTTACTACTTTTCATGAGGTCAGGAAAGGTTCCCAAATCAACACATTTATTAAAGGTAACAGCTAGATAGGGGGCTACGATATCTATTATATTACTTAAAAGTTTAATGGAGATGCCCCAGTAATCACCAGTGTTTTTGGACTTAAGTGTATTAAAAACGTTAACTACATCACGAGGCGTTACATGTTCGAAGCTAAATAAGCGACTACATTTAGGCACACTACTATGGAGAAGGTTTTCAGCTTTAGTCGGTGAAGAATTTAAGGAGCGAGTCGTAGTTATAGGTATGTTGGCAAAAAAAATCATTAAAAACCTCAGCTACGTCAGCTGCTTTATTAATTAATTTGTTGTCGACCATAATCTCAAGTTCATTTAATTGTTTAACTGGTTTACCCGTTTCATTGTTAATAATTTTCCAAGTGGTTTTTATTTTATTATTGGATTTTTTAATTGTTTCGCTTAAAAATTTTGATTTTGCAAAGACACAAACCTTTTTAAATAATTTTGAATAATTTTTGACATACTCTAGGAAAGGAGTATCAAACTTGTATTTTTTTAAACCGTATAACTCGTATAGTCTCGCTCTACTTTGATAAATGCCTGGGGTAGCCCATTGGTTGAAGCTAACTGCGGTGCCATTGATATCAATGGTTTTGGTTTTGAAAATAGATTGGTACTCTTTTTGCACAACATCAAAAAGGGCTCCGTAGATTTCATTAGGATTCTCAAGGTCTGCTATAGATGGTGAAATTCGATGAGCTATATTATCTTTAAATTTGGTGCAACGACTAGTTGTATAAGGCCTGCATTCTATTTTTTGCGGCTTTTTATGTAATGGCACAGGGAAGCTAGCTAATAAGCCACAGTGGTCAGATGTTAAGTCACTAAGCACAAATTTATTTTTGGCATCATAATCACTAAATATATTATCAAGACAAGTCGATGAAGATGCCGTGATCCTAGTAGGTTCAAAAAACAAGTTAATTAAATTATAACACCTAAACAGATTAAGAAGTCTAATACTTAAAGGAGTTACTTCTAAAATATTAATATTAAAATCACCACGTAAAATAATATTTTTATTACTCGATTTTATTCTATTGAGTGAATCCTCCATTACCGATTCGAAACTAATAAAATCCCCCGAGGGGGGTCGATAAACGCACGATATGTCGATTTTGAATAAAGCTTCTTTAGTATAAACTACCAGGCTTTACTTATTTTTCCTTCGGATGGGCCTGAATGGGCGTGTTAGGGGGCATAAGCTAGTGATGGAAGTGAACAAACACTGTTACTTCATTAAAGTTTGTTAACAGACTAGAGTCAAAATGTTTTAACATTAACAAAGGTTTTTTTTTTTGTTTTTGAGTAATTGATAGAAGATTTCCGTTTTTTTTACTTTTGGGCTTTTGGGCACTTAATTTTACAAACTATAGGCTTCTACAGCACGTGTTTTCTTCGCACACATACAAACATAATCTGTGATTAAAACGCAGCAACCTAACTTTGTCTTTAATTATTTTAAATCTAAATAGTATATAGTAGTATTGACATACAATTTTTGTACATGACAAGCTATGAACAGTAAAATAGAAGTTTACGATGATACACTTCATTATTTGAATATTTTTTCCAATAAAAAACAAGTTTATTCAGAAGCTCCAGCAAAACGTAGATACTTTCGCATGCATAAAGTATGTATTTCTGTTTACTTAAATGAATTTTTCGTGTAAAAACTACGTAACTGATACTTACACTTTCAGACTAGTTTAAAATTGTTCCATGAACAATGGAATAACTACACTTAACTCAGCCAATGCGATTCACCAAAGATCATAACAAAGCAATATCTGTTTTTACACCTGCATCTTTTGTAACAGTTTCGGGGATTATTTAGGTAACCGTATAATTCAACCGTATCTCACAGTACGCATAACACAACGAAAAATCGGAAACTCTATCATTTCGCCGCTGCTAAATGCCATCTTTTGTTCTTTATAATGTACTCCTGGGATTTTTTTTACAACGTTGGACACTATTTTTTAAGCTCCTGAAAAGTTGTCCGAATTCACTTACCGCTTTCTTACAGGAAGGGTGCGATTTATTCTTCAGATAAATGATATCTGATGGCTAAAAAAATCAGCTGTTCAGTACCATACAATTATGTTTGCTTAACTCGTCAAAATGTACTGAACAGCTGATTTTTTTTTATGGAAACAAGAACAATGTTAGTATTTATTTTCTTGTGTATTAATTATTGTGTTCGATTTGATTAAATTCCATTTTTGATTTCCGATTATATCTTATTTAAACTATTTTTACGAGGGAAACTTAATGAGGCTCTTTTTCTAGAAGATTATTATTTACAAAGTCTTGATAAGGATTCGTATAACAAGCACGTGTAAAGGCTTAAATAAAAGCCTATTTTATATAAAAGCAAAAGTAATTGGATTTTGATCCGTTTTCAGCTTGAATTAAAACGTGTAGTATGTGCTGCACACGTACAGCATATTAATATAATCAACCTCTGTTAGAGAGAGGAACTGTGGCTAAGTAATATCAGCCGCACGGTTCGATCAATCAGGTTAAGCTACGCTTGCCGGGGTTGTTCCGTGGATGGGTGACCATCTCTACATATCAAGATTCCGCCGTGCCTCGTAAATCACGTTAAGCCGTTAGTCCCGGCCGTCATTCGTGGATCTTTGACAGTCGTTACGGGTAGTCAATCTGACAGCCAGTCTTACCAAGGGGTATCGTAATACCCAGTTACTGATCGGGTTGTGGAGGTCAGATAGGCAGACGCTCCATGTAAAATACTGATATTCAGCTGCAACCGGTAATGCCAGATGCGCAGGAATTTTAATACCAGGAAAGATTTGAGCGATAGAATACCTACAATATTTTTACAATTTTAAATATAATACATACTAATGTATACATAAATTACGACAACATGACCCGCCCGTAATGCGTCGTAAAGCGTGACTACAAACATTGAAACTGAAAGGCCCACTATGCACACATATGAAAAACAATTATAATGATGGGAGGCAATTCCAATAATTAATTAGTAAAAGAAATGATGTACCAAAAACTTTGCATTTCGAAGTTATTTATGATTCTTATTCATCCATGTAAGGTTAAGTATATTTTTAGTTCGTGGAAGCGTCTAATATCAAATCCAAGTTATTGCCAGTGTCATGGTCGGCAGGTATAGGAGAATCGTCAGATTCAGAACTCATGGGTAAAAATAGTCAATTTAACCCGCAATAAATATACACAAGCTGTCACAAGTAACAAGACAAGCAATGGTTTAGACATTTGACATTAACGTTATCCGCTAGCGGACAAGTTAGTGCTGCCATAAAAAATGCAAAAAAGAGGTTGATCAATATTTGATTTTTTTGTTCACACTAGAATTATCAAAGATAGAAATAACAATAATTATTAAAGAGTTTTTGTGATTTATAATATTATGTAACGTTTGCTCGGAACAAAATGAACGGTGTTCAATAATACATATAAAAGCAATGATGACTGATCATTCTGATTGTCAACATTTTTTAGTAATGGCAACATTTTGTAACGATTTTTTATTCAAGTTCAATCACTTTAGTCGTGTCAATATTTTTTTGAATAAATTGTGCACAGAATAATGAATACGTGGAAGACATGGTAAAAAAAATAACTTAGTTTTTGAATGAAACCAATGTCTTGTGCGTCTCTGGGCCTAATTTTGGCATGGTCATTTGTAGGGCACCCCATGTTATCGTAGTTTATCTGTACTGTCAATAATTTATTACCCATCTATTTCCCTCTTAACTGACCACCAATTCCTCTCCACAGTTCCGCTGGACCTTCAACAATACAGCGAACAGCAACGAAGTCAGCGACACGTACGTCTCCCGAGCTGGTACCAGTTCCACCGTCACCTATACTCCTCATACAGAGATGGACTATGGCACTCTGCTTTGTTGGGCCCACAACAGAATTGGGAAACAAAGGGTGCCGTGTGTCTATCATATCATTGCAGCTGGTAAGTTGTTGTCAACTTATTTTTTTTTTTTCAAATCATATCTATCAATTATTTAATCTGTTTGTTTTTGTACAGACGCCAGCACATCAAGCTATCCCTAACTGTCAAATTTTCTCAATTAAAAATGAACCTTATATCTTTGCAATAAAGTTGAAATACTATCAAGGAAATTTGACAGATTGTGGTAACTTGATGTGCTGGCCTCTGTACCTACCAAATGATAAGGCCAGTCGGCTACAGTATCGAGTAATTAAACAATAAAAATCAATTAGGTAGTTTAAAGTTTATAATAAAAATTTTGTAGCAAAAAGTCACTACTTTCGCCATTTTACGTTGTCTTATAACGTGTAGTTTTTATAATTTTTGTTCCTACTACATTTTGAGATGAAAGTCGAAATTGAATGAAATCTTTATTTCTATGATAAAGATCCTTTTTTTTATGTTTTAATACTAGACGGCGCTGGTATTTGCTAACTGCCTGTTCCCTGAAAAGAAATGCTGAAACCAACTCAGAGATCATGCTCTCTTTAAAGTCCAAAGATTATATTTTAACGATTTTATGTGAGTTTAACAACACAGGGACATGTCGGCGAAAACATGTTAAGCATAATTTCTTTGGAACACGATATTGTAATTCCGGAGTTACAAAAACTAATCAACCTTTTTGAAATAGAAATAAAAAAAAAAGTTATTTATGCTAAGAACCACATTATAAAGAGAGATTTTATAAATGATTACGTACCACTACATAGTTTCATGTAATACGAGTACCTTTCCAAAAATCATGTATTTATATATTTTATACCGCAAATGCCTCAACTTGCCTGGGGGCGGCTCAAAATTCTCTGTGAAGCCTTCACAAGTTCTGATGGATGTACTTGTGGGTGTGTAGGTGTACTCTAAAATAATCAAATTTTAGATGGAAAACATTACACGTACGTCTTGTTATCTCTTGGCAGACGTATAACATGATATATCTTTTTTCAATTTAGACTTTTTGCACTTTTGTGCCTACCGTCGGCCGCACGATCTTAGTAACACATTAACTTTAAGTTGACCTAGCGCCGCATAGACTTTCAATAGAACTAGAGGCTAGCTTAAGGGCGCCTTGCCTCCAGAGCTATATGCTATGCTTGGTTGCTATGGATGCGTTTGATATCCTCCAATTATATACATTGGTTCATATGGCATAGCAGTGGTGGAAACGGGTTCTGCTAAGCTATGTTTTTTTTATTGATGCATGATCTGGATGCGTGCTATGGATAATCGCGAGTGGTGTACCTATGTGCAGAGCACCGCTCCCCGTGCCTTCCCTACTGTCAATAAATCGCATAGCTCGAGCTGCGCATCTACCTCACATAGCTACCTCGCGGCGGCGCGTCTTCGAAGCGCATCTTACTAGCCCGCTACATAGCTTAGCATCAGTGGAAACGGTCACATAGTTTCGTAACTTAGCTTTCACATCCTCGCAGCACTTACATCTCTGTTGGAAGGGCACCGTAATACTGGTTTTGTTTCTATAGACGTACGGTACGGCTTATACTGTACTAGGGCTTGGGGCATTGGGGACTAGATCTACAGTCTTTGTTCATGTACTCGTTAGTTGTTTATTTGACCTTGAATAAATAGCTTTTTATTTATTATTTTTCAAGGTTACCGATCTATGTTCACAGATAAACTTTATTGAAGTCGTATATGGATTTATAGCAAATAAATTAGGAAAATAAAAAGTACGATTACATCTATGCTAATATTATTAAGAGGAAAGATTTGTATTTTTGTAATGAATAAACTCAAAAACTACCGTGCCGATTTCAAAATTTCTTTCACCATTATAAAGCCTAGTTTTCAGGGAGTAAAAAAGGCTACTTTTTATCCCGGGAAAAATAACGAATCCCGCGGGAAAGACCACGAGAGCGACGCCGCAGGCCAAGTGCTAGTCTGAAATAAATATGTTTTAAAACAAAAAGCTGTTTGAGCTCAAATATTCGTCTTTATAGTATAATCTAAATAAGTGATAATTTATGAAAGAACACAGATTAGTTAAAGATGCCAATTTTTTCTTGAAATGGGTCTGCCGTAACAAGGCTAAGTTATTCTTTCATTTCCAAAATCAACACGGACGTCTGAAGTTTACTTTGTAAAGCCTTATTAAGACTTATCCTCACTTGAGAACTAAGTTCAGTTTCAGGTATCCACTTAAAATAATTAAATTGTCAATTTTAATTTAAAGGTCAAGGTCATTTTAGAACTAATTTCTAATTGTCCAAGGTCAAGTTGACGCTGTCACTTTTAAAAGTCCAAGGTCATTTCGCATTTTCTGTTTTGATCGTAGGTCGTCCCGATCAAGTTCATAACTGCACGCTGGTGAATGCGTCGCTGACATCGTTTGGGGTTCGATGTTCTGAAGGCTTCAACGGCGGCATGCCCCAGTCTTTTCTTCTAGAAGTACGGGAGATTGTAACCCAGGTAAGAAACTAAATAAGACGCAAGCATAATTTTAATGTGTAGATCTTTTGGATGTAGTTTTAAATATATTAACTGTTGCTGAAATTCAGCGCTGGAGCTCTGTTTCGCAAAGGGTCGAAGCATTATGTTGAGCGATAGCCGTTTTGCGCGGATGTGACGTATATTTTCCCCCAACTAGCTTTTTTTTTAATGTGACATGTTTGCCGCAAGTTATCGTATTTTCTTTCTATTACTATTTTAGAATTGGGCGCCATATGCTTACAGGTGGTCAGCTGTAAGCATATGGCGCCCAATGCTAATTGTCTACAGTTTGTCTACAGGTTTGATACCCCTACCTACAGAGGCAAAAAACAGGCTTTGCAAAATACCCTTTTTTATGAGGGTGGAAAATCATCAAATGACCCCGCTCTGGGTGGAGCGGAAGGGAGTGTCAGACTCTAATTGACTAAAACCCATCCATGTTCCTTCCTGAGCCCTATATGTTCCAGGGTAGCGGTAACATTTTCGGACAATCCCACTGATACGAAATACCCTAATATTAAAACTACCTCCAAATACTTGTTCAACACTTTGCACAAATCAAAATGTTATTACTTGTAAACATGAGTATAGATTAGGATGTTTTAATCAACAACTAAATTCCATAATTTCGCTCAAACAGGAGATCGTAGCCAACGTATCAAGTGCCGTACCCCGCTTCACCGCGGTGGGTCTTGCACCAGGCCGGACGTACGCGGCCGCTGTCCTAGCCTACAATGCTAAGGGCAGAGGGGACCCTTATCCTCTGAGAGCCAGCACTTTGAGGCCTCCAGAGAAACACCATGTACATGATAAGAGTTTAGGTAAGTGCATTTGTGCGATAACTTACGTTTGATGGAATAACTTAAGTATTTATGCATTATCTGGTCTGAAGTAAATTCAACCTAGATCTGGCAAATTAGTTAAAAATGTATCCATTTTCATAAATCATCACTCTGAGTATTTCTTACGTATCGTTTATACGAAGAAATACTCGAATAGTAGGCTGGTTTTCTTTTGAAATATTATTCTTTATTTCAATTCCGAATCTTTTTGTCACTCTTTTTTGTACTATAGCACCCATCAATGACCTTGACCTTTGACCTTCAAGGTCGAAGTCATTGATTATTAAAAAATTCAAATAAAACAGCTACACGTACGCCAGATTATTCTTTAGTCAAAGACTATAATTATAAAGTAAACTAACTTTTGAGCAGCGTGTAAAACTCCATGACATTTTACAAGGTTTTTTCGAAATCCATTTTGAAAGCCAATGTATTGTCACCAGATCTACCACGAACAGCCTTCCAAATGACGGGGCCGATGTCGGTAGCTGTGGGCGGCGGCGTGATCCTGATGGTGGTGCTGATCGTGTTCCTGGTGGGGCTGCGCCAGCGCTGCGCCAAGCGCAAGCCGCGCTCAGCGCCGCCGCGCTCGCAGCCCGCCAGCCCCGACAAGCTGCGGGACAAGGACGACAGCGAGAGCGACGACAGGAACCCGGACATCATACCGTCCGACACCGACCAGATGCAGGTGAGAACTTGTCTCGTTGGTGAATTTTCAAGAAGCTGTTGACCAAGAATCAGTGAATTTGCTGAAATGGATTGTCATAATAATATTTAAATACTGAATAGTATTTCTAGCTAGTCGATGGCTATACAAGGTGTAAGCGAAAGGGTATATACATACAAAAGCATAACTGCTACAGACCACCAACCTAAAGAACTTTTACTATGGAACCAACTCCGAAATCGTGAAATATCCTTTTGTATGTATTTACCCTTTCGGTTACACCCAGTATAAATAGTTGGTTCAGTATTTGGCCACGAGTTTCCCCTCCACCCTCCACCACCTCAATAGCGTCAATCAGTTCCTGTAACGTGCAGGGAGTAGGACTCATTGGACGCCATATTATGTGCCCCATTTATTATGGTACAGCTTCACATATAGTCTAGGGTAGAGTCATCTATGCGTATATCACATAATTGTGCTCCAAAGACAGTAACTTATGTATAACTACATTTTCCCAATAGTTACAATAGCAAAATCTTGTGATACTTTCTCACTTGTTTTGACGGACTAGGTGTTTGTGACCTCCATTTTCTGTTTGATTAAACCGACCTAAATTTCTTCCCCTCCTAGATGGACTACTACCGGCAGCAGCAGGTATCCACGATCTCCCCGCCGGGCGGCGCGCGCGGTCCGCGCGGCTCGGTGGCCGGCGTGCGCGGCGGCCTGCCCGCCTACTGCGCGCTGCGCACCGCGCCGCCCATGCACGACCAACCTACGGTCAGTAACTGCTCTACTTTTGATTTGAATACCAAACTACCCATGAACACACTTATGCACTATAATATCTCCACCGTATAAAGATCATGGAATTTTAATCGTATTACAATGGCAGCCCACTTCATGTATGCTATGACTAGTACTAATCATTCATAACAAATATTACACCAAAAAATTGGTCACGTGAAAAGTCGACCAACCTGCGTATCAGGCAAATTGAGATTGACTGCCGTGGGGGAAATTCTGTCCGATAAATATTATTATTCACGTTTTTATAGGGTAGTTTGATATCCACAGATGTTGAAAGAGCATTATATTATGATAAATTTTGAATATCGTAAAACAATTGATACTTAAAAATGCATGAACCAAAAAACTTTAAAATGTACCAGCGTAAATCTCTCCAGCAGATGGAAGAAGGATATTCTTATGGTGTTCTCTTCGTCCAGAACCCGTCATCGGGCATTCCGCCACCCGCGCGGTTCGCGTCGGGCTCGTGCACCCTCCCGCGGGGCTCCACGCTGGGCCCCGCGGGCGGTATCCCCATGCAGCACCTGCGCACGCTACCGCGGCCGGCGGGGCCCGCGGGGCCGGCGGGGCCCACGGGGTCATCGGGGCCGCCGGGGCCCGCGCCCGGGCCCCCCGCGACAGGCCCCCGCCTGCCCCCCCGCGACACTCCACTCTGACAGACCACGCAGCTATAGGACATGTAAATACGACTGTGTTATTCAAGTGCTCAAAACTTTTTTTAAATCGAGTGATTAGTGTTTTTGTTGTTGATATCAAGTATATGCTGTAGTGCTGTTCCAATTGACCTTTAAAAGCTTCAAATAAGCTGTCATGTGAACTTATTTAATAGAAACTCTGACAAGAAACAAAACCTTAGGATACCTAAATCTGTACTTCCAGATCCTAATCATACCTTAATCAATTTTACAGAAACTGGCTGGTTTTTTGAAAAAAATGATGTGAAGTACCCTATCTTATTTTATTTAAAAAAATGTTGTTCGCTGGTTTACTCAGCATCCGAAGCTATAGAAAAGCAAGAACGTAATAAACTTCTCTGCAATGACTTCATGAACTGTAATTAAAACAGGAACTAAAAGATGACGCCACGAAGAAAGCTCTTTATTACGACTCTCGAGTGAAGTTCCAGCTAAGCGTTGAACATTGAACATTTCTTGCTATTCAATGTTCTAACTTATTATTTATTTGAAGACCCTTTAGAATCCTGTTCATCCTAACTAATATTTTATATGCAAAAGTAAATTTGTCGGTTTGTTTGTTACCTTTTGACGGCTAAACCACTGAATCCTAAATTGTTGCTTATACGTTGTCAGGAGTGCAGAAATCGACATAGGGAGTACACTATAATATACTTTGATACCTATCTTATCTGTGATATTACTCAAGTCACTTATTTTTATATTTGATACTTAATCCACTCATATTTTCAACTAGCTTTTGCCTGCGGCTTCGTCTCGCCTCAATTTAGAATTTGACAATCAACTTTTTTTCAGGAAGACCTTTCATTCTGAAGAAAGTAACGTACCCGAGGATAACAACAATTATGTTTTATGATAATAGATGGCGCCACATTTCGTTTGAGGCCATAATTGCAGCGGCCAAACAACATTGAGAGTACAACTCGAATTGATTGTCAAATTCTTACTACATTCTTCACTCTACTAAAGACTGGATACATGTAAAACGAGAATTCGTGTTATAATACCAGTCAGTTATTGTCCCACTGCAGGGCAAAGTTCTCTTCTTATACAGAAAAGGACATGAGCATTGATCACCACGCTTGCTTAAAACGGCGATTTCAAACTTATACTAACTATATATGTCCAAATTTCCTCACGTTTCCCTTCACCGATGTCATTAATATTATGTTCAAGATGAACTTGGAAAATACGTATTGTATGAATATATCACAACAACATTTTAATGTCACGCATTCGTTTAAATATATAAAATGGCGGCACTTCAAGCACATACTTGATATTATTGTTAGTCAAATTCCGATTAGGTAGGATAAAATAATTGAAAAATTCTGTTACGATTCGTTTGTAAATCAAGAAAATGTAAATATAACACATATAAACTCTAGTTATATAATAAAAATACATTAAAAAACAATATTTATACTCAAAAAATGTTAAACAGAGTAAATCGGATGGTCGTTGTTTTAAAATTTTCATTTTCCGTTTATAAATGGTTGTGAAAATAAACAAGCCAGGTTTGTAAACTAGTTTATATGAATATCAATATAATGTTATCTGTGGGAGATCCGAGTTTGATGACACTACACTTTCAGTTTTTACTGCAAGTAACTTGCACATACTTGCGTCACAACCGAAATTTTCTTGCACTTAGTGCAAGTAGTTATTATGTTTGCATTACACAAGTATTTTGTAACACAGAGACAGAGGTGCTACTTGCATCTGTTTGTAAGTAAATTAAAATTAAATACTGGTATTAAACACGCATGCAAGTTATCTTCTACCGTTTCACTAACGTGCAAGTTACTTGCAGAATTACAACGCAAGCTAAACATCATTTGACATTTTGACAGTTTTTTCAGCAAGTTTATGTAACATCATTACAAGATACCGCGTAATTCTGATCACCCACAGTAAATACCATTTAAAGTTTGGAATTAAAAATGTGTTGAGGATTGGACTAATATTTCCTACAGTACTATAGTTATTATGAAACTGATATTCTAGTTAATAAACATAATCACTAAAATGTGATAATTGACCCCCTTATTCCTGAATAATATTTGATGAAAACGCTCTTGAAATCTATAGGAATGTTCTAGTAATATTGAAATGTCGGGTAAAGATTTCTCGAGCGTTTTTCACATCTTTACGAATGAGGGGTGAGCCCGATTCTCTGGTTCATTGTAATGTTTGCTGAAACGGATCACATATTCACGGACTTTAATAAACTCTGAAATGTCGAATCATTTTTGATTTTGCAAACGTTTTATGTGCTGTACACTTCAAATATGGACGCAGATTGAAAGACGAACTTAGAGAGTAAGCAAAATTTGAATGTGGATTTTACGAGCCGCAGGTGTTTTTTTTTTCATACAATTTTTGAACTAAGATATGAGGGTAGGTATTTGAAAAGTTGCAGTTGTCTATAATCAAAAACTATTTAGAAATTTACTTTTGTGATTTATTTGTTTCTTGTTTCGTTGTTTGTCCAATCAACTCAGCCTATCGCAGCCCACTGCTGAGCAAAGGCTCCTCTCAGACTGCGCCTCAACACCTTGTCCCCCTCTTTGTTAGTTACTGTTCCTATTTTAAAGGTACCTATCTAAAATTATATACTTTCGCAGCATTTATATATTTTTGTAAAAGAACCAGTTGTTCGTCTGCAATACTTGGTTACTTTAATAAATGCAACAACAAACTGTAATACAGAATAATTTTAAATATACAGGGTGTAACCGAAAATCGTGAAAAAAATCTGCTGTTCTATACATTTTTGGTCACGTGACTCGTCGAAATGTAGGGAACAGTCGTTTTTTTTTTCACGATTTCGGTGCTGGTCCCGTAATAAAAGTTGTTCAGTCTGGTGGTCTGTAGCAAATCCTTGTGTATACCCTTTCGGTTACACCCAGTAGATGCACTAAAATATGTGTGAGAGAGCTGGAAAAAATACAAATTACTGTTTCGTTAGCTAGATCCATGACCACCGTTTTCTTTCCTTGGTAAACTTGACTATAACCTGCCGACGCGAGACCTCACTGATTCTTCAACTTGCGACAGATGTTTCACCTCCCGCACCGCGCTACTACCTCGGAAACGGTCTCAGTTAAGCTGTCGGGCTGTAGCATTAGACACTAGTGTTTTAATATATTTTTTTTTTTTATAAGGCTGGGAAATCATCCAATGACTGCTCCCGCTCTGGGTGGAGCGGAATTGAGTATCAGACTCTTACTGACTAAAACCCATCCATGTTCCTTCCGTAGCCCTTTATGTTCCGGGGATGCCCGGCAGAAAACCCCCACTTGTGCCCGGGGACTGGAGTTCCTTTCTGGACACGTCTGGGGGGAAGTGTTTTAATACTTAAAGTAATAAAAAGATTGTCTGCGCTTTTAATCAGCAAAGTTTTTTATATCCACATTTATTAATCAACTTTATATTTTAAAATTTTAGTGGCTCTCGCAGCACCTATTTTTTGTGTAGATAATCCAATTTTAGTATGTACTTAAAACTTTTTAACTTCAGATGAAAAATATTGATCTCCGATTTAATAACTTTGTTTATGACACTTGCGACGATAATAAATGATAACACGAAACTGAAATATCAACTTGACATTTAAATTTGTATCGTATTAAAATACACATCACATACTTAGAACGTTTTGCGTATCAATCAGCAAACTTTACAAATGAACATGAGACTTGGGCTATTAACAATATAGTTCATATTACTTTGTCCATTAAGGGTTTTGTACATACAGTAACATTGTAAATATGTTTTGTATTATAACGGTTATAATCCTATTTGTGTCTTACAAGTGGTGTTAACGCCGTTTATAATGAAAACATGACTGTGAAATCTACCTGTGAGTACATATTTGTCTTAATTACATGTCAAAGCAATTGTTTGGAAGTGACACAAGACATTGCTATGAGAATATATTATAATATTATTGTCTGCAAAGTTGTTGAGCTAAATTATAATGCTTAAAGTTAATGGCACCTTGAGTCAACCTTTTTGTTTTGCTGGCAATAAACTATTGGAACTAAATGGAAATGGGGCAATTAGCAAATGGCTTGAAGTGGTACGAATATTAAAAAATAGTCAAGTTTTTGTGTAGTGGGACAAAGTGAAAACAGCATTGATATTAATATCCAGTAACGCGTGTCATGTTTAGCACTGGGGTTCTATTTTTTTTTTGGTATCCAAAAATGTCGTCTTTTCAATAAAATATGCGTTTCCGAATGTTGAATGCACAACACTTTTTTAACTTGTTTTGATAAGAGACAATGATTTTTTGTAAAGACTAGCACATCAAGCTATCCGTAACTGTCAAATATATTCAATTGAAAATTAATCTTACGCTATTGTGATAAAGTTGAAAATCTATCAAAGAATTTTGACAGGTTGGGATAGCTTGATGTGCTGGCCTCTGTACTATATGTTTCATGTAAATTATACATGAATAAATTTATAAATATGGACTTAGAGTTAGATTTCACATTGTCATTATAAAAACGGCGCCCTAAGACGGGAATCATCGAACAATGGGTACATACAACACTAACGATATTAGTTAAAATTTTTAATGTTTGCAACTTTTGATTTTAGCGGATATAAAATATCCTGTTGTGTTGCTAGTTAATAATTTTATAACTAAAAAAACAATTCAGTTTGTACGTTAAATAATTGTAAATAGTTTAAAATGAAGTCTTTCTAACTGTCGGAATGTTTTCACTAAACTATTGGAAAACGAAAATAAATGGAAATATTCGAAAATGTTCGCTTTTGATGTTTCATTTTGATTCAAATTTCACCCGCTAACTATTCCAATAAAATGCTATTGTTATTGGATGGGATATTTTACGTTTGTTTGGAAAGTACTAGTTGGAGAGGAAATGGATTATGGTAAGATCACTGTTCAGAAAGTTAGAAACAATAGACCAATCAGACTGCCTAGCTTTTTCCCAACTATGTTGAGGTTGGCTTCCAGTCTAACCGGTTGCAGCTTAATAGGTTTCTAGCGGCCAAACACCACCTCAATAGGCATTATTATTTGAATACCACTTCAGTAAAGAGATGAAGCTTTATCGTTCCATTATCAAGTAATATGAAAATAATTCTTCTATAAGAAATGGTGGTTGTCCAATGGAGCGACTGCACATCTGACGTCCACATCCCAGTTACTGGGTAACACAATACCCTTTGGTAAGACTGGTTAGAATTTCGTCGTGTTTATACGATTGAGAATCTATGTTCGATTTTTATTTCTTATGTAATTGCAAGACTATAATCGTCTGAAATTAAGTTTTTTTTTAAGAGTTGGGTGCTGGGGGCACGGCAATGATATAAAACCAAGCGGTCAAAATAGGTTAAACCAACCCTTTACCGTTCACACAGTTAACTCCAATTTGAACAAATTATGATTTATTTTCTACAACAGAATTAAAGTAATTTTATTCCCACTTAAACATAAAACTTCCCGGGAACTTTTACAACTCGTTAGGTTTCCCACAAAAATACCTTCACAAAACGAAGCCACTTGTAATCCTGGATTAGCGTTTCTGTTCTGTAATCTAAGCTTAACCGCGAGCTGGACATTTTTACCTGAATAATGTTTTGTTACTAAGTAAATGGTTTTGAGGAACTTCATTCTTAAGTGATTTGAATTTCACATGGAAAAGACACTGTTCTCGATAGATGTTTACATAACTTAGTCCTTATTGGGACGTTCAGGTATCATGGTCACCATGTTAGAATTGGCGATAGGACAGAAATGAATCGAATGAATGCTGTTGTAAGACTGCTCGTAATAATATATATAATAAATAACAAACCATTATATAAGGTCTTAAAAAATTTACTTTCACAATTTGTGTAAATAATGTGAGTGCATTGTACTCATCCTTACGAACAACTTTTACTATGGGATGAACTCTGAAATCTTGAAAAAAATATGAGCTGTTCCATACATTTGTGCACATGTAACTCAAGAAAATGTATGGAATAGCTTATATTTTTTTGCGATTTCATGTGTCATCCTATAGTCTTATAGTAAATTTATGTAACACCTTACAAATGCAATTACAATAGCCTTAAAAGTACAGAGGCCAGCACATCAAGTTACCATAATCTGTCAAATGACCATGCCAAAATTAGACCCAGAGACGCACAAGAAATTGGTTTCATTCAAAAACTACGTTATTTTTTTTACCATATCTTCCACGTATTCATTATTCTGTGCAAGTCGGCACAATTTATTCAAAATATTAAATATTTAAACGACTAAAGTGATTGAACTTGAATAAAAAATAGTTACAAAATGTTGCCGTTACAAAAAAAAATTGACATTCGGAATTATCAGTCATCATTGCTTTAATATTTATTATTGAACACCGTTCATTTTGTTCCGAGCAAACGATACATAATATTATATATCACAAAAAAACTCTTTAATAATTATTGTTATTTCTATCTTTGATAATTCTAGTGTAAACAAAAAAAATCAAATATCGATCTTTTTTGCATTTTTTATGGCAGCACTAACTTGTCCGCTAGCGGATAACGTAAATGTCAAATGTCTAAACCATTGCTTGTCTTGTAACTTGTGACAGCTTGTGTATATTTATTGCGGGTTAAATTGACTATTTTTACCCATGAATACTAAATCTGACGATTCTCCTATACCTGACGACCATGACACTGGCAATAACTTGGATTTGATATTAGACGCTTCCACCGACGAACCCGGCATTCACTCTGGACTTAGTCTTTCACAACAGTCATCATCTACTGCTGGAAGTGGTGATCTGCGTTGTGTAAACTGAGGTTTTAATGTATCCAGAATGCGAAGGCATCCGTTGGAAATCGCTGAAGTTCAAAGTCTTATACAACGATGGGTTGGCCAGGTAAATGGGTTGGCAAGGTAATCAAGCTCACCTTCAGGACTAGGACTTTGATTTTCCTACAGTGTATTTTGTATTATTTGACTATGCTAATTATGCTGATAAATTAATTAATATAATGTATTAAGTGATCTTTCGCTTGTTTAAAATATACTTAACCTTACATGGATGAAATATAAGAATCTTAAATGACTTCGAAATGCAAAGTTTTTGGTACATCATTTCTTTTACTAATTAATTATTGGAATTGCCTCCCATCATTATAATTGTTTTTTATATGTGTGCACAGTGGGCCTAAATTACTAAGGCGGCCTGGCATCCCCCTTTCTTTGATTGTATTTCAACTTTATTGCAAAGACATAAGGTTCATTTTTAATTGAGAAAATTTGACAGGGATAGCTTGATGTGCTGGCGTCTGTACTTAGATATACTACGACTACAAAAGTATAATCAGCCTATAATGTTCCCAGTGCTGGGACACAGGCTTACTCTCTTTGAAAAGGAGTGGGCTGTAATCTACCACGCGGGATTTGTGTAGGTTGGTGTATGTCACTTGTCTTCGTATTTTTGGTTCTAGTTCCTTCACCGTTTTGAGAACAGTGGTGATGAAACTATTTACACAAAGTAAAGTGGCTGCCTGCATTCGAACCCACGACCTACAACTTGTATATGAAGGCCGTAAAACTGGGCTACTACTGCTCCTGTTGTTTCTGGTTTATCTGCCTAGCCTTCTCCCAACTATGTTGGGGTCGGCTTCCAGTCTAACCGGATAACAGTATTTTACATGGAGCGACTGCCTATCTGACCTCCACCACCCAGTAACTGGGCAATACGATACCCCTTGGTAAGACCAGCTGTCAGATTTACGGGCTTCTGACGACCCGTAACGACTGTTAAAGATGCACAAATGACAGTTGCTGCTGTTTCTGGTTAACTATAAATATACATTTTGTTACAGACGCCAGCACATCAAGCTATCCCTAACTGTCAAATTTTCTCAATTAAAAATGAACCTTATGTCTTTGCAATAAAGTGTAAATACTATCAAAGAAATTTGACAGATTGTGGTAACTTGATGTGATGGCCTCTGTACATCACTGTTTAAACGATTGATTCTTTTGTAAGGAAATCTGCACGGATTCTTTTCTTGGGGGCAGAATTTTAGCGGGTCAAAGCAAGTTGAGCAGCGATCTAAGTCTTCTCCCCGCTATCAAGTTACTCAATAAAACTTTTTTAGAACTCAAAGACTGATTATTATAATGAAATAATAATCAAAATTCCTTCATCAAAGAGAATATTTAAGCAACAATGACAGTAAACACATTTGATTTCCAACAATCTGCCGAGGTATTCCCCAAAAGGGGGTAGAAAACTTTGGGATAGCTCAACTTGACGCATTCTCTATAACTTTTAGAGTTTCTCAAACTATTATGTGGTTGCCCCTTTATAGGAGCTATGCGACGTTCAAGTTGTGTTTATGGTGAGTTTCGGCAAAGTTTGGACTAAACAATAAAAGCAAATAGTAAAAATAATAACAATAAAATTATTTTCTTTCGAAGGAACATATTAAAAAAAGAAAAACATTTTATATACGCAGTACACAGACACATATATAAGCATCATAACGTCTTGTTCGATACCTAATGCAAAATTTAAAATTAGAATTGAACAAAAAATACAACGCATAACTTATCAAGGCGGTGCCAAGCCAACATAATTAAAAAAAAAATACAATTTATTCAAATTTTGGGTTGGGTTTTTAGTCATAATATTAGGTAGAGAGAGAGAGATTTGATATTTTTTATACTATTTATTGTAGGGTAGAAAAATAAATAGCTTGCATAAGCTATGCATATATTCGCACTTGAACTGTCACCGCCGACGGTACGACTGTGTGAAGTGTATCGGTCATTTTTAAAAGTAGTTTAGTAGTAGTAGTAGTTAGTAGTTTTAGTGGAACAATTATTTTCTCTTGCGAACAGCCGCGAGTGCGCATCGCGGATCTTTCATGCGCGAAACTTTGTCGTGAACCACGCACAATATAATTCTAACAGTTTTCTGTAGAACTGCTCAAACATGACGATTTACCGTTTAAATACCAAATAAAAAGTACGTGTTAGTGTTTGTGTGGTGAAAAGTGTCAGTGCGTCCCATTGTGCGTCGCCCTGCAATATCCAGAAGGATTTGAACCTTCTGCGCACGTTGAAGACATCAGTGACGGTGAATTGAAGGTAAGTGCTGCATGTTTCCAACCAACTTCTCATTTCCTAGTATAGGCGCAGGCGCCTTGGGATGTTCGCCATCAATTTTAAATTCCGCTCAACAGTGGTGGTAGGCGCCATTGATAGGAAATTACGAAATCAGAAAAGTGACGTCTGTAATTTTTTCACAACTTGTACCTGCAAGTAAGCACCCTAAAAACAAATGATAAACATTACTTTCACACGTAGGTACATAATGTCATCGGTAATTATAATTAGGTATTCCTCTCAGACTTGGAATGCAATGCAGCGACGCCGACGGTCGGGACGATTGTGTTGTGTGTCTTTTGTTTTAGTTTCGACTTTGCGTCCATGTATACCTATATATAAAGTAGTCAATAAGTACTTGGAAACTTTATCTACAAAAACACTACTGACAAACTATATAGTAGTTTGGCAGAAGATACGTATACTTTTCTTTAAATCTATAATCTATTCTTGAATAATAATATCCTTGGACATTTCACACAATGCCATATTGTCCCAAGCTAAGCAACCTTATGCTTGTGTTATGGTAACGAGATTGTTTCTTGTAAATACATACATTTATAGATAGAAAAATACCCAGACCCAGAACAAATACTTGCAGGTCGCACAAATATTTGTTCTGTGTGGGAATCGAACCCGAGACATGCTGCGTAGCAGTCAATCGCTCCACCACTGCGCCAACCGTGCCGTCAAATGAATACCTAAATAAAAAAAGAACCGTTACGAATGAAAAATCAAAACCAGTTTAAACATCCATCCGTACTAAGGACTGCCTCATCCTAACAAATACACTCCGAACCATCAAACTAACAACGTACAATAAATATACATTTACCCTGGACGAAACGACAGGTACTTCCTATGGTATACAAAACGAAGAGTTTGATTTTTCTTGAATTAATCATTGTATTTTTGAAAGACCAATTAAAGTATTCTTAAAGTAAGTAATTAAGTATAATGCTAATAACTTAATTTGATTCCTAGTACCAAAAATATTAATAAAAAACGTATTTGTTTTACTTTACCTTACAGTTAAGCCCAACATTTCCTTTAATATTTATTTTCTGTATATTTTGATAATCCGCTTATAGCTCTTCAAATTAATGATGATACACTCATTCTAAAGTAGGCGAAAAAAAACTAATCGTCTATCAATGTTTTTTATTTCAATACTCAATTGTTTAATGCGTTCCATATGTTACAAAGATGGTACTAAAATAAAAATATCAAGAAGGACCCAGTCGAGCTCAGCAACATTAAGATAGAGGAAGAGGGCTTAGTAGTAGGTACTTAGTTCTATAGTATTATTATAAATTTATAGATGTATTTAATCGGGTGTATAATTATGAATATCTACATATATGTCATTAATTAGATCTGTGTATATATATAGGTATAGTACATTATATTAGTTTTTTTTATGTATTTTAAAATAATCTAGACAATTATTTTGAAATTATAAAATTATATTATTGTTTATGTATGTTTCGAGAAAAGTTCTCGCCATCGGTATTAAATAATCTTATTAAATAGATGTATCCAGTATCTTCTTTGTCGTATATTTAAAACAGAGTAATGTTGTCTTCATAACAAATAATATCCATGGCAGAGACACAATCAAAAATCACGAGGAACTGGTTACCCTACCATACGACGGTAAAACTCTCTTTTTCGCGACACCGCAACGCCGCAACGCAAACTGCCGCTTTTAGCGTTGCGGCGTCGCAACGCGGTTATGTGTTTCGGCCCTAAAAGCAACATGGCCACTTTGACCACTAGTTATAACTATCGCAAAACATATATCAAGATCAAGTAAATCCATGATACTTACCAAGTTTCAAAGACGGACAAAGTCCTGGAGGCTATTGTAATCGGAAACCAATAGGAAGCAGTGGCTATCTGAATGGGGGCCAATGGAGCCATGTATATTGAAAATAGTTCAATCGGTCAGATGCACTGCTATGAAAGGGGAACAGTCAAAGGCTGATTAAATACGTGAGTGTTATGTAATGGCCTCTTGCGGTGTAATCTCTCTTTGAAAACTTATGAGATGCATCAATTATGTCGATTTGTTGTAAAACAGTTTATAATAAAAGATTGATTCCTTAATAATTAATTCAGTTTTACATTTTTATGCAGATTTTTTTTTCAATATAATTTAAGATTATATTTAAAAAAAAAAAATTCTAATTTTATTTTAATTTATTTGGTTGATCACATTTCGTTAAACTGTCGATGCATTTTGCAGTTGGTTATTTTTGTTTACGTTATTGTTCAAAATTCAAACATTTCGTTTGAAATTCGAATTAATCAGTCCTCGAATCCGTGACTGACTAACAAAGTCACAACATGCGAACAAATTACAATGCAAAGAAATTGAAATTATATTTTTATGTGTCAAAATGACATCTGTGATTCTTTGGCAGTCGTATGAAAAGGCTGTAATCCGACAAATTGATGAATGATTGAAAAAAAAACAAATTTCAAATGAGAAATGATTTTATTTTTGTAAATAGGTTTTCACAAACACTTTTGTCAATAATCTTTCAAAAATAGAAGAGGTCGTCGTTTCTTATCTACCACTCTGAGAAGAAAAGCCGATACAAACTCAAAGGTCACAGTCTCTTTTAAAGGTCAGACATCATTTTGGTTAGATCATGTGAAGACAAAGTAGGTTGTTGACTGAAATGGTCCTCTGAGGAAAGAACAATGTAGATGGAGTGGGCCTGTCCAGTCAGTGCACGCATTTGTCATTAATCGTGCAGTTCAACTAGGAACTTTCAGTTTAATTTGTTGCAATTAATGGAGGTGAAAGTATAACTATACTTTTATATTGTATGCTTGTGTCATCATATGTTTTTTCCATATTCTATGAAAAAGCTACTTTTTTGTCAGTGCTTTTCAAGGCTTTTTTTTGAGGGTAGGAATTCATCAAATGACCCCTCCCGCTCTGGGTATAGCGGAAGGGAGTGTCAGACTTTTACTGACTAAAACCCATCCATGTTCCTTTCTTAGCCCTTTTTATTCCAGGGTAGCGGTAACCCTTACAGACGAACCCATTGAGCCTACCAGAGGTTTGCCACTTTACGCCCACATTTAACCAGTTATGTTTTAACTAGCTGCTCGGCTCCTATAGGTCGTAGCGTGATGATACATAGCTTATAGCTTTCCTTGATAAATGGACTATCCAACGCAAAAGATTTTTTCAATTCGGATCAGTAGTTCCAGAGTTTAGCGCGTTCAAACAAAAAAAGTCCTCAGCTTTATAATATTTGTATAGATTAATTGCCCTGGCTTAACAATGACTGCACAATGATGATAAACCATGTCCAAGATTTTTACCCAAGCTTTTCAATACTTTGCCAACACCATGGCGCTGCGCAGAATTTACGACGCGCTTCAACACCCTTTTAACCGCACTCCTGCTAATGCTAGCGCATTAGGTCTACCTATTCAACTGATTGCTTAGAACGCTTGCAAAAAACAAAAGAACTCGCCAATCGTGCTAAGTGAGAGAGCGTTTGGAAAAATAGGTGTGAGCGAGTAGATTGAATGTGGTTTATTGTTAGATGAATATTGCTTTGAAGTTTTTTGTGTACTTGCTAGTTAGGGAAAGGTCAGTGAGCTCAATTCTTAAATTGAAAGATGATATTCAGGTGTTTCTTTATGCAAAAGAGTCGTTGATCCTTTTTGTTAGAATAACCTCTTTTTGATATCCTTGTTTTTTTTTCAATCATCCGACCTTGGGTTTTGTATATGCCTGGCTGACGATAATCTTGACCTTATTATACCTTTGTGACTTATTGTCAATTTTATCTACGAAACTGTACGCGATCAGCACAATATTTATAACTAAAAACTGCGTTCAAGTCCAGTCACTGTCAATTTTTCCATAAAAAATAATGACACTGACAGCCATTTTTTTCGAGGCTGGGAAATCATCAAATGACTCCTCCCGCTCTGGGTGGAGTGGAAGGGAGTGTCAGACTCTTACTGACTAAAACCCATCCACGTTCCTTCGTTCCGGGGTAACATTAACCCTTTCGGATAATCGGGCTGACCCAACACACTAACAGCTCTTAGATGAGGTTTATGTGCTGATCGCGTTTAGTTTCACTTTTGAAATTTGCTCTTAATCACAAACTTCAGCTACGGGTGGTAATTTCTTTAAACTCTTAACATTAGTTTGAAATACACCAATTAAATCAATAGGCATTTTTTGAATTATCAAGAGATCCGTCAGTCAAGAATATGAAGCTAATTGCCCGTTTCAAAAAATAGTAGGTACCTTTGGCGAAGAACGGGCAAGAAACTTCATGGACACTCTTTTAAATCATAAATGTTGAAATTGTACAGACCAGACTCTTCTGACTTCTACGCTGTTCTTACAGTGTATTCCATTTCTTGCTAACCCCTCAAATGTCGTATGAACCCCATAGGTTCGTAAGAAATATTTTCTCGAAACGACAATAAATATAACCGTTTAAATCTTTGGGCTCTTAGAAGCAAACGATTTGTAATAGGCGAACATCTAATGGGTTGATGCGAAATTAATAATAACCACGACTCCACTCGTTTTCATTGTAATTATTGCTTAAAAACAAAGCGATTTTCATGACAAATGTATCTGAAAACGTTTTAAACTACAGAGGCCAGCACATCAAGTTACCACAATCTGTCAAATTTCTTTGATAGTATTTCAACTTTATGGCAAAGACATAAGGTTCATTTTTAATTGAGAAAATTTGACAGTTAGGGATAGCTAGATATGCTGGCGTCTGTACACCCAGAATTATTCATTGTTAGCACTTTAAAAAGTGTCAACTATAAATAATTCATATCCGTTAGTGAATATTGCAAATGTATGCCATAAATTAAATTATTATTGAAATAAACTTGTCTGCTTAGTTTGCTAGGAATAGAACCAATTAATCCTCGTTTATGGCTAAAAGCTTTCACGAATAATGTTTATTTATAAGCTGTAAATATAAAAAATAATGCTTGTCCGTTTGTATGCGCATTACTTGAGCATGGATTTGGACAGATTTTGTATATTTTTAGTAACAATTCTAATAAGGTTTTACAGGAAAAAACAATTGAAAACGTTTCCCGGAAAATTACAGGATTTACTGAAATTGATTTTTTTCTATGGGAATGTTGTATGAACTTAAGACAAGTTGTCGGGTCAGCTAGATTTTTAAATATTTGATAAAGAAAATTTGCTGAATTATGTGTCATAAAATATCAGTTGGATTTCCTGATTCGACTTTGAGTAATTTCATCGCCATTGTTCTGAAAACGGTGAAAGAAAACATCGTAAGGAAACTGGCATGTCCTAGAACCTCAATTCGAAGACACGTGACATCCACCAGCACACATTGGGCCCGCGTAATAGACTACGGCCCACTCCCTCTCACCGAGAGAAGGCCTGTGTCCCAGCCTTTTTTTTTTTTAAGGCTGGGCAATCATCCAATGACTGCTCCCGCTCTGGGTAGAGCGGAAGGGAGTATCAGACTCTTACTGACTAAAACCCATCCATGTTCCTTCCCGTAGCCCTTTATGTTCCGGGGTAGCGGTAACCCTTTCGGACAATCCCGCTTAGTGTGTCCCAGCCTGCAGTGGGAACAATATAAGCTGACTATGAAGGTAACCTACATCTACCTAACCTATTTATCTATACTAATATTATAAAGAGGAAAACTTTGTTTGTTTGGTTGTAATGAATAGGCTCAAAAACTACTGGACCGATTTTAAAAATTCTTTCACCGTTGGAAAGCTTAGTTTTCTAGGAGTAACATAGGCTACTTTTTGTCCCGGGAAAAATAACGGGTCCCACGGGAAAGACCACGGGAGCGAAACCGCGGGCAAAGTGCTAGTCTCCCATATAGCCGTAACCTTTGTACCGAATGCTAAAACATTAACAGGAGCAATCAAACGCCATTGGCCTGAAAGGCGGGTGTCAGTACACGGGCAGGTAGGACTCCAAGAGAGTGCTCCGAACAATTTGCATTTATTTACTGCTTTTCACAGGTAAGGGTCTTGCGAAACAAAAGGTTCGAACTTTTTGTGGAGTCGGCACGGCTGTGCAATCGTAAATTTTATTTTGTTTATATTTTTTGGCTGTGATAAGCGTGATAGCAGTTATGGTCTTGAAGGTTGAGGGTTCAGGGTTTATGGAGTAGGGAGATGTTTTGTTGTGTGGGCTGGTTATGAGTAAGTATTTCTTCTCCATAGGTACCTACTGCTTTAGAATGGGCAACTAGCTTCATCTTTCTGACTGACCGACTCCTCGACGATTCAAAAGTGCCTGTAATTGGTTTATTTCAAATAAATACTTTTAGTTTGAGTTTGGGGATTGGGGTAAACGTAAGTTGTAGTAGGAGTAAGTTAAATTGTGGTGTTTAGATAGACAGTCGCTCCATGTAAGATACTAGTACTCAGCTGCATCTGGTTAGACTGGCAGCCGACCCCAATATGCTTGGGAATATGTTTGGTCAAAGAATCAGCAGACTTGTTGGAGACTTTTCCTGTTGACAGCGAAATGGACGAATTTTTGATGCCCTTTGACAATTATAAATAATATTATTGTCCAAGCAAGAAGGGTCCAGTTTTGGGGTATTGAATTAAGACTTCAGTATCTAGAACAGTCAATTAATAATAAGGATCGAAAAAATATTCAAAAACTGGCACATATATATATACCTTTACAAATTATTTTCTAAGATTTTAATGTTAATATTTTACCAATTTAATTCTGAATAAATATATTATTATATTATATTATTATCATTATTATATATCAAAAAAAAGTCAAGACGTCATTTACAACATAAAATAGTAGATGAGCATTCTTCGCTTCTTCGTGTGGTTAGTGACTAACCTGGTGTCAGAGTTTTAATGCTGCCCATGGGCCATGATGAGCATTTATTAATAATCAATTAAAATCGCGAAATGCAATTTTTTCACCCACCTTTACAAAACTTCTTATATTCTGTGCTTGTACGCCCCGGATTATTATGAATATTTAACTTTTAAATTATGTAAATCACTACATAGTATAAAGCAAAGTCGCTTCTGCTATCCTAATGTCTGTATGTATGCTTAGATCTTTAAAACTACACAACGGATTTTGATGCAGTTTTTTTTAATAGATAGAGTGATTCAAGAGGAAAGTTTATAAATGTATAATAACATTCATTTTCCGTCATCCACGCGGGCGAAGCCGCGGGCAGAAGCTAGTATTATATAAAGTAGTAAATAAACAAATTCATTCACTCAAAATTCTTCCCTAATTATTTTTCAAAACAATCTCGTAATAATAACTGAAATGAATAAGCGAAAGGCTATTTGAACCACTTAATAAATACCTTATCCTCAGCTAGTTCTAACCACTATTAAAAATAGGTTAAAACTAAAATCTTCCGCCACGCACCTGCAGGGTTTGAATTACAAAACTTCCGTTAATACCGTGGCCGTGGTGAATGCTACCAGTACACAACTTTTTTACAACTTGTTATACATATTACTTGAATTCAACGCTCTTAACTTAAAGTACTTGAAACCTTTTTGCCTTGTTGCTTTCAAGTTGAGGATTATAGGTGTTAAATATAGAGTTAATAACACTCGTAGCGGTGAGAATAATTTGAAGTAATTTTAAAAGTGAAACTGGGGCACATTATTTGGGTACAATTTTAAAAGGTGTTACTGCTCTTATGAAATCCAATTTCGAATGTGGTATTCTAAACGATTTACAATCTCCTATTTTCTTCCTCGTATTTTTGTGTAAGTATGTGGTACGTGAATTACTTATGTCGTTGTAAAAAGAAGACTCAGTCAGCAGGTTGGTAGTATGCTAACTATCTGGAGTTATTGAGGGATACACTAACAAATAATAATAATATCCTTGGACATTTCACACAACGCCATATCGTCCCAAGATAAGCAACCTAATGCTTGTGTTATGGTAACGAGATGGCTGATAAACTACTTATAAACATTCTTCAACATACATGTTATTGATAGAAAAACACCCAGACCCTGAACGAATACTTGCATACCAAATGCGTATAAGCATAGCAGAATTAGCCTTTAATATGCCACTGCTTTTTTTGTTTTTTTTAAGGCTGGGAAATCATCCAATGACTGCTCCCGCTCTGGGTGGAGCGGAAGGGAGTGTCAGACTCTTACTGACTAAAACCCATCCATGTTCCTTCCGTAGCCCTTTATGTTCCGGGGTAGCGGTAACCCTTTCGGACAATCCCGAATATGCCACTGCTGGGACACAAGACTCCTCTATGTGAGAGGGAGCAAGCCGTAATCCACCACACGGGCCCAGTGCGGGTTGGTACATGTCACATACCTTCGAATTTTTCGTTCTAGGACCTTCCTGTTTCCTCACGACGTTTTCTTTATGAGAGCAGTGGTGATTAAATTATATACAGAAAGTCACGTGCCTGTGTCGGATCAAACTCACGACCTGCAACTTGTAAATCGGAGCTGATACCACTGGGCTACCACTGCGTACTAACAAATGCAATGCCTTTCATTTTGGCTATTCACCCACATTTATTGCGTTATTTTGTCGCATTAAAAAATGAGCATTGCCACGTTGAATGGCAACGCTAATTCTTTTGCTAAAAAAAAGCCAGCCCTCTGATCACATGGAGTGTCGACCAAACGGCGAGGAATTTCTTAAAAGAAAGGGACTGTATTGTTATTTAAAGTATATGCGTTAAAAATATTATACTATTGCTACATAATAATTAATTTAATATCTAGTAACAATAATTTGACAATGTTAAGCAATGTCGCGTAAATCCTGTGTAGCAAGCGATGTTGTCTGCCAGTCAACGTCACTTGTTAACCAACAAATCTCTTAACTCGTTGAGGAAATATAAAAGAAATAAACCAAAGAAAATGAGGATCACTTCTGCAAAAGATGATATGCTTGAGAAGAGAATGAACATTGACATGACAACTATAGAAATGCATTGAACAAAGAACGTACTGTACACCAAATCAATTTAGATCAGTCAGGATGTTGACTTACCATATAGGAATATGTCCTTCTTTTTTAAGGGTGGGAAATCATCAAATGTCTCCTCGTGGGGGCCTAGACAAGTGTCAATCGCTCCGTGTCGATTCAATTTTGAAAATTGTTGATCGAACAATTCGACATCTCAGTGATTTGGATTGTCAAGAACGCCACTTGTCAACGCATTCGTATGGGAATATTGATCGAGTTGCGTTATACAATTTGGCATTGTCTAGCACTTAGCGATTGAAAACGATTGATCACGTGACATTTTGGAAGCTTATGCAGATTCCATACATTTCGGATTTATCTAATTTTGTTATCGTTAATGAAAATGTGACTTTGTCTAGGTGATGTGGGTAGAGCAGAAGGGAGTGTCAAGAAGACTCTTACAGACTAAAACCCATCTATGTTCCTTCCTTAACCCTGTGGTGACATCAGTCCAGCCACATAGGAGCTACATCGATAGTGAGCGACGTGTCAAAAGCTGACATGTGATGACACTATACGTCACACAAATTCCTACATCGCGCAAGCAGAGTTTACCGCGCGATCTATATACTCAGCCCCGACTAAGAGTTGTCGGGCAGTAGCCCGCCAGACGCAACACCTGTCTGGTTGGCGGATCCTCCCTTTTCAATGCAGGGACTTTCCACTCTCTTCCTCCATACTCTTTTAGTGAGTATGGAGGAAGAGAGTGGAAAGTCCCTAGTCCCTAGTCCCTAGTCCCCTATGTGGTCCGAAGCAGCGGTAACCTTTCGAACAATACCGTTGAAAATAAGATAGGTCATGTGCTTATAATTATCATCCGTGTATTAGCAACGTGGTGTTGTCGTTGGCAGAACAATGCACACGTAACGTTTATATCGCATTAATGTGTGCTATTACGCGATATCACGACGCGATCGGCGGCACTCGCGGTCTGAACACGAGATTTCGTACCAATAACGTGTTAACGTGTAACGTGTAGGTACCAGCATGTCTGAGAGATATTTCTCAAGAGCATGTGAAGCTAAGTCAGAGGCCCATGGGGAAAAAAACTCTGACACCAGGTTAGTCACTAACCACACGAAAAGAAGAAGACGTGTTACGTGAAACGTGGAACAACTGTGAACTATGTTAAGGTCGGCTTCCAGTCTAACTGGATGCAGCTAAATGCCACGATTTTACATGAAGCAACTACCTATCTGACCTCCACAACCCAGAAACTGGGTAATACGATATCCCTTGAAAACTGGTTGATAGATTTTTGGCTTCTGACGACCTGTAACGACTGTCAAAGATCCACGAATGATAGCCGGATCCAACGGATTAGCGTGCTTTTTGAGGCACGCAGGAGTCCCGATAAGTAAAGATGGCCACCCATCCACGGGCCTTCTCGATAAGCGTAGCTTAACCTGATGGACATCGACGACAAAAATCGACAAGTTCTGCCTTTTCTTCAATGAATGAATTCATTGAAATCAATTGTAATTGATAGTGAGGAAACCAGCATGCCTGAGAGATTTCTCAACATGTGAAGCTAAAGTCAGAGGCCCATGGGCAGCATAAAAACTCCAATACTAGGTTACTCATTAACCACACGAAGAAAGAAAGAATTGTGATTGATTATATTATGAATTTAATTTTAAAACCAGCATGTAATTTTACTTACAACCATCCTTTTATGTAACTACGAAATAAAACACGACATCAAGATGTATTTAAGTGTATATAGCTTCCATAATATCATTTCTTGATGCCTGAATTGTTATATCTTGTAAATAACGTCTTTATTACATTTTCACCTACATTTAACAAAATTTTTCGCCGATTTGTCGACACTTCACGTGACCAGAGCGTTAGATTGTTCTTTGGCCGAAGAATTAGCATTGCCATTCAACGTGGCAATGCTGCCAGTCTTCTGGGCACGTCTCCGGACGACAGCGATGCGGATGAGTACTTCGACGCCTAAGTGTCCTTTCTGTTTTTGTATTTATTTGTATATAGTTAGTTAGATAGTCATTTAATTTAAGTATGTATAAGTTCTTAATATGCCTAAATTCATTTAAAAACAATAAATTGTACCCACAATTTCTCATGCACTTTCCTTACGTAACCAAAATCACACAAAATGCAGCATATACAGATACACTCAATATCTTTGATGCCTATACATAAGCGCTTGATGCAAGTTCACGCTCCACGGTACCACACAAATAGAATGTAGCGTACAGAGAATAGCCCCCAGGCCCTCAAATGTATTGACGTGCACTTGCATGATTTGTATGGAGATTTGAACAAGAAATTGTTGGCTATAACCCCAGTCAACATGGGCTTTCCTATGACTTGATACAGGGCACAATTTATATGGTATTGTGCCATAAATATTGACGGTGTAGTTGGCAGTTTCGGTGGTGCAGTGAAGTGGTCAGTGTCATCATGTAAGAAAGCGAATGGAGTTTATATTAAGTACATATATCATTTGACCGGTACAACCAACTCATTACTATTTTACTTAGAGCTGATTTTTCAATCGTCAGATAAGTTTTATCGGAAAACAGTAATAGCCTACTGGTGTGACCGTTGGACTGCCAAGTCATAGGTCTCGAATTCGAACCCAAGGCACCTCTGATTTTACGGATTCATGTGCGGATTGTATAATTATCAATTGCTTAAAAATCGGTGAAGGAAAGAAATTTCTCAACAGCATGTGAAGCTAATTCAGAAGCCCATGGGACATTGATATTGATGTCCATAAAAACTCTTGTACCAGGTTATTCGCTAACCACTATAAAAGAAGAACTTTATTAGAGAAATAAATATTATAGTAGTTTGATAGCTTTCGCATAGAAAATGTGTCAAACCGACATTTTTGTTTTTCGATTAAAAGTTATCTGACGATTGATAAATCGATCCTTACTGACAGTAAATGTATTTTAGACGGGTTTAGATGCTACGTTGATTCAGAATTAGATTTCAGTTTCAGTAGTCAGTTAGTTTAAAGACAAGTTTTCAGTTTTCCAAAGTTGGTCCTTTAATCCCAAATCACGGATAAAACACGGAAGAAAACGGTCGGAGGTCTTATACATAAGTAATTCACTGCGTTCAAGGTCAAAGTCATTACGACAATGTCTTTGAAATTACCTTTCAAGAAAACATCACTGCACTTCACCCAGAACCAAAAGCCAATTAGCCCGACCACCAAAATCCTTACAAACCCAATAAAAATAAAATTCATTGACCGTCACTGTCATGGTCGAACTCGCCGCCATTACAGGGAGTGCGCTTATTAGCCGTGATGAAAATGGCGGCTCGAGCCGCGGGCGTGATGTCGACTAATGACTATTAGCAACCTTTGCACTGGCGGGCGGGATTATGTGCACGTGATCGCGATTAGAACCAACTTATTGACGGTTGAGCCTTTGGTTGTTGTTAGAAATTCTAAAAGAACGTTTTGTTTTTGTAAATTCACTTCAGTATTGTTACTGCAAGAAGGTTACTCGCGGGGTTTGCGGCGGTCCATGGTCGAGCGGATTAAAACCGCGTATAGGTATGGTCAGACGGGGCATCGTGACAACGCGCGGATTCCGCTCAACCGCGCACCGTTGCCAACCGCGGCTGCGGTCCGTGTGTTATAAGGTACTGCTACTGTAACTTGTTTTGAATTCATCAATCACTTAATCTAGAAACAAATCAGAGTCATAACTTAAGGAAGTCATTATAAAGATGATGCGCGCACATTCATCACATACCAGTCTCATAGATGTAGTGGTTAAAAAAAAATAGTGAAAAACTCTTTTGATACAAGGACCACTTTAATGTTTTGAATCTAGTGTAAGCACAGCCTTATATAAATTGTCGAGCCAATAAGCTCACTCCAAGCACATACATCATAATACTTAATATTTCAATATGGAAGATACTAGCACTCTTTCAAGTATATTATTATTTAGCATAATTATCTCATACATTTTATTGCAACTTATCTAACAAAGCTTAATGAAAATCCTTGAATTTTCTTCAACAAAATAATGAGTGGGATTAAAACTGGAAACCTCTTGAATTCAAGCGCAACAAGCGCTCTAAAAATAGCCTAGCTGTAGCAATAAGCTGTTCATAATGATTGTGTTCATATCTTATAAGAAGCTTATTTGCTAACTGCAGTAGCTATATTGAGCAAATAATAATAGGTACATAATTTATCTCCAAATAATAACTGTAGTTTGTTATTAGGAAGAGAATTTCTGTATTACTGTTTTTTTTTGTTTACGACACATATTATTTATAAATAAAGTGAAAAATGACCTCTAAACTTGAAATTAATTGTTTGCCATACTACGGAATATTATGTAGTATAATTATAGACCAAGGGGTATCGTATTACCAAGTTAGTGGGTTGTGGAGGTCAGATATGCAGTCGCTCCATGTAAAATACTGGTAGTCAGCTGCATCCGGTTAGACTGGAAGCCGACCCCAACATAGTTGGGAAAAGCCTAGGCAAGCAGACTACGGAGTATATAATTCGTCTATTTTAATTGCATTTGATATTTTATTTTAACTTTGTGAACTTTATAAATCGTACTAACTAATTAGTGTATTTTAATTGCTCTAACATTTTATTATATTCTGCTGCAGTATTCTGAAGTTTAATATTAAAAGTAATATTGTTTTTGCCTATAATTTTCACACTATTGGGAAACAGGCCTCAGATTTAGATTAATTCATTTGCAAAAACGTACTGTCGACTCTCGCGAAGAGGAAGTGGGCCGTAATTTACCACGCGGGCCTACTACGGGTCCGTAGATGTCAAATATTGGTTCTAGGACATGCCGGTTTCGTCAGGATGTTTTCCTTTACCGTTTTGAGAGCGGCAGTGGTGATAAAATACAGCCCATGCGAGTATTTGGCGTGCATTACCACTGAGCCATCACTAAACCTGTTCTCTCGCCTTTCTATACTTCTTGATCTTTACTTCTGTCCCTTCTGTCTTTCAATTTCTTACAATTTCTCATCCACTTTCCTTACGTAACCAAAATCACACAAAATTTAGCATATACAGATACACTCAATATCTTTGATGCCTATACATATGCGCTTGATGCAAGTTCACGCTCCACGGTACCACACAAATAGAATGTAGCGTACAGAGAATAGCCCCGAGGCCCTCAAACGTATTGACGTGCAGTTGCATGATTTGTATGGAGATTCGAACAAGAAATTGTTGGCTATAACCTCAGTCAACATGGGCTTTCCTATGACTCGATACAGGGCACAATTTATATACACTCGAGAGCAATGAATCCGGGTCACTTAAAGAATGTTAAAAATCTCGGAAACTAAAAATGATAGGTTAATGCAATAAATTGTATTTAATAGACAATGTAATACTCCTTAAATGAAAGTAAAAAAATATGAGTCACCATACATTTTATTAACACAAAATTACATAAAGAAAAAAACTGCTGATCTCTCCTTAAAACAAAAATAGAAAACATGAAATTTTTGAACTTTATTACGATTTTCTTGAATTTTAATACTTCGGATTGCCTCCTCGTGCTTCCATTACTGCGTTTACGCGGTTTGGCATGCTGTACACCAAGTTCCTTATACGATTTTGGGGAATATTCTCCCATTCCTCTGTGAGAGCAATTTTGAGCTCACGAAGCGTGATTGGGGGAGGGTTTCGTTGTTTTACGCATCTGCCTAGCTCGTCCCAAGCATGCTCGATCGGGTTGATATCCGGGCTGCGCGCTGGCCACTCCATACGAGTAATGTTCATCTCTTGAAGGTAGTCATTCACAATCCTACCTGTATGAGGTCGGGTATTGTCATGCATAAATATAGCATCCTCACCTAAATTGACCATAAATGGACCAACGTGATCATTGAGGATTTCTTCCACATATCTTACGCTAGTTAAAGAGCCGTTTTCTATGATCACCAGCTCTGTGCGACTTTCAGAAGAAATTCCGGCCCACACAAGTACAGACCCACCACCGTAGGCTACTTTTTCTTCGATGCATGCTTGCTTGAATCTTTCCCCTGGTCTTCGATACACTCTGTGTCTTCCATCGTGCTTGTAGAGCATAAATTTTGATTCGTCGGAGAACATAACTTTTGACCAATCTTCAATACTCCAATTTACGTGGCCCTGGGCATATCTTAGTCTTGAAATACGATGCCCACGCTCCAGTTTAGGGCCGTTTGCAGGTCTAAGGGGTTTTAAGTTAGATTCAGCAAGCCGACGTCTTACTGTCCATGCACTTGGGTTACTTCCTCCGAGGCGTCGAAACTGATTTGTGAGTTCAGTTCCTGTGAGAAAGCGATTTCGAAGCATGGTGTTCACCAAGTATCGGTCTTCTCGTGCTGTGGTACACCTGGTTCTGCCCGTTCCTGGTCTGCGTAGGTTAGAACCAGTTTCTTCGTAACGTCGGAGAACTCTTTGTACTGTTGACAGCGACACACCGACAGTCCTGGCTGTATCGCGCTGACTCCGGCCGGTTTCCAGCATTGTAAGTATTCTGGTGCATTCTTCAGGCGTAAGCGACATAATTTCAGCTTGAATAATGAATATAGAGCACTATTAACATGGTTTATGTACCCACATAAATGACAGATTACAAACAAAAGCAAAACCAAATGCTGTAATTTCGTAGTTCCATCTTCGAAAGTGGCCCTTTTTCAAATTTGATTTTTTTATGATATAACTTTACAAAAACTAAGAAGTTTTAATACCTTCATTTAAGGAGTATTACATTGTCTATTAAATACAATTTATTGCATTAACCTAGCATTTTTAGTTTCCGAGATTTTTTGGATTCTTTAAGTGACCCGGATTCATTGCTCTCGAGTGTAGTATTGTGCCATAAATATTGACGGTCTAGTTAGCAGTTTCGGTGGTGCAGTGAAGTGGTCAGTGTCATCTGGTAAGTAAGCGAGTGGAGTTATTAATATTATGTTTTTCGATCGGTACAATAAACTCATTATTATTCTACTCAGAGCGGATTTTTCAATCGTCAGATTTTCACACTACTGGGAAACAGGCCTCAGATTTAGATTAATTCATTTGCAAAAACGTACTGTCGACTCTCGCGAAGAGGAAGTGGGCCGTAATTTACCACGCGGGCCTACTACGGGTCCGTAGATGTCAAATATTGGTTCTACGACATGCCGGTTTCCTCACGATGTTTTCCTTTACCGTTTTGAGAGCAGCAGTGGTGATAAAATACAGCCCATGCGAGTATTTGGCGTGCATTACCACTGAGCCATCACTAAACCTGTTCTCTTGATTTTCTATACTTCTTGTTCTTTTCTTTACTTCTGTCCCTTCTGTCTTTCAATTTCTTACAATTGACACAGATTTAATCGGTATGATCTTAGTACTTTCATTCTAGGGTACATTTTTATTTTTAACACATGCTGCACCGGTTTGACGTCATCGCGTCAACGCAGCCGGCTGAAAATCAGCGCTGCGGCTCCGTCTGGCATGGGGTCGTAGCATTATGCTGAGCAATGGCCGTTTAGCGCGGATGTAACGCATATTTCCTCACAACTTGTTTTTTTATTGCTTGTTTTTTACTGCGTCATGTTTGCCGCTAATAAACGTATTTTATTTTTTTCTTCTTTCCCACTTGAACAAAACACACCACACGTTCCATGTTACGATCTGCCTAGCCTTTTACCAACTATGTTGGGGTCGGCTTCTAGCCTAACCGGATGCAGCTGAATACCAGTATTTTACATAAAGCGACTGCCTATCTGACCTCCACAACCCAGTAACTGGGTAACACGATACCCCTTGGCAAGACTGGCTGTCAGACTTACGGGCTTCCGACTACCCGTAACGACTGTCAAAGATCCACGAATGACTGCCGGGACCATCGTGCTTTCCGAGGCACAGAGGAGTCTCGATATCTAAAGATGGTAACCCATCCACAGACCAACCTCGGCAAGTGTAGCTTAACCTGAAGGATCAATCCGTGCGGCTGTTATTACTTAGCCACGAGCTCCTCCACGTTCCATGTCAGTGTCACTACACTATCTCGGAATCAAAACAAAAAGCAATCGAGGCATTCGGCTCATTTCACCCCCTCACTAGTTAATAGTTCGAACGAAATATTCGTATCAGAAACAGGGTGAATTCGGGAAACTCGGTCCACTAGGGTAGTACAGCGAAAAGTTTTACTCCGCGAATCGAGAGTTCGAGCCAATTTGCATTTATTACAGAACGTGGGGGCCAACTCTCCCCTATTTACATGAACGAATGTGTGGGAGCGTATTTTAGATCGTTCCCAGTGTTAAGTGAAATGAGGACGCCAAAATGCGTTTACGTGTGCACCAAATTAGCGAAGAATTGCCGAATGGGTGCTGTTTGTGTACCTCTAGGGTGTTTTGTGTCCAAAACGTGCCGATGGATCTCGGAATGCGAGTTGTGCTTTTACGAGCTGAATTAGGTAGATTCTCGGTAATTTGGGGAATTTTATTTTTAATGGAATTGTTTTGAATGCAATTGGCATAATAACTAAAAAATATTATTTTCTCCGTCAGCTAGAGCGCTACCGCTGAACATAAAGTCCTGGGTTGGATTCCCCTCACAGGCCAAGTGCCATCTGGCCATCCATCTGGAATTTCTCAATAGCACCTCAGAATCTGGAATTGTGCCCGGTTGGTGGCAATAAACCGGGTTGTTGTTGTATTTGAGGATTCTGATAATCGTCTCGGGGAATCTATCTGATGACGAACAATGCGACGCTCACGTACCTTTGTTCCTGGGCCGCGTGGCTTGTTCCGCTGGTGCAGCCGTCGTTCGGTTGAAGCACGGGTCACGAGTGTGGTCTGGTGCACCAGGACGCGGATCGCGAATGGACCCCGGGGCCACTTGATAGATTCCGGCGGAAGGCGGGTGACCAGCAGGCTGCGTTGGCGCAGCGCGGTCGAGATTCGAAGTGCGAACATGCGTGTCTGCAAGCGTGTCTTGAGATGAAGTGCGTGTCGCCGCCGAGAAGTGACGGGCGAGCACAAAGGAGGGAGGGAAAGAGACGGGTATATATCGTCGCCTGTTCTGATCTACGTCATATAAAACAATCAGTTTATGAGTAATAGAATTTACAAAAAGGGTCGACTAGATGGCGTCACCACCATTCTCAAGACAATAACCATTAGATTTTGGCAAGCTGACTCGTGGCTAAGTACTACCAGCCGCACAGGTCGATCCATCAGGTTAAGCTACGCTTGCCGGGGTTGGCCGTGGATGGGTGATCATCTCTACATACCGGAACTCCTCCGTGTCTCGGAAAGCTCGTTAAGCCGTTGGGACCAACGTGCATCTTTGACAGTCGTTACGAGTCGTTAGAAGCCCGAAAATCTGACAGCCAGTCTTACCAAGGTGTATCGTATTGCCCAGTTACTGGGTAGTAGAGGTCATACAACAAGTCGCTCCATGTAAAATACTAGTATTCAGCTGCATCCGGTTAGACTGGAAGCCAACAACATAGTTGGGAAAAAGCTAGGCAGATGATTTTAGCGAGCTGACACCAAAAACACCAAACTTTCCATCATCCGCTGCAACAATAGGTATACTATCTTAATTCCCCCATCTTAATTGTCTGCTACTGATATGAGCCGACCCAGTTTCCAGCCACTTTCAAGTGGAGCGAGGCAAGAACAGTTCATGTGTCGACTAATGAGTGTACGACCATTTCCTCGCACAGGATGATCCTGGGAATTACTCCGGAGTTGAAGAGTTCCTGCTGGGAAACTTTCTTCGCCTTTGGCTCTGCTTTTCAATTGGTCCTGTTCCTACTTTGAAGCGGATTAATAATTTACACAATCAATATTTATCAGGAAATACGAGATTTTGAGATTAGCTTTTTAATTTATAATTTGACAATCAATTCGGGTACTCTGCTTGTAAAAGTATAATAGTATAATTATTTATCATGATTCTTAAGACACATAGCGCCATCTATTATCATAAGAACGATATTGTTGTTTTCCTCCGGGTGAGAACGATTTTGTTCCGGGTGGAAAGTCCTCATGGATTTCCTCCACTCTTGTGGGGCCTGTCAGACTCATTCTCACTAAAAACCACCCCAGTGGTCTATCTCACACCTACACTGGTGGTCATGGGAACATACGATCACTGGACGGTATCCTAAGCTAAGCTTGAGATCCTAAGAATCCTAAAGAAGTTTTTATCTCCTTCTACTCACCATTCTTTGAGGGTAAGAATCTTTATTATTTTTATTAGCAGCTACATAGCTATTGTACATCTTATCAAAAAAGCAATAACCTAAACAACAATCCTCATCAAGTCAAAAATATCTTTAAAAAGAGAACGGTAACAATTCCTTTTACCTTTGTTTACACGAACGCATACCGGCCTCTAAGAAAATATATTTTATTCTCCTTATTTTAGAAATGGCGAGTTACAAAGGGGCTTGGACGCGGGCACATTTCTCAAGGCTGCTTTTATTAAACGTCTCATGTAGTTTGTCACTAGCACAATGAAGGTTCGTGGTCGCTGCAGGTACGGGCCGCACGGAGGTAGGATGCTGCTTGTGCTTAGATTGGCTTAGGAAAATATTTTAAATATAGAAAAGTTTTAAACTTGAAAAAAGAATGTTAAGAACATTACAAAAACAGTTCGACTTAGACAACGAATCGGCGACGGTACCTTTCTAGATTTTGGTCAAGATAGAGTTGTTTTTTTTTTGTTTGGTTTTTTGAATTTGGGAAGATGGGACATCACCCGTTTAAAAGTGGTGTTTTTTGTTTCTGGGTTGTAGAACGCTTGGCAGTAAGGTTGACAGGATGACAATGTATAATTATGTCCTCTTGATGAAATTTATCATTTACCATTTAAACACTTCTGCAATATCGCACAAATCCAAACTCTGAGCTGCTACCTACTTAGAAATTTCAAATACCGATACTTTGCCTGACTTGGGAACCAAACCCAGAACCTCATGCTTAGTTACTACTAAATGGATGGTCTCTTTGGTCAGACCTTGATTTTTTAATTAAAAAAACATATTTTAGACGAGATACATCCATAGTGGGTTAGTAAATAATGAATCTTATATCTATGTCAATAAACCTTTAGCGAACAATATCATTTAACATTGGAGAGCCGTCTTCAGGATAGAGAAAATTAAAAAAATAATTAATTTAGCACAACCATTTTAATTTAGCGTAGAAAACTAACTTTAGGGAAACAATGGAGGCTAAATTCAAACAGATACTTACCACAAGTCTGGGGTCAGGAAAAGATAAAGCGGTTTTCAGCTAGCGCGTATCTAAAGAGTTGGTCTTAAAAGGTATTATTGTATCTATTTTGTTATGCCCACAGCTATCATGCTAGTCAACATTATAAAGGCCCTGAATTGATGGCAGTATCTTAATTGAAATTGTAGTTTATATAGTTAGAAAACCGTTTTGTGAGTATTTTTTTTTTGTGTAGTGGGAGTAGAGTTATGGCTATTTTTGCTTTTCCTGATGACAGCGAAGTGGACGAATTTTTTTATTCTCTTTGATTATTATACTATTATTATTCGTTTATTTATTTTTTCTTATTTAATACATTTTTAAATATTTTTTATAAAAAAACAAACAAAAACATTTAAAAATATAAATAATAGTGGGCCGCCGGTGTCGGGAGCAGGGTCCAAGCCACCGGTGGTTAGGGCTGAAGAGACAGGAACCTCCTCACAATGCGAGCCGTATCGAGGAGTACTGCCTTCTGAATCTGGCTCTTGATCCAACCGCCTAACGAGAGCCTCGAAAGATGTTGGTCGAGGCTGGCTGGCTGGCTGTTATGACAATCGGTACAATGATAGCCGAGCTCACATTCCAGATGTCAACAACCTCGTGCGCTAATTCGAGATATTTAATTTTTAAATTTTATACATATTATTATTAATGTGTGCTCAATGAGGTACAAGCAAATATGGGTTTGGTAAGGGAAATTAGCATGGATGAAGTAAGAAAGGCAGTTCAATAAGCCTTTAATGTTCCTACTGCTGGGACACAGACCTCCTCTCAGTGCGGGTTGGCAGATATGACGTCTTCGAATTTTTGGTTCTAGGACGTATGTATGCTAGTCACAGAACAGATAAAGAGGTTAGAATGGAAGTAGTTCCTGATTTGTATTAGAACGCGTGTCGCCGCATGTCTCCCACTCTTGTCTCTCAACTACAAGCAAGAGATAATACGTACGCGCATTACACACACAAATAAACCACACGCACTTAGATCGCGTGTTTACTATTGGTTGTCACACTAACGCAAATACTGCTTTGGACGTACCCTCACACACCTGTAAAAGCAATTTATTTCTCATATATGTTACGGCTACCAAAAGGTCGATTAATCATATCGATAAAATTACTGTAGTTTAGTTAATTAAAGTTTTGCAATTTTTCAAATTGCAAATAAGCTACGAGTAACTTCCTAATTACCTATAAATAAACTTAAATCAAAGTCAAATTAAGGAGAAACATCCGATACTGCCGCGAAATTTAAATTTTCTTTAGTTTTATGCTAGTTACAGCTCTGTTTTACGTCATAATACTGAAAGAAAGAAATAGAGCATTTTGAATAACATAAAACATAAAACAACGCTACAATATGCAAAAATTTTTTAAAGAAATGTTAAATTTCAGGTCCATATCGAATGCTAAGTCGAATTAACATAATATAATCTAATTAATTTATTGTGAACTACTCCGTGAAAAAGTATTTATTAATTGTAGCATGTTAATTTATTAATAATAGCTGTGCCCGCCGGTTTCACCCGCGTTACATAATCATTTTCTGCAAAATGTTGCAAACATAAATTGTGCTACATTTAGTACGTATCCATTCAATTCTACCAGTTGCTTCAAACCACAGTTTTCTTGTAGCTGGATCTTTTGTAAAATTTAAAAAAAAAGTGTTTGCATCGTAAATTAGATTTTAGACGAAAAACCAACTAAGAAACTAAATTAATAATCCACATTATACAATAATTGGTGTTAATATAAACAAAGTTATTTTGATTGTTATATTACCTACTGACAATAATCATTCGTATGACACATCTTAATATCGACATTGTTTACAATTTGGTACAACACTATCGACGCGCATAGATTTCCCAGAATTGAAGCTTTGGATCGACGCACGCGACGTTCGCAGTGAACGCAATACATTGCGTGACCGCTCACATCGTGCAAGATCGTACCAATGTAATGCAAGCAATGTATAATTTTGCATCTGAATGCGATTTTATCGTTTTTGTCTACAAACTACATAATACTTTTGTAATAATTACAAATATCACTCGTATTTTAAGGTTTTTGGAGTTACCGGTGAAAAGAAATCCCTCCTCGGGCCACATTACACTCCTGACTTCTTTTCCGACACGTTATAATTGGGCAAGACGGCATAATTCTTTTTTTCCGCGGAGAATTGAACGCTTTCACAATAAGAGCGTGACTGTTGACCGGTGATTCTAATTTCGGTTGGGTTTGGAGCGCCCGCGCAAATGTGTGGCGCGCCTGTCCCGCCCACAAGGCCCTTCTAACCTCTTTAACTGATCTGTGATGCTAGTTTCCTCACAATTTTTTCCTTCACCGTTTTAAGAGCAGTGGTTATGAAATAATTCACACAAATTCAAGCGCCTGTCTTGGTTCGAACCTACTTACAACTCTTAAGTCGCGGCCTTACCACTGAGCAACTACTGCTGCCCAAACATAATAATAATATAAATGAATAAACGAATAATAATAATATCCTTGGACCTTTCGCACAACGCCATAATTATAGTCCCAAGTTAAACAACCTAATGCTTGTGTTATGGTAACGAGATGGCTGATAAACTAATTATATACATTTTTATGTTAATACATACATATTATATTATAGATAGAAAAACAGCCAGATATAAACCATGTCCTGATATAAACCAAGAGCAAAATAAATTAACTCCAATGAAAACAAAAAACCTTCCGTCACAAACTACGCATTCATTTAAAGCTTCAAAGTAACGGTAGGTAATTTACTTATATGAAATTCTTTTCATGTACGAAGTATTTTCAGCTTAAACCATAATGGTATAATTTTCTCGTCGGTAATAAGGAACACAATTTTAATTAAGTCTTACAGGGAACAGGGCTCATAATAACTCGGCCATATTTGATGCTTGCACACTCGAATTATGCCCCGATACACTGGCGGCCGGAAAATTCTATAGCTTTTGTTAAAGTATTTTTAGAAAACAAGCCAGCCTTGTAATTTTCAGGAATTAATTTTGCCCGCGTTTAATTTTGCACAAAAAATATTTTTCCTTTTAATTATTATATCGTTTTATCTTGAGTTATGCTGTGAATGTGTTTTATTTAGACTTAAAAGCTGTGTTAATGTTTTAAATTGTTAATTTATGTGGAAAAAGAATGTTTTTCAATTGTGAGTCTATTTTGAAAACTGATTGATAACTATTTGTGTAACTAGCTACACTTTCCATAAAACATTATAAGATTAGTTTAACCGCAGCTGGTACGAATATTTCTCATTTTAGCTTCCATATTCATAAAATATAACTTGTGTACCTATGCTGTCATATTATTTGCACTAACAGACTTAAGTGCAATGAGGATGATAAAAAACATCAAACAAGATGCAATATTCACTGGTCTCATTTCTACAGCTGCGTTTTGTCTATAAATATTTTACCTATACTGGTGTGAGGAAATTAAAGCATGCTTGTGTAAAAATCGGATTGAGGAGCTCGTGGCTTTGTAATAACAGCCGCACAGGTCGATCCATCAGGTTAAGTTACGCTTGCCGGGGTTGGCCGTGGATGGGTCACCATCTTTACATACCGGGACTCCTCCGTGCCTCGGAAAGAACGTTAAGCCGTTGGTCCCAGCTGTCATTTGTGCATCTTTGACAGTCGTTACGGGTCATCCGAAGCCCGAAAATCTGACAGCTAGTCTTAAACTCAAACTCAAACTCAAAGTATTTATTTCAAATAAACCAATTACAGGCACTTTTGAATTGTCAAGGTGTCGGTCAGTCAGAGAGATGAAGCTAGTTGCCCATTCCAAAGCAGTAGGTACCTATGGAGAAGAACGGGCAAGAAACTCCATGGACACTCTTTTAAACAATATATGGTTACAAAAAATTGGTTACATAGTTCATATTAATATTATACATGTGAGAACGATGCAGAACGTTAAAAGCATCCGATATAAAATATGTAAAAACTATCCAAAAAATAAATTAAAACAAGCCTTAGCCGCTAAGAGATGACCAGTCCCTACTGACAGCGCCCGTTCACGAACATGACGCACATATTAGCACCATTCAGCTCAACCATTTTGAAGGGAGCTAAATGATCCAACACACACGCCACCATCAGCGAGACATTAAAGTGAGCATGGCATACTCTCAGCCGCCAGGGCACATTCAAGTCAATGTATACGTACCCAACAAATGGTCGCTTTATAGTAGGTACATAGTACTCACATATGTGTACAATTATACAATATTAAGAGATTGAATTTATACAATGCAAAGATAGTTTTTTTTGTTGTTGATCTTCCGCAGCTCCAACAGTTTTTATTAGTAATCTAATCAATTAGTTTATGCGCCCTTGTGTAGCTAGACTAGCATTGACCCAAGCATTTTTATCAGCTATGTAATCTCCCAATTTATAATACGCTTGGCTGCATAGTGTGCGTTTTATACAAGTTTTAAATTTGGTTTCATTAAGTTCAAGAATGTGGGGAGGTATTTTATTGTAACATTTTAAACAGTACCCCATGAAAGATGAATCTACTTTAGCCAGCCTGAAACCTGGTTGAACTAATTGGTCCCTATTTCTAGTGAAATAATTGTGTCTTTCACCTCTTTTACTAAAAAGATGCAGATTTTTCCTTGCGTACATGATGTTTTCATAGATATATTGACAAGGTACAGTCATGATGTTAATAACCTTAAACCGTTCTCTTAGAGAATCGCGCCTACGGAGATTATATATGGCTCTGATAGCTCTTTTCTGCAGAATAAAAATTGAGTCGATGTCTGCAGCTCGGCCCCAAAGTAAAATACCGTAAGACATGATACTATGAAAATAACTAAAATAGACTAGCCTCGCGGTATCTACATCAGTATACTGACGGATCTTTCTGACAGCATATGCTGCAGAACTTAGTCGTCCTGCAAGAGATGTTAAATGAGGACCCCATTGTAGCCTTGAGTCGAGCGTGATCCCTAGGAAAACAGTTTTATCGACTTACCAAGGGGTATCGTATTACCCAGTTACTGAGTTGTGGAGGTCAGATAGGCAGTCGCTCCATGCAAAATACTGATATTCAGCTGCGTCCAGTTAGACTGGAAGTGGACCCCAACATAGTTGGGAAAAGGTTAGGCAGATTGATTTTGTGCTCACATCGGATTTTAATTAAACGGATTAAGTAAATAATGTTTAAAGCAGGAGTTTGTACAAGCAGCTGCTTACTACGCAAAATAACAGCTTTTTCATCACATGTAACTAAAATTACCGACAGGGTCAATTTATTTGTCCGCCACCACAAACTTAAGTGCAGTAGAGTGGAAGATGATGGGGTACAGCAAACAATCTGAAACAGGATATTGCTCGGCTATGAACGACAGTGACAGAATATTATCTTAGTATATTGCTAGGGCTTAGAGATCAGCGCTAGCTCGGGGCATCCTGGGGCAATGTTGCAGCGTAATCAAAAATAAAGCTCGAAGAAGGGAATTAGTTTTGTTTCGAATATTACTCCCAGTTAGTCTGAGCCTTGTTAAATCTGTAAACAAATTCCTCATTGCAAAACCCAATAACAAAACTATTAATAGTCGCATTTAACACCACTAAATCAGGAATGCAGGCGGATAGTGACGACATAGTCATTTGACAGTCATTCTTAGAGCAAAGACGTACTCGATAGCAATATTTAATAAATACGTCTTCATTCATAGTTTTGTTTTAACAATTGGTAAATATTCATGCGATTCAAAATAAATATAATAGATTCAGTCAGAGCGATTTGTCATTTAAAAATTCATTGATATTATAGTAGGCTTTTTCTGTCAGTATTTTTTTAAATGTTTTCTTAAACTGGTGAATAATGGACACGAAACAGTGAACTTGTAATATAGAAAATGGAAAGGGACTGTCCTTTGCCCAAGGGGGCCAGTGTTCCCCGTCACGATGCTAAACCCAGCCCTCGTGTCAGCCCCGGCTGATGTTGTTTCCACTCCCGAGATCCTCGAGCACCACTTGAATGAAATTTGCTCCATCACCGCGGATGGTAAACTCAACTCGGAGCAGAAAATGGAAATATCTACCCTATGCCGAAAAGTAGGTTCTTGCAACTCACAAATGGCAGTCCTATAATATAGTCGCTGAAGCAGAAAGCCATTCACGCGTACACCATGGTTGATACCCTTCAAGAAGCACTTGATCTGACGAAACACATCTCGGAGCTCAAGCAAACGATTAACCCTTGGAACGCCATTGCCACGTATATGGTGACAATGGCAACAACACTATAACACGAAATAAACAATTAAATCATTACTTTTGTGAGTGTTTATATAGATATCTTAAAAATGTATGCTCTCGTACGCATTTTATAAAAATTAATTTTTATAAAATGCGTACGAGAGCATGAGAGTTTTGTTTCTAGGACCTTTCTTATATAATAAATTAAACAAATTGCTTAAGATATATAATGTAAGTTAAAACAGGTGTAATATAATGTTATTTGATTATTTAGCAAAACTAAATTACTCGGACACGGAAAAGCTACTAGAGGTGCTGAACTAAAGTAGCTGACTTAACTGTAATTTCGTACCTAACCTAATATTATTTTGTAATAGTTTTAGTTATTGATATTAATATATCCCATAAGCCTATCTTATAATATGGTTACGCAAAATATTGTATCACTCAGATATTGAACATATAATTATGTTTAGATATTTAATTTAATGGCTGTACTATTTACCAAGTACTTTCGTAGAGAGATGGCCTTTTTTTTTAAGGCTGGGAAATCATCCAATGACTGCTCCCGCTCTGGGTGGAGCGGAAGGGAGTGTCAGACTCTTACTGACTAAAACCCATCCATGTTCCTTCCGTAGCCCTTTTTGTTCCGGGGTAGCGGTAACCATTTCGGACAATCCCGCTTACCCGGCAGGCTTGGCCCTGAGGGGCCCCTTCGTATGCTGACATCTCTTTGAGGCGCGCGTGGAACATATACGCGCCGTACGGCACGGGTCTGGTACTGATCAGACGGTGAGTCACCCATTACTCACCGTCCGCAGGCCCGCGCCTACGGTGGCCGGGAGTCGTCACGTGGCTCCCGACGCCCGGGGCGTCTCCTGCGGCGGCTGGGACGGGAGGACCTTTCTCTCTCCCATCCCGCCACCTCCTTCGCGAGCATGACGTTTTTGCAGAAGGAGGTGACTGCCTCCCACACCCTCTCGCCCCGGACCATGGCTTGCACCAGGGCCGGGTGCGAGAGGTCGCCGCCGCCGATCGCCTCTACGAGGACAAGAGAGATGGCCTCAAACACAGATTTAATAAACCGAATAGATCAGGCAACGCACCACATTACATTTGTAGCTCTATTTTTGACTGTAATCTCATATTTGTCATACCATAGTTTATATCCAGATTTCTATAATTCTATTTAATTGACCTAGATTTATACATACCTACTACTACTGATCGAAACATACACTTTTTATTTTTTTTGTGAACTGATTATTATTTCAATAAATTTTTACATCATTTTAAAAGTGATCTTTAAATTTCTACAATCTAATACAATAAAAACTTATACATACTTAAATTAAAAGACTATTTAACTAACTATATATACAAATAAATCCAAAAAAAGACAAAAAGGACACTTAGGTGTCGAAGTACTCATCCGCATCGCTGTCATCAGGAAACGTGCCCAGAAGACTTGATTGCCACGTTGAATGGCAATGCTAATTCTTTGGCCAAGGAACAATCCAGCCCTCTGGTCACGCGAAGTGTCGACCAATCGGCGAGAAATTTCCTTAAAAAGGAGTTGCGCACTCGGGCCCCATGACCCTAGAGTTTCGACCCCAAACGGCTCAAATCTGTAGTTACACATCAGGTTACTGTATTTACGCCGCTTGAGGGTCTCAGCAGCGGCAGCGGCGGCGCCAGCACAGCCCGCCGTGCTAAGAACATGAGATGGCGCAAGGGTGTCGGTTGCGTCCCAAACCAGAGGCCTACCCACCTTCCAAGGCAACAAAGTCATTCCGTCTGGTCGCTTACCATCGTCACGTACCAAGCCGTTTGGTTCTAATACCGCTGGTACGCCGGCGGTGGCAAGGGCTCGACGAATAATGTCGTTGATGCTGGCGTGACGTGATATGCGACCTGCACTTCTGCCGCAGGACAGGCCATGGTGCCCGAGACTGTCAACAGCTTCACCGCAGTGACACCGATGCGGAGCAACACAAGGTGCGCCCAAGCGGATACACGTAGCGAGCCGAAACGATGAGTCATCCATCATAGTGCCTATGGTGGATGACGGGAGCGCCTGAAGCCACAAGCCTGACTCCCATTCTCCCACAGCCAGCAGACGGGCACGCTCAACAGTATTAGGTGACGTGTTTACTAGGTTATCCCGTATAATACTGCAGAGCGGCACGTCCCACTGTCTCTGGGAGGCCAGGTTGTCTGGCAAATCCGTATTGGGACAAGCCATTTTCCAAGCGTTCAACGCATCGGAAAAACACGGTACTTCAAAATTTACCAGTGAGGATGATAAAATATTCCTGGTTATTAAAAAAATTAAAAGACACCATGGATAAAGGGAAATTCATGATAACTTGCGTTTAATATGCTCTGGCGTTCAAAAGGTTAAAGACTCTCGTTCTGCGGTGGTTAAGAAGCTGGCAACCGTACATTAGTTGTATATTGCCTTAAATTTAACCCTTTAACCGCCCCAGTAGGATTAATACGACAAATGTTGTCGTGCCCGTGCCGCCTGAGTCGTGTTTATACGACTGAGAACCTATGTTCGGATTTCGTTGTTTAAGTAATTGCAAGACCATATTCGTCTGAAATAAAAGTTTTTTTTTTATGAGTTGGGCGCTGGGGGCACGACAACTGATACTTAGTCGGGCGGTTAAAGGGTTAAGGGTGTTTTCTTGAGAATATACCATGAGTTCACATTTCCATTGACTTATAGCATAATCAGCCTATAATGTTCCCACTGGTGGGACACAGGACACCACGCGGGTCCAGTGCGGGATGGTAAATGCATGTCTTTGAATTTTTGGTTTTACAACGTGCCAATTTCTTTCACTATTTTGTCATAAATTATTTTATTTGCCTGAAACATGGTTATACAAGATGTTAAATTAAATTATAGCACAGGACATATTTCACCCTAATTACGGGCATGCAAAATTATAGTTAATTTCCAAGAAATATTTGAAATAAAATTACAATTATTTGAATTTTTACAATTATAAGAAATGTGAAATAAAATCATTAGAATCATTTAAATTACAATTATCAGAAATATAGTGATTTCAATTACTTAAATTAAAAACAAAACGAAATAAGACGAAGAACTATATTATATTATAATAGTGGATACCAAATCGACATGTGCTTTTTTGAGCAGTGGTGATGAAATAATTTACTCAAAGAGGTAAGAAATTATGCTATTACGTTGTATGTAGATTAATTGGGTTACGTAAACAGTCACAAGCATAAATTTATAACACATGCGCTACTTTAGAACGCGATTTTGTTCTGGTATTGGTAGAAATTATATGGTAGTTTAGTATTTTCGAAACCGGTGGTCGGTTTTCAAACCGAGCCAGCTGAACCAGCTCTAGATTCCACATAAGGTTTCAACTAGACTGTACAGTACCTACTATAGGTGGTCCACTGCATACCCCTTCGAGAAACACAGGCGTGATGTTATCTTTATGTTATGTAATATTTAGATAAGTCGTTGTTTGTAATATAAGCGGTTTTATTTTTGTAAAATTCTAATTACAATATATACAAACAATATATAACAACTGACACTTGAATTAAAACACTATCTAACTAACTAAATACAAATAAATCCAAAAATAGGACACTTAGGCGTCGAAGTACTCATCCGCATCGCTGTCGTCCGGAAACGTGCCCAGAAGACTGGCAGCATTGCCACGTTGAATGGCAATGCTAATTCTTTGGCCAAAGAACAATCCAGCCTTCTGGTCACGTGAAGTGTTGACCAATCGACGAGAAATTTCCTTAAAAAGGAGCCCATGACCTTGGGCCCATGACCCTAGTTTCGACCGCAAATGGCTCCAAACTGTGGTTACATATCAGGTTACTGTATTTACGCCGCTTGAGGGTCTCAGCAGCGGCAGCAGCGGCGCCAGCACAGCCCGCCGTAATAATAATAATATAAGCTAATTACTGAAACCAGACTAAGTATTAGGTGGTCAGACATTTTAAGTTCTGCAATGAAGATAAAATGTAAATGAGTTAATTTGACGGCGCGGTATAAACAACTCGCAGTAGAACAAGCTAAAGCAGTGTATTTATTACGAGCTAAGGAATTCAGATTCAAAAACAGGTATAACCTGTAAATTAAATTTCAGGATCCGTGCTTGTTAACTTGGCTCTGTTGGCTTATGCAGATACCAAAAAATAATCTTATAAATAAAATCAAAACCGTATCAAAATAATTAAAATAAAACAAAATCCTTCGCCGGAAAGGCTTTAGAAAACTAATTAATTTATACCTACCCAGTGTGACAAGGGATAAAGATTTACCAGCGTTACTTTACACTTTTGAAGGACTTTAAGTCTTTGAGAGAGAGTTGATTTTTGTTTTTTTTCGTGAACTGGTGTAACTTTGTAAATATCTTCCGTTTGGGTAGAATACATAGGTGTTAATTAGAGGCACTGAGATAAGGCCCTTCGTTAGTTAGTTCGGGTTTTCGGCTAAATTTATTAAATGTTCGAGATTGGTTTATTGTTTACATGTCATTAGGAAGTAGTGGAAAATTAATATATTTGTGTAATTTTGGAGTTCGTTACGAGTTCCGGCCTGTTAATTAATATTTTAAATTGTTGCGTATATAAATATTTGAAGGGTATTGGAAATATTTGTGTTTCAAATTGAATGATTGGAAACTATATACTATATGTATAATCCGATGCCTGTCTAACTGAATTTGTTCTCCATAGGTTGCTAGACAGAAGGCCGACTTCCGTACCTCTTAGTACTTATTAATATAATATTACTTCACAGTGGAAAAGACATGAAGCTATAGGTACGTCCGGTTTAGCTTCGTCTTATTCTCACACGAAAGTAATTTAAAAGAATGAGGGGCACGTGGCTAAGTAATAACAGTCGTATGAATCAATCTATTAGGTTAAGCTACGCTTGCCGGGGTTGGTCGGTGGATGGGTGACCATTTTTACATTATCGAATCTCGTCCGTTCCTCGGACAGCACGTTAAGCATTTGCTCCCGGCTGTCGTTCGTGGATCTTCGACAGTCGTTCCGGATAGTCATAAGCCCGATATTCTGACAGCCAGTCTTACCAAGGGGTATCGTATATATTACCCAGTTACTGACTGGGTTGTGGAGGTCAGATAGGCAGTCGCTCCATGTAAAATACTGGTATTCAGCTGCATCCGGTTGGACTGGAAGCTGACCCCAACAAAGTTGGGAAAGGGCTAGGCAGATTGACTAGTAAAAGGTGTGATCGTGGTTTTCGTCCTGGTAGTGTAGGTAGGTATTATACAGTATTGTCAGTACACCTCTGCTTATGCCTACTGGGAAACAAGGCGTGATTATATGTTTCGTGGTATTAAATACCAACACTTATTTTTTTGACCATAGGCAATCATCAAATGACCCCTCCCGCTCTCGGTGAAGCGGACGGGAGTGTCAGATTGTTACTGACTAAAACTCATCCATGTTCCTTCCTTAGCCTTTACGTAACGGGTACCCTTAAAAGAGGTCAAAAAAGTAATCGCTAATACCAACAAATAAAAAACTTTTTTTTGAGGGTAGGATATCATCTAATGACTTCTCCCGCTCTGGGTGGAGCGGAAGGGAGTGTCAGACTCTTACTTAAACCCATCCATGTTCCTTCCTTATGTTCCGTGGTAGCGGTAACCCTTTCAGACAATCCCGCTTACCCGAATAAATAAAACCCTGCACTTAACTTTTCAATTCAATTCACTTCAACGCCATCAAGTCAACTTAAACCTCATAGTTGACACAAGCGCCAACATAATTCAACTCTTATATTTTTCTCAGCTTTTCATGTCGGTGACTTGCTAGAACTTGCAATGGCGTCATGGCGACAAAAAGAGCTCGTTTGCTCATCGTTATGGACCGTGTGAAAGGTGCCTTACGGTGCTGACGGACGTCCCATCTGGAAGGGGTTTTATGTAGTTATTTGGGAGTATTTAATGCTTAGCTAAGAAACTGTTATTCCTACTGGACGAAAAAAAATAGCTGTTTTTTTTGCGATTTGGGAGTTGGTCCCATAGTAAAAGTTGTTCAGTTTGGTGGACGGTGGCATATCCTTTTGTATGTGTATACCCTTTCGGTTACACCCAGTATAGTTATACTATAACGGGAGGCAGTCACCTCCTTCTGCGAAAAAGTCATGCTCGCAAAGGAGGTGGCGGGATGGGAGAGTGAAAGGTCCTCCCGTCCCAGCCGCCGCGGGAGACGCCCCGGGCGTCGGAAGCCACGTGACGACTCCCGGCGTAGGCGCCTGCGGACGGTGAGTAATGGGTGACTCACCGTCCGATCAGCACCAGGCCAGTGCCGAACGGCGCGTATATTAAGTTCCACGCGCGCCTCAAAGAGATGTCAGCATATGAAGGGGCCCCTCAGGGCCAAGCCTGCCGGGTAAGCGGGATTGTCCGAAAGGGTTACCGCCACCCCGGAACATAAAGGGCTAAGGCAGGAACATTGATGGGTTTTAGTCTGTAAAAGTCTGACACTCCCTTCCGCTCCACCCAGAACGCGAGAAGTCATTGGATGATTTCCAAGCCTGAAAAAAAAACAGTTATACATATATTTAAAAAAAGTTACGGTTCTGGCCACTCGGATACCACTGAGAGTTGGCGGCTCTAAGAACAAAATACTAGTTTTTCATCTAGCTCTTATAATAATGTGCTAACCGAAGGTCATAACCCTGTCAAGCACGTTACCTTCTTGCATTACCACTGCTCTCAAACCTGTGAAGGAAAACATCGTGAGGAAATCGGCATTTCGTAAAGCCAAACGAAGGTATGTGACATCTGCCAACCCGCACTGGGCCTGCATGGTGGATTATAGCCCACTCCCTTTCACAGAAAGAAACATTATACGCTGATTATTCGAAGTAGCTTCAGCATTAGGTTGTAATTTTAATGACACTACTCAGGTAAAAATAAAAAATAGTTTAAAAAAACTAAAAAACACGCTTTTTATAGAAAACCGAAATAAAAAATAGAAAATAAATTTTACTTTTTAAAAAGCGTGGGGTGCTTTTTAAAGTAATATTCACCATCACCATGCACTTTTTTTAGTTTTTTTAAACTATTTTTTATTTCCTACTTTTTAGTTCAAATTAATGTATTGTCATCGGTCCTCGATAAATCTACAAAGATTGAATGAAATCTGGCCGTTTAAAGTGGGTGAAAATCGCGTCTAAAGGAGTCGGTTACAAACATACATACATACAAGTGAAGCTAATATAAAGCGTGTAAAAAAAACTATTATCAAATTATTGCATTGTCATCGGTCCTTGAGACGTGTGCAAAGTTTCAAGTTGATCAGACTTTTAGAAACCGGTGAAAATTAAGCTCAAAGATTCCAAGTTACATACATACATAGATACAACCCGAGCTAATAAAAGCGTGTTAAAAATGTATCTTGATCTCTGATTTCACTTCAAAAGAACCAAGTTTATTTCCATCTTAAAAAACCTAAACACCAAAAATGATGTCGTACTCCTTCAACCATTACCTTAGGCTACAAAAACGCAATATAAAAAAAATAAACAGCTGCCATAGAGAAGTTTTAAAAGCAAAAAAAAAAATATAAACCATGAAGGGAAAATGGAAAAATGCACCCCTCTTGAAATGACAGTTTATTTTTTTATAGGGGAACAAGGCAAAAGGAGGGCGTTTATGATAGATAGCACTGAGTGCGAATTTTAAAAGACAAAGATTTTGTTACTTCATACTTTCGTAGGGATCTGTAATCAACGTGCTTTGAGAGAAGGGAAACAGTGAGAGATAAATGTGTATAATACTATCGTGTTTTTTTTTTCATACTTTATTACGAGTACAGAAATAATGATAAAGGTTTTTATCTTAAATTATAGGTCGTGGTTATGATCATCAGCCTTTAGCAATCCACTGCAGGACATAGGCCTCTTCAGTTGTACGCCATTCAGTTCATGTGTAACAATTTCAAATTTAGAGCTCATTTGTTTTTTACGTTTTTCGTCTAGACTGTTAAATCGTTTCTTTTTCTTAATTTGAATAAATATTAGTTTCCAATCAGCCATGCACTTATAATAAAGTCGCGGAGGTTTTATTCAAAAATCATGTAAGTTCAAGCTTAGGTGAAACCTTATGAGGAATGTAACTGGTTGGTTAGAAAATAACTGGCAGCATTCGATCTTTCAAAATAATACGATTAATTTAAATAGGTGCTTATAAAATAAACAAATGAAGATTCTGTCAGTAGGCGCGCTATTGAACTGATTTATTTGAAAAGTAATACATTCATAAGCTGCATGCAGCCCTCGTCTTTACACATTGTACGTTTTTGGAAACCTTACACTAATACATACACAGAACATTACACGAGCTCTCCCCCTCTGTGAGCTCTGAAGTAAAGCCCCCTCTGGTCTTCACAGTACCTAAGTGTAGGTACATAATTATGGTATACTTCTAACTCGAGATACACTAGGTTACACGGGAGTAGAGAATATTCAATGCTGTTCCATTTATAATTATAAAAACTTAAGCGGTTGCATATTTGACCTTCACAACCCAGTTTCTGGGTAACACGATACCCCTTGTTAAGATTTAATGCCACTTTTGGGCTTCTGACGACCGGTAGACTGACAAAGATCCATGAACTGCCAGGATCAATGACTTAACGTGCTTGCTGAGGCACGGAAGGGTCTTTGTATGTAAGAAATGGTCATCCATCCACAGACCAACAGCAGCAAGCGTAGGCTATTATTTATTGAGGGTGGGAAATCATCAAATGACCCCTCCCGCTCTGGATGGAGCGGAAGGAGGTGTCAGAATCTTCAAGCGTAGGCTTCAAAACTTTCAAACCCTATCATACCTAACTTGATAAATATGCAGCCCAAACCCCACAAGCCCTATGTCTACCTAATCAATACCCAGATCCACGTATCCTAATAAACAGAGGGAATGTATACTGCATCAGAGCACATTAAAAGCTCATTGTGAACGGCGCAACCGTCGTCTGGTGCAAATTTATGCAACCGCTTCAGAGACTGTAAATGTGAGACAAATTACCATGTACCTACACCCACCCCAAGTGTGGTTTGGGTTTATGCGTTTTATGCATTAGACTATGGTGCAGTTTAAGTATTGTTCAAAACTATAATATGGATGTAGAAAAGAAACTTTAATTGATATTGTGCAAGTATAATAATTAATACATTAAAATGGTATATAAAATACTAGCTTCCGCCCGCGGCTTCGGCCGCATAATATGTCGACATATTATACACATGAACCTTCCTCTCGAATCACTCTATCTATTAAAAAAACTGCATCAAAATTCGTTGTGTAGTTTTAAAGATCTAAGCATACTCGTACATACAGAAATTAGGACAGACGCGGGAAGCGACTTTGCTTTATACTATGTAGTGATTATATAATCTAACACTAAAACTAAAAAGAATATAGGTATGTTCAAGTATTTAAAACTAATAACTAACTAAAATATGGCGTCGAAAAATTCTTCCGTATCGCTGTCACCAAGATGTAACCAAGACACTGGCGGCATTGCAACGTTGTATGGCAATGTTAAGCCTCTGACCAAGGTAAAGGCCAGCCCTTGGGTAACGGGAAGTGATGTACATCTATATGTACATTACTTCCCGTTACCAGGACCGCTATACCAGTAATGTACTATTACATTACTGGTATAGCGGTCCTGGTACTTCACCCTGTTAAAATGTTTTGTAATATTTATCAATTTAATACTCCAAACTAATAATAATCCTACAAAAATACAAAAAAAAAAATTGGCAATGTAATAGGTATTACAATAATAACTCCATCATTAACTTCAATTAAATAATTTACAGCCTCTTTTGAATTGTCAAGGGATCGGTTAGTCGGGAAGATGGAGTTAGTTGTCTATTTCAAAGTAAAATACAATATCAAATAATTGAACGAATATCAGACCCTGAAAATGGTTCTATCATTTAGGCAACATTAATCATGTTTACGACGCAAATAATTGTTTGGTGGACATTTTAGACTGAACTGAGACAAAGATTTGGACGGTACGTGCGGAATTGCCCCCCGTCCGGTCTGAGGGTAGGACCTTACTATTTTTGCTGAAGTCACTGTTATTCAGTTGTTAGGAGAATTTTTGACGTGACTCTTCTTTGTTCTTTCGATAATTGGACGAAATATCGAGTGACATTTCAAAGACACGTCACATTTATGCGCGTTTCGTTTCATGAGAGAGAAGGATGATATAACTCTCTATCTCTTTCTCATTTCTTCTTCTTAGTGTATCGGTGGCAAAAAATAAGGTTTCTTATTAAATTCAGTCACTCTGGGTTAAATACTGTATAAAGCTGCAGCCGGTAAGACTGGAAACTAACCCGAACATAGTTGGGAAAAGGCTGATGTTAACCCCAAAATTTTGCCACACCAAATCCATTCGCTGGTGCAGTCAAACGTGCACAGGTGACAGGGCACTAACTCTCAAGCTTAATTATGTTTTTGAAAGATAATCTATATACATAAAATATAGTCGTGTTACTTACACTATTTATAACTCAAGAACGGCTGAACCGATTTGGCTTACAGAGAAATTGGTGGGGAGGTAGCTTAGAACCAGGAAACGGACATAGGATACTTTTTATCCCGTTCGACCACGTTCCCGTCATGGTAGGGTAGGGTAGGTACGTAAGGCAGGTAGGCCAGGTAGGGTAGGTAGGTAGATAGGATAGGTAGGGTAAGTAAAGTAGGTAACATATTTAAGATAGGACAAAGTCTGTCGGGTCAGCAAGTGATAATTATGATAAGATTATTATTTATGTATATCTACGCTATGCATGTCAGTGGCTATATTATAATTAATAGATAATTATTTAAATACATTTAGGCTATGAATGCCACGGGTTATTTTGCGATCCACTGACAGCGCGGTTATATTAACCGTTAAAGAACTATGTACAGTCATAGACCACAATAAATTCAAAGTCCCACTCTATAATTTAAACAATTTCCATTATATCATGTTAATTTTGGTAATAGAACAAAATGCATTTCAAAACAAAAGTAAGTTACAAAAACCATTAAATATTTATAAAATTAAAAGTATTCGTGCATAAATTATAACGAAGCCCAAATTAGAGTTTCGTAAACTCGGAATAGGCATTAATGTATTTAATTATTCAGTCTGTCTGTCAAGTGTCGCGGCTGACAAGGAAGAAGGCAGACCTTGAAACATTCGAAGAGAAATTTTAAACCAACTGCATTGCTTGGTTTACCAAATGCTTACTTTACAAATAAATTAGAGGACGCTTCCTTAGGAAAGGGTATTTGTTTCTGAATAATTAACTAGCTTTTGTATGCGGATTCACTTCATGTAGTAGTCAGGAATAGGGATGATTGAATCATCAACTAGCTTTTCATGAGGCTCCGCTCGCGTATTGGTCGGGAATAAAAATGATGATTAAAATGTACTATTTAGTCCATCATCATCATTCTCCTGCCCTTATCCCAATTTATTTGGAGTCGGCGCAACATGTCTCTTTCTTCCATACTTCTCTATTAGTCGTCATCTCGGTAGTTACTCCCTTCCTAGCCATATCATCTTTCACACAATCCACCCATCGTTTCTTTGGTCTCCCTCTACTTGTACAACCATCCACATTCATGCTCACAACTTTCCTGCCAACATTTTCCTCATTCCTCCGCATAACATGCCCGTACCATGACAACCGATTTACACACAACTTTTCAGTCACCGGTGTCACTTTCAGACTTCCTCTTATATGCTCATTCCGTATTCTATCCATTCGGGTAACACCACACATCCCTCTTAGCATTCTCATCTCAGCTGCATGAATTGTCTTCAACTTTTAGTCGGTCAGCTAGATTATTAAAAAATATTGGACACGTAATTTTCTTTTTTCACGTAACCAAAAGATTACGTCGATACATTGTGTTAAAATGTGGCATGACAGACGCCTTTGTAGATTTTATACTGAGTTGTGACGTACGCGGCCCCACTCCCCAACTTTAATGCGTTTTATCCAAGTATTTTTTTATTAATATGATAAAGCAAAAAATACGTGTCTAGTATTTTTCTCGCCGTCCGATCAGGACCAGCCCCTTCCGGACGGAGCGTATATGTTCCACACGCGCCTCAAAGAGATGTCAGCATAAGAAGGGGACCAATAGGGCAAAGCCTAGCGGGTAAGCGGGATTGTCCGAAAGGGTTACCGCTACCCCAGAACACAAAGGGCTAAGGAAGGATTATGAATGGGTTTTAGTCAGTAAAAGTCTGACACTCCCTTCCGCTCCACCCAGAGCGGGCGAAGTCATTGGATGATTTCCCACCCTCAAATAAAAGGCCACTCACAGGCCACGAAAGAGAGATATATATTTAAATCCAACTTATATATTTTAAATGGGGGATTGATTTGTATTAAAACAGCTTTTGCCAAGCGATATAATACGTCCTTGGAACGCAATTATACGTTAAAAAAATATTACCTTTGCCTCATAAGGGCTTAAAACCAAATTATAATCACCTCACCATGATAACGTGAAAAACAAATGACATTATAACCCCTAGTAAGTGTCCAGGTCAGAGGATATCATGATTTATTCGCCAATTAATTTTCTAACAGCTATAAAGGCCGGGTCCCGATACTTATAACAGTTTAAGGGGATTTCTCTACCTGATTCATTTAAATTTTGGTTGCAGAGACTTGGAATACCAATAAAGGATGTTGTTGGGATAATAGAATATAATTTATTTGATTTGGTTTAGGAAGAAAAGTAGTGTAAACTTATACCTGAAAAGCGTGTTAATACCTGACATGCCATCAAAGGCAGTTCTCACGGTTTATAAAAGCCATTTATACTAATACCAACATTGTGTAACAAAATATTTTAACATTGTCCGAAAGGGTTACCACTGTCCGAACACAAAGGGCTAAGAAAGGAACATGGATGGGTTTTAGTCAGTAACAGTCTGACACTCGGAACAGGAGGAGTCATTCGATGATTTCCAACCCTCAAAAACAATCTTATCTTATTTTATATATTATGTATGTTGATCAAAATATGATACGAGACCGTAGCAAGTGCTTAAAGGACTGCAAACATTAACATGTTCACCGCTTTTGTAAAAAAAAAAAAACTTATTTTCAGACGAATAGGGTCTTGCAATTACATAAAAAACGAACACCGATACATATATTTTCAGTCGTATAAACACGACCCAGGCGGCACAGGCACGAAAACATTTGTCGTATTCATACGACTGGGGCGGTTATAAGGTAAAATCATCAATACAATATATTTGTATCAACATAAAATCTAATTCTCACCATAAAGGGCCAAAAACGTAAGATTTTATCGCGGGCTACTCTGGGGTTGCCATTATAAAAGTGACCATGGAGTTTCTAGCCCTTTATTCACCGTTCGACTCCAATACACTTTGAAATAGACAACTAACTCCATCTTCCCGACTAACCGATCCCTTGACAATTCAAAAGAGGCTGTAAAATGTACTATTACATTACTGGTATAGCGGTCCTGGTACTTCACCCTGTTAAAATGTTTTGTAATATTTATCAATTTAATACTCCAAACTAATAATAATCCTACAAAAATACAAAAAAAAAAATTGGCAATGTAATAGGTATTACAATAATAACTCCATCATTAACTTCAATTAAATAATTTACAGCCTCTTTTGAATTGTCAAGGGATCGGTTAGTCGGGAAGATGGAGTTAGTTGTCTATTTCAAAGTGTATTGGAGTCGAACGGTGAATAAAGGGCTAGAAACTCCATGGTCACTTTTATAATGGCAACCCCAGAGTAGCCCGCGATAAAATCTTACGTTTTTGGCCCTTTATGGTGAGAATTAGATTTTATGTTGATACAAATATATTGTATTGATGATTTTACCTTATAACCGCCCCAGTCGTATGAATACGACAAATGTTTTCGTGCCTGTGCCGCCTGGGTCGTGTTTATACGACTGAAAATATATGTATCGGTGTTCGTTTTTTATGTAATTGCAAGACCCTATTCGTCTGAAAATAAGTTTTTTTTTTTTTACAAAAGCGGTGAACATGTTAATGTTTGCAGTCCTTTAAGCACTTGCTACGGTCTCGTATCATATTTTGATCAACATACATAATATATAAAATAAGATAAGATTGTTTTTGAGGGTTGGAAATCATCGAATGACTCCTCCTGTTCCGAGTGTCAGACTGTTACTGACTAAAACCCATCCATGTTCCTTTCTTAGCCCTTTGTGTTCGGACAGTGGTAACCCTTTCGGACAATGTTAAAATATTTTGTTACACAATGTTGGTATTAGTATAAATGGCTTTTATAAACCGTGAGAACTGCCTTTGATGGCATGTCAGGTATTAACACGCTTTTCAGGTATAAGTTTACACTACTTTTCTTCCTAAACCAAATCAAATAAATTATATTCTATTATCCCAACAACATCCTTTATTGGTATTCCAAGTCTCTGCAACCAAAATTTAAATGAATCAGGTAGAGAAATCCCCTTAAACTGTTATAAGTATCGGGACCCGGCCTTTATAGCTGTTAGAAAATTAATTGGCGAATAAATCATGATATCCTCTGACCTGGACACTTACTAGGGGTTATAATGTCATTTGTTTTTCACGTTATCATGGTGAGGTGATTATAATTTGGTTTTAAGCCCTTATGAGGCAAAGGTAATATTTTTTTAACGTATAATTGCGTTCCAAGGACGTATTATATCGCTTGGCAAAAGCTGTTTTAATACAAATCAATCCCCCATTTAAAATATATAAGTTGGATTTAAATATATATCTCTCTTTCGTGGCCTGTGAGTGGCCTTTTATTTGAGGGTGGGAAATCATCCAATGACTTCGCCCGCTCTGGGTGGAGCGGAAGGGAGTGTCAGACTTTTACTGACTAAAACCCATTCATAATCCTTCCTTAGCCCTTTGTGTTCTGGGGTAGCGGTAACCCTTTCGGACAATCCCGCTTACCCGCTAGGCTTTGCCCTATTGGTCCCCTTCTTATGCTGACATCTCTTTGAGGCGCGTGTGGAACATATACGCTCCGTCCGGAAGGGGCTGGTCCTGATCGGACGGCGAGAAAAATACTAGACACGTATTTTTTGCTTTATCATATTAATAAAAAAATACTTGGATAAAACGCATTAAAGTTGGGGAGTGGGGCCGCGTACGTCACAACTCAGTATAAAATCTACAAAGGCGTCTGTCATGCCACATTTTAACACAATGTATCGACGTAATCTTTTGGTTACGTGAAAAAAGAAAATTACGTGTCCAATATTTTTTAATAATCTAGCTGACCGACTAAAAGTTGAAGACAATTCATGCAGCTGAGATGAGAATGCTAAGAGGGATGTGTGGTGTTACCCGAATGGATAGAATACGGAATGAGCATATAAGAGGAAGTCTGAAAGTGACACCGGTGACTGAAAAGTTGTGTGTAAATCGGTTGTCATGGTACGGGCATGTTATGCGGAGGAATGAGGAAAATGTTGGCAGGAAAGTTGTGAGCATGAATGTGGATGGTTGTACAAGTAGAGGGAGACCAAAGAAACGATGGGTGGATTGTGTGAAAGATGATATGGCTAGGAAGGGAGTAACTACCGAGATGACGACTAATAGAGAAGTATGGAAGAAAGAGACATGTTGCGCCGACTCCAAATAAATTGGGATAAGGGCAGGAGAATGATGATGATGGACTAAATAGTACATTTTAATCATCATTTTTATTCCCGACCAATACGCGAGCGGAGCCTCATGAAAAGCTAGTTGATGATTCAATCATCCCTATTCCTGACTACTACATGAAGTGAATCCGCATACAAAAGCTAGTTAATTATTCAGAAACAAATACCCTTTCCTAAGGAAGCGTCCTCTAATTTATTTGTAAAGTAAGCATTTGGTAAACCAAGCAATGCAGTTGGTTTAAAATTTCTCTTCGAATGTTTCAAGGTCTGCCTTCTTCCTTGTCAGCCGCGACACTTGACAGACAGACTGAATAATTAAATACATTAATGCCTATTCCGAGTTTACGAAACTCTAATTTGGGCTTCGTTATAATTTATGCACGAATACTTTTAATTTTATAAATATTTAATGGTTTTTGTAACTTACTTTTGTTTTGAAATGCATTTTGTTCTATTACCAAAATTAACATGATATAATGGAAATTGTTTAAATTATAGAGTGGGACTTTGAATTTATTGTGGTCTATGACTGTACATAGTTCTTTAACGGTTAATATAACCGCGCTGTCAGTGGATCGCAAAATAACCCGTGGCATTCATAGCCTAAATGTATTTAAATAATTATCTATTAATTATAATATAGCCACTGACATGCATAGCGTAGATATACATAAATAATAATCTTATCATAATTATCACTTGCTGACCCGACAGACTTTGTCCTATCTTAAATATGTTACCTACTTTACTTACCCTACCTATCCTATCTACCTACCTACCCTACCTGCCCTACCTGCCTTACGTACCTACCCTACCCTACCATGACGGGAACGTGGTCGAACGGGATAAAAAGTATCCTATGTCCGTTTCCTGGTTCTAAGCTACCTCCCCACCAATTTCTCTGTAAGCCAAATCGGTTCAGCCGTTCTTGAGTTATAAATAGTGTAAGTAACACGACTATATTTTATGTATATAGATTATCTTTCAAAAACATAATTAAGCTTGAGAGTTAGTGCCCTGTCACCTGTGCACGTTTGACTGCACCAGCGAATGGATTTGGTGTGGCAAAATTTTGGGGTTAACATCAGCCTTTTCCCAACTATGTTCGGGTTAGTTTCCAGTCTTACCGGCTGCAGCTTTATACAGTATTTAACCCAGAGTGACTGAATTTAATAAGAAACCTTATTTTTTGCCACCGATACACTAAGAAGAAGAAATGAGAAAGAGATAGAGAGTTATATCATCCTTCTCTCTCATGAAACGAAACGCGCATAAATGTGACGTGTCTTTGAAATGTCACTCGATATTTCGTCCAATTATCGAAAGAACAAAGAAGAGTCACGTCAAAAATTCTCCTAACAACTGAATAACAGTGACTTCAGCAAAAATAGTAAGGTCCTACCCTCAGACCGGACGGGGGGCAATTCCGCACGTACCGTCCAAATCTTTGTCTCAGTTCAGTCTAAAATGTCCACCAAACAATTATTTGCGTCGTAAACATGATTAATGTTGCCTAAATGATAGAACCATTTTCAGGGTCTGATATTCGTTCAATTATTTGATATTGTATTTTAGGTATTTGCAGTTTAAAGGATATGGAAATTCCTGAAAGATTAAAGGGAAGGTAGAGGATTTACAGAGCTGCTTCTGATATAAGATCTGTCTTAGGCTAAGACCTATAAAGCGTAGGTATAGACTTTACTTAAGCTAAGTAGGCTTTGCAGTAAGCGTTTCATACGAATATGAACCTTATTTGTATTGAATGAAGTACTGGAAAGGCGCTGGCTGTTTAAGATTAAAAACAAAGGTCATATGATATTTGTACCTACAGGATTTTTTTTAAGTTAGGAAAAATCGAGAAAGATATATTTTAAAAAGTTGTTCCATTTTGGAGACAGAAGCCTAAGATAACCTTCCTTGGATGGACACTCCACAATGTTGCCAATTTCTATGATTACATGTTTTACCAGTTCTATCATCTACATAATTATATTATTCTATGAGCATAGTCTTCAAACTTAATACTTATGTATTTTTTTCTCTTATATAAAAACAATATATCAATGCTTTTAATCTTACACGTTGCCTACATTTTTCTTATCTACTTTCCTATCGCAGTTATGCTGGAAAAGATTTCTTTAGAAATAAGCATCACTTTTGTACGTATTTTCTGTGCCTTTCTTCTTGTCTGTTTTTATGTTTGTACATAAATGGTTAAATAAAAAAAAATTATATCGTTACGGTGGTATACAAAATAACAAAACCTTTAAAAAGAGTAGCGGTTGAGTTTCTTGCTTACTTTTCTCCATTGGAAACTACCTTTAGAATAATTTCTTTTAATTTTTTTGGAAATTTTGAAATTATAAGTGTCTTTGAAATTGAAAGACATCCTAATTGAAATTAATTGTTTGTCGTGACGGTATTCGTTCTAAGTAAACGACCAGTAAACAGTTTCCAAAACTACCAGGAGTTTTCAATTCAGTTGTCTTCAGAACAAGAATGTAGTTTGCCATTTCTAATACTAAACTCAAGACATGTTTATTACGAAGAAGAGTGCAATAAGTGTCGCCACCTGTCACGTAGCATACGAACTAAAACAGAGACGTGGACGCATCATGTGTTCAGTAAAAATTCCAGAGAAAGATGAAGTAAATAGCATACTGTATTTTCAAATGAATTTGGCATTTGGCTTCAGTGATTATAAAAAAAAACTATTTACAGGATGTATCAAGGCAAGTATGTTAGTATTTTGTTTATATTTTTTTAATATTTATATGGTGTTTTTAATTTATGATCTGCCTGTGCAAGTCGCAGTAAAAGCTTTTATTTTTCTTTCCAAAAAAAAAATTGCCGATGTCAAATGTTTGACACCATGCTTACTTTTTTCAAAAGAAGTAAATTCAACTTCTCAAAAAACCTGTTGTACCTATAATTACTACGACCAGTATTAAAGTGTCCTCTACAAAAAACATCAATTATTAACATGATCTCAAAGCCTGCTCACCACCGCTCGTCCCAGCGTAATAACACCACCACGGGCCTTATCTCCTGTAATGAACCGGCCATATACTGCAAAGGAGTTCTCTATAAAAAAAAATCATTACATGACACAAAGACCCGTTCAGACGCATGGCCTTTGAAAAAGCTCCTTTCAGACGAGTATTATGCTCAGGTTTTCGAGGGAAAAATTCTTTCCAATTTTTTTGTAAATTTGTTCGCGGGTAGTTTTAATTTGGAGCTTGTGGGGCGTGTGGTTTGTTCCGTAACGTGGTAAATCCGGAAGTTTTTAGTGTGAAGATATTTGGGTCGTATTGTGAGTCCAAAAGTAAAGTCCAAAATTAAATATCTCAATACGCTTTTATCATTAAGCCTTGAAGTGAATTTCACCAATGAAACTGAACACGATCAACACATCTTAACAGCGTTTAGAAGCTGTCACTGTCAATATTCCCCAACAAAACCCGATTTAGATGCCCTTATTGCGTTCAAATCCATTCAATCAAATCAGCTCTTATCCGTATAAAAAAGATACCTTGTATTTATATGCATAAAAGTTAACAGAATACTTATTTTGTCATTGAGTTGGAAACGCATTTTTTAAGTTTTCAAAATGATGGAAAACTGCTATAGCTAATTAGCAGTCCGTTTATCTAGAACGACATATACTGTAAGTAACGGTGGAGTTTCTTGCCCATTCTTCTCCATACGAAACTACCTTTTAGAAGGGGCGACTAGAATCAATTCTATTTCTTGTTCATTTTGACGTTCAAAAGTGCCTTTCTTGTGCCTATTTGAAATAAATGATTTCACTTTGACTTTGTAAGAAACGAGAAAGAGTGCCAAAGTATCGTTTAAACGAAAGATTATTGAAGTCTCAGTAGTTTTATTGTAGTCATTGTCACAGTTTTTGATATGAATAGTTAATTCTAACATGATCTCACGACTGTGTCTCCGCTGATATGGGTCAGAACAAGCGGCTGTAATTCCTAAGTTATGGTTACAATGACATTTGACATTGACAGGTGCGTTCCGTGTAACGCAACTATAAAATTGCTAACTTAAAACCACTTACATTCAGTCTAATCACAATAAAACAAACGCCTTTCAACTCTCTACAGCCGAAACTAAAGTTAACTGAACCTTCCCCCATAAAAAGAAATAAAGACGATTCTAGAACGTATCAAATCGAACCACGTGAATACAGCTAGTAAATCTTGAGGGCAAATGAACACGTCGATGCAACCATCGGATGCGATACATCTCCGGGCTGAGACGGCCGGCCGGCATAAATTGTACGCAGACGCGGCAACCGATGCGGAACAAATTTATTGTTACGAGTCCGTGTTTAGATTGTGTCGATCGTGTGTGGATTTTATTTTACGTAAGCTGGTTTATTGCGGGTCGTTCATATGGTATTTTTAAGGTGAAGTGCTAGCGTTGGATGCTTTCTTTATGAAGTTGCGAATGTTTTAAGTGTTTCAACTTTGCCTGTATAAGCAGTGCTTACAATGATGACTTCCGTTGTCTATTTCCCCTTATATCAGTAGGTGAGACACTTTTTTTTTAAACTTTTTTTTAAAGATGGGAAATAATCTAATGTCTCTTCCCGCACTGGGTGAAGCGGAAGGGAGTTTTCTTCTTTTCGTGTGATTAGTAACTAACCTGGTGTCAGAGTTTTTATGCTGCCCATGGGCCTCTGACTTAGCTTCATAGGCCGTTGAGAAATATCACTCAGACATGCCATGTTTCCTCACTATGTTTTCCTTCGCCTTTTTTTAAGCAAGTGATAATTATACAATACGCACATGAAAATACTCTTACTGAATAAAACCCATCCATGTTCCTACCTTAGCCCTTTGTGTTCCAGAGCAGCGGTACCTAACCCTTTTGGACAATCCCGCTGATCATGTGACATATTGATTGATATTTTATGGAAGGTAAGCATATGCTGTGGATAACGGTGTGGGTTTCACATTTATATAATATCTTTGTTTATATTGTTTGTGCAGATATAATGTGTTACTGTTTGTTTGTCCCAAATAAATAAATAAATAAGGCTACTACTGTCTATTGAACCGAAAGAAGTCCTCTTCATGTCCTTACCTTTATAATGAAGTCAAAACGAATGTTTCTAAAGGAGCAAGTTGCTTTGCTTGACTTTTTAATTCATTCAGGAATTCAGGTTTTTGAACTCCTGAAACCATAAAAGACAAAGCCGTTAAACCATAAGCCATATTCTCGCAAACATCACGAATATTCTATGACAAAAAGAAACGATCGCAGGGAAATCGGTAAATCCCCTGGCTGACTTTTATCACCTCTACCTACCCTTGCATTAAAAATAAATTGATAAATTCAATAAAAAAATCATGTTTTCATTGTCTGAATATCTAAAACCATTTTGCAAAATTTTTAAAGCCCAACAAAGCGAAACAAATCGGTGAAAGCTTAGAAGTACTCAAATCTGAAGAAAGTTAGGCGCCTTTTAGCCAGGTTTATTAAGTGAGCCTTCGACCGCAGAAAAGAACAGAAGGTTCACTCCATACATCGAGCGAAAACGCACAAACTTATACAAAGAGAATGTGAATTTCGTTTCATTCGACGTTTACACGACAGTGACAAAATTACAGAGAAGTGAAATCCCATCTGCTCATTTAATTTCATGTTTCGATCATTCCGAGCGCAGGTGATAGATCCCGAAATCCAACATCGTTGCATTGCTTGACTGATGAACTCCCATTTTTCGCTTTTGATTCATTTTCATTTTGTGATCAAACGTAGCGTCACTTCAACTGAAAGATCGAAATTAAAGTTATTACCAATAAATGTATCTCTGATATATCAGATGAGACTAAATTAGAAACACTATACGTGCGTGCATTCCTATATGTGCCTGTTTTAGCTCGATATAATATAAATGATGATGACAAATATGTAAATGATGATACTTTTACTTATAAAATATAACCCTACATAGTATATTTTATAAGTAAAAGTATCATCATTTATTATATTGGATTTATCACTACATAGTATAAAGCAAAGTCGCTTCCCGCGTCTTTGCTAAGTCTGTACGTATGTATGCTTTAATCTTTAAAACCACACAACGGATTTTGATGCAGTTTTTTAATAGATAGAGAGATTCAAGAGAATAATAATAATAATATCCTTGGACATTTCACACAGCGCCATATCGTCCCAAGCTAAGCAACCTAATGCTTGTGTTATGGTAACGAGATGGCTGATATACTACTTATATACATTTTTTTTTGTAAATACATACATATTATAGATAGAAAATCACCCCGACTCGTAACAAATACTTGCAGGTCGTACAAATATTTGTTCCGTGCGGGAATCGAACCCGCGACATAGTGCGCACCAGTCAATCGCTTAACCACTGCGCCAACCGTGTCGTCGAAAGAGAAGGTTTATATGTATAATAACATGCTTAATATATTAGAGAACCACTGATAATTTCCGAATTTAACGCGTGCGAAGCCGCGGGCAAAAGCTAGTGGTATATAAAAAAGCACCTTGTATATAATACGCCAACCTTCTGTGCTGAGCTTTTCTTCGACTTTAATAACCGAATATTCTTTAAAGAATATCTGTGCAAGATGCAAAGATTTTTGTCTTGAAAATTCAAACCTTAGATACGAAAGTGTAATTAAGTTTAATATTTAAAGTAGTTGAATTGATAAGTTAGAAATTAAAATGTGTTTGTGTGTCTGCGAAGTCATGATTGAATAGCAAAGTTTTATTCTTTTAAACTTCAGATTAATTTTACTGCTTTATGATTTGTAGATGTGATGATAGTTAAAGTTTTAATGATTAAATCCTTGATTGTAGGTACTTAATATTCATTAGAATTGCTTGCCCATAAAGAATGAGATCTAGAATAATATTAAAATTTTCTAAAAGAATTTTCAACTTCGAGAATATTATTTTTTTCTTCATGTGGTTAGTGATTAACCTCGTGTCAAAGTTTTTGTGCTGCGCATAGGCCTCTGACTTAGCTTCACATGTTTATAAATATTTTCAGGCATGCCGGTTTCCTCACGATGTTTTCCTTCACCGTTGTTTAAGCAAGTGATAATTAAACAATACGCACATAAATCCGAAAAGTCAGAGGTGCGTGACTTGGGTTCGAACTCGAGACCTAAGAATTGGCAGGCCGTCGGAGACACCACAAGGCTATCACTGCCTGTAACTTCGGGATCAAAAGATGATAATAATAATGATAGCCCTCCAGGCTGAATTTCGGCCCTGGCGTCCAATCTTACCGGAAACCAGCCGGGAGATATTATAGTGCAGGCGTGTGTGCGTAGACACAGGTGCACACTCTCTTCTCCTTCGCTCGCCACAGGGGGGTATCACACAGCCAACTTCCAAACCTCGGGCCCTTTCTAAGAAATTTCTTATACTTAAACCCAATAACACTTTGCCCAACCAAGAAATCGAACCCAGAACCGTTCAGCAGACGCGTTTTCCAACCCTAGTTCAACAGGGCAGTCAAAAGAATGAAAAGATAAAGTCGTTACGTCCACTGGTCCTGTTAGAATGTTCCGAAGCAAATAAAAACTCGAGAGAGAATCGATTTGGGAATTTGGAAGTGAAATTTTCAGCTGTACATTTAATTGGCGAACCCTTCTAAACAGTTTCAGTAATTATGCTGTACAATTTGCATAGCGGGCGACTTTCGAACCCCGGAGACTAAATAATGGTGAATTTATTGGAGAATCTCCCTTAATCACCGATTTAATTATCGATTTTTGTTTTGGGTGGACTAACTTTGGTTATTTTGTTATGTGTTCTAAAATCTTACGGAAGTTAGAATATTTAACTTGTATCTATTTTGATACAGTCAAAGTATGATAATTTTGATTCTAAGTCATCATCATCTGCCTAGCCTTTTCCCAACTATGTTGGGGTCGGCTTCCAGTCTAACCGGATGCAGCTGATAACCAGTATTTAACTTGGAGCGACTGCCTATCTGACCTCCACAACCCAGTAACTGGGCAATTTGATTCTATGTGTTCCAGGATTTTATAAATCTACAAATATGGTTGGCTGGATGCAGCTGAATCAAACTCAAAAGTCATTTATTGAAACAAGGCTGAAAATCAGCACTTTTCGAAGGTCGAACTTACATAAGACGGACTCCTAAAGCGCTCGCCCTTCACCACTTTCTAGTGATGAGAAGAAGTGGCGCATTAGTCACCCACCCCCAGGCACCATACCAGTGGGTAAGCGGGATTGTCCGAAAGGGTTACCACTATCCCGGAACATAAAGGGCTAAGGAAGGAACATGGATGGGTTTTAGTCAGTAAGAGTCTGACACTCCCTTCCGCGCTCTGGGTGGAAGCGGAAGAAGTCATTGTATGATTTCCCAGGCATAAAAAAGGCACCATACCAGTATTTTACACAGAGCATCTGCCTATCTTACACATCCCAGTTACTGTACAACACGATACTCTTGGTAAGACTGAGATAAATCTGAATAAGTCAAAAGCGTGGCGGAAGATATTCGCATCCCCGGTGCGACACTGTCACTTTTGCAAAAAATGCAAAAATGAGTTAAATATCTGAAAATGTTCCTAAAGCACCCCTTTACTTGGTGCGATAACGTTAGTTTTGTAGTACGCATAGTTTCTTGTTTTCTTTTTAACTCATTGTGACATAACTACAGTTATAATTTTTTGTTACAGCCACAACGAGGGGGTTGGAATACTTAAATAATGGTATAGTATATTTTTAACAATATAAAGTGAGTAATATTTATCCAAAAATAAAGTTAAAAGTTGACGCTGTAGTATAAGCTGTTCATCTCATCAAAGTGTGTCAAAGTTTTGAATGCTTGTCCTGAAAAACTACATTTTTGCATAAGTGACAGTGTCGCACCGGGGGTGCGTTATAATGATTAAGAAAGTATGTCAAACGCTCAAATTAAAACCAATAAGAACTGATGTTTGACATTAATTAAAACAATTTCCAAAGCAACAGAATACTTAAACCAACACGTAACTCGAGCAGAGTTCACATAATTATCGAATTTCAGAATATTGCGCCAATTTGTTTCATTCCCCGAATACAAAACCTTACACAAATCAAGTTAGATTTCGGATACAACTTGTTTACAATACAAATTAATGTTGAACCTTTTAATTAACAAAATTGCCGGTTGAGTCCAATCGGAACAACTTTCCCGTATACCTTGTTATTGTTTTGGCAAGTATTGTAAAATTGGAGAGATCGATTCCTTTTGTGAGATTGTCGGGCGGATAGGAACGCGGGGACAATATTGAAATGTTACGTATTTACGTTAAGGGGCATGCGCCTGAGTAGCTCTATATTTAAATTTTCATAGTTTTTATTTGAATTCTCAGGTCAGTGGCAGGACGTATGCGAATCAAACTATGATTCACGGCCGTAGTAAGTACTTATTTACAGAATTATAATCATTAAAATCGTCAATACAGAAACGCTCTCATTTTCTTATCACCGGAGTTAAGTTAGTGAATGTGATAATACGGTATCCTACTTCTTTTTCTTCGTTGTGTTCGTGTGGTTAGTGACCTGTGTCAGAGTTTTTATGCTGCCCATGGGCCTCTGACTTAGCTTCACTTGCTGTTGAAAAACATCTCTAAGATATGCTGGTTTCCTTACGATGTTTTCCTTCACTGATTTTAAGCAACTAACAATTAAACAATACGCACATGAATTCGTAAATTCAGAGGTGCGTGTCTTGGGTTTGAACTCGAGACCTATTACTTGGCAGTCCGACGATCACACCACTTGGCTATCACTGCTATATCCTACTAATGTTATAAAAGTGAAAGTTTGTGAGGATGGATGTTTGTTACTCGTTCACGATAAAACTACTTAATGGATCTGGATGAAATTTTGCATACAGATATTTTATTACCTGGATTTACACGTAGGATACTTTTTATCCTGGTAGTGCGTTCCCGTAGGACAATTTTGGATACCCACGCGGGTGAAGCCGCTGGCAGAAGCTAGTATAAATATACATAGATGAGCTTACCTAAATCTATTTCAAAATTTATTTAGAAGTTATCCCAAAAGCAAACTCAAATTCATTATTAAAATCCATCCCAAATTACCTTACAATGGAACAAAAATCATGTACATTAACCTGATCTCGCGAACATCTGCTAACAAAGCTCCCTAAATACATTCCAAATAGATATATACGATTTGTCGATGTTAAAAGGTTCGAATCGCGTGTGATAGCAACATTTTTCTTAGCGCAGGTGCGGTAGATTAGCTCAGACTGGCTCCAACAGATGTATACGAACTGAGGACATGGACTGGTGGATTGGGATGGTATTGCAGTAAGGTGTAGTAAGGAAATTCGATGCAAATTCTTGAGCTGAAGATTTTTTAAATGTGGTGTAGGTATAATATAGGTAATACTTCAATTAAGGGCTGATTTTTCAATCGTCAGATTAGGTTTATTAAAGGAATAAATATGGCAGTTTGACAGCTTTTGCATAGGCGATATGTCTAACCGCCATCTTTATTCCTGAGTAAAATTTTATCTGACGATTAAAAATCAGCCCTAAGAGGTATTAATTGTACGTTCACATTCTAAAAAGACCCAACCTAACTTGAACTTGGAAAACTCTTATTTTTTATTATTTATTTATTCAAAATTCTCGCACTCAAATAAAGGTTTTTTAATTAAATCTTCATTAATTATAAATAAAACAGATACATAAAAAGGTTATAAACTTATAATAATATACATAAGTACATTCATAATAATAATATCTACTATAATATATAGTATAATTATGTATACATTCAAAGTCTGAAATCTGCGAATTTTTATTTTTATTTATAAGCATATAAGTTAAAAGCTATGGGTTCTTTTTAGAAATATAAAACAAAACAATCTTCTCAATTTATATAAAATTTTAATCATATTTTAATTTGCAGATTTTCAGTTTGCAAAATATCTTCTAGGTAATTAAATACAGTTCATATTCTATCAAAAATATTGGTGTTTGCAAAATCTGATCTTGTTGTCATCCCTAGAAAATCCAGGATAGCCTTCCTATAAATCGTGATCAGACATTGTCGTGAGGTAACGTCGAAACTCGAGATAGTGTAGAAATGAGAAGTAATGACGTCACGTTCTGGTGTGCAGCAATGCGTGTCACCTGATTCGATGCTGCAGAGCTCGAGGATGAGGTCTGATTGCTAGTTGGGATATCAATGGCCTTGTTCTTATAATAATGGAAACCAAACATGCAGGGTTCCAAATTGGTTTAATTCATAATACGACGATTGAGAGATGAGAGCTGAGTTCACAAATGAAACTGAACGCGATCAACACATCTAAAAAGCGTTCGAGAGCTTTCAGTGTCAACATTCCATTAAACTGAAAATGAAAATGAAATCTTTATTTGTAAACATAGGTTTTTTAGTGGTGTTACAATTAAATAAGAGTTCCGTCTATGTTTTGCGTTTAAGCGTACAAATGAAATTGATAATTATACTCAGTTTCTATGAAAATTCAAATTACAAAAATTACATAATGTCAGAATGATTAGAATTTAACAATTAGATTACATTTTATAACAGTCAAATACATAGTTTTACACATACAAACACATTAATTGTCACGTCATAAACATAGGGGTAATAATTATAACAGTTTTATTTCAATCGATAATTTAATTTAATGCAATATCAAGTTTTACTAATGTCATAAATCGGATATAGTAGGTCTAGCAAGTTTCATTCAGATAGTCGTTAATTGTGTAGTAACATTTTTCAACCAGAAAATCATTTAACAATTTTTTGAACAGATCTGTATTACTAGCTTCTATGATATATTTGGGTAATTTATTGACTGATATAATTGATAACTGACACTATCAAGTCTTAAACGTGTTTTTTTGCTTGGCCTCTACTGTCTCACTAGTGAGCAAAGGTCTTCCCCAAATCCTTCCAGACATCCTTTTCTATGCAAACACACACAAAAGTAAATATAGAGTACCGTACTTGTCACATATTTTTGTCGTTGGCGTACAGGGCATGCGCTTGCTTGTCACGTATATGTGACAATGGCGTTCAAAAGGTTAACATCCGACTGAATCAAAGCCATACTCGACCGAATTTCAGGTCAATTTAATGTTACAGAGAAAATCATAAACAAACAGTTGATTTTTAAATTACTTTAATTATCAACAATTTTCTAAAACACGCTTTATAATAACCATTAATTAGCCTGTATTTTTAAAACTACTTTAAATTTTACAGTAAAGAACTTGCCCATACATTCTAATACAAATAAGTTTTCGTGTTTTCGGTCGCGAACAGCGCACGTAATGGCGCCTAATCTCCCGCCATTTATCACGAGAGTTTAAGTGACCCTTGGAAACACAGGGGGAGCTCGCTACAAAAATCTGTGAGTAATGCGATTATGCAGTCTGAGAACACGGGTTATGATTTATGTGTAATTTTTTTTTTGTATAATTATGTGCAACACTTTAAAAATAAACTAAGTACTCAACGGAGTTTTTCGGGATATCGCCCAGAAGTTGGATGACTCTACACGTGACCGGGCTCGTCAATTTTTAGGTGAAAGAATCAGCACTGCCATCCAACGTGGCAACGCTGCTAGCTTTTTAGTCACATTTCCCATTGACAGCGATGGGGATGAATTTTTGAACGCCCTATGAGCTCTTCCCCTTTATTTACCACTTGTACATAATGGATATATTTTTTAGTTTGAACTTGTATTATATTGTATTTAAGTGTTTACTTACAATAAGACACAAAATGTCTATATAGTGGAAAACAAAGTTTCTTTCTGCCGTCTGTGACTCTGGACAGATACGAGTGATTCTTAAAAAAAGGTTTTCGTATAGTTTAACTAGCTATAGCCCGTGGCTTCGCCCGCGTTATTATATCTACATTGTATCCGTGCAAAGCCAAGGTGGGCTCTAATGATGAATAAAAACTGATGGAATTTTGGTCCATGACAGAAGCTGTGCGATTGGCACCACGAATTTTATTATTATTGATGACGTCTTTAGACGGCCACCCACAAGGTGGACCGACCTGATAAAGACCGGAGGAATCCGTTACATGCGCAAAGCACAGAACTAGTCAATAGCTGTCATTGGGGGAAGCCTATGTCCAGCTCTGGATATCTTTCGGCTGAAATGTTGATGATGGTGAGATGCTGCTGATGTGGCGATTTTATGACCGTTTGTAAAGACGCCAGCAGATCACGATATCCCTAATTGTAAAATTATCCAAATTGAAAATGAACCTTATGCTTCACTACACAGTATAAATCAAAGTCGCTTTCTCTGTCCCTATATCCCTATGTATGCTTAAATCTTTAAAACTCCGCAACGGATTTTGATGCGGTTTTTTTAATAGATAGAGTGATTCGAGAGGAAGGTTTATGTGTATAATTTGTCGACATATTTTTCGGGCGAAGCCGCGGGCGGAAGTTAGTTTATAATAAAGTTGAAAAGCTAACAAAGAAATTTGACAGATTGATAATGAAGCAGTTTGCAGAAAATAGTGTCGATATACATAGCCTAGGATATACAGGTCGGATTAAAGAGTTTTCTTAACTCCAGTTTTTGTTACACGTGTTGGTCATCGTTCGGCAATAATTTCGCAACATCGCTTTGTTTATAATAGTTTGAGCTTAATACATCGTTAGCACACATCCTTAAAACAAAGCCACAGACATCAACAACATTGCTTCGCCCACTCAATTTAAAAGGGATGTTGACAGGGTACAGAGGCCAGCACATCAAGTTACCACAATCTGTCAAATTTCTTTGATAGTATTTCAACTTTATTGCAAAGATATAAGGTTCATTTTTAATTGAGAAAATTTGATAGTTAGGGATAACTTGATGTGCTGGCGTCTGTACAAAAACAAAAATTATATTTAGTACGTCAGTCAGAAAATAAAAAAAATATAAGACACGTATTTTTTGCTTTATCATATTAATAAAAAAATACTTAGATAAAACGCATTGAAGTTGGGGAGTGGAGACGCGTACGTCACAATTCAGTAAAAAATCTATAGAGAAGTGACGACATGTCACATTTTAACACAATGTATCAACGTAATCTTTTGTTTATGTGAAAAAAGAAAAATACGTGTCCAATATTTTTTGATAATCTAACTGACGGACTAAAATGTAAATTTTAGTCAACATCCCTATTTTAATATATTCCAGACAATAAATTATCCTATAAAAAATATCGACCCAAAGTAGGTACCTACTAAGTCCCTATGACCTAACTTAGAAACATGTAGTAATACTAATTGAGTTTGAGCACTTCATTAAGCTATGCGGTTCTCCTGTAGTAAGTAATAACACTATTTCTGTAGTTCAGGAGTTGGGCTCCCAAATGTACCTTAATGTACCCAAATGTTGGGTTGTTTGGGGCTTCAAGGAGAGTGGTATCTACAAGGGTGTTATTGAGGAAGTCTTGTAGTGTTTTGTTTGTAAGATTAATGGGTACTGCTGTGAGTTTGTTTTTGGTTTGATGTTTTTCGTTAAAATATTCTTTCGTGTTGCCCCGTTAGTAGGTTGTGGAGGTCAGATGCTCCATGTAAAATACTGGTATTCCGCGCGCCAAACACGTAGCCGAATTCTGGGCCGAGTACATTTAGATATGGCAATCTAAATGTACTATACCTACCACACTATACGAACTTCACCACAATATGCATTTATCTGTCACAGATCCAATGCATTCGCTGTCTTCAGAACATTCGATCTTCGCGCTTGAGTCCCACTCAAGGGTTCTTATGATGCTTAAACGGCCATCGCTCCTTGAATAGTGAGACGGAATTAAGCCTGTTGATTTTACACTAGCCCGATAGATTTGCTAGGCTGTGAGTTAAAATTAATCTTCATTGAGTAGTATTATATCATCAATGTGTCGTTCCACTCACTGCCGAACTACCTAAAGAAAGACTGAAGCTGTGGCGAGACAGTGCTTCCTTAACCACTCTATTCGTTACACCTGCTGAAAGTCTCCCTCCTGGGCGCGACTTGCCTTAGCCAACGTGGAAGTTGTTAAACAGCCTCCGGACCCAAGTTGGCCGAAGTAAAGAAAACCTGCTCAGGTGGGGATTCATAGAAAACTCCGCCTTGGAGTGTAAATGTGGTGCTGTTCCAAACGATGGGACACTTAATGTCGTGTCCGGCGCATCCTGCCGTATGCACGTTACAGGAACTGACGGACGCTAGTGATGGCGCAAAACACGTAGACGAATTCTGCATGGGCCAAGTACATTTAGATAGCCATCGACACGCTAAGAAGAGAGATCATTATCATTAGCCTTTGCAGTCCATTACTGGACATAAGCCTGTCCAATTGCACGTCATTCAGCTCGATTCTTGGCCACTCTCATCCAGCTGCTACCAGCCGCACTGCGAAGACCGTCACTCCCGACTAGCCTGAGGGCGTCTTACCTTATGTTTGAAGATTCGCGGCCTCCATACAAGAACACGTCGTAATATGACCGGCCCATTGCCACTTCAGCTTGCTTATTCTGAGAGCTATGTCAACAATTTTGATTTTCTGTCGAAGTTAGTTTTACATGATACTTAACAATTACGTGTAATGGAATTAATACATAGGTTGCCGGTGAAAATCAAATGCCAATAATAACGATACTGAATAGTAACTGATACTTAATTTTCAAATTTATTTTTAATGCATGAATAATTTACTTGCTCACATTTCAGTAAATTATATTTTACCAGTATAACCTTACTCTAAAAGTGTTAAATATGAGAGTTCCGGTCGACCAGATGAGACGAGATGAGACAAGCAAGCAAACTACGTTTGACGGGTGATTACGTTTGAAGAAACCATTGGTCCTGGCTGTCCTTGGTGGATCTTTAACAGTTGTTACGAGCCCTCAAAAGCCCGTAAGTCTGACAACCAGTCTTTCTAAGAGGTTTGGTATTGGCCAGTAATTTGGTTATCGAGGTCTGACAGGCAGTCGCTCCATGTATAATACTGGTGGTCAGCTGCATCCGGCTAGACTAGAAGCTGATCCCAACAAATAGAAAAAGTCTAGGCAGATGATGAAGTAACCCAAGTTTTCTTAATTTTAAAATACCCATACAAAATGTATAATTATGGGCAATAAATAATTTAAAAAAGTAAAAAATATGAATTACGTAAAGCATACAGTGAATAAATACAACAAAAGGATTAGGAACTAATAACATATAATTGGAGAGGTAAAAGGTGGGCGTTTTTGGGGGACTGTCTTATGTAATTTTGACCTTCAAAAATTGCTGATTTTCAGCCTAATTTGAATAAATAGTGCTAGCTGACATGTGGCAAATGATTGATTTTAATGTGATGTGTTTTGTAATGTTAATTACTTCTCATACGATAAATACTGTGTAGAGTCAAGTTCTTCCAACTAAACAGACAGCTGTGCTGCTGGGGAGTTGGTTGCGCCACTTCTTCTTCCCTGCTAAAGCACTAGGAAGTGATGAAGGGTGGGCGTTTTAGGGGGACTGTCTTATGTAACTTTGACCTTCAAAAAGTGCTTATTTTCAGCCTAATTCGAATAAATGACTTTTGATTTTGATATTTGATTTTGAATGACTTTTGATTTTGATACCTACAATAATGTATAATAAGTAAGTAATAAAAAAACAAAATATACAATATTTTATTCTACCACCAAAAATACGCGATTACCATTTTGGAACCCAACTCCCGGTTCTTCCCATCCTTGCAGCCGTGTATTGCAGTACGGTAAATGGGAATATTCATTAAACTTCCCAGTGGCAGCGAGTGCATCGATCCTAGGTACTTTACTAGCTACGTTGTGTTATTACTTGTCGTGATGTTTAACTGCAGTTTAAGTTTTAAGGTTTTCGGTGGATGACGTTCGGTGTGGTGTGTTTTTAAACTAAGTTCAAAGCTATAGAAGACGTAGATATTTATTTTTATAGAATTACTAGCTGATCGACAGACGCAGATTGATTGGTGGATTTTTTTTTGTGTTTCATTTCATGATGCAATCCACGATGTTCCACGCTTACTCATAAATGTAGCCTCTCCTATTTAATCGAGATCTAAAAACGCCGGGATGAAAACCTATTGAAAATCATAGACTCCGGCGAGTCATTTATGGTTAATAAAAAGTAACTCTTTAAGGTAGTACTTCTTTTTATAATTTAACTAGCTTCCACCCGCGGCTTCGCCCGCATTATATGTCGACAAATTATACACATAAACCTTCCTCTTGAATAAGTCTATCTATTAAAAAAAAGTGCATCAAAATCCGTTGCGTAGTTTTAAAGATTTAAGCATACATAGGGATATAGGGACAGAGAAAGCGACTTTGTTTTATACTATGTAGTGACTAGCTGCTCCCGATCCTTCCTAGCCTATATATAGATAGCCTTCCTCGATAAATGGACTATCCAACACAAAAATATTTTTTCAATTCGGACCAGTAGTTTCAGAGATTAGCGCGTTCAAATAAACAAACTCTTCAGCTTTATAATATTAGTATAGATTTAGAGAATGAATAATAATAGACTCTAATCCGTTGCCATTTTATTTCGCAGTAGCCGCCAGTTTGAATCCCTATCAAAAATTTGCCTCCATTTTCAATAAAATATACATATAAAATATTCTGATTATACATTAATCAAGAGATTATATTTTTATCATATTGAGATATCTCTCTCCAATGATTATGTTTCCTAGAATTTCTATCTATCGTGCTCAATATTCTCATTAAGCAGGGAAAGTTAAGATTTCTTCCCAGAAATTGTACCTACCCATTATTTATTTGTTAAAACTTCTCGCACACAAAGGCGGACTTAACCGACCTTGACCTATTTGTATTTCAAACTTATAAGTCGATACAAAATGTCGTGATTGTCTATGGTAAAAGGCTAACAGTCACCGACAGTAAATTCATAGAATAACGGTGCTGGATAAGTTTCTGTTAAATTCTCTAATAAAATATCATATCACGTATATTCCAGCTATAGATTTTAATAATAATTTGATAATTGTTATTAAACAAGATAGTTAACAAGATCAGGGCCTGTTTTGCAGTGTCAGTCAATCAATCTGCCTAGCCTTTTCCCAACTATGCTGGGGTCGGCTTCCAGTCCAACCAGATGCAGCTGAATACCGGTATTTTACATGAAGCGCTTCCCTATCTGACCTCCACAACCCAGTCTGTAACTGGGTAATACGATACCCTTGGTAAGACTGGGTGTCAGACTTTCGGGCTACTGACTACCCGTGAGAACTGTCAAAAATCCACAGCTGGGACTAAAGGCTTAACGCGCTTTCCGAGGCACAGAGGAGTCTTGATGTAAAGATGGTCACCCATCCAAGGCCAAACCCGGCAAGCGAAGCTTAATCTCATGGATCGACACATTCGGTTGTAATTATTTGGCCCAGAGCTCCTCCACGAAGTTCATCGATTTTCTAAAAAAAAAAAATGCGCTGGTCCATAAAAAAAACCATCTTCCTTCCACCATAAAATCTTTTTACTCCCACTTTTTGTCCACAATTTAATAAAAACTTTCCTGATTACAATTCGTAACAGACGTTTAATTTTATTAACCTCAATAAAATCTTTATTCTGCCAAATCCACCATCAGATAATCCATCCAAGACCAAAGTAAAAAAAAACTTTAAACATTTTCAGAAACTTTTCAACTAAAACTTTATAATTAAAGTGGAACTAACTAATTAAGTAGATTTTATAATAGCCGTGACTTTAATAGTTTCTTGGGTAGTGCACGAACTTGCACATAGTCGGAATTCTCTGCTTCAATAAATAATTCTAGGAATTCGTATGCTATGCTTTTAGTGCACTTCAGTGTACCCGGAGAGTTACGAAGCTGATTTTGACCCAGTTTGATGCGGCTGTTGGGACTCAAATTAGAAGCATTTATTTCAAAGAAACCTTTGAATTGTCAAGGGGTCTGTCAGTCAGAAAGATGAAGCTTGTTGCCCATTCCAAAACAGTAGGTACCTATGTGGAGAATAAAGGGCAAGTAGCTCCACGGACACTCTTTTAAATCAGAATATGGTTACAAAATATGGGTTACTGCACTGCTGACTGACTGCACCTCTAAACAATAAAGGAGACGTAAGTAGTTTTAGCATAGGAACTGTCTTTTTTATTGTAGTTAGTTGAGTCAGGTTGAGATTGACTGAGGGGAGTGTCGTACACCTCACTCCCCCTCGACCGAGACGAGGCCCGCAGTGGCGGGCCGGCACCACGGGGGTTGCGGAAGTATTTTCAGTTCCCGCGACCCCCGGCGCAGGTGTGAGAGGGAACACCCGGGGTGGTTTTTAGTCAGTAAGAGTCTGACAGACCCCTCCGCCCTCCCCGGGGCAGGGGACATCCATGAGGATTTCCCACCCGAATAAAAAAAAATAAAAAAAATATTGAGATTGACTAGGGGTTGTGGAAGGATCGTATGTTCCAGCGACACCCAGCGCAGGTGTGAGATCACTGGGTTGGTTTTTAGTCAGTAAGAGTCTGAGGATTTTACAACCCAGATCAGAAAAAAGGTTGGGATAGTGAGGTGGCTAGTGGGCTGGCGGAGGGTATTGCATAATATTTTTATCACTTTATCAGCTATGCTCATTCTCGATTCGTGTTTCGAGAGAAGACAAAAATCATATAGCTTTCAAACTTATTTAATTCTTTTTACCTCAAAGAAGTATTTTATTCAGCAACCCAAGCCATATCCGACCACCTTCCAAAATCCTAGTGACATAACTTACGTCACGAGTGGACCCGCAGAGTGTGCCTGAATTAATGGCCTACAAACATCAATCTAATTTGAGACTCGGCGCGAATGTATTTATTGCTAATGTTCGGTCTAAGTCCAGGTCTCCATTGATTTAATGGCTTGGAGTTTCAGCTTGAAATTTTGTAATTAGCTTGATTTACCAGCCGTTTATTCGCAAGAAAGAAAATGTACGTACGTTTTGTTTTTTTGTTTTTGGTTAGCTTACCTAAGAGTTAGGAAAACGCGTGATCGGCTTACCTGGTCGTATTTCAAAAGCGTTGCTTCTAAATACACAATCAGCCCTAAAATAATCCCACAGCTAGGACGTTTCGGTGAGAGGGAAGCGGGCTGTATTCTACCACGCGGGCCTAGGGTGAGTTGGGATACCATATGTCTTTTCTAAATACATAATCAGCCTTTAATGTACCCACAGCTGGGGCACTGGCCTCGTCTCAGTGAGAGGGAGCGGGCAGTATTCCACCACGCGGGCCTAGGGTGAGTGGTGATACCACGTGTTGTTGGTTCTAGGGCTTGCCGGTTTCTTAGCGATGTTTACATAAAACACAACAATTTTAATTAGTAGCACACACACTTAACCCCTAGATAAACCTATTAGATAAAGCTAAGTCAGAGGCCCATGGGCAGCATAAATACTCTGACATCAGGTTAGTCACTAACCACACGAAAAGAGAGAGACCTATTAACTCCACAATTATTACAAAAAAAATAAATTGTAAAGTGTTCTTTGCTAAACTGCACAAAAAAAAAACGAAAAAGAAGTTAAAATAAATTTCCTTTCGCTATAAACATATTAAATGTTTTAATACAGAGCTATCTACACAAATTAGTCTCAAATTTCGAGTGTCAAAAGTTATTGTTTTAGTATTAAAAATATAAGAACAAAAAAAACAGAGCATAACGCTTTTTCATTACGCCACATTTTCTGCCAGTTTACTCCTTCCACAAACCGCGTTACGTAATGTTTAAAGAAAAAGTAAAAGAAATAATTAATATCTACAAAAAAAATAGTAACAGGTAAATTGGTAAAAAACATCTTAACAATATCACGATCAATCAGCTAATTAACAAAACTGTTCTATGTTAATTATGTCAGAAAATTAACTTTGGAACAAGGCTTCATCGTTACCGTCCAAAAAATGGGCGAATAATTATAACAAGGTAACTTTGGCGTCCCCTAAAAGTTTTTTTTTTAACATTGATTTTCTAAGACAAGGCTTATTAGTTTTAATTGGTACAGCTTATATTTTAATTTTTGTTTGTGATGATTTCTGTTCTATTTTTGTCACAAGACGACGAAGTTTGTTGTCCATCATAAAATTATAAACAAAAGGCGCGTGTAAGTTAAATGATTATTTCAAAAGTAAAAGTTGTAGTAACAGTCTGTTAAACATGAAAAGTCATTTATTCAAAAGTAATAACCATTACGAAAGTATGATTACGGTGGAGTTTCTTGCCCATTCTTCTCCATACGAAACCACCTTTGGAAGGGGCGACTAGAATCAATTCTATTTCTTGTTCATTTTGACGTTCAAAAGTGCATTTCTTGTGCTTATTTGAAATATAAATTATTTGACTTTGAAATACAACACATTAAAATCAATGGTCAGCTAGCACACGCCAATATACCAATAAAACATTGAAAATTGACTGTACTCAAACATAAAATAATACCGTCAGTCACGTCATCCTATTAGCCATTCTATCTCATGTTATGGTCTCTCCTGATGCACTCAAATGGTTCTCCTCTTACCTTCAGGAGCGTCAGCAGTCCGTTCATATTGGAGATTCTTCATCATGCTGGTGTGATTTGGAAACTGGCGTTCCTCAAGGCGGCATACTTTCTCCTCTTCTGTTTTCTATTTTTATTAATCTTATTACCACCGAACTTCAGTGTGCGTATCATCTGTATGCTGATGACTTGCAGTTGTACTGTCAGGGGAGGGTTGACGAAATAGCTGAAACCATTGATCAATTAAATAGGGACTTGCGGGCCATTAAAACTTGGTCTGATGCATTTGGTGTAGCTGTGAACCCTAACAAGTGTCAAGCCATTATCATTGGTAGTTCTCGGAGTATGAGTAAGGTAGATGGTTCAACCTTGCCTCCGGTCCTCTTCAATGGTACAATCGTTCCATTTAGTACTGATGTGAAGGACTTAGGCTTGCACATTGATAGCACTTTGAACTGGCGTACTCAAGTCGCTAGGGTCAGCCAGAAGGTAACTGGAACGCTGCGGGCTCTGTACAGACTAAAAAATTTATTACCACCGAGTACGAAGACAATGCTTGTGCAGACCTTAATTTTTCCAATCATTGATTATGGTGATGTGTGTTACTACGACCTGAATGCAGATCTTCTCGACAAACTTGACCGTCTTCTCAATTATTGCATTCGATTCGTTTTCAATCTGCGTAAATATGATCATGTCTCTGCGCATCGGTCGCTTCTAAAGTGGTTACCCATACGCCAGCGCAGAGAGCTAAGGGCGCTGACCACCTTGTTCTCTTTTCTTGATTCGCCCTCTTCCCCTAGCTACCTTGCCTCCCACTTTCAGTACATTTGTGCTAATCACAAAAAAATCTACGCTCTTCCAATAATCGCCTTCTTCATTGTCCCGCTCACCGCACTGACTTCATGCACTCTTCCTTCTTCATTCAGTCTATCTCTCTGTGGAATGCGCTCCCCCAGGAAATTAGGATGGCTACCAATCATTTATCTTTTAAATTAAAAGTTCGCGAGCATATTCGCAAGAAGCTGGCAGAATCATCACGCCGGTAATGTTCTCCCAATGTTCTTTTTATTGATTATAGTAGGTATAGTATTAAATTTATTTATATAATATAATTAGATATATATATATTTATTATTATATTTATAGTTTGTATATGTGTATTCGTAATTAAATAAATATGTACACTTAATTTCTTGTTGCACCTACCACTGTTTATCTCTGCATCACCCGAAGGTTGACTGGTAGAAAATGCCTATGGCATTAAGTCCGCCTCTGTACATTTCTGTGCTAAAAGTATTAAATAAATAAATAAAAATTAAAACAAAACTAAATAAGAGCCTCCAGGCATAAAGGGCGTGCCCGCTTACATGTGCAATACTGGACTATGTCCATACAGCTGTAACTCGAAGTTACAAATGATAAACTACGACGACCTACGCCTTTCCACTCCGCCCAGAGCGGGTTTTGATAATTTCCTACAAAATAAAAAAGGCAGATAATTATGAAAAGGGATTTTGTTTTAAAACTACGTAAATAATACCTTAAATTAAAATAAAAAACTAACTTCACAACGCTGCCAGCCTTTTGGGCACATTTCCTACTGACTGATGATTTTTTTGACGCCCTATGAGCTCGTCCCCTTTATTACCACTTGTACAGAGGCCAGCACATCAAGTTACCACAATCTGTCAAATTTCTTTGATAGTATTTCAACTTTATTGCAAAGTTATAAGGTTCATTTTTAATTGAGAAAATTTGGCAGTTAGGGATAGCTTGATGTGCTGGCGTCTGTACATGACGGATATAGTTTTTAGTTTTAGGTTGTTGTAGTAAGTAATTAATTCTTCATGTATTTTGCTAATTGCACAGAATAAATTTTACTGTATTTAAAAAAAAAACCTCACAACAGATTACTAAAAAAACATCAATCCCACGTCCTTATTCAATAAAAACGTGACGTCACGAAATATTTATTGGATCCCCATCGATCAAACATGGCTGCCGGCTCGAAGCAATTACGTAACATTGCAGGTACAGAGTCAATCTCACACGAATGGTAATGGGTGCCCGTTTTAACACTCGATATGTTCCAGCGATTCTTTCAATATCACCAGCTGCCTCTGTTAAGGGGGATGCGCCAGCGAAGCAAGCAAAATTCATTTTATGTGGTTTTTTGCACTTGTATGTTAATACAGACCTGAAAAGTATGATTCAAATATGATTTGCGGCCGTAGCAAGAACGTTCTTACAGAATTACTTATAATCATTAGAATCATCATGACATTGAGGGCAATTCTAATTGCCCTCAAATGTCATGATTTCATGAAGTAGTCATTCCGTAGGGTAATATGTACTTAGAGGGTTGTGTGATTTTATAATAATAATAATAATAATTTATTTAAATTCAGACATAGTCCATAATATTGACAACAATACATTCAATAATAAAAATTAAAAATAAAAATTATCAAAGTTACGATTACAAAATTAATTAATCAATAATTTACATACATACATCACAATATAATCAAATTTACAATTTAAAATCAATTAATAAATACTTCTTAAAAACTACGAGGAGAAGCGCTAGCATGAAGCTGCATCCACCTCTGTAATAGTGGTAAATCCCACCGCTCGGACAACACCTTCAGGAGGCCGTTGGAGCTGCTTCGTAGGCGACAGAGTAGTGAGGCGCTCCGCTTCCTTATGATCGCGAAAAAATCATCCGTCCGCGCCTCAGCAAACATACCCGAAGCACTACAAAACCGCGGCAGGCCCAACAGAATCCTAAAAGCGTTGTTGTACTGCACGCGCAGTGCGCTGTATGCCCGCTGCGTAAAGTTGGTCCACAGGCTGCACGTGTAAAACGATTGACAATACGCCTTAAATAGTGTCACCTTGACAGGTCTAGTACAACGCGCAAACCTGCGAGCCAACATATTACACCGTACAGACAGCGCCCTGCGCTCCCGCTCAATGTCCCGATTGTCACACAAGTCGTCAGAGACCCAGTGGCCCAAGTACTTGAAATGCTGCACCCTGTTTAAGGGAATGCCGCCCAGAGTGACTGGTGGTACAGATGAGTAGCTTTTGGTACCGGCTTTAAAGATCATAAGTTCACTCTTCTTAACATTGTACTTGAGCCCATGAGCCTCCGCATATGACTCACAAATGCTCAAAAGTTTTCGCAGTGCACCTATCGATGGGCTCAGCAAAACCATATCGTCGGCGTAGCTAATGTTGTTCATACACACCCCATCGATAGAACATCCAATATTAGTTCTGCTGAGCTCACCGATCAGCCGGTTCATGTACAGGTTAAAAAGGCGAGGCGAGGATAAACCCCCTTGCCTCACTCCGCATTGCAACCCGTACACGTCCGACTGCGCACCCGCCCATCTAACAGTATTCTGCTGCTTACTGTACCAGAATCTAAACAAGGATATAATCTCACTTGGCAAATCTGTTTCACATTGTAGCTTCTGCCACAGCTTGTCATAACACACCAGATCAAAGGCCCTTGAAAGATCTAGATAACATGCATAAACTGGTGTGTTTCTGACCGTGTAGTACTGAACAGTTTGCTTGAGACAGAGGATAGCACTCTCAGTAGACAAACCGGGTCTGAACCCAAACTGAGCGTCCTGCAAATGGAGGTGCTTTTCCAATTGTTGGTCAAGCAAACTATCCAGCACCTTAGCTATGACAGTCGCAAGAGAGATCGGCCTGTAATTCGACAGATCCGATGAGTCACCCGTCTTATCCTTAACGATCGGCACTACAATTGTCCGCATTAAGTCATCAGGCAGGTAACTATGACTAACACACAAGTTAAACAATAGTGCGAGGACTCTTGGCAGGTGTACACCCGCGTACTTCAAATGCTCGATGCTCAGACTATCGTGACCCGGGGATTTGCCTCTCACCATCTTCTGTATAACCTTGGCCACACCCTTGGCGGAGAATCTGACGTTAATATCCCCAGTGCGATCCTCAGCAGCGAGCATCTGCGACGCGGACCCGAGCGGTGATACAACACTGAAATGCCGCTGAAAAGCGCAGGCTATGTCCCGTGGCTCATGCACGCCACCAACACTCACCGGAGAGCCTACCCTTGGAGTCATTTTGTGTGTATTCTTCCAAAAATCACCAAAGTTTTTCCTTGAGTGATTTTCTGCAATAATGTCTAACTTTATCTGAGTTCTATTGTTTTGGCAGTACCTTAATTTTTCCTTAAATATTTTCCTAGATTCACACATTTTGTTATAACTATATCCGGACCTAGGACGTCCATAAGACACCCAAGTCTGAAAACAAAACCTCGCCCTCCGGTGAGCATCGCTGACATGTCTGTTCCACCCCGTAACATATTTAAAATTGTTCCGTTTAGGTGGAATACTGCTTCGTTTAGCGGCTTCAGTCAAGATATTTATAATATTATTATACATCCCACTTATTATCATTTTATGGCTCTGATCACTACACACTACACATGATTTTAATGATTACTGCTGTTCTGTAAATGCATACTTGCTATGGCTACGAATCGTAAATCTTTGATCAATAAGATATTGTAAAAAGGTAGGAAAATTTGAATTTAGCGGGCTATCCTGTCTCTTTAACCAGAAAAACATGTCATCATGTCATGTCATTTATATATATTTTGAACTTTATTCAGGGGAGATGTTGATCTAGAGTTTGAAATACTATTTTTTGTTATATTGTAAGTACTGTATTGGGTAATAAAATGATTAAAAGCAAAATAAAAATACTACAAGAACGGTAGGTTACGTAGTATAGCTCTTTTGTTTTGTAAAAAAAGGCAGACTTGTATCGCTCAACGGCTCAATAGCCATTTAACCCATTAAATGTTTACCTATTAGAAGCCGTTTGCTTATAAGTGTGCGTCCACACTGCGAGGCTGGCGCGGTTGCGACGACGGGCGCGAAGTATCAAACATATGAAACGCGCCTTTGCGTCCATATTGTAGTGACTAAGGCGGAAGCCTAGTGCGACGGGACTGAGCGACACAGCGCGCGTAGTTTTCAAACGCTCCTGTCCGCGCGTTCTGGCCGCACTACGGGCCTAGTCAGCGAGCGATCCAATGCGCGGGTGGCGGGGGTAACAAACCAGTTTGGTCTTGTCGCTCGGCGTATGCGCGTCTGTGCTTGTTTGTCAATAAAATGTCAATAAATACTGAACTGTTTATAAGTGCCATTCAATCTTAACCTACTATAAACTACAAAACTTATTAAAATCTTGTTTTATTTTACCTCAGAGTTATGAACAATTTCTCCTCAGGTCTAATACTTTTGTACTAAAAGTTTTTATTTTTCACTTTTTAGTTGTGGTACCTATGCAACCCCCCCCCTCTCTCCCCCAAAATTTAATTACCACTACCTGGTATGTAAAAATGCCTTTAATATTTCAGAAGTTGTTTTGTGGACACATTGATGATAACATCAGAACTAAATTTTCAATGGCACCTTTCATTCAGAATGTATCTTATGACAGTTCTAATAAACCCAAATACTGCTAGGATACATTGTTTTATTTTGAAGTTCTCATGCCAACCTTGCACCTTCCGGCTTCATCATCAGATCAGTTCGATAGTACCTTATAGCCAAAGTGCATTTCATGACAATTCTAATAAGCCCAAACACGGCTAGAATACATTGATTAATTACGGAGTTCCGGTGCCTGTCTTCCGGCTCCATCATCATCACCAGATAAGTTCAATGATAAAATTTTCAACATAACTATTCAGGATTGTATGTTTATTTGTATTGTCATAGTTGCTTAACTATCTTGATTGTGATATCTATGCGAGTGTCAAGTTACGTTAGCCATATCTGATCTTCTTCACCAGTTCCACTTCATCAAATGTTACTTTTTGACTGTAAACGCTTGATTTCTCGATGAAAATATTAAAATTACTATATAGTTGCCTATAATATTTGAGGAGTTCCCTCGATTCCTCATGGATCCCATCATCAGAACTGGGGTGTCCTGCCTTTTCGCAGAAAATTGTTTGCCAAATTTTCACTTGCCAACCAACGCTTCGCCGATGTTTCACCTTGACAACTAACGATTAGCAATTTTTTGTATGACAACGTTTCATTTGGTAGAATTATTGTTAAGCCGATTATTATAATGACACAAAACGTTTGGGACATTTATCATTTGTCAACCATTTCACTAGGCCACACAACCATTACAATAGAAGTCTAAGGTTGTTAGGTTAGGTTAGGTTAGAGTATGACAAGTATGCCAGAAGCGAATCGCTTTTGTAAAAGGAAACAGTTAAGTTAGGTTAGGTTAGAGTATGACAAACAACGCACGAGCCGAGCGAGCGAAGCGAGCGTGCCGCGGCAGCGGCCGGCGATGTGCCAGAAGCGAATCGCTTTTGTAAAAGGAAACAGTTAGGTTAGGTCATATTAAAGATAAAGTAAAAAAAAAAATAATTACAATAACTAATTGCAAAAAATTCTGCTAAATGAAAGTTGGCATTTTAAAAAGTGTCATTATGAAAAGCAGACCAAACGTACAGTTGGTAACTGTGAGGTTGGGAAATAAAACAAAATTATATGATAAGTTGGCAAATGATTATTCGGCGGAATAAAATTCTGCGAAACGTTGGTTGGCAAGTGAAAATTTGGCAAACAATTTTCGGCGAACAGGCAGAGAATCTCAGAACTGGATTTTGAAATGGGACCAATCTGGAAGCATATCCTTTAAAGTTTAAAAAAAAATTTGCAAATCCATCCATAAACAACGGAGTTCTGAGGTAACAAACATAAAAAAAAAAAAAAAAAATACAACCGAATTGAGAACCTCCTCCTTTTTTTGAAGTCGGTTAAAAAGTGACATAAAAAAGCATTACTTGGGTTTCAACTGTGCCATGACATTAAAACAATTATGCAGTTTTTTATTTTTTTATTACAAAGTTATACGAACACAAAATCAAAAAAAAAACACTCCATTCTAAATCATCAATTAAAACTTGCAAAATACCAATCAAACTAACACACACGAAATAAAACTCGAAACCAAAGCAAACAGCAACACTGCCCTTAATTCTCAACTAGGAATTAATAAATGAAACGGTCCAGCTTTTACAATATTCGCCATGATTCATTACCATATATTGAAACTTTAATTGAAATCAGAAATTGCCCGAACAATGGACTTCGGAGTCATCTATAAATTGTGAAATCCATTCTTTCATTAGGTACAAATGTAATGGGTCTGTTACACGAAGAGCGCTTCTCGCTTCCATTATCCAACATAGATTAAAATAACTCAAACTCATAGCATGTATTTCAAATAAACCAATTGACTATTTGAAACGGTAAACAATAAAATACGAAATCACATAGAAAAAAGACCGCTCATCTTAAAAACTTCCATCACTGTACAGAAATTAAATATTATGTGAAGATATAATTGTAAAATTACATTCAATGCTACTAAGTATTCCATTTGATTCTAAAAATCTGTGATGACATATTGTCATATTTCATGCAAATCACGTACAAATGCCGCGTTTTGACAGTTTTTTAAAAGTACCGTTATTGACTATTACCAATTACAGGCACTTTGGAGTAGTCAAGGGGTAGGCTAGAAAGAAAGATGAATCTAGTTACCCATTCCAAAACAGTAGGTACCTGTGGAGAAGAACGGACAAGAAACTCCACGGACACTCTTTTAAATAAGAATTTTTACAAAATATGGGTTACATCATTCATGTTGAAATTATACATTTGAGAACGATGCAGAACGTAAAAAGCGCCCGAAATAAAAGATATAAAAAAGTAATCAAAAACAATTCAAAATATAATAATTACTTGACTCGTGTAAATAGTACGTACAGACGCCAGCACATCAAGCTATCCCTAACTGTAAAATTTTCTCAATTAAAAATGAACCTTATGTCTTTGCAATAAAGTTGAAATACTATCAAAGAAAGGAGATTGTTCTACGCCCATACATTGTTCGCCCTGGAGCCAACAGCATAGAAAAAATCATTTTCTATTTGTAAACTGCCCTTAGTAGCCCATAAGAACAAAGTTTCTTGACGGACACTTTAGAGAAAAGATTTATTTAAAGAAAAGGAACCGATTTTGAGGTTATTTTTAATAAAAGAAAACGTAAGTAATTCCTTCTAAAATCGCTATTTCTGGTTTCTACAAAGCATTAAACTTCAAATACAGTAAAATATTACCGTACATACAGTTGTATATAATGCCTTTTAGGTACAGTTATTATTTATTGGTTGAAGTTTACTCTAAGCGAAGTCCGTTATCCGTTGCCAAAATGCTAAGGTGTCGTTTAAGCAGATCACAGAATCAGTTATTGGAAGCCAGGTCACGTTGAAAGCAATCCAAATTGTAGTCCGTTAAACAGAAACAAAATCAAAAACGCCAAAAGAAATCGCCAAATAGGTACATAGTCACAACAACACAACACAGCCGCAGGTGAGACGCTCCGACTGATGTAGTGACGTAGAGATGCTCTCTCGAAGATCAATCATTGTACATCGATTATCAATGACCACCTATTTAATCTGTGGTTTTAATTTAGTAGACCAAAATGACAGATCAATATGTCAAAAGTAAATTAATTTGTTCCGTTTCAAACATAAACACGTTGTTGCTATGATTCTACTTCGATTAAATTAATGCTAAAATAAAATATTTTGTTCCCAACGAACAGTGTGTAACGTTTTAGTTTGCGACATTTAAAAATAGAGTTTAAGTACTTAAAAAGTAAAAATATGGCTATTGAAGTCGTGAAATGGTTATGTGAACAATTAACTAGAGTTACGTCGTAAATGACATTTCAATCGTTAAATGAGAGATTTTGTGATAAGTGAAAAAACATAGTTCAATAGATGGCGTGGGTAAAAAATACGTCTTTGTTTTACTGGCTACTGATAACAAAAACAAGATCCGTAAATAAGAAAGCTTATTTGATGTCAAGAACCTGAGACAGTGACGTATTTTTTACCAACGCCTTTTTTTTTTTTTTAAGGCTCAGAAATCATCCAATGACTGCTCCCGCTCTGGATGGAGCGGAAGGGAGTGTCAGATTCTTACTGATTAAAACCCATCCATCTTCCTTCCGTAGCCCTTTATGTTCCGGGGTAGCGGTAACCCTTTCGGACAATCCCGCTTACCACCTATTGGTTGCTTACGTTGCTCTACCAACGCCTCTTTTGAACTAATATTTTCTCACTTGTGAGAAAATCCCTCATTCGATTAGTGTCATTTTGTGAGTTTGTTTTGTTCATTATATTTTCATCATAATCGTGCTAGGCCATATTCATCATAAGTTCCATTAAAATGTTCACGGAACTACACACATCAAAAGTGTCTAGGGATCAACATATATTTTTGCAATAACTTTTCTCTTGATTGATATTAATTTAAATTTTCTTTAAGGATTCATCAAATAAAGTGTTTTCGTTTGTCACAGTAACGATAAACCAAGTCACCTTTGCATTAATAAAGAAATTTGCCATTTTCCTAATAAAGGGATTTTTGACATTTGAACCACTAACATTAAAGTTCGAAAAAAAGACTGAAATAACAGTTTTCTTTAAAATTTTATTGGGTAACTTAAACAATTAATAATCCGTGTTTCTACCGCGAACACTAACAACACAAGAACATCGGTTTGGCATACTCAAAATGAGTTCATCCAAATCACGCTGTGGAATGGCCGCCCATGTTCGTTGCAACAACAAAAAAAGGTGTTATCAGTCGACTTTGGACACGTTACCGAAGCACTGGTACCGTGGCTGAGCGCCATGAAGGACGGTATCGCTGCACCACACGGAGACAAGACCGATACATTCAAATCTTAACTCGAAGAGCTCCAACAATAACCGCCATGATGTTAGCCGTGAGGCTTCATCACTCTTCAGGGAACTTAATTAGCGACCAAACAGTCAGAAACCGCTTGCATGAAGTGAACCTTCATTCCCGAAGACCGCTACGGGTACCACCTATAGCAATGCACAATCGTAGGATTCGATATCAATGGGCTCTTGAACACAGAAATTGGGCAGAAGAACAATGGCGTTTCGTGTGCTTTTCTGATGAGTCTCGTTTTGGTATGAGACCGGATACAAGACGTATACGACACTGGAGAACCCCTGGACGCCAACAGCGATTAAAATCCTGCCAGGAAGTCCATCCTTATAGTGGTGGAACCATCATGGTATGGGCGGGTATTTGGATCGGCGGAAGAACTGAGTTGATTTGGATCAGAGGCAACCTCAACGCTCAAATTTATGCTGAGACGATTGTATCTGACGTCATCGTTCCTCTACAAGTGCAAATCGGTCCCTTATTTCAGTTAATGCATGATAATGCACGACCGCACACCGCAAGAGTTGTAAGACAGACTCTCGCCGCAGCTAACATCAATGTCCTGCCCTGGCCTGCTCAGTCGCCAGACTTGAACCCGATTGAGCATGCATGGGATATGCTACAGAGAAGAGCTCTGCCGAATATGGAGGGTATCCAGTTGCAAGAAGACCTTTTTTTGTTGTTGCAACGAACATGGGCGGCCATTCCACAGCGTGATTTGGATGAACTCATTTTGAGTATGCCAAACCGATGTTCTTGTGTTGTTAGTGTTCGCGGTAGAAACACGGATTATTAATTGTTTAAGTTACCCAATAAAATTTTAAAGAAAACTGTTATTTCAGTCTTTTTTTCGAACTTTAATGTTAGTGGTTCAAATGTCAAAAATCCCTTTATTAGGCAAATGGCAAATTTCTTTATTAATGCAAAGGTGACTTGGTTTATCGTTACTGTGACAAACGAAAACACTTTATTTGATGAATCCTTAAAGAAAATTTAAATTAATATCAATCAAGAGAAAAGTTATTGCAAAAATATATGTTGATCCCTAGACACTTTTGATGTGTGTAATTCCATGAAAAAAATATGCATGAAAAACTGTTATGTTGCACATTTTCAATGTTTTGGAAGTGATAAATAGCCAACATCCATTATTTATCACTAGATATTATGGACATCGTCGTCGATATCGATATTTATGTAATATGAGCGAGAGCGACACTGTCAAATCTTTTGTGACATTCACATTGACAATTCCTTGAAAGATGGCGAGTTCAGTTGGTAATTAAATCAATGAGGTCACTTTTAAAAACCTATTAAGAATTAAACAGTGTCCGCTTGAATTTATTATTTTTAAAAAGCATATTAAAATATAATTAAAATTAACGTACACGTCAAATGTTTGTTGGTTATAGGGCGGTCTAGAACAATCTCCTTTGACAGATTGTGGTAACTTGATGTGCTGGCCTCTGTACAAGTTACGGTACTCGAATGTCGAAAATTAAGAATCACTACGTTTTTTTTTTATATTTCAAAAAGTTATTTTATTGTGCCTGTTCACTGATTCCGTCAATCTTGTATGTTGTTTTTTTTGTTCTGATTGAAGAAGCTTGCGTGGTCCCATTTTTTTTTTAACTTTGCTTGGGTTGTTTTTGATTTATTTTCAATATTGCGTTGTTTTCCCTCTTAGGCAATATAGCTGATGTATAATAACTTTCTGGCACTGTCACATGGCAGGTAGTGGTAATCGATTCAGAATGAGGTAAATACCGGAACTAGAAAGTGAAAAATAAAAACTAATTACAGAAAGAAAAAACAGAATTTAAAAAATTCTACTGAAAAATACCTTTAATTCTGGAAGTTGGTGTCAAAAACGAAAACCAAAGAATCCAAAATTAAAGTTATTTATAACTTTGTAGTGTATTTTATGGAAGTCAGTTATTTTTTTTAATTGTCTGAGTCCGTGTAAACGAATTGTCATGTTTCGATTTGTCGTTCACAGTTTGAGACAAAACGTTTGGTAAGTCTCAGGCGATATGACTTAAGCGGGATTGTCCGAAAGGTTTACCGCTACCCCGGAACATAAAGGGTTACGGAAGGAACTTACAGGGGTTTTAGTCAGTAAGAGCCTGACACTCCCTTCCACTCCACCCAGAGCGGGAGGAGTCATTGGATGATTTCCCAGCCTTAAAAAAAAAGGTGACATGACTACATAAATATAATACATCAGTGTGATAATCGTAGCCAAGTCTCACATCGACATTCACGCTGATCAACGGTCGAGAAACTCATCTCGTGTAAACGAGCCTTAAAATGAGGAATATTCTTTTAACTGAAGTTTAATTGTAATGCGATATTTTCGCTTTTAATTAAATTAATTTCGTCTGTAATTTTGTATGCTACCTTCAAGGTATTTGATATCGAATACTTTTGTAATGGGATAATATTTTGAAGTGAAGAATAATTACTTTTTGGAGTAGGTATCACTGACAAATAAATTAGCTTGTAATGTTATTGTTTTACTAGATGGTAAAGCCTCGTGGACAAGGAGCGATATTCATCGCCACGTTTTTTACTGAGTGTCGCTGATTTAAGCACATTTTCAAATCCAGTTTTCTTTCTCTTTTCATACTGTTATCTTCTTGAATCATCTTCTAGTTTCTGGCAACCCTACTTATTTAATTAATTAATATTCGTATGTCACTTAATCGACTTATGGCTCATGACATTCACTGTCACTCTCTATGGTAGACAACTGACAACCATTCAATTCTGATTTCTACATAGTCAGTGGTTATAATGCCCATTTTTTTTTAAATATTCGATTTTCTTTTTTTCTTCTAAAAATCGGTTGCATAAGAAGTAGCGGAGTAAGTGCTTACCTCCTTACTAACAAACGTTTCATAGCGTCTGTATAGTAATACAACGCTTTGTCTTCTTGTTTCAAAATTCGAATTTCTGACGACTGAAAGAGAGAAATCAGTGCGTAACTACAGGGTGAAATGGAATTCATGGGCATTATTTTAAGGGGTAATTTTACCCATCATTACGAACAACGTTCACTATAATATTTTTGATATAAAACTGTCAGGGTGGGTATTTACCCCTTACAAATAAACGTAGTATACCAGGTGTATACAAGGTGAAAGTGTAAAAATTTTGACAAGTTATGTGAACATAATTTATGAAACAGATGATTTTTTGTCGCGATTCCAGATTTTCCCCATACCTGGTGAAACTTGTTCATAATGATGAGTACAATGATCCTTTTTTACACTTTCACCCTGTATACACCTGATATACTACGTTTATTTGTAAGGGGTAAATACCAACCATGACAGTTTTATATCAAAAATATTTTCCCCAACAAATCAGTTTCTATTACAAATAAGGTTATATTGCGCCCTGGTAGGTCCCGAAGAGCGGTACCTCAATAATATTTGCTCGTATCTCAAGTTTATTACTCCAATATCGATGCGGTTTGCACAAACAACCATACTGACTTTGTATTGGATATTAGATACGTAATTTAATATAGCTTCAAATATGATGCTTCAATTTATTGAAAGGTCTATAAGCTGTCAGCTGCATTAATTGTATCATTCACAAGAGCCGGGAAACAAATAAATTCAACTGTCTACATATGGCCTACATAGGGCGGGGCGTAAATGCAGAGTCCGGGCTGCTACTGACCAATTCCAAATATTCATAATAATACGTCATCATCTGCCTATTAAGCAGTGATAGCCTAGTGGTGTGACCGGCGGACTGCCAAGTCATAGGTCTCGAGTTCGAACCCAAGGCACACACCTCTGATTTTTCGGATTCATGTGCGTATTGTATAATTGTCACTTGCTTAAAATCGGTGAAGGAAAACATCGTGAGGAAACCGGCATGCCTGAGAGATATTTCTCAACAGTATGTGATGCTAAGTCAGAGGCCCATGGGCAGCATTGAAACTCTGACACCAGGTTAGTCACTAACCACACGAAGAAGAAGAATCATCTGCCTAGCCCTTTCCCAACTATGTTGGGGTCGACTTCCAGTCTAACCGGATGCAGCTGAATACCAGTATTTTACATGGAGCGACTGCCTATCTGACCTCCACAACCCAGTAACTGGGCAATACGATACCCCTTGGTACGACTGGCTGTCAGATTTTCGGGCTTCTGACGACCCGTAACGACTGTCAAAGATGCAAAAATGAGAGCCGGGACCAGCAGCTTAACGTGCTTTCCGAGGCACGGAGGAGTCTCGTTATGTAAAGATGGTCACCATCCACGGCCAGCCCCGGCAAGCGTAGCTTAACCTGATGGATCGACCTGTGCGGCTGTTAGTACCTAGCCACGAGCTCCACTCATAATAATATGTACAGAAATAATATTTATAATAATCAAAGAGCATCAAAAAATTCGTCGACATCGCTGTCACTAGGAAAAGTTCCCAAAAGGCTGGCAGCATTGCTGCGTTGTATGACAATGCTGATTCTGACCAAAAAGTAGGCCAGCCCTCTGGTCACGTGAAGAGTCGATTAACTGCTTGGCGATGTTTCGAAAATGGAAAGTTCCAATGCCTGACCTGGTAATCGAACCCAAGACCTCACGGTCAGCAGTAGCGGTTGCAACCGCTTGCCCAACGAGGGCGTACATCTTACGCAACGCTCATAAAAACGCAAGAATTTTCATACAAATCATGGACAATGGATCTCTAACAAAACACAATTGGAATAACATTTCGCCAACAAACGAGTCGGTAGCTACAGAACCCCATTGAAAGCAATCCGCCGGAGTATGAAACGCATATTTGCATATGACTATAGATGATTTTGATATACTAGCTATTGTGGATCAGTGGGCCTAGCACGAACGCAAGGAGTAAACGTTTAGTACGATTTTCAACTCTCAGTGCTGAACCAAACGTTGAAAATTCAACAGAATGCCTTCTAACGCGTCCAAAAAATACACAGATTTACAACTCTATTCCGTAAGCAGTAGAAAAGCCATTGCGATTTTCTTAAACGCTGATTTGAACGATTTTAAAATTGAATTACACACATTTTTTTTTTTTCGCATATAACATTTTTTGAGACGTGGTGGCCCAGTGATAACGGCCTCGACTTAAGCCGGGTACTCACTAGCGAGCCGTAACCGTAACTTATGTGATACAGTAACGAGGTTCTAGTGTGTACGCGTTTTACAATTACGGCTCACGACGTCGCCGGAACGCTTTCACCGAGCGTACTCATTTTGCGAGCTGTAACTGTAACCAACAGACCGACCGACAATCCGACAATCGTCGGCTCGCTGCAAGTCGCTCGTGTAGCGTTCGTCGCAGGCTCGCGAACCACGTACACATTATATTTTTGGTAACAGTAACGGTTACAGTTACGTGCAACGTTACGGGTTTAGAAATGAGTACGTTGTAAACGTCGGGTCGCTGCAAGCCGCACCCGTACCGCTCGCAGCAGGTTTGCGAACCACGTACACACTATGTTTTTTGGTTACAGTACATGCAACGGTTACAGTTACGGCTCGCTAGTGAGTACCCGGCTTTACGAGTCGTCGATAGAACATGGCATGTGTTCGAAACCATGCAGGCGCTTTATTTTCTGTGAATAATTTGGCACACAGATTTATATAGCACATAGGATTTTTCATTTCCGTGGAATAATTTCATCTTAATATTTTCTTATGTCAATGATAATCCTGTTTTTCTTTTTCATGTCTATAAATTTGTTTATATTTTTCCCTTTGTCTTTTTAATTTGTTGTGCAGACAAATAATGTGTTGTTTTAACTGTAAACTCAAGTTCTAACTATTAAATTAAAAAAATATATATATATCCACGCGAACGAAGCCCTCGGAAACCACTTGGATTTTGTCTAGAAAAACGCGGGCGAAGAAGCTGGAAGAAGCTAGTTAATAATAGTTTTCGATTCCGACATCGTTTAAATTTCCGTTACGTTTACGTCGCGCGTTCGTCTAGGGCCTCGGTTAGCTATGAAACGGCTTAGTAAGACACTCCATGAATAATTTTAGGAAGGGATTGATTAAAATAATATGACTTAGATTTATCGCAACGGTACATTTTATTAGAACAACACTGTTTGCAGAATAGAACAAGGTCAAGGTGTACAGTCTCGAGCACAAATATGTATACACTGAGCAACATTAAAACGTGATTTTCTCCTTTTACTTTTGTTGTAATTTTATGTTGTTACGGACATAGTATTTGGGAACCCATACTAATATATAATAGGTTCTATTATCACAAATTTATCGTTATTCCACGAGAAAATTGCCTTTGAATGTTTCCAAGTGTATACATATTGGTGCTCGTGACTGTACAGTTAACTGAAAGTAGGTGGTACAATGACCTTGAGCTATTAGGCCAGCTTAAGGTCATTGTTTTACTCTATGTCTTTAGTACTCAGTTTCAATCAAAGAATACACTAGTTTTGATACAATAGGAGTGCGACCTACTAGACAGTAAACCGCAGATCAGTAGTAATAATTAACGAGTAACTGTGTTCTGACGTGTTTTGCTCCTTGAAGAAGGTATTCTTAAAGATAATAATGAATTAATATTTTCTTCTTCGTGTAGTTAGTGGCTAACCTGGTGTCAGAGTTTTTATGCTGCCTAGCCTCCTGACCTAGCTTCACATGCTGTTGAGTAATATCTCGCAAGCATGCCATTTTCCTGACGATGTTTTTCTTCGCCGATTTTTAACCTTTTAAACGCCAGAGCGTAAACGCCAATCACCAACTCCGAAATCGAGAAAATAAAATCAGCTGTTCCCTACATTTTGACGAGTCACGTGACCAAAACTGATCAGCTGATTTTTTATTTGCGATTTCGTAGTTGGCCCCATTGTAAAAATTGTTCAGTTTAGTGGTCTGTAGCCTTCGTCTGTAGCATATGCTTTTGTATGTATATACCCTTTCGGTTACACCCTGTATACACGATTTTACAGTAGCAAATTAGGATAAACATTGATAAAATCAACGCATACAGTGTCGGTCAGACGCACATTCATAAGCAAATGAGAGATCATTCATGAAGGCACTCGGCGAGGTGGGCGACCCATCGATCGTGCTTATGCAACGCTTCACTTCAGTTATGCTGGCCGCATACGTGACGATAATTATAGCGTACCCGCACATCGACCTGCACGATAAATCGATCGTTTGTATGACGAAATTGTCGCAAACTATTTGATTTTGCAGTCTATTGGCGGCAGTTGCATTTTAGTTTGAGTAGTGGAAGATGGATGGACTGTTTGAAAGATGATATGTCTAGAAAGTGAATACTTAAATACTTGTTTTTTAAGGACGTCTCGTTTCATATAATGTTTCAAGGTGGACGTACGGCAAAGCTTAAAATGTAAACAAAGTTGGTAGTCAATTTTATTATCTGTGAAGGTTTACCCTACAAAGACAATGTTTTGCTTAAATCTAAAGTTAGTGTAACAATATCTTATAGGTCAGCACCGCATGCCCGGTAAGCGGGATTGTCCGAAAGGGTTACCGCTACCCCGGAACATAAAGGGCTACGGAAGGAACATGGATGGGTTTTAGTCAGTAAGAGTCTGACACTCCCTTCCGCTCCACCCAGAGCGGGAGCAGTCATTGGATGATTTCCCAGCCTTAAAAAAAAAAAAAAAAAAAAAGCACCGCATGCCCCGTAAATGTACTAGAACTAGACGTAACACAAGCACTAGATTATAAACTATAGTGCTATTCTATATCAGCGGGATTGTCCGAAAGGGTTACCGCTACCCCGTAACATAAAGGGCTAAGAAAGCAACATGGATGGGTTGTAGTCAGTAAGTGTCAGACAATCCTTTCCGCTCCACCCAGAGTGGGAGGAGTCATTTGATAATTTCCTACCCTCAAAAAAGAAGTGCTATTTATTCTGTTGAATCTCAATTGGAAACATAGACAAAGTGAACATGGAGTGAGCTGCAAGTGTTAATAATCGCTAGCATCAGATGAAATGACAGCATTTCAAGCTCACTTCATCAAGTCACTCACTTCTAGCTCACTTTATTAAGTTATCACGATGATATTTTCACAGAATAGACAGACACCTTTTCATCCTTGGGGGACAAGACCTGTAAGTAATACATCCAGTTATCCCAATCAGTCAAATTTCTTTGATAGTTTGTCAAAGTCTGTATTACAAAAGCAAAAGGTCCATTTTCAACTGGAAAAAGTTGACGGTTTGGGATAACTTGATGTGCTGGCGTCTGTACATATCTTACGCGATTTTTCATTGCAAACTGACGATGTAAATAAATATCGTTACGCGTGTAACTAGCTTTAGTTTGACATGTTGGTTTAGCTTTATTGTTAATCTGTGGTCTTGGCTCCAGGTGTTATTATATTTAGAGTAGTTTGGGCAGGTCTCCAAAATTCGATCAGTTTGGAACCAACCCATTACTTGCGGATCTAATGTTGTGCTGCTGCGGTTAAATAATCTATAGCCAAGAGGAAGGTCTCAACTACGAGATCTGGAGGAGTGTTCTATAAATAACTAATTTAGGTAATGTAGTTACATAAAATACTCTTCAATCTGTAGGTATTATAACGCGTGCTTAATATAACAATTATATTTTCATCCAAAAACCTTTACTTACAATAATATTTAAACATTTTTCTAAATTAGTTTGATAATTTAAATAAAAGAAATTGGCGTTTTTCTTTTGGGTTTTTCGCTATGTCGTGTTATGAAAGTTAGAGTCTAGGTTGAAATCATCTGTTAAAACTGGCTGATAGGTTAACTGACAGCATTCGACATTTGCAAATAATAGAATAGTTTGATAGGTTTTTATAAAAGAAAAGGAACTCTGTCATGAGCCGTAGCTTGACGGATGTATCTACATATACTAATATTATAAAGAGGTAAGGATGAGGTAAGGAAATTTGTAAGTTTGTATGTAGGGGGTAATCTCCGGAACTAATGATCCAATTTCAAAAAAAAAATCTCTGATAGAAAGCTACACCATTCCTGAGTGCTATAAATTATATTTATATCATACATATTAGCCGAGCTATCGCAATTTTCGTCTAGCAAGTCGGAAAGAAATACCTCCGAAAACAGAATTATTTGCATGCGTTGCCTAAACAGTTGTTTAAAATTGAAAGCAATGTATGGCCACCGGGTTCGCCTTAATTATTTCTACAAAAAAGTCCGAGACACCATATTCCTATCTTTTGTATTTTAACTTTAATATTTCGTTTTATGTTTAAAAAAAGTATTTTTTCGACTTAATTCTAATGTTAAAACAAGAAATTTTCCGCGGACGAAGTCGCGGGCAGAAGTTAGTTCGGTATAAAACAATATATTTGATCATTCGTTGTACGTGTGTTTGTATTTATTTACAGCATAGCAAAGCCCTACAACACACTACACCAGCTCTACCACTGAGCTCCCTAAGTGAAGGTCCGAAGGTCCCTCTGATCTTCACAGTACTTATGCGATATTATAATCATTCAGATATCGAAGTTTTATGTTCCAAGCTGAATAATAATAAAATACAGCCTCGAAACCAAATTTATTATACAGGGTGTAAATCGTGAAAAAAAAACAGCTGTTCCCTACATTTCGACGAGTCACTTGACCAAAAATGTATAGAAAGGATTTTTTTTTGCGATTTCGCAGTTGGTCCCCAAGTGAAAGTTGTTCAGTTTGGTGGTCCGTAGCATATGCTTTTGTATGTCTGCAGCATATACCCTTTCGGCTACACTCTGTATTTTCTAAAACTTTTTACAAAAAATAAAACCGACTTCCAAAAAAAACACTACAAAGTGAAAAATAATTTTGATTTCGGTAGTCGGTGTCTTCGGTTTTGTATTTTCATTTTTTGCCACCGACTTCCGAAATCAAAATTATTCACTTTTTAGTTGTGGTACCTACACAACCCCCCCCCCCGCCCCCCTCCCAAATTTTAATACCACTACCTGGTATGTAAATTACAGTGACAGGAACTTATTAAAACATCGTCCACATATATTAAGTAGGAAATTTTTAGATTTTTGTTGATTTTTCAAAAACCGCTTATCCGATTTCGATAAAAATTTTATGGGACCATTTGGGAAGTATACCCTTTCCAACAAAAAAAGAATTTTTCAAATCGGTTGGCAAGAAACGGAGTTATGCGCGAACAAACATAAAAAAAATAAATATATATACAGTCGAATTGAGAACCTCCTCCTTTTTTAGAAGTCGGTTAAAAACGAGTTTTAGACATTAATGTGTTTCGGAAAAAGTGTAAGAAAGTTGTGGTCGAGTATTTGCATTACCGTTGTTAAACCTTGTTCCATAAGGCAGCAGACCAGTTCCGAGGTAGACATTAACTACGATAACATGGCGCGCTCTTTAAAGTATTTCCAAGTATTCGTCTTCAGTAGCATGCCGGCAGCGACATGCGTTGTGAGTCTTGGTGGCGCTTTGTAATTTTACAAATACATTCAAACGTTTTAAATTTTGGCGGGGCGAGCCATGTTATCGTTGTTTATTTCTACACTAGCTTCTGCCCGCGACTTCGTACGCGGACCCTGTTGCTTATGCCAGCGACAACGGGGTCGCCATTTATGTTATTTTTTATAATTTTTCCCATTTAAATCTTTTATCACACTGAGCTTTAGTTTTATTTCATTCCAACAACCACCAAAACATACAGTCCATTTGTCATCGTTTTCATTTTGGCAACCGCATTATTATATTCCCCACTTGTCTCTAGAGACCTAGAAGTCAATGCGTAGATACGGTTGGAACTCAAGCACAATTCTATATCCGTGAACGTCTCCAACTCGCGAGACAATACATGACGTTCACGATCAGCGGTCAGTCGCACATCACGTGCCCCACTTGTCTCTAGAGACCTAGAAGTCGATGCGTAGATACGCTTGGAACTCAAGCGTAATTCTCTTCCGTGAACGTCTCTGACTCGCGAGACAATACATGACGTTCACGATCAGCGGTCAGTCGCGCATCATATTCTTCACTGGTCTCTAGAGACCTAATGAATACGCTGAGAACGCAGGCGTGCTTCGCGACCCGAAGAGGTTTCCACGGAGCGAGTAGCAGCTTAATGTTCTCGAACAGCATCAAGTCTCTCCTGACGCTCTTCGGTAGATTCTTGGGATCTTATGATCCTCAATCTTTTAGTTCTCTTGGAACATTGGGAAAGATTTGACCTCTTTCTAGGCATGGTCATAGTTTCATTGTGAAGATACCTGATCAATAAAAATCTAAATTAAAATGTGTAGCTAGGCTCTTGGAGTTCCACAACAGGTGTTCCAGATCTTCGATTTTTATAAGTCAAAAGGAAATGCCCATCAGACCGAACAACTTTTGCTAAGACGTCATTCCTATATATGTTACAGTGTAGCTGGGCTCTTGGAGTTCCACATCAGGTGTTCCAGATCTTGAAATTTATTCTCTCAGCAGAAAATGCTAATCACGTGGAACAATTTTTGCTAAGGTATCATTTTTGTATCTCTTACAGTTTAGCTGGTCTGTTGCGGTTCTGCATCAGGTGTTCAAGTTTCCAAGATAAATTATAGCCTATATGTTGCCCAGACTTAATACCTATACAACAAAAAAAAAAATCATTCCAATCCGTCCAGTAGTTCCGAAGATTAGCGTGTACAAACAAACAGACAAACAGACAAACAGACAAACAGACAAACAGACATACAGACAAACAGACATACAGACAAACAGACAAATTTTTTTTTTTGGATTTGTGCTCTATTACTGTTTCTAAACCCCCCTCAATTATTATTTTTTTAATATATTCAATGTACAGACACAGTTTTTTTACTGTTTTATTATATGTATAGATGACTGTGTGGAATATGATAATGTTTATCGTTCATGTAGATATAAAGAATTCTGGGTCTACTAAGTTGCCCTGTGGAACTCCAAAATTGATAGGGAATTAACATTCAAGTGGCTGATGTTCACCAGATTTCAGAGTTGTTTCAAAATCAACAAAGTGTTACAAGGCATTGATAACAAGTAACAACTTAAAGACTAGTCCGAACAACTTGTACCTTAGTCGGATCACAATGTTTATTGGATTTACCCGAAGATATCCGGGAGTTCCCGAGAGTATCCGAGCCTTAAATCATATCCGCATATGACACGGCAATTTCTAACTTTTGTTTGGTGAAGTTTCTGCGCAGCAGACAATGAGTTATTCATTTTTGAGAACTGCATTCGCTGCTTCATAGGACCGTGTGTTAAGCCACAAACTAAGATTGAGATTATAAGTCGTGGCTAAATAATAATCGAAATTCGAAGACATGTGACATCTACCAACCCGTATGTGGACCCGCGTTGTGGATTATGGACCACTCCCTTTTAAGAGACAGGATGCCTGTGTCCCAGCAGTAAGAACATTGTAGGTTAATTATGCTAAATAATAACAGCTGCACGGATCGATCGAAGGTTAAGCTACGCTTGCCGAGGTCATTTCATGGATGGGTGACCATCTCTTAAATTTTGAGCGTAAGTATTGCCATTCAACGTGACAAAACTGTCGGCTTTTGGGCACGTTTACGGATGTCAGCGATGCGAACGAGTACTTCGACGCCTAAATGTACAGAGGCCAGCACATCAAGTTACCACAATCTCTCAAATTTCTTTGATAGTATTTCAACTTTATTGCAAAGACATAAGGTTCATTTTTAATTGAGAAAATTTTACAGTTAGGGATAGCTTGATGTGCTGGCGTCTGTACCTATATCGGTATGTATACTTATAGTCATTTAGTTAATTAGTACGTAGTGTAAATAGTAGTTGTGTTAAATATCCTAAAGTAAATTCTATTCTATTCAAACAACCCCTAACCACGTTAATCATTTAGGTTAATAAACTTATTCAATCCCATTTGCCAGGGCAACAAAAACACATGCCTAATAACATTTTGTTGAATTAAAACCGCGCGTCACCATCAATATACGGCGAATTTTCCTTCACAATAGAACATTATTACTTTGCAACAACAGATAATAGTCATATGGCGTTAGGGTGCGTGCATAATGTAGGTTGTACACGATACTTATTTTTTACATGCTGCTGCCAGCGGGTTTGCCCGCATGGAGGTCGGAAATTATCCCAAGGGAACGTACTACCAGGATAAAAAGTATACTTTTTGTTAATCCAGGTCACAAACTAGCTATGTGCCAACTTTCATCCAGATCCGTTCAGCCGTTTGAGCGTGAAAGACGGATAAACATAACAAACTCACATACATTCTCACAAAGTTTCGCCTTATAATATTTGTTCATAATTGATTGAACAAGAATAGATAGGACGGTGACCCTCGAACCAGGAATGTGCCTGTATCTTGGGATCGGAATTGTGACTATTTCAGAGTTTAAGGATAATGTAGGGCATATCAACGAGATCTCCGAGAGCTGTTGGACGTTTCCCGGGACCCAAGGGCTGGCTTTAACCAGGGTTCGAGGCTAAGCATTGCCATACAACGTGGCAATGCCGCTAGACTCTTGGTTACATTGCCAGTCGACAGCGATGCGAAGAATTATTTCAACGCCGTGTTTCAGTTTCTTTCAGTAAGGTTAGGATATATAATATTTTTGCATTTTCAAAAATTTATGTAAATGAGTAGTATTAATGTAAAAAAATAGAAGCTGTTGTTACAAAATTACACTAAACTAATATTAATCAAAATAAAAAACACTTAAAATATACATACCAATTAAATTAATAAAAAATCGAAGCAATATTAACGCAACAATATAGAGTGTAAGTGTGAGTTTGTGATATTGAGTGTGAGTGTCTCGATTTGTGTGTGTTGTGAACGTGAGCTTATGAGGACACATAGTCTTCATGACGTGGCATAAAATAATCATCTACGTGTAAATAATGTTTCATTGTAGGAGAGAGTACAAAGCGATTTCTTTATTACCTATTAGCTAAAGGATACTTCGAGGTAATATTAAGACACAAATGATATGCGTGGATTTCAGCTTTTCCAAAGTTCGGAACACCCTTTATCACGCTCTGCAAAAGATCTGAACTTGTAGATCGTAGGCTCGAACCAAGACAGGTGCTTTTCAGCGGGATTGTCCGAAAGGGTTAGATACCGCTACCCCAGAACATTAAGGGCTAAGGAAGGAACATAGATGGGTTTTAGTCAATAAGAGTCTCCCTTCCGCTCTACCCAGAACGGGAGCGGTCATTTGATGATTTCCCACCCGCACGCTGTTGTCATATTTTATCATCATAAAGTATGTTTATTTATGTAAAACCAGCAATGAAAACTAACATACTTAAATCTGAAATCGGATACAGTAATTAACTGAAAGCCAATAGATAATTAACACATTAAATACATTCAGTAAGTAAATAATCGTATTTCAATACAGTTGTTGTTTGAAATAAATTCGTTTACCCACCCGATGCTAGAACTCGTTCCGTTCAATTTACAATTAACATTTTTACCAAATGATTGGAAAACAGGTGATTTAGCTTTGATTTAATGGAATGCTATTTCAGTTAAGTGTTTGTTAACCACGCCCTTTTTTTTTTTAAGGCTGGGAAATCATCCAATGGCTGCTCCCGCTCTGGATGGAGCGGAAGGGAGTGTCAGACTCTTACTGACTGAAACCCATCCATGTTCCTTCCGTAGCCCTTTATGTTCCGGGGTAGCGGTAACCCTTTCAGACAATCCCGCTTACCCGGCAGGCTTGGCCCTGAGGGGCCCCTTCGTATGCTGACATCTATTTGAGGCGCGCGTGGAACATATACGCGCCGTACGGCACGGGTCTGGTGCTGATCGGATGGTGAGTCACCCATTACTCACCGTCCGCAGGCCCGCGCCTACGGTGGCCGGGAGTCGTCACGTGGCTATGTAACCACACCCTAAACCATGCATTTACAACAACAACATACTTTTTTTTTGGTTTAGCCTGCACTGTCCCGCTCCTGGGCAAAGGCTCCACTCCTTCCGGCTTTCGCGAGCCCACGTGTCTTCTTTCCAGTTTTGACGGAATTCATACAGCATGTCCCGGTATCTCCTGCGTGGTCTGCCACGACCCCGCCTCACTGTCTCTGAACACTTACATAGACTTGTTATTACGTGAAGTAACGGCCTAGCGGGACTGAACAACTCAGTTACTGGGTAAAACAGTACTCTCCCTCTCCATCCATCAATATTTATATTCATCATCACTCTTTTTGTCACATACGTTTTCTCACTCCCCAACACACGCCCCCAAGCCAAAAGATCTTTAAACTTTTATGTCATTGGCGCCACTTTCTTCGTAAACACTTTTTACTTTATCCATTTTCGTCACTCCACACATAAAAGAAAAATTGATGCAGTTAGAAATGAATATAAATATATGTGTAAAAAATAATCTCTTTCCTCCTACCGATATAAAGGCGTCCTTACACCGTACATAACTCTATACACGCGTGAAAAATTACCCCGAACTCCATTGTCCCATAGACTGCCGTTTTTTATTTTTACGACCGACTTTTAAAGGCGGTGAATGACACGACCGAATGTTGCCAGGTAGATAAAATGGATTCGGTGATTTTTTTAGATCGAAAATAGAATGAGTGCGGGTGGGAGTGGAGTTGGTTTGCGATTGACTTTTGACTCCTGCAATAGTGTGGCTATTGGTTTTTACTGGTTAATACATGTTAGTGTTACGGTGTCGCTATACCATTTAATTAAGTAGTTCCCCAAGTCATCCAGTCATCAATCATCAATCAATCTACGAAGAGTCGTGTGCCGGGTTAGGCAAAGTGTTATTGGGTTATTCACCTGGAAGATCGGCATTACGGATTTGTGACCGATTAATGGCAACAGGCTCTACACCTATTACATCAAACACAAACTCACAAACTTCATCATCAGCTTAGCCATTTCCCAAATATGTTGAGGTCAGCTTCCAGTCTTACCGGATGCAGCTCTGCCCTAATAACAAAGAATGCAGTAATCGACATTTTTGACATTTTCACTTTTTTCCACAAATGGCATCCCAAGAGGTTCATGTACATGAAAAAAATATGTTTTTTGTTTTAAATTCAGTAGACAAATTGCTAAATTAAAACGCGTTTATCTCGTTACCGCCATTTTCCGATTACTGCATTCTTAGTTATGACGGCAGAGCTGAATACCAGTATTTTACATGGAGCGACTAACTGTCTGAGCTCCATAACCTTTAACATCCCAAATTTTAACATCTCAGATAAGATTTCTATGATGAAATCACTTAAAACTTGTAGAAATATTAAATAACCTACCAAATGTAACTCAACATTAATGTTAAAGTATCAAGTTTACTTTAAAAACCTTATTTTTAAGCAAATATAATGACGTAACAACTTAAATAGAGCGGTCCAAGTAGCGACATCTGAGAGCTCCGGATATCCGGGCCAGCCATCTTGCAACCGGATGTTGCTAGATATTACACGGGGCTTAGATACCCGGGTGACCCGGTTGATTGTTGAACGTATATAATTATAGTGTAGCCTGCTCTTGTACGGAGTTACCTAATCTCTTGGGAATTTATATAATACCTGAAAGCAAGATTTAACTTAATATGTTTTCTCAGAAGCTGTTGTAGTTTATGCAGATAAAGTGGGTCATGTTTTCATTGTATAGTAATCATTGTTAGGCTCAGACTCTGAACTGAATTATGTAGTTTTCGGGTACCCGGAAACTACCCGGTGTCTAGCTTGTTGATAAGATATGTCACGCTTGCTTTACGCGTTTAACACTTCGGCCCCACCTGCCATTAATTTTTTCCGTACATAATTTGCAAATCATTCGCCGATCTTTATAAAAAATATTACCACTAGTACCGGCGACATCTTTCTCCTCGCTCTAGAAAGTAGGTCCACGCCAAACCAGCATACAATCAGCGCTTTCTTCCAGCGGGAGCTGGATCCAACTTTGTTCTCTTTGTTAAACCGGTAATACGGATGCATGGGTGTAAACAAAGCGCTGGATGTGCGGGCCGGTTCTTTCAAAATATACGACCGGCCCGGTTAAAAGTACGGTTGCAGAGATTTGCGTAAAAATGCGCCGGGTTTTTTATATAAGTTTATTCTTTTAATTGGTGAGGGATTACGTTAACGTTTAATTAGAGAGGAATAACGGTTTTTTATTTTTTTTTTATATGGAAGTGTCCGGTTTTCATAGTACGGTACGTTTAAGGTATAAAAAAGGATTTAATAGTAAATAAAAAAACGGTTATTTTAGTATATTTGTGGAATAAAATAATTGTTATAATATTTCCAACTATGAATTGAATGTAGCGTATTGTAATAGTCAGGTGGATGAGGTTTTCCTGTAATAATCCCTTAGTTGCCTCTTACGAGTCCATTGAGCCGAGATGGAAGCGCTCCTGTTGCATTATATCAAGACGTATTTTATTACTATTATATTAGACTAGCTCTAAGCCGCGGCTTCGGCTGACTTTTTCTCTTATTCATGGAAAAAAAAAAATTGTTTGCATGAATATGGGTAGGTATATACATGACGGACATAATATAACAACATTCCTTACCATAATCATCCCACTAATCTAAAAATATTTCTTATACTAATTCCCAAAAAAACACAATTTTAAAATAAAATTTAAACACTTTTCTCCACAACTGTACAAATTATGTTCTTACCCGGTTTTACCCGTCCATTCATTGACAGTTTGCGTGCTCGTCTGTACGTATTTGGACTTCATTGTTCCAAACCTGCATACTGGAAGATCCGCTTGGCTATTCAATAGTTCCCGTTTTGTTTCACATTTTTCGTCTCTGATGTTTTCTTTACCAATTTCCGGTTGAAGTTTTGTATGGAATAAAATATTTTTTGTGAACTGACAAATAGTTGCTGCACTGCGACGTGCGTTTTGCTTAATGATCTTTAAAACTGTTCTTTTTTAATAAATTAATGAACAATAACAAAACGTTTTTAAAATGGTCATGCTTTTTGCATAATTATATTTTTTCTCGCATAAAATGTGTGTAATTCTGAAAGTGAAAGTGCTGTTTAATATTATTTAATTGAGAGTTTAGTTTTAACCTAAAATTATTATTAGCAGTGATTTGGTGTGGTTAGTGAATAACCTGGTGACAAAGTTTTTATGCTGCCCATGAGCCTCTGACTAAGCTTTACATGCTGCTGAGAAATATCTCTCTGACGTGCTGGTTTCCTCACGATGTTTTCCTTCACTGATTTTTAGCAAGTGATAATTATGCAATACGCACATGAATCTGTAAAATCAGAGGCGCGTTCCTTGGGTTCAAATTCGAGACCTATGACTTGGCTATCTAACGGAACCACTAGGCTATCACTGCCAACTACTTATTTTATCAAACAGTAGTATAGTAAAAGTACAGATGCCAGCACATCAATCTATCCAAACTGTCAAATTTTCGCAATTGAAAATTAACCTTATACTTTTGTAATAAAGTTGAAACACTATCAAAGAAATTTGACAGATTGAGTACATGGAAATAACTTTGCAAAATACTAAAAACCGACTAAACACACACGCAACAACTAGACAAAACAGGTTTTCCGCTGTTGCGTTGGCAGTGTTTTGCGTGAATGAAACGTATATTTTCCACGAATTGTATAAAGGTTTTCTTTTCAAAACTAGCCTTAAGTCTTAATATGAACTATCTCAAAAGACCTCAGCAGATTTACAACAGATTTACGTCTTAGCCAACAATACTTAACCCTCTACAACCGAAGGTATACTCACACCCCTATACCCACAACCCACACATGATGAATATGCCAACGTTAATATTTTTAACCCTCTGCTTGTCTGACGTTTAGTAATACAAATAACACGTTACACTGTTTGTTCAGCCTCGGCTCTGTTGTAGTGGTATTTGTCAAAATTTTGCCAACGTTTGTCCAGTTAAATTGTTTGAACTGAATGACGATGTCGCGTGCTGTGTTGTTTGATTAGGCGGTGGCGTTTAGTTTTTTTTTGTTTATAATTTTTCATTACGTTGACAGTTTTTTCTTGACTGGTTTTTGCTGACGGCGAAATTGGCTTATTTTTTTTTTCGTTTTATAATCAAGTTTCTGACCGTCTATAAAAAAAATCACAAAATAAAAAAGTTTTTATTTAATATTGGTTTCAGTTCTATATTTTTTTTTCATCATGTCGTTACTGATTAGCCCGGTGACACAGTTTTTTATGCTGCCCATGGGAATCTGACTTCACATGTTGAGAAATATCTCTCAGCCATGCCAGCCAGCCATTTCCTCACAATGTTTGCCTTCACCATTTTCTAAGCAAGTGATAATTATACAATACCCACATTTATCCGAAAAGTCAGAGGTACGTGGCTTGGGTTCGAACTCGAGACCTCGAGGCAGTCCGTCGGTTACACCACTAGGCTATCACTGCCGACTAGTTCTATAATTATGACCTTCAAGTGGCCAAACATACCAAATTTTTAAAATCTCAACAAAGAGGTTATTAATCTACTTAATCGCTACAAACACCACCACCATTTTCCATTACACAACCCTAGGAACTCTAACAACACACGATCAATTCAGTGGCGATTTAACCCTCGCCTGCGACAGGACACGACAAATCGGCGCGCGATTGCGTCGCAAACAGTGCCACCGCGCGAGTGCTGTGCAAACTACTCGCGGCCACGTCTTGTAAATACCCCAGCGGTTGAGGGTTACATTGCTTCATATTTTTACTGGTCGAATATTCAGCTTATTTGTGTTCGTTTCTGGTATTTTTGAATCGACGAATTGTTGTATGTTTCGCTTATGTTTTATGCCCTTTCTGTCTGCACTTTGACTGCGTTTTTGCTGTGTTTGGCTTGCATTCTACATGGAGTTGTGTTTAGGTATTTTGTTTTTGTTTCTAAGGTCCCTGAAGTGAAATGTTAATTTTTATTAGTAAATCTTTTTTTTTTTAGGGTGGGAAATCATCAAAATGACTCCTGTCGCACTCGCACTGGGTGGAGCGGAATAGAGTGTCAGACTCTTACTGACTAAAACCCATCCATGTTCTTTCCTTAGCCCTTTATGTACCGGGGTAGCGGTAACCCTTTCGGACAATCCAGCTTAAAGTTACTTTTCACGTCTATATTTAAAAGCTAGATGACGCCGAAATTTCTTAGCTGAATGATCCCTGAAGAAATGTCGAAACTAACTCGAGAGGTCATGGTCCCTTTTAAAGGCCTAACATTATATTAATTATTATAAAGATTTTTATTCGCAAGCCTTTTTTTTTTTTTTAAGGCTGGGAAATCATCCAATGACTGCTCCCGCTCTGGGTGGAGCGGAAAGGAGTGTCAGACTCTTACTGACTAAAACCCATCCATGTTCCTTCCGTAGCCCTTTATGTTCCGGGGTAGCGGTAACCCTTTCGGACAATCCCGCTTACCCGGCAGGCTTGGCCCTGAGGGGCCCCTTCATATGCTGACATCTCTTTGAGGCGCGCGTGGAACATATACGCGCCGTCCGGCACGGGTCTGGTGCTGATCGGACGGTGAGTCACCCATTACTCACCGTCCGCAGGCCCGCGCCTACGATGGCCGGGAGTCGTCACGTGGGTCCCGACGCCCGGGGCGTCTCCTGCGGCGGCTAGGACGGGAGGACCTTTCTCTCTCCCATCCCGCCACCTTCTTCGCGAGCATAACTTTTTCGCAGAAGGAGGTGACTGCCTCCCACTCCCTCTCGCCCCGGACCATGGCTTGCACCAGGGCCGGGCGCGAGAGGTCACCGCCGCCAATCGCCTCTACGAGGACACGGCGGTGCTCCGCCCATGCGGGGCAGGTTTGCACCGTGTGCTCTACCGTGTCCTCTGGGCGATCCTCGCAGTGGTGACACCCGGGCGTTTCCTCCCGCCTGATGATGTGCAGGAACCTCCCGAAACATCCTGGACCTGCGTCAGGCGGTAGGTGAGGGCACCGTGACGCCTCTCTAGCCACTCCTCAAAGAGGGGCCTTACCGCCACTATCGTGGCGTGCTCACCTATTCGCGAGCCTAACAACGCAGTTCCCGATCACACGACGTTGATCAATATTTCAATACAATATTTTACTGATTAAAGAAAACTACTGTTTCATGGAAAATTGCAATAAAGTAGTGTAAAATGTATTGACCAGCAAAGTTGATCTTGTTGAATTCAGAACGCGGCAAGCACATCTAAACTAAGTTCAGGAGTCTCAATATTCCACAGTAAAAATTACTGTGGTAGCTATTAAACGCGGTTTAGATGAACTCTGATCGCATTCAGTTTCATTGGTGAAATTCGCCGTAGTAAGTAAGTACGTAGAAAGCTAAACAAACCGAGCTTATACCTAAATATCAGATTCGTGAAATCGTGACGTAAACTAGAGACCGGAGCTCAGTCAATATTAGACTCGCCTGGAGTTTTATTACATTTCCTGGAAAACCAAATAACTAACAGAGCTATAAGAGCTATTTAACTGTTCATAATCTATTACCTGGTGTATATGGATAAGGTATTAAGTCCAATAGTGTTACAAAAATAACTGGATTTTAACTGATAGTGATTTAAAGCATACGTTGGACTCACTGAGCAAGTTCTTCGTCTAAGATTTTTTCATAGCGGTAATATTGCGTAAGTAAAACCACTTTCATCACGGTTCGCCTAAAAAGCAATTAGTGGCTATAAATTAGTACTACGACTACTACCTACGTGGCGACACGCTTTTTTTTTAAGCAAAGCATCCAATGACTTCTCCCGCTCTGGGCGGAGCGGAAGGGAGTGTCAGACTCTTACTGACTAAAACCCATCCATGTTCCTTCCGTAGCCCTTTATGTTCCGGGGTAGCGGTAACCCTTTCTGACAATCCCGCTTAGTGGCGACACGCTTGGTTTGTTGTTGCTGTTGTTGTGAAAAGAGTTTACAATGGCGTCTCTAGCAAAGACTACCGAGGCGTACTCTGTGGTTAGACCACTGTCCCACCTGAGAGGTCTCCTCTTAGTAAGAGGGAGTTGGCCATAATCCACCACGCTCGCCCATTGTGGGTTGGTAGATGCCACATGTCAAGCCGGTTTCCTCACGATGTTTTCATTTACCGTTTTGGGAGTGGTGATGAAATTACATAATATTATACAAAGTAAAGTGCTTGCCTGGGTTCGAACTCACAACCTACAACTCGTAAGTCAGGGCCAATACCAATGGGGCCCCTCAGGTCCAAGCCTGCCGGGTAAGCGGGATTGTCCGAAAGGGTTACCGCTACCCCGGAATATAAAGGGCTAAGGAAGGAACACGGATGGGATTCAGTCAGTAAGAGTGTGACACTCCCTTCCGCTCCACCCAGAGCGGGAGAAGTCATTGGATGATTTGCCAGCCTTAAAAAAAAAGGCCAATAACAATGGGCCACTAGTGCTCAATTTCCTCCAGCAGACAAAAAATAGTTCATCGTCTGCTCAGCCCCAGTGATCCAATGAATCAAACGACAGTTCCATTTTCAAATAATATACACTTGCAAAATAAAGTAAAAAGGTCACAATCTAAAAAATATTTAATCCAATGTGGCATTCAACATCCGAGTGTCTTACTTTTGCGTGATGGAGAAAATTTAAAAAAAATGCCTCCGGTTCATTATCGCAAATTCCTTTCCGACTTGATCCACGCTTTTAATTAATTAAAAACGGTCATCTACTTGATAAGGGTGTCGGGGAAAGTAAAATGGCGGGTGACGAGATGTATGAGTTTACGTTTATGTAGGCTCTCTCGTTTGTTTTAGAATGATGGTGTTAATTAGTAGTATTTTGATTGTTAAAGGTTTTGCCTTTGACAATCAAAATACTCCGGGTAAGAATATAATTCTGGATGTTGAAAACAGTGATAGAATCATCAGGTATTTAGAACTCGTTTTCAGGATTCCTTTAACCGGTGGACCGTTGGCTTTGTAAAAGCAGCAGGAATCCGCTGGATACGGGAAGCACAGAACCGTTCAAAATATAAAGAAAAGAAAATAAAGAAAAAGTGTTTATTCAGCACAAACAAAATGCACTTTTATAAAAATAAATTAAATAAATCACAAATAGGGAAGGGAAGGTAGTAAAACAGGGAAGGCTTATGGCCAGCAGTAGACATCATTCAGTTGATATGATAATGATGATGGAATAGATCAAAACCTTTTATGTCACTTTGCGGGGACCTAGAATCAGTCAATTGGAATCACACGCAGTGATAGCCTAGTGGTGTGACCGTCGGACTGCCAAGTCATAGGTCTCGAGTTCAAATCCAAGAGGTCTGATTACGGATTCATGTGCGTAGTGTATAATTATCTCATGCTTAAAACTCGGTGAAGGAAAACATCTTGAGGAAACCGGCATGCTTGAGAGATATTTCTCAACAGCATGTGAAGCTAAGTCAGAGGCCCATAGGCAGCATAAGACTGACACCAAGTTAGTCACTAACCACACGAAGAAAGAAAGAAAAATCAGTTGGAAAATTGACCGTACAGTTTATAGATTGTAACCATAATCATTTATTGACATTAGGTATTGCTACAGTGTTGGTCTTAAAGTAGTTCTGTAGTCGTAATTTGACATGCAAAATGTAAGATGCACAAGAGAAAACTAACAGAACCCTTCATTGGGGGGTTCAACAAACACTTTGCTGGTTTTCCATAATACTTTGGAAGTATTTATTGAAAACCATTGGATTATTTACGTTGATTAAACTACCTATATGTGATAATTAAACTTTATAGGCCCAAAATGCCGGCACTAATAACTTGTGGCGGGATTTATATCGTGACACATGAATCCAAAATCCTGCATCGCGCAAGCAGAATTTACCGCGAGACTCATCATGTTCCGACATCAATGGTCGGGCAGTAGCCCACCAGATACCGTGGACGACCGATTCACCCTTTTCCCTAGAGAATGAGTGAACTCTATACACCCTGTTTCACATTCTTCTATAAACTAACTAGCACCTTCTCACTTTATCAGGCTTTTCACCATACTAAAAAAAAAAAAAAAATTCATGACCAACTCAACTCACCTCACATAACGACGCCTCTACCTAAGTCTTGAGAGACTACAGGCGTAATATTATTACGTTGTTTGTCGTAAGTATGACGTAATAAGACTCAATCAATCTGCCTCAATCTGCCTAGCCTTTTCCCAACTATATTGAGATCGGCTTCCAGTCTAACCGGATGCAGCTGAATACCAGTATTTCACATGGAGCGACTTCCTATTTGACCTCCACAACCCAGTCACTAACTGGGTAAAACGATACCCCTTGGTAAAACTGGCTGTCAGACTTTCGGCCTTCTGACTAGCCGTAACGACTGTCAAAGATCCACGAGTGACAGCCGGGACCAACCGATTAACGTGTTTTCCGAGGCACGGAGGAATCTCGGTATGTAAAGATGGCCACCCATCCACAAACCAACCCCGGCAAGCGTAGCTTAACCTGAAAGATCGATCCGTGCGGCTGTTATCACTTAGCCAGACTCAATGAACACATAAATATCTTCACAACTCCCAAAAAGAATAAAAGTACAAAGTTGCTTACTTCCCATTTTTCATCGTTACTACGTTTTTTCTGATTAAGTCCCTCGTGAACGGTTTAACTTCACCCGTTTAACTTTTTGTTCAGCGGAATTTTGATCGCGTCATCTTTATTATCTGTGCTGCTTTATTCTGGTTAACTTTTTATCTATCTGATGTGCCTACAGTGTACTGCTAAGATTCTTGACCTATTTCGTAAATATATAAAACCTTTTTAATAATTATGAGTTAAAAGCCAAGCCAAAAAAGAAAAAGAAAGGATTTGACAGTTGGCTGTCAAGCTGACAGGAGCTAGAAAAAAAAATTAATATAAAAAGGATAGAGTAAGTTACACAAAATCCTTCTTTTATACGGAAATGTTTAATGACAGAAGGTAATTTGGAAGAACAGCGTGAGGTTTGAGTCAGTAAGACCCTGAAAAACCCACATACCAATTATAGAATATCGTAGTCCACTGCTGGACATAGGCCTCTCTAAGGCTGCGCCACAACACCCTGTCCTCCGCCTTCCGCATCCGTCCGTCCCAGCCACCTTCTTAAGGTCATCGGTCCATCTTGCTTGGGGACGACTCACACCACGCTTGCTTATACACGGCCTATACTTCAGGACTTGTCTGCTCCACCAGCCATCAGTCCTTCGACAAACACCAGCCCAATGCTATCACAGTTTGCTTACTCTCCAAGGTATGTCGGTAACTCCGGACAACTCGGATAACTTCATTCCAGATTTATCCTTCAAAGAACCCAAGTGTTGCCCGCTCCGTAGACCGATGAGTGACCTTGAATTTATGGATTACCCCTACTGTCGGTACAGGCGACAATAATCATTCCCCACTGCACCACGATAATAATATCTATACTGATATTATAAATAGGAAAGATTTGTACACACATCAAAAGTGTCTAGGGATCAACATATATTTTTGCAATAACTTTTCTCTTGATTGATATTAATTTAAATTTTCTTTAAGGATTCATCAAATAAAGTGTTTTCGTTTGTCACAGTAACGATAAACCAAGTCACCTTTGCATTAATAAAGAAATTTGCCATTTTCCTAATAAAGGGATTTTTGACATTTGAACCACTAACATTAAAGTTCGAAAAAAAGACTGAAATAACAGTTTTCTTTAAAATTTTATTGGGTAACTTAAACAATTAATAATCCGTGTTTCTACCGCGAACACTAACAACACAAGAACATCGGTTTGGCATACTCAAAATGAGTTCATCCAAATCACGCTGTGGAATGGCCGCCCATGTTCGTTGCAACAACAAAAAAAGGTCTTCTTGCAACTGGATACCCTCCATATTCGGCAGAGCTCTTCTCTGTAGCATATCCCATGCATGCTCAATCGGGTTCAAGTCTGGCGACACGGAGACAAGACCGATACATTCAAATCTTAACTCGAAGAGCTCCAACAATAACCGCCATGATGTTAGCCGTGAGGCTTCATCACTCTTCAGGGAACTTAATTAGCGACCAAACAGTCAGAAACCGCTTGCATGAAGTGAACCTTCATTCCCGAAGACCGCTACGGGTACCACCTATAGCAATGCACAATCGTAGGATTCGATATCAATGGGCTCTTGAACACAGAAATTGGGCAGAAGAACAATGGCGTTTCGTGTGCTTTTCTGATGAGTCTCGTTTTGGTATGAGACCGGATACAAGACGTATACGACACTGGAGAACCCCTGGACGCCAACAGCGATTAAAATCCTGCCAGGAAGTCCATCCTTATAGTGGTGGAACCATCATGGTATGGGCGGGTATTTGGATCGGCGGAAGAACTGAGTTGATTTGGATCAGAGGCAACCTCAACGCTCAAATTTATGCTGAGACGATTGTATCTGACGTCATCGTTCCTCTACAAGTGCAAATCGGTCCCTTATTTCAGTTAATGCATGATAATGCACGACCGCACACCGCAAGAGTTGTAAGACAGACTCTCGCCGCAGCTAACATCAATGTCCTGCCCTGGCCTGCTCAGTCGCCAGACTTGAACCCGATTGAGCATGCATGGGATATGCTACAGAGAAGAGCTCTGCCGAATATGGAGGGTATCCAGTTGCAAGAAGACCTTTTTTTGTTGTTGCAACGAACATGGGCGGCCATTCCACAGCGTGATTTGGATGAACTCATTTTGAGTATGCCAAACCGATGTTCTTGTGTTGTTAGTGTTCGCGGTAGAAACACGGATTATTAATTGTTTAAGTTACCCAATAAAATTTTAAAGAAAACTGTTATTTCAGTCTCTTTTTCGAACTTTAATGTTAGTGGTTCAAATGTCAAAAATCCCTTTATTAGGAAAATGGCAAATTTCTTTATTAATGCAAAGGTGACTTGGTTTATCGTTACTGTGACAAACGAAAACACTTTATTTGATGAATCCTTAAAGAAAATTTAAATTAATATCAATCAAGAGAAAAGTTATTGCAAAAATATATGTTGATCCCTAGACACTTTTGATGTGTGTATGTATGTTTGTAACGAATAAACTCAAAAACTACTTAACAGATCTGAATGAAACTAGGCACAAAGATAGATTATAGTCTGAAATAGCATATACGCTACTTATTATCCCGGAAAAATGTATGTTTCCCGTGGGATAATTGCCTACATACATGCGGGCGAAGCCGCTGGTAAAAGCTAGTAATATACAGGGTTACTGGTAACTCGACGTATTCCTTGCAGGACGTCATAGTAGGGTTAAAATGCAACAAATTAAGCCACCAAATGTTCTACCGAAATTCAGTAGTTTTTGAGTTAGTTCGATTTTTAGAGTTTTTATGAATAATCCCAGATTAAATCATTTGAAACCAATTTAAAAATTATTTACGGCGCGACAGTACAGAAATTTTAAGTTATTATCGTAGTTGATGCCGTAGCAGATCTTTGTTAATAATTAAAAGTTCAAAAATGCCTTAAACCTTGGCAAATATCACTAATCAAACATTTTTTTTTTTGTAATTTTTGTTATTACTCCATACAAATTGTTGTCTAGTGCAAAAATAAAATACTACGCCTGATGTACAAATTACTAGGAAAATATCCTTATCTTATCAGCTATCCAAAAAGGTATGAATGTTAATACAAAGTCATGGACTACATTATGAAAATCGTTTTTGATTTAGTACAGGAAGACGTGCGTCTCACAAAAAGGTGATTATTCGGAAAATCAAATAAAACAATTTCGTGAATGTTATTATTATTTTTAATAAATTTCAATTTAATAACTTTTATGACATACATTTCACACGTCTTGTTCGATGTGCTGCCCTCGGTTTCGAATACATGTTCTTATTCGCTTCCTCATTTCAGTTTTTGTGATTCTTGATGTGATTGTTGCCCTCATCTGGTCCGCCGCATCTGTTATTCTCTCCCTTAGTTCTTCAATTGAATTTACTGGGGTCACATAAACTAGGTCTTTCATATGACCCCAGACGTAAAAGTCTAGGGGCGTCAGATCAGGGTTTCGCGCAGGCCACGGAATCGGCCCACCGCGCCCTATCCATCGGTTTGGATAGTTTTCATCCAGCAATTGTCGAATTGTGATTCGGAAGTGGGCTGGACATCCGTCATGTTGATAAATCATGTTTGCTCTTCTTTCTTCCGGTACATCCGCGAGCAGTGGTGTTAAATGATTTCTAAGGAAATCTTCATAAAGTTCCCCATTTAGTGTTCGGGGTAAAAAATGTGGGCCGATTAATTTGTCGTCGATAATACCCATCCAAACATTAAGCGAGAACCTACGCTGGGATGCGGTTGGTTTCAGTTTTTTAGGGTTTGCTTCTGCTTTCGGTGCCCAGTAATGTAAGTTGTGGTAGTTTGTGATACCATCACGGTCAAAACATGACTCATCGGTCCACAGAATGTTTTTTAAAAAGTTTTCGCCTTCGGCGTCGGCACTCAGCATGAAACGACAAAATTCAAGCCGTCTCGGCGGATCTCCCTCTTCTAATGACTGGACTGGTTGGTAGTGATATGGATGTCGGCCTGACAAGTGAACTACAGACCAGACTTTCCACTGTGACATACCAAGCTCACGCGCTACGATGTTTGTCGATATGTTGGGGTCGTCAATAAAACGTTGAAGAATCAGCTCTTCGTCGTCAGCCGTGTATCTCCGGGAACGACCAGTGTCAATTTGCCTGGTTCTTTGGACGCTGCCAGTTTCAGATATTCGCCGATAAGTCGATCCGAAGACACTAACGTGTGGGAGTCGGCGGTTGGGAAAGCGAAGTCCATATTCTCTCCGCGCTTCAGCAGCGTTACCGTCACAAAGTCCGTAACAGTAAATTATGTCAGCGTATTCTGGATTAGAATATGCAGCCATAGTCAGCACTTATGAAGGCACAGCACAGCACGAGAGCAAGATACGCGATAGGGATAGCCAGATAACAAAACACGAGCTTACGCGACGTAGAGTTGAGACTGACTAACGCTGACGACCAGAAAATCGCACCCCGAGTCATGCCGAGAGAACAATAGTAACCAATCACAAAGCTTACCGTGTGTTTGGAGTTCAAGCTCAGGTAAAACTACGAATACTACGAATAACAAACAAAATGTTGATTGTCTTACAATTTTACCTGCTCCCCATAAAACTCTTCTCTACCCTGTCATACATGCAAAAGTATTGACAATCATACCTTTCTGAATAGCTGATAAGACAAGGATATTTTCCTAGTAATTTGTACATCAGGCGTAGTATTTTATTTTTGCACTAGACAACAATTTGTATGGAGTAATAACAAAAATTACAAAAAAAAAAATGTTTGATTAGTGATATTTGCCAAGGTTTAAGGCATTTTTGAACTTTTAATTATTAACAAAGATCTGCTACGGCATCAACTACGATAATAACTTTAAATTTCTGTACTGTCGCGCCGTAAATAATTTTTAAATTGGTTTCAAATGATTTAATCTGGGATTATTCATAAAAACTCTAAAAATCGAACTAACTCAAAAACTACTGAATTTCGGTAGAACATTTGGTGGCTTAATTTGTTGCATTTTAACCCTACTATGACGTCCTGCAAGGAATACGTCGAGTTACCAGTAACCCTGTATATAAAGCATGAATTGCGAATTATAAATTCATTTTTTTCAATTATAATTTCTCTCGTTACCTGTGGTTCCGTGGCATTTGGGATTGTTCCAGACTTCTCGAATTTATCGATACAAAATTAATTACATATATGGAACCTACATAACATAAAATACATATCCATGATAACATAATAAGATACGTCAAAAGAAATCAGATTTACAAAGAGAGTAATCTTTTTCCTGTATTATATACACGCTGTTATACTTTAAATTATTGCCATAACTCTTTTTTTTGGCACCCTAAAAAAGATATTATCATTTTTCTGTAATTTTCTCTTGCAATAAATAACATAATTAACGATAATACCTACCGTTACTGATATCAAATTGCAAACCTTTTTTTCTTAAGGATGGAAAATCATCAAATGACTCCTCTCCGCTCTGGGTGGAGCGGAATAAAGTGTCAGATTCTTACTGACTAAACCCCATACATGTCCTTTCCCTAGCCCTTTGTGTTCCTGGACAGTGATAACCATTTCGGACAATCCCGAGTCATACCAATCTAGACAGTTCCACATAAAAGATAGCACGAGTAAGGCTATGAACTCACTTAGTTATAAATATTAACGAACGCAATCACGCATCATCAATCACACGGAGTGATATCAAACACAATAATAAGCACCTTTTTTACTGAAAGGCTTATGATTGATGCATGTTTTTAGTGCCATAGTATTATCAGTATTATGAAAATTGTGGTGGTATATATAATATCTATACAGGGTGTAACCGAAAGGGTACATACAAAAGGATATGCTACAGACCACCAAACTGAACAACTTTTACTATGGGACCAACTCCGAAATCGTGAAAAAAAATCAGCTGTTCCTTACTTTTAGACGAGTCACGTGACCAAAACTGTATAGAACAGCTGATTTTTTTTTGCGATTAGTATAGCTATCTAACTAGCTGCTTCCAGCGGTTTCACCCGCCTGAAATAGTCTCAAGGGAACGACCCAACAGTATAAAAAGTATACTATGTGTTAATCCAGGTCATAAACTACCTTTGTGCCAGCCAAGTTGCATCTAGACCCGTTGAGCCGTTTAAGCGTAAAGGATGGATTAACATACAAATTCACATACACACTCACTCACAAACTTTCACTTTTATAATAATAGTATGAAGTGTGATTGTAGTGTGATTATCTACCTGCCATGATTCGCACGAATGGAATAAAGATACTATCGTGCGGGCGAAAGCTAGTTAAACACTATAACCTTCCTCTTGAATCACTCTATCTATTGATGATAACCACATTAAAATCCGTTGCGTAGTTTTAAAGATCTAAGCTTATAGAGCAGTGATTCATAACCTTTTCAATATTGTTACCCCTATGACCTATTAGGAAAACCGATTTTACCCCGATCTTAAAATGTTACCAATACAAACAATACAATATCTATCAATATCTTTACTAATCACAAATTGGACATCAATCTTACATGACGATGACGCGACGGCAGCTAGAAACAAATGCCACGAGCGCGGTACTTACTGCGTGGCGATTTATAATTTAATTAGATATTATGAGGTCTTAATTATTAAGTTCTACGTTACCCTCACAAAAAAGCTGATTTACCCCAGCGGGGGTAATTACCCCTTTTTTTTTTTTTTTTTTAAGGCTGGGAAATCATCCAATGACTGCTCCCGCTCTGGGTGGAGCGGAAGGGAGTGTCAGACTCTTACTGACTAAAACCCATCCATGTTCCTTCCGTAGCCCTTTATGTTCCGGGGTAGCGGTAACCCTTTCGGACAATCCCGCTTACCCGGCAGGCTTGGCCCTGAGGGGCCCCTTCATATGCTGACATCTCTTTGAGGCGCGCGTGGAACATATACGCGCCGTCCGGCACGGGTCTGGTGCTGATCGGACGGTGAGTCACCCATTACTCACCGTCCGCAGGCCCGCGCCTACGGTGGCCGGGAGTCGTCACGTGGCTCCCGACGCCCGGGTAATTACCCCTAGGTTTGGAACCATTGTTATAGAGGGACATACGGCAGGAAGCGACTTTGTTTTCTAATATGTAGAGATGTTAGAATCAGAGCTACGTTTATTTTACTTATGGCCGCGTCTGATCAGATAGCTTTAAAAATAAGGCGTAAATGGTCAAGGTTAGTTGTTATTCCAGCTATACGGGGTGACCCCGCCTATCTGACCTCCACAACCCAGTAACAGGGTATAACGATACCCCTTGATAAGACTGGTAAACTTGGTAAAACGTACCTACCAACAAAATTTTAATTTCGCGAGCGAACTTAGCGTATAACCCAAACAAAGGGCGTGTGGTAAAGACTTCTCAGTAGTTTAAAAAAAATATTTGGAACGTTAGCTTTAAACAATGGCTGGCAAAACATTATATCACATCGACAAAATCTACCTTCTTATCTCTTCTCTCCCTCTCTCACCTTACAATGCAACACATGAAATAAGCAAGGATACATAACAAGGCATCTTGGGAGCATGAGAACAAAATTATCCGTTGCATAAATTTGCTACAACTCCACCGTTTCTCAGCCATAAGGCGTCCAACAAATTTAACAACCCATTACTGCGGTCCGCTTGTCACACCGTAGCGTAACTTCACTACATAGTATAAAACAAAATCGCTTTCTCTGTCCCTATATCCCTATGTATGCTTAAATCATTAAAACTACGCAATGGATTTTGATGCGGTTTTTTTAATAGATGGAGTGATTGAAGAGGAAGGTTTATGTGTATATTTTGTCGACATATTATGCGGGCGGCAGATAGTAAGGTTTAAAATTTAGCCGTTTCGTTTCCTGAGAAGAATTGACCACCACTTTATTGTATGCTGACAATAAAAAAAAACGCGGTGCTCATCTAGTTTTGAAATATGATCGACGTGTAAAAGTGTTTTTAAAAACCTTTTTTATGTATCACTTAAACATTGCAGTTATTGTTAACACACGTCATTTTCGATGTAGTAATGAATTGAAAACGAATTCACCGTTAACGTCATCTGTACTAATATTATAAAGAGGAAATATTTTTTTGTTTGTTTGTGAGTTTATTTACTTGTACTGAATAGGCTCCGAAAGTACTGGACTAATTTTAACCATTTTTTCACCAAAAGAAAGCTAAATTATCATAAATTATAGTATACAAATTAGCAACATACCAATACGCTTGTTTTCTCCAAGAGGTCAGGCAGACGAAACGAATAGTGTTTTAATATGTTAATCAAATTACACAATAAAATAGCGTGACACCTCTTTTACCAGTCCCATGCAATCACGGTGTAACAACCGGCCAGTGTTAAACCTCTTTAAATTAGTTTCCACTAGATTAACCAATGGATTACTCGCCTTAAGTTGTTAGAATTAAAGGTCAAAGTCGCTTGCTAAACATAATTGCATAGGATTCAGTTCGCGGAACACGGCACCTAATGTTTTTATTGTCATTTTGGTATTTCTATGAGACTGGCTAATGAAAACCACTCTGAAATAAAATGTTTTTGTTATTCAAAATGGCCGAAGTAAATTGGATTGTAAAATTACGCAATGACCTTTTGTTTCAAATGTAATGTTCGCAACATTTTGTATTTTTCTTAAGATTACAATTTTACCGTGCTATTTCCTGAACCCAACTCCTGTTCAACTGTTTGTTGGTTTTCGGGTGAAAAATAAACTTATACTATTGTTATTCAACGGGATTGTCCGAAAGAGTTACTGCTACCCCGGAACTTAAAGGCCTAAGAAGGAACATGGATGGGTTTTAGTCAGTAAGAGTCTGACACTCCCTTCCGCTCCACCCAGAGCGGGAGGAGTCATTTGATGATTTGCCACCCTCAAAAAAACCATTGTAATAGGTAGTTTTTTTTTAAACTCCCGGTCGCAATTTTTTTTTAATTATTAAAAAAAAATATACTAATATTACAAAGAAACTTGAATTTTTGATTATTTGTTATTCTATTGGGTATTTGAAGGGGTATTCAATAACGTTACTTTTTATGAATTGTCAAAACGCAGAATTTATAAGTAGGTACGTGATTTGTATCAAATATTATACCAATGTGACGTTACAGATTTTTAGAATCAAATGGAATATTAATTCAATTCAAATTTATAATAATATGTATATTCACATGATATTTAATTTCTGTACGATGATGGAAGTTTTTAAGACGAGCGGTCGTTTTTCTATGTGATTTTATTTTTGACCGTGTCATTTAGTCGATTACACAAAAACGACTGAACACATTTGGATTGAATGTGGCACACACATAGTTCATAAATAATTCAGGTTATATACTATTCCGAGACTCCTCCATGCCTCCGAAAGCACGTTAAGCCGTTGGTCCCGGCTGTATTTGTGCATCTTTGACAGTCGTTATGGGTCTTCAGACCCCCGAAAATCTGGCAGCCAGTCTTACCAAAGGGTATCGAATTACCTGGTTACTGGGTTGTAGAGGTCAGACAGGCAGTCGCTCCATGTAAAAAACTGGTATTCAGCTGCATCTGGTTACACTGGATGCCGACCCCAACAAACTTGGGAAAAGGCTAGGTAGATTGATTGATATACTATACCTGTGTTCTATTTTTTATATAGGTAATTGACACAGCCTAGCAATTGTTTTCAATTTCAAGTCCTTGCACACGAAGTCGCGGTTGTGCCCGCAACTTCATGTGCAAGGACTTGAAATTGACTTGACTTGACTTGCTAGTAATAAACTACGCACATCATTGCCAAGGTTCATAATTATGTTAATATTCCCCCAATGAAATCTTATGGTTTACCAACCATGGTTCGTTACCGTGTACGTTAATTTTAACATACATAGTTCCCGGGAGAGTTGATGCGTCGCTGTGTCATCCGACGGAGTACGAGCCAATTAAATATATCATACAAGTTTAATTTGATAGCTTGATTGGCGCTGCTGGTCCTCTCGGATGTCAGTTTTGAATTTGAGTCCGACAAATTATGTCTGAACCACACATCATTGTAGCTGATAGGTGATGGTTGGTGGTGAGAAATGAAAACTAAGAAAACACGAGCAAAATTGCCCGCAAGAACCGAATGCGCTGGCGTGCATTTTTAGCGCGGAAAATGTCCGCGTGGTTTTTGGCACACTGATCGTTCGATCCGATCAATAGCAAAGGCGGCCGCAGTGGTAGGTGGGGCGAGGACCTCGCTTTTTAACCAATGAGAGCGGGCCGTGTGCAGTCCATTCTTTTTGGCCTTTAATTTAGTATAGTTTTGTAGAATGAAATGTGAATGTGTGTAGGTGTGTTTGTGTGAAGTGTGTGTGTGTGTGATGTGTGTGTGTGCGTGAATGTGTGTTTGTATACCTATGCCTGAGATGAATGATGTAATATAACTTTGCAGTGATGTTACGTATTTGTATGGATGAAGGTACTTTTTTATACGCTCGGTAGAGTACAGCCAAGTTTTGGAAGCACAGACCGCCGTCACACCGCTACGCGAGCAGTTTTGAACTTTCGACCACACCGTAGCTTAGTTCGTAATTAAGCTGAACATGTTAAATAACGTTGGAAGGTTTTCGTGTTAATTGTGATCATGTCAGCTCGGCAAATGGTAATTTTTTTCTTTCGTGGTACAGAGGCCAGCACATCAAGTTACCACAATCTGTCAAATTTCTTGGATAGTATTTCAACTGTATTGCAAAGTTATAAGGTTCATTTTTAATTGAGAAAATTTGACAGTTAAAAAAAAAGGGATAGCTTGATGTGCTGGCGTCTGTACCTACTATGAACGTTTATAATACACGATACTTAATGATTCTTTGCAATTCATCATGTAAGCTTACGTGGTAAGTAAACATTCGTTCTAACAATCACGTACCCTGTAGGGCACAGGATTTTTTTTTTTTAGAAAGAGGACTTTTTATTTATTACATACATTTATTTCAAAAAAAATTAAAAATGATACTGGAATGGGCCTGTAGTGGTAGTCTGTAGTAATATCAACGTGAACATGTAGGTGAAGTGAGTTAAAAGTGAGTTGTCAATAGTGTCTAACACTTTTTTTTTTTTTTTTAAGACTGGGAAATCATCCAATGACTTCGCCCGCTCTGGGTGAAGCGGAAATCAGACTCTTACTGACTAAAACCCATCCATGTTCCTTCCGTAGCCGGGGTAGCGGTAACCCTTTCGGACAATCCCGCTTACCCGGCAGGCTTGGCCCTGAGGGGCCCCTTCATATGCTGACATCTCTTTGAGGCGCGCATAGTGTCTAACCCTAGCATTAAGTGAAACGACAGCCATCTTCACCTAAATTTTCACGGTGAAATCTTTACAGAATCGACCGACTGGGGTTGGCCTTGATCACGCATAATGGAAAGCGATCGATAAGGTCTATGATATAGCGAGTATGACGGAGAAGAGAAGAACAGATTTAACACGCATGCCTGTCCAATCTTTCTTTGAAGGCAGACAGCACTCATCTCATCTGCACTCATGACAATGTTTTTTTTATTTTTTGTTGTCTATACTAATATTATAAAGAGGAAAGATTTGTGTGTATGTTTGTAACGAATAAACTCAAAAACGACTTAACGGATCTGGATAAAACTTTGCACAAAGATAGATTATAGTCTGGAATAGCATATAAGCTTTTTTTCCCGGAAAAATGTACGTTTGCCGTGGGATAATTTCCTACATACACGCGGGCGAAGCCGCTGGCAAAAACTAGTATTTTATATTGTTTTTTTGTAAGGTACGTCTTATGAATGCAGACCAAACCTTCTTCTTCTATCTCTTAAAACACTCCCCAAAAATGTGTTCCTTACATAACTAAACGTCAGCTCTATGAAAATTAACATCGAATTGCATCCAACTTCAATATAGAGCTACCATTTCCTTCCTCCATGCGGTTTGAACTTTACAACCGTGGCCGCAGCCTCTCGAATTATAGCGCGTTTCGTTAGCGAACTTGGATAATTAGAATATCAATATGTTGCAGTGATTGCGAGGGTTTATTAGTTATAATAATTAGGTATTTAACTAAATATACTGGTATTCAGTTGTATCCGGTAAGACTGGAAGCCGACCCCAACATATTTGGGAAAAGGCTAGGCAGATGAATTAGATAGATATTATATTAATACTGAAAAGTCTTGAATGCGTTTAAGATGTGCTGATCGCGATCAGTTTTTTGGTGAAATCGTTACTAAGTGTTCTTTTGTTTTTGTTGTAGGTATATGTTTGTATATGCTTGGGTCAATGCTAGTCCTGCTCCACAAGGGCGTATCACCAAATTCATAAGACTTCTTAAAAAAACTGCTGCGGAAGATCAACAACAAAAAAAAACTATATTTGCATTGTATAAATTCAATTTCTTAATATTGTATAATTGCTTAGCACATATGTGAGTACTATGTACCTAATATGAAACGACCATTTACTGGGTACGTCTTTCATTGACTTGAATGTGCTTTGGCGGCTGAGAGTATGTCATGCTCACTTTAACGTCTCGCTGATGGTGGCGTGTGTGTTGGATCATTTAGCTCCCTTCAAAATGGTTGAGCTGAATGGTGCTAATCCATGCGTCATGTTCGTGAACGGGCGCTGTCAGTAGAGACTGGTCATCTCTTAGCGGCCATGGGGCTTGTTTTAATTTAATTCTTGAACTTTTTTTTTAAAATATTTTATATCGGATGCTTTCATCGTTCTGCATCGTTCTCACATGTATAATAATAATATGAATTATGTAACCAATATTTTGTAACCATATTTTGTTTAAAAGAGTGTCCATGGAGTTTCTTGCCCGTTCTTCTCCATAGGTACCAACTGCTTTGGAATGGGCAACTAGCTTCATCTTTCTGACTGACCGACCCCTTGACAATTCAAAAGTGCCTGTAATTGGTTTATTTGAAATAAATACTTTGAGTTTGAGTTTATAGATTTTTAGATAGTCATTTTACTTAGCACCTAGTGTAAATAGTTTATTGAATTTAAATTTAAAATAGAAAAACATTATTAAACCATGATTGTGGCTGAAGAAAATAAAATAAAATAGTATAAGTTTAAGGCTGTTATTCTGTTCTTTAGATTAATTACGTACAGTCTCAACAATCTGTCAAATTTCTTTGATAGATATTCAACTTTATTACAATAGCATAAGGTTCGTTTTCAATTGGGATAATTTGACAGTTTGGGATAGCTTGATGTTCTGGTTACATATCTAGGTTAGTATCACAAGCTTTACCTCTTGTGAGCACCATAATGCATATAAAATCCGTTGGTAAATGACACACTGCTGCCTCTAAAAGCAAACAGAATCTTAGATTTAATAAAAGGCTACTTAAAAAACGGAATCTTCCACATATAAAACAAACGAATGAGAAAACAGTCCTTTTGTTGATATTTTTCATTTGTCAGCTAACTATACAGCGACCTTGGCATAATCAGGAGATAATGTAAATAAAATTATTCTGTAAACTATAAGTGAAAACTTGTAATTAGCTGTCAGTTTTTTTTTCAATTTCTTATTTTGTTTTGTTTAGCTGTAAGTTTTCCAAAGGAAATAAATAAATAAAGAAGAGGTAAGAGGCCAGACGGAATGACTATAATGCCTTGGAAGTTGGGTAGGCCTTTGGTGTGGGATGCAACCTGTGTCGACACCCTTGCGCCATCCCATCTTCCTAGCACGGCGGCCTGTGCCGGGGCGGATGCTGCAGGAGCGGAAAACCTCAAACGGCGCAAGTATAACAACCTTATTGGAAGTTATATGTTCGAGCCGTTTGGGGTTGAAACACTAGGGCCGTGGGGTCCGAGTGCTCATCGAATGTTTCGGGATATCGCCCAGCGGTTGGTCCACTCTACACGTGACCAGAGGGCTGGTCACTTTTTAGGCCAAAGAATCTGCCAGCCTTTTGGGCACGTGTCCCACTGACAGCGATGGGGATGAATTTTTTGACGCCCTATGAGGTTTGCCCCCTTTTTTACCACTTGTACATAATGTATAATATATATTTTTTAGTTTTTGGTTGTATATAGTAATTAATTTTTCATGTAACTTAGATAAATAAATAAAATAAATAATGTGCTCACTGCTGGGACACTCTCATCTCTTCGAAAGACAGCGGGCTGTAATCTACGACTCGGGCCCAGTGTGGATTGATAAGTGTCACATGTCTTTGAATGTTTGGTTGTAAGACATGCTGGTTTCTTCACGATGCTTCCTTTACCGTTTTGAGAGTAGTGATGATGAAGTAATTTAAGTATAGACGCCAGCACATCATGCTGGGTTAGTGGAATTATCTGAATTGGTTACCGCTACCCCGGAACATACAGCGAGGAAGGAACATGGATGGGTTTTAGTCAGTAAGAGTCTGACACTCCCTTTCGCTCCATTTGATAATTTCATAGCCTCAAAAAAAAAAACTTAAAGCTATACCAAAATGTCAAATTTTCCTAATGAAAATTTCGAAATGAACAAAGTCAAATCATTTATTTCAAATAGGCACAAGAAAGGCACTTTTGAACGTCAAAAATGAACAAGAAATATAATTAATTCTAGTCGCCCCTTTCAAAAGGTAGTTTCGTGTGGAGAAGAATGGGCAAGAAACTCCAACGTTACTCTTTTACAATGTTTTACAATGTTTTGTATAAATGAAATTACATAGAGCAGTGATAGCCTAGTGGTGTGACCGCCGACTGTCAAGTCATAGGTCTCGAGTTCGAACCCAAGGCACGCACCTCTGATTTTTCGGATTCATGTGCGTATTGTATAATTATCACTTGCTTAAAATCGGTGAAGGAAAACATCGTGAAGAAACCGGCATGCCCGAGAGATATTTCTCAACAGCATGTGATGCTAAGTCAGAGGCCCATGGGCAGCATGAAAACTCTGACACCAGGTTAGTTACTAACCACACGAAAAGAAGAAAAATGAAATAACATTATATTTATGTGAAGACGATAAGTACATGGTGCTCACATATTTACAAAAGTTCTAAAAGTTAAGAACCTTATGCTTTTGTAATAAAGTTAAAAAATTATAGAAGAAATTTGACAGATTCGGGTAACTTGATGCGCTGGTGACGTACTTAAACAGACCATACCAGGCCTTCTCCCCATAGTATAGGCAGAAAATATATAACGGCACCTGCTACGATTCTTACATACTCCTTTTGCTTCATTCACTTTCATACATCTGGTCATACAAGCTCCCCGTTGCGAGTACTACGCACCTGACCTTTCTGAAGGACATCACCAATAAGGTCACTATGCTGCTGGCAAGCTGGCTGATGAACCCTGAAATCGCAAAAAAAAATGAGCTGTTCCATTAATTTTATTGAGTTACGTCTGCATAAATGTATGAAACAGCTAATTTTTTTCGTTCGTGATTTCGGGGTTAATCCCATAGTCAAAGTTGTTCGTATTGATGAGTATAATGCTCCCACGAAATTCTTAAAATTAACTTAAAGAAGCTCAACGGAATAAGGTTCAAATCCAAGCTACAAGCCAGTGATAGCTCCAAAGATTGGACCAATTTTAAAATGCACCATTTGTCCAGGAGAAGAGATTTTGTTTAAAGCCTAGAATCCACCCGTCTAATGATAACCAGTTCCGGTTCAAGCATGGTGATAGGAGGTACAACTAGCGGAAAATAGTTCATCATCATCTGCCTAGCCTTTCCTCAACTATGTTGGGATCAGCTTCCAGTAACCGGATGCAGCTGAATACCAGTATTTTACATGGAGCGACTGCCTATTTGACCTCCACAACCCAGTACCAGGATAATACGATACCCTTTAGTATGGCTGTCAGACTTTCGGGCTGGCTACCCGTAACGACTGTCAAAGATCCACAAATGACAACCGGGACCAACGGCTTAACGTGCTTTCCGAGGCACGGAAGAGTCTCAATATGTAAAGATGGTCACCCATCCACAGACTAACCCCAGTAAGCGCAAAATATTTTCCGAGTACCTATTATTATTATCTTTCTCGGGTTTCGTTATGTAACATATGAAAACCCCTGGCCCACCATAAACAAGCCAGGATTTCAGTTGTTTAATATTCAAGGCTGTATGTCACGACGCGTGCATTCGACACTTGGAATAGAGGTGTTCCGTGTTCCAATTAGAGGCAGACGGACTGGCCTACCTAATTCCTATTAGAGGTGCACCTGCCCTTATAAGCGAATTGTTTGAAGTCGGTCTTAGGGCTTAATACGAGCCTACGTGCGTCTTCGTGGTAGGTATAATAAATCTACGTGTTTGATGAAATTTTGATTCAGTTCTATAGGTAAAGACGCCAGCACATCCAGCTACCCCAATCTGTCAAATTACTTTGATAGATTTTCAACTTTATTTTAAAACAATAAGGTTCGTGTTCAATTGAAAATATTTGACAGTTTCGGGTAGCTTGATGGCGTTTTTACCTTGCATGAATTTTTGCTGATCCCCAAAAATAAGTGCCGTTTACAGAAAACTTCAAACGATTGCAGACGTTTAAAATAATTGACTGTCGTTATCAGATTGAAAGACACAACTATGTAAAGTCCCACTAAAATAGAAGCACAAATTTTAACTTCAGCGAAGAGTTCAGTACGACTATCTATCCAAGCAAAAAAAAAAATGATATTAATTTGACCTAAAATATTGAATTGTTAACTCACTAGAATAAACACGTCCATTATAATATGGGTTACACAGTTCTTGTAAGTATGCAATTACCATTTTCCTTATTTTGGCGGTTTGGTTTGTCCATCTATTTTAATGGGACGTCATTTACTAGACGACACAGCTCCTTCCACTACATTATAATACTCTTGTTATACTTACTTAGCGACATATAATATCAGCGACGGTAGCCATAATTTATGTAGTTAATTAAAATTAGAAACCTTAAAGATCGCTCAATTTTGCAAAAACACAAAAGAAGGGATCTCGAACGCTACTTCAAAACCATCGCAGACTTTGAAAACAATTTAACGAAGACTTCAAACTTCATGCCAGTGATACTGCGCGCTACAGTATAGCCATCTTTCACCACATATGGTACTCTAGTACTCCAGAACACTCCAATTAGGCAAGCTCGTCGTACCTCCACTTGTGTCAGATTTCAACTATAAAATAGCGAATATGTTACAGTACGTGGTAATACACAGTAGAACAACTGCGTACAAATGCTCACTTTACGTGTTCGCGTATACACGTGAATATTATATAATATAGTGTAAAATGTATAGGTACTAAACTGTAAAATTAAGTGTGTATATTTTATTTTTAATAACAGGCAACTAAGTTCTAAGAACCTATTTATAGTTAAGATCTTCAAAATTACACTTGCAATAAAGAATTTGAATTTGAATTTCGAAATGCTGTGAATATTATTAGGTAGGTTCTTCTTTTGGCAGCCAAGACAATTGCCTATGACCAAGAACACGGTTTCCGGTATCTTTTAATTTGGAAGAAATAACCGAATTAAATCGTGTAAAAATTAAAGTGACCACACCACCACAGACCAAGATCACTGCTCGGCAAAGACCTTCAATCATCCTCCCATTGATCACGATTCCGTTCTTCTTTGTTCCATTTCTTATGGAAGACAACGAGGTCTCTCCTTCGTGATCTGCCGCGGCCCACGTCACTGCTCCAAGATGCCAATCCCAGGCTTTATAAGCCTACAACAAACCACGGCATGCAGCAGACATGTCCCATTTATGTTGGGCACCTTGAGCCACGTGAACGATGTCCGTTTTAGAGCTCAGTGAATATTCAACAAGACTATTGAATTCACGCCAAAATTAATCATGTTTGCCAAACTGAATCAATTTTGGCAGAACAGGTGTCTGATGAGGCTTAGAGGTACTGGAGTGGTGGTACCGCTTACTGAAAGACGTAACGTTGGAAGACCTTCCACAAACAAAGATGACTTTGTAAAGATCGCAGGAATCTGGATCTGGATGCGGGAAGCACTGAACCGGTTGAAGTGGTGGGGAGGCCTATGCCCAGCAACGGACATCTTTCAGCTGAAATGAAGATGATGCATCAATTTTGTTACATTGCACTATTTACTGTTGTCGCAACTTTTGATGGTAAACGCAAACTCAAACTCAAAGCATTTCTTTCAAATAAAAAAATACAGGCATTTTTTAATTGTCAAGGGGTCAGTCAGCTAGTTGCCCATTCCAAAGCAGTATGTACCTATAGAGAAGAACGGGCATAAAACTCCATGGACACTCTTTTAAATCAAAATATGGTTAGAAGTTTTTTCAATTTTGTTCAAAATATCCTAGTTGAGATACTGTTTTTTATTTCAACTGTGAAACATATCAAGGGTTCTTTTGTTTACATGCAGTTATGGGTTTTCATTGTACCCTCAAGGTTTAAAAACTGTACGTCGTTTGGATATACAAATTGTTTTAGTGACAGTATTGTAGTTTTTGTTAGCTTGTAATTGGAATTGATGTTAGTTTGTTAGTCGCATCGGTGTTTCTTTGAAATTGAATGGGTCGTAAATGTATTGACTAGGTTTTAGATTATGTTTGGGAGGGGCTGAGCGCAACCTACCTTACGTTTGCCGATTCACGGTCTCCACTCAAAAACACGTCTATCCCAACGGTCACGGTCAAGTTATGTATTACCTTTAAATGATTTATTCATTTGCCGTGTGGCAATGCTTTGAACCAAAAAACCGTCCGATCAGGACCAGCCCCGTGCCGGATGGCGCGTACGTGTTCCATGCGCGCCTCAAAGAAATGTCAGCATGTGAAGGGACACGTTAGGGCCGGGTAAGCGGGACTGTCTGAAAGGGTTACTGCTACCCCGAATCATAAAGAGCTAAGGAAGGAACATGGATGGATTATAGTCAGTAAAAATCTGACACTCCCTTCCGCTCCACCGAGAGCAGGAGACATTCCTTATTTGATGATTTTCTAACGTTAAAAAAAAAAGAAAAGAAATGCCCTCTAGTCACGTAAATTATCGACCATCCAATTAATTTGCTTTTACCACCATCTGCGAATGCAATACCTACTCACTAACACTTAAATAAAAACTCCAAGAAAAGTAATACCGAAGCAGGCTTTAACTACAATACAAAACTAAGAAGACAGAAGGAAAGAGGCCGAGCAAAGAATTAATTTCAACAAGAACAAGTTCGCATAACTATGAAACTAATCTGAGAGACAATGGGACTTCATGCTTTTAAAGCGAGGCTTGCAATCAACGTAAATGTGACTTTAATGGCTGGATGTTGAATAATAACGGAGAAGTGTGATTTATTAAAATAGGTCTTGTAATAAATCTGATCGGAATGTTGTGGTTTTTTTTTCCGGGTCGTCTGTCAGGGTCGTCATTGGTTGTCAGTCTTTCAGAAACCAATCTTACCACGGGATATCGTGCTAACTAGTAACTGGGTTGTAAAAGTCACATAGGCAATCGCTCCATGTAAGATTCTGCTATCCAGCGGCATCCGGTAAGATTGGAAGCCGACCCCAACGAATTCGTAGGAAAGCTAGGCAGATGATGGAAAGGTGTGGTCTTCACTAGAAATTGAAACTCTGAAAAACGTAAATAAATGAAAGGACCTGCTGGTTAATTACCGCCGTTGCGCTACTTAACTGGAAGCTGCGGAATGCCGGCAGCATCGCGCGACATCCCGCGGTGTGCTAGTCTAAGGCCGCGTTACCACTGACGCGGAGCTGGGCGGAGCGGAGCGGAGATGTGCAAGGAGCGTCCAATCACATACGAGACGAATGACGTGATGAGGATTTCAACCATTGTGATTGGTCGTACCTGTACGTCTCCGCTCCACTCCGCTTCAGTGGAAACGCACCCTAACATTCGCTTGCACTGTCTTTCCATCGCGGTCGTATGCTAGTGGACTCCTGCGCATACCGTGGCATGCCTTCGCATCTCACCGCATGCTGCCACATCCTGCCGCATGTCGTCGCATCCCGTCGCGGTATCCTCCTTCTGCTCTTCAATACCAGAAAAAGAAATGCCTTTTAATGCTCCGTGGTTAGTCTCTTAGTTTTGAAATCTCTATCTTATTACTATTAGAAACGTAAGGATTTTAAATACCATACCCCGTCATCTGTCGATGTGCGCTAGCTTATAACGTTTTAATTTAACTTCTTTGAATTCTTGCTAGCCTAGTACCTACAAACAGCTTCAAACCTAATACCAATTCTGTTCTAGTGGTCTCTCGTATTCTTATAGTCCTTGTACAGACTAAAGTCTGGAGTTACAATAAACAGGGCGGCGGTTACGTTGATTCGCGCCCCCCCGCTCGCCCCGTGTAATTTCCTGCCCCCTCCCACAGCTTACAGTCTTCCTGTGTACGGTTGGGTAGAAGGAACAAGACAGAAGGAAAAGCGGAGAACAGCGGGGATAGAATAAAGCTTTAAGAAAAAGCATGCGATTTTATAATGTTTATTTTAACATATAAAGGAAGAGCTCGTGGCTAAGTATTAACAGCCGCACAGGTCGATCCATCAGGTTAAGCTACGCTTGCCGGGGTTGACCGTGGATGGGTGACCATCTTTACATAACGAGGCTCCTCCGTGTCTCGGAAAGCACAATAAACTGTTGGTCTCGGCTATCATTTGTGCATCTTTGACAGTCGTTACAGCTCGTCAGAAGCTCGAAAATCTGACAGCCAGTCTTACCAAGGGGTATCGTATGGCCCAATTACTGGTTTGTGGAGGTCAGATAGCCAGTCGCTCCATGTAAAATACTGGTATTCAGCTGCATACGGTTAGAATGGAAGCCGACCCCAACATAGTTGGGAAAAGGCTAGGCAGATGATGATTTTTACATATAAAATTAAAAATAAAGGACAAAAAAAAACACATTCGCGCAAATACGGCTATGTGTGTGCTACTTTGCAGAATCCAATCTTTATTTCTCCTATATTCTTGATACTAGAACAAGAAGGCTTTGCAAATGTTGCGAAGTTATGCCACAGTTTAAAACAGCCTTTCCCAAAGTGGATAACGCCTTCTTGTAGGCGCTGCAGGCCTAAAGAGGGGTAGTAAGAGACCCAGTAAAAAAAGGATGCGTTGTGTAGAGGCTTAGGGGTCGATTTGTAATTTCATCTAGATAGTGGTTGGGAGCGCTTAAAAATAATATGTTCTCAAAGTGGGTAGTAGACAAAATAAGCTTGGGAATTGTAGTATGTTTATTGGTTTCAATAAATTAACAATCTAACACTCACACACACATCATATTTACATTTAAAAGCTAAATATTCATAGTAATATGTACAGAAATAATCTATCTATACATATAATAAAACAGTAAAAAAACTGTGTCTGTACATTGAATATATTAAAAAAAAAAAAATTGAGGGGGGTTTAGAAACAGTAATAGAGCACGAATCCAAAAAAAAATTTTTGTCTGTTTGTCTGTATGTCTGTTTGTCTGTTTGTTTGTACACGCTAATCTTCGGAACTACTAGACGGATTGGAATGTTTTTTTTTTTGTTGTATAGGTATAAGGTCTGGGCAACATATAGGCTATAATTTATCTTGGAATCTTGAACACCTGATGCAGAACCACAACAGACCAGCTAAACTATAAGAGATACAAAAATGATACTTTAGCAAAAATTGTTCCACGTGATTAGCATTTTCTGCTGAGAGAATAAATTTGAAGATCTGGAACACCTGATGTGGAACTCCAAGAGCCCAGCTACACTGTAACATATATAGGAATGACGTCTTAGCAAAAGTTGTTCAGCCTGATGAGCACTCTCTGTTGACGTATAAAAATTGAAGATCTGGAACACCTGTTGTGGAACTCCAAGAGCCTAGCTACACCATAACACATATAGGAATGACGTCTTAGCAAAAGTGGTTCGGTCTGATGGGCATTTCCTGTTGACTTATAAAAATCGAAGATCTGGAACACCTGTTATGGAACTCCAAGAGCCTAGCTACACCATAACACATATAGGAATGACGTCTTAGCGAAAGTTGTTCAGCCTGGTGAGCACTCTCTGTTGACGTATAAAAATTGAAGATCTGGAACACCTGTTGTGGAACTCCAAGAGCCTAGCTACACCATAACACATATAGGAATAACGTCTTAGTACAAGTTGTTCAATCTGATGAGCACTCTCTGTTGACTTATAAAAATCGAAGATCTGGAACACCTGTTGTGGAACTCCAAGAGCCTAGCTACAACATAACACATATAGGAATGACGTCTAAGCAAAAGTTGTTCAATCTGATGGGCATTTCCTGTTGACTTATAAAAATCGAAGATCAGAAACATCTGATGTGGAAATCAAAGCTATCACTAATTTTACTGTGTAATTATAAAATAACATAAACTGGGAGTACCTGCACGCGGTGAAGGCGGTAACAGTTTAGGACTGATTTTTGATGACGATGGTATAACATTGAAAATTTGACTCTACTGGCCAAAACTCCTATTTATTTTTTTATTTTATCGTATGAATATGCCTTCGGGCTTATGTTGTTTTTCCTTTTCCATTTATCTTCGTGACACGGTAGCCTATCCGGTAACGCAGGGGAGCAGTCATTTTAATTTAGATTTTTATTGATCAGGTATCTTCACAATAAAATTATGACCATGCCTAGAAAGAGGTCAAATCTTTCCCAATGTTCCAAGAGAGCTAAAAGATTGAGGATCATAAGATCCCAAGAATCTACCGAAGAGTGTCAGGAGAGACTTGATGCTGTTCGAGAACATTAGGCTGCAACTCGCTCCGTGGAAACCTCTTCGGGTCGCGAAGCACGCCTGCGTTCTCAGCGTATTCATTAGGTCTCTAGAGACCAGTGAAGAATATGATGCGCGACTGACCGCTGATCGTGAACGTCATGTATTGTCTCGCGAGTCAGAGACGTTCATGGAAAGAGAATTACGCTTGAGTTCCAAGCGTATCTACGCATCGACTTCTAGGTCTCTAGAGACAAGTGGGCCACGTGATGTGCGACTGACCGCTGATCGTGAACGTTATGTATTGTCTCGCGAGTCGGAGACGTTCACGGATAGAGAATTGTGCTTGAGTTCTAACCGTATCTACGCATTGACTTCTAGGTCTCTAGAGACAAGTGGGGAATATAATAATGCGGTTACCAAAATGAAAACGATGACAAATGGACTGTATGTTCTGGTGGTTGTTGGAATGAAATAAAACTAAAGCTCAGTGCGATAAAAGATTTAAATGGGAAAAATGATAAAAAATAACATAAATGGCGACCCCGTTGTTGCTGGCATAAGCAACAGGGTCCGCGTACGAAGTCGCGGGCAGAAGCTAGTCTATATATATAAAAGAAAGTCGGGTTTGTTCCCTCCATTATAACTCGAGATCTGCTGGACCAATATTCATGGTTTTTGTTTCGTTGGATTTGTCTCCGCCCTGAATAGCAGAATACATTTTTTTTTTTTTTTATTTATTTTTAGGTAGGGTAGGTAGGTAGGTAGGTAGGGTAGGTAGGTAGGTAGGTAGGTAGGGTAGGTAGGTAGGTAGGTAGGTAGGGTAGGTAGGCTAGGTAGGTAGGGTAGGTAGGTAGGGTAGGTAGGTAGGTAGGTAGGGTAGGTAGGCAGGTAGGTAGGGTAGGTATCACAGTTAAGACAGGACAACGTCTGTCGGGTCAGCTAGTATGTATATAATCAAAGAGCATAAAAAAATTCGTCTTCATCGCTGTCAACAGTTTGGGAATGGCTTATAACCTAGACCACACGTTGACTTAGCCATTCGGCGTGTGTTGTCCCCTCCGCAATTTGGCCTATTGAATTCTGTCACAGCAACGCGTTAGTACGGTTGCATCGTAAGCTGCATGCCACGCTTTATTTGTACTGAATAATTACAGATTCAGCTTGCAGTTTCGGCTTGTATACAACCCTTTTGTGAAAGCTAAACGGTTGAAAATACTTCGGAATGGGTAGTAGAGCTCGGGCAAAGGGTATTGTATAATTTGTTTTAGTACGACCTTTTAATTTATTTTGTTTTAGCCAGTACCTCTTGTGAAGTAAGAATAAATCTATACCATTTTCTGACCCTCTGCCGCTCCGACACTTGTTCAACCCAACCCACGCCGCTGTGCCTGTAGCTTTAAAATGAAAGAAAAGAAATAAATAAATATCATATATATTTTTTTTTATTCGTGCCTAAGTAATCAATCTGGACACGCTAGACGTGTCTCGTGCTGCCCATCCGGCGACGACCTATGTCGATGTCCATACCCCACTGGGGGTGCTTTTAGCGTGTAGTCACTTAGTTTGTAAATTTTATGAAGCCCTGGCTAGAGGCCTTAATTTATTGAGGCATCCACAGGAAAGTATGGTTAACCAACATGCAACATCTCAATGCAATGTTATCAAAACATGTTTCAATTCATGGACTCGAATGACCCCCTCTTAGAGCCGAATTATTTAAATATTACCTCAGCGTGAGAATCTGACAGCCAGTCTTACCAAGGGGTAGAGGGCACAGTTACTGGGTTGTGGAGGTCAGATAGGCAGTCGCTCCATGTAAAATACTAGTACCCAGCTGCATCTGGTTAGACTGGAAGCCGACCCCAGAATAGTTTGGAAAAGGAAAGGCAGATAATGATGAGTTCCGCGTGAGAATGAGACGGAGATAGACAGAACGTATAGCTCCATCTCTTTCCCACTGTGAAGTAATATTAAATAAAAACTGCTTTAAGAGGTGGCGGTCAGCCCCTTGTTCTAACAAGGCTTTGTAAGCCTCGTTCGAACAGAACAACTATAATGTAACATTCGCGCTGTTGCCGCACTTCTACATCAGAACTTACCTTCATTACTCTTCAAGTATGGCAGAATTATAAAGTTAGTTGCTAAGTGGCACTTTACCAACGAAATGTTGCGTTGTAAAGTCGCGAGGTACACGCGAACTGTGCCATGTAAGGGTTAAAAAGTGTCTTAGTTTAACTTGATGTTTTGTGGGGTTATAAACTGAAATAATTGTTTTGACATAATTTTAAATATTTTTAAATGTTTATTTTAAATTGAGCAAAGCTTTGCTGAGCTGAGCGTTGCTTTATACCTGAATTTTTGTCAACTTTTGGAGGAAGAGGACTTGCATGTCGGCTGCTTAACCAGATTTGCCCTGTCTAGATTTTTCTAGAAGTTCATTTGAGCATTGCCAGTTTTTGAGGCTTTCTTTTTAATAGAAATCCTAAATTTATCCATTCCCTCAGCAGACAAAGCACCACCCAAAGCACTAGGTATACCTTCTAGAAGCTTAAAACGTTTCACAAGAATTACTTGAAGATGCTTCTATGCTTCAGAAAGTAGGCACTAAAGTATATTTCAAAATTCGTCCCCTAAAGGGGGTAAAAGACAGTTGCTACTTAGGCTTTTGTTAAAGTTAGTTGCGCCATTGATTTTTGGAACTTCAGATTGTCAATTTTTAACATCTCATTATATGAGGCTTCACACACAGAATGAGGAGCTAAATTAAAGTTTTGGTGTCCAGTAAACAAGCAAATACGTACAGTAATATTTTTTTAAACTAGTTTTTTTATAAGTACCTTTTCTTATAATTATATTATGTCCAGCAGTAGACTGTTAAAAGCCGGTGTTCTTTTTTTCGTGTGGTTAGTGACTAACCTGGTGTCAGAGTTTTAATGCTGCCCATGGGCCTCTGACTTAGCATCACATACTGTTGAGTAAAATCTCTCAAGCATGCCGGTTTCCTCACGATGTTTTCCTTCACCGATTTTTAAGCAAGTGATAATTATACAATACGCACATGAATCTGAAAACTCAGAGGTGCGTGCCTTGGGTTCGAACTCGAGACCTATGACTTGGCAGTCCGACGGTCATCCCACTAGGCTATCACTGCTAAGCCGGTGTTGATACTGCACAATAATCCAGACCTGACATGACTGTCTGCTGGCACTGCTACCGCTAATGCAGTATTGAATAATATATTTTTTCCTATTTTCATACATAAAGCGTTAAACCACACGTCATAATTATGTCACGCTGCAGTCACGCTGCAGACATGACGGAACGTAAATGGGACGCGAATGTGTCCGATGACGGGTCACGTCATGCCCGTGTCACGTCGACCTACGCTACATTGCAAAGGTCATCATCGTTCTATTTTCAAAATTATTTTTAATGCTGGTTACATTGTCAAAACAAAAACAATTGCTTTCGTTGATACAGTTCTGCATTGACCAATCTTGAATGTGATATTTGACCTACAAAGGACCTTGTAAGAAAAATTTCACAAAAAAGACAGTAGTTTTCCGGTTTACATTTTTTTGTGACAATCACAATTAGCTGTAGCTATAAAGTCGGCCGCTATCGAGCGAGATATGCTCGGAGTCTCTTTGTAGGATAAAATCAGGGAAAAACATATCTGGAAAAAAATTGGAGTTACCGACATAGCTAGCAGAGTAAACAAACTGAAGTGGCATGTTTGTTGAAGGACAGATGGCCTGTAGAGAAGACGAGTCCTGGAGTAGAGACAGCATTTCGGCAAAGTGTGGGACGCACCCCAGTTAGCTGGACCGACGACCTAAAAAAGGAGGCTGCTACGAACTGGTTGCGGAATGTGGAGGACGAGGTGTTGTGGCGTAGCAAGGGAGAGGCCAATGGAGGAACTATCTTCATTTTCTGACTGACCGACCCCTTGTCAATTCAGAAGTGCCTGTAATTGGTTTATTTGAAATAAATGCTTTGAGTTTTGAGTTTGAGTTATGTCCAGCCGTCAGCAGCGATAGGCTGAGTTTATGGATGGAATAATAAAGTCATAAAACAGCGTAAATATTATATACGAAGCGAATTGTTCAATTTATTTACGTAACTTGTATTCTACGCGTTCGTGTTAGTATCACCGGTCCAAGATTTTAGCAGGGTTCCAAGATTCTGGATCAGCTTATAGCCGCAGCTTGGTTGAGAACTCTGCCATCAATTGTAGAGGACATAGGACATAGGCCTCCCAAATAACAGTCTATTTTCAATTCGATCCTCGGCTATTCTTTCCCAGCTATTATCAGACACTGTCACTCCACCTTGACGGAGGGCGTCCTACATTATGAAAAACAATATTCATTACTACATTTCCTTTTAATTTATTCAAAAGTTATGGAGACATTTCTTAACTTCTTGACAACTCGCACTATATTCCATTACATATTAACAAATCACTTCAACGTCATGTGGACGCCGTATAGTAATCACGTAGTTTGCATACTCGAAAATAAGACGCAGAAGGTCCACTCTGAATCTCTCTTAATCTGTCAAAAAAAAATTTCACCTCACCGACACTCGTTATGTAGAAAACAGAAACCATTTCAGTCGTACTATTCTGTAAAAATCTCAAAAAACTTAATGGAATGACAGCTCACTCCAAGCTCACTTCACCGAACTTTTTACGGAAAGATTATTACTGAATTTTGAAATTAACTCCTTTACAAGGCCTTTCTGGTAAGTGACGACATTTAAAAGCACGCAACGGCTTGCACGTGGCAACCCTCGCCAGTCAGACCTGCTACGTAATCCTAACCTAATCAACTTGCTGACTGGCTGGAATTTCCGCGCAAAATGGCCGTCACTCAGCATAATACTTCAACACTGCGAGACAGAGCCCCAGCGCTGATTTTCAGCGACAGCCGGCGTTGACGTGATGACGTCAACCGGTACAGTATGTGATAAAACTAAAAGAAAAAATAGAAATAAAATAAATTACCCTAGAAAGCATAAGCATAATAATTATTTACAAAATAGTAAAATACTGGGCAACGACTCACGCGCTGACTTAGATTAGTTAGCGCACAGCTGCAGCTGTTCTTCATTAGTTCCAATACAAGAGAGGCACAAAAAACTGTTCCTCTCTCACTCACACGTCAAACAAACCTTCTGCACCAACCTTGCTGCACATAAGTCTGTTAATAAGTAGTGAACACGCTAACACGTTGCTCAGTTAATATTTATACTGACGCTGCTTTCGTAAACCGTGTTACGGAGTGATGGTGCAAAGTTTGGACTTGTGCGGTTGACACCTTCGTCCTAAGTTAGCGTATGCTTGGGTAATGTGACCGCGTGTCGGTCGTCTGACGTGTTTATGGTTGGATGACGGTGTCAGTATGTTTGTCTGAACCTGTTTTAAAAGTTATAGAATAGAATATAATAATATTTATTTGCTTAAAATCATGGTTTCTAGAGATGGTAAAATATAAAAAAATAACAAGAGCATACAGACATGTTTTTGTTTAACAGTGACAAGCGTACAAATTTTGACAAGTATAATTAACATTTATTATCAAAGAAATCTTTGACACTATATGAACTATGACTACACAGCCATTCACGTAATGTATTTTTAAATAATAATAATAATAATAATATCCTTAGACATTTCACACAACGCCATAAATAGTCCCAAGCTAAGCAACCTAATGCTTGTGTTATGGTAACGAGATGGCTGATAAACTACTTATATACATTTTTTTTTTGTAAATACATACATAGCATAGATAGAAAAACACCCAGACTCGGAACAAATACTTGCAGGTCGTACAAATAATTGTTGCACTGTATCACTGCGCCAAACGTGTCGTAAAAAAATAATAAATAAAATAATTAAAATAAAATGTTAAATAAAATAGTAAATAATTTTACATTTAAGGTCTTGAGATTACTTTGTATCTCTATGATGAAGTATTAGTGTTAAATCTGGCTGTCTGTGATTGATACTTCGATAAAATTAATAAGGGGTAATACATTCAGTCAAAAAAGTATCGGGAATGGATGATTTGTATATGGTTCCAAATTCAAATTTTTGTTTTTTTGTAGTTGTTAGATTGGCACAACTGTTTTCCATTTTGGCGCGGAGTTTGAGTTGCATCTGTTATTTATATTAAATACAGTGCTGGTTTTAGTAATATCATATATAGTGTGTATTGCGAATTTCATAATGGACAAAAATATCGAACAAAGAGTTTGTCTTAAATTTTGCATCGCCAATGGAATTTCGTGTTCGGAGTCACTGAAAATGTTACAGAAGGCTTACGGTGAATCGACTTTATCAAATACTCGTGCTTATGAGTGGTTAAAACCGTTCAAAAGCGGTCGAGATGTGATGGAAGATTTGCCTCGCTCTGGTAGGCCGTCAACGTCTGCAACTGAAGTTAACATCGCAAAAGTGAAGAAAATAGTGACTGAAAATCCCCATTCAACTCTGAGAGAGATAGCCGCCGAACTTTCTGTATCTCACGAGTCGATCCGTACCATTTTAACTAATCATTTGGGTATGAAACATGTTGCTGCTCGGCTAGTCCCAAAAGATCTGAATTTTCTCCAAAAACTCAATCGCATGAAAGTCGCTGAGGACATGCTAGAACGAGTCAGTTCGGACCCAACATTCATGAAACGCATTGTTACTGGTGACGAGACGTGGGTTTACGTGTTTGACATGCAAACTAGTCAACAAGCTTCGGAGTGGCGCCTTCCAACTGAACCGAAACCGAAAAAACCACGCCAAAGTCGATCAAAAGTCAAAGTCATGTTGACTGTTTCCTTTGACTATCGCGGTGTTGTGCACTCTGAATTTTTACCGGAAGGTCTAACGGTAAATAAAGAATATTATTTGAGCGTTATGCGGCGTTTAAGAGAGCAAATTCGACGAAAAAGGCCAGATTTGTGGAAAGAAAATTCTTGGATTTTGCACCACGACAATGCGCCTTCGCGCAAGGCTATCATTGTGAACGAATTTTTGACCAAACACTCAACAAATACCATCCAGCAACCACCATATTCACCAGATATGGCTCCTGCTGACTTTTTTCTTTTTCCAAAACTCAAATTACCACTTCGTGGCACCCGTTTTCAATCGATAGAAGACATAAAGGAGAATTCGCGGCGAGAACTGAACTCAATTCCGGAAGCAGCGTTTAAAAAATGTTTTGATGAATGGATTATTCGTTGGCGCAAGTGTATCGTTTCTAAAGGAGCATACTTTGAAGGTGATAAAATAAATTTGGATGAATAACAGACATTTTGTGTATTATTGATCTTTTCCCGGTACTTTCTTGACAGAGTAGTATACAGTCGTTCGGTTTAGATTGATTTGGCACAGATTGAATATACTATGTAGGTGTGCCGAGCCGACCCGAACATGATACAGTAAGGTAACCTACATGCCGAAAGAACTTCGAAAATTGGCATGAGTCGAATGAAAGGTGAATATGTTTAGTATTAGTTGCTTAAAGCCTACCTCGTTGGTTTGTGATCACAAGCGCTATTTCTGAACATGAGATCCTGGGTTTAATGTCCAAGTTATTAGACTTTTCCCTTCAGGAATTTCTCATGGGCAGCCTGGAATCTGGAGTGCCCGGTTGATGGAAATAGGCTCGTCCCTTATATATGGGTCCTAAACATAACTGGGGAATATAGGTGTTCTCTATGTACAGAGGCCAGCACATTAAGTTACCCCAACCTGTCAAATTTCTTTGATAATTTTTCAACTTTACTACAGAACCGTAAGGTACATTTTCAATCTAAATAATAAAAATCTAAGAAAATGAAGTAAACTATTTCTCTCTGTGGTAACGTTTTATAAATACACACGATAGGGTAAATAACTATCCTATTGTTGGCACAGTGCCATTGACACTCGAGACTTTCATTAAAATACGAATTTTCAAAAGACTTAAACTGCACTTAGTTCTTAAAAGTAAAGAGTTACATTACATAAAATGTATTGTGAAACTTTTAGTTTTTCAAGTTGGTATACAGTACTTATACTCTGACAACAAGCAACGGACAAGATTGTCAAACTTTTAATGTTTTGAATACAAGGTTTTTGGCAACTTTGTAATATTGTGCGCATATTTTGTATATTTTTTTTTGTTCTCTTGGTACAGCATATACATAATTTTCATTATTTGACTATTACTATATTTGTGGATAGTCAGTATGTGTGCTGCTTGAGAATCTCGGCAGCGGCAGCGGTGGCGCCAACACAGGCCTCCGTTTTAAGAATATGAGGTGGCGCATGAGTTGCGATACAGGGTTGCCTCCCACACCAGAGGCCTACCCACCATCGTCACGTACCAAGTTTCAAAGTCAAAGTCAAAACATTTATTTCAAAAAGGCACAAGAAATACACTTTTGAACGTCGAAATGAAAAAGAAATAGAATTGATTCTAGTTGCCCCTTCCAAAAGGTAGTTTTGTATGGATAAGAATGGGCAAGAAGGCCACTGTTGCTCTTTTGTTTTTTGATTCTAATTCCGCTTATACGCCGGTGGTGGCATAGGCTCGACGAATAATATCGTTGATGCTGGCGTGCTATGTGACCTGCGCTCCTGCAGCAGGACAGGACATGGTACCCGATACCACCCTCAACATTCACCGCACTCATCATCTGCCTAGCCTTTTCCCAACTATGTTGGGGTCGGCTTCCAGTCTAACCGGATGCAGCTGAACACCAGTATTTTACATGAAGCGACTGCCTATCTGACCTCCACAATCCAGTAACTGGGTAATACGATACCCCTTGGTAAGTCTGGCTGTCAGACTTTCGGGCTTCTGACGACCCGTCACGACTGTTAAAGATGCACAAATGACAGCCGTGACCAACGGTTTAACGTGCTTTCCGAGGCACGAAGGAGTCTCGTTATGTAAAGATGGCACTGAAACAAAATTAAATGTATATTAACATCCAGAATCCAGATAACACGCTGAGATGTTAAGATTTACACACACATTTCATACAACTATTCTCTCGTCCTAACACCATAAAGCTTTCAGCTTTAACTTGTGCGATAAGAAACATAGAGTTATGTGTGTCAACTGAAAATAAACGGTTTAACCGGATGGGACGAGTGTTACCATAACTATACTAAAGTTGTATGTGAAGGCTAGCAGCTTTTGTGCGAAGATAAGTGCTAGAAGCGTTTTGTTGGGTTAGGATGGGTATCGTAGATAGGTAAGTAGTTATAAAACTATAATTATGTAATTACAAAAATCTCGGCCACTACAATAATTAAGATAAGATTAAATAAGATAATGTTTAGTTAAAAAAAATGCTTTACATTTAAAAGAGAGAGATTTCTACATGTTCACAAAAAGAGATGCCTTGCCAGGGTTGCGGATTTATTCGAAAGATTTAAAAAAACCTGTCAAGAGCGATTCGGACTCGCGCATCGAGGGGTCCGTACCATCACTGATGATTTCTGAAAAAGTGTGCAAAGACATAATTTAATTTTTCTGTATTCTTTTCATAAACTTTTATTACACAGAATAGTTTTAGAATGTTCTTTTAATATATATGTATATTATACCCATGAAGCAAATACAAAGAGGAGATGCCGTAACTGGATTTCCCTTTAACATAATGCGTGACACTTTACGGGGAGCGAGGGACGTTACAAACCACGCCCCTCTCTATTTTCCATCTAGCGGTGAATAGGACAATTAATAGATTAAGCTTTATCGATTGTAACAATGTCGTTTTAGCTAGATTTCGCTAGATGTCACTAGTGTATAGGTGACATGATGTCATACAAAGTGGCGCCATCTTTTGTCGAGCAGTGACAGATAAGATAGAAAATAATAAAATAGACTGTGAACACTGGACTGTAAACATGTAGTTAGTACGCAACGTGTGCCGCCAACTGACCGAGGCCACGCCCACCGTGATGACGTCAGGACCGATTTATTGTCACAGTGCACATTCACATTATGACATCTCCTCTTTGTATTTGCTTCATGATTATACCCCACATGCGCCCTACTTCGAATTTTTAAGAACCCCTTTCAGTCCCTATTGCACAAAACAAATATTTATTTTATTATTTTTTCTTATTTGCAAAATAGTTGGGCAAACGTAATTTTTAAACTATTCTAAATTGAGTTAATAGCATTAGTAGTTCTTGTGTGAACAAAATAACGGCCAATCAAAACCCTTTTTCTTTGATTCGACCATTATTTTGATGTTTGAGACCTTACTTAAAGTGGACTTGTCCAAAAAGCTTGATTTAGGAGTCCAGAATATATCCATTTGGACATATCATACCTATTTTGTATGCTTCCACAATGCACCTTACTTTACCTAGCACTACATCACCAAATTGCCACTTAAACAAAGCGCCAACAATTAACCAATTAATAACTTAAAAATACAAAACCTTAATTGAATTTAAGTGAACAAGTACACAGTAATTACTGAATGCGACAACAATAGCTGTGTCACCAATAATTATATTGTAAAGATATACGCCTGGTTTCGTTCCAAATACGTTTACGTACGTAATATTGTGTGTCACTAGCTTTTTGCCTCTGGCTTTGTCCGTGAAGATATTGGAAATAATTAAACTTTTACTGAAATAAATTTTATTGTTTATGATTCTCGTGTAAATTTTTTTGTACATAAATCTTACAAAAAGAAAACTATTGATCATTTATGTTTCTATCATCAATATCATTCTTCTTCTTATCGTGTCGATGGCAATCTAAATAGACTCGACCCAGAATTCAGCTATGTGTTGGCGCCATTACTAGCGTCATTCAGTTCCTGTACCGTGCATACGGCAGGACAAGCAGGACACGATATCAAGTGTCCCATCGTTTGTGGAACAGCATCACATTTACACCCCAAGGCGGAGTTTTCTTTTTCTATGAAACCTGAGCAGGTTTTCCTTGCTTCGGCCAACCTGGGTCCGGAGTCTGTTTTAAGACTTCCAGGTTGGCCAAGGCAAGTCGCACCCAGGAGGGACACTTGCAGTAGGTGAAACTAATGGAGTGGGTAAGGAAACACTGTGTCGCCACTGCTTCAGTCTTCCTTTAGATGGTTCGACAGTGAGTGAAACGACTCACTTTAAAATACTGATCGGCTTTTCAGCCTTTGTTGCACAAAGATATGGTCGTGTATGGGGTGTCGTGTGTTGGAGGCCAGTTTGGATCATTACCAGGTAACGGTCTTTGACGACACGGTTGGCGCAGTGGTTGAGCGATTGACTGTTGCGCAGCATGTCGCAGGTTCGATTCCCGCACGGAAAAAATATATGTACGACCTGCAAGTACTTGTTCCGAGTTTGGGTGTTTCTCTATCTATAATAATAATAATAATAAACCTGAAAGACTCTATTTACATAAATAATAATAAAATAAAATAAAATAAAAAGCCTTTTATTTCTTGCATTCCATATTACAATTTCATTTACAGTGTGCATGCAGAATAGATTAGAAATAAATAAATTAAAATTAATATGATTATGATTACTGATTAGCAAATAATTAGAATGTAATAATAATATATTCTAATCCATTTCATTTTTGTAGTTTCTTTTAAAAATGTATAAGTAAATTGATTACTTGTTGATTTAATTTTTAAGTTAGTGTTATAATTTGCATGACATCTTACAGTAAATTAATTCAAAGTTTTTTTTTTTTTTTAGCAAGAACCCTCTCCATGAACGGTAAAGGCCTCCTCCAGAGAAGACCAGTACTCTCGATTCTCTGCCGCTCGTAACCAATGAGTACCTGCTACTTTTATGATATCGTCTACCCAGCGTGCATTTGGTCTTCCTCTCTTTCTCTGTCCTAGTGGGCCTGTCCATTGTGTTGTCTCTCTTGTCCATCTATTATCGCTTAGCCTCGCTACGTGACCAGCCCATCGCCATTTGAGCTTTTGTGCTATTTACATAACACTCCAAAAAGCCGCAATTTTAAACACCTGCAGAATAGTAAGAAAGTTCATGCAAATTGAGGAAAATGAAATCAGTCACACTAACACACAGACAACTAATCATTAAAAACAAATCACAACACATACTCTACATTGACTTGGCTTGGGCCCGTTAATGTAGTTGAAACTAGCCAAAGAGCTAAGAAACAAAATTTGTTTACCGAAAATAATAATAATAATATCTTTATTTGTATAGAATGCAGGTATTATAATATGGATGTATTTAAAAAAAAATGTATATAAGTATTTTATGAGCCATCTAGTTACCATAACACAAGCCTTGTATGAAATGTTCAAGTATATTATTATTATTATAATGGTGGCAGTTAATTATTCAGTTGATCAGTCCCGAGACCGTTTTATATATATGGAATATTGGCACCACACGAAATGGCTTGCATAAAATTGATTTAATATCAGCTCCTTTGTGGATGTGACATCTGTAATTATTGCACTCGTGCTGCTGATCGTGGTCCGATAGTCCTTTGTGAGCCATTTGTTGGTCATTACGGGAAATGCGATCTACAATCTGTTTTTTTTTTCTTGTCGAGTGCAAAAGAGAAGTTGTGAAGAATATATAATATATTTATTGTACTTGCAGGGTGCCACTTTTTCGTACGGCGTTTTTTTATGAATAATATAATAATAGTATTTAAACTTAATTCAAATACAAAGCAAATCGAATAAAGTATCAACGAACAAATAAAAAAAACATTTTCAAAAATTTAATTAAAATCATTTTTATTTTCATACTTTAAAAAAAATACTTACATAAAAACGAACATAAATAACCTTTTTGAAGTTGGCTAAAAAGTAAGTGTATGTCGGACTACATCCTGCGAAAACGTTACAGCAACCAATTAATCAGCATACTTTCTTTAAAGTAGGATCTATTCGGTATTAAGCATAAGCAAGGAAGTTACGTCGCGTGAGTTAGAGCCTACATGTTTGGCACGCCTCTAGAGAAAAACTTAATTTATTCCAACTCGCTAAGGTTTTTGTTACTAAGACGAGAAATCTTACAATGAAAAGCATTGTTTTGACTCCTCTATTTGCACTGATCTCGTTTTGGCACGCCTTCCAGACGTTTTCTACATCTATGATTAAATAATGCGAATCTTTGAATTTATGCGAAATTGGTACTGACTGAACTTCTAAGACCTCAGAGCAGGATACTGGAAGAAAATCGCTAGGATCCATTGTGTCACTCTAGGGTCGCGGGCGGTACCGGGTAAGTGGGATTGTGCCGGGTAAGTGGGATTGTGCCGGGTAAGTGGGATTGTGCCGGGTAAGTGGGATTGTGCCGGGTAAGTGGGATTGTCCCAAAGGGTTACCGCTACCCCGGAACATAAAGGGCTAAGGAAGGAACATAGATGGGTTTTAGTCAGTAAAAGTCTGACACTTCCTTTCGCTCCACCCAGAGCGGGAGAAGACATTGAATGATTTACCACCCTCAAAAAAAAAGTGTCGCGGGCGGTCAGAGTTGGACCTGATTGCCAACTGAATCCCAGGAATAATAATAATAATATCCTTGGACATTTCACACAACGCCATATCGTACCAAGATAAGCAACCTAATGCTTTTGTTATAGTAACGAGATGGCTGATAAACTACTTATATCCTTTTTTTTTTGTAAATGCATTCATATTATAGATAGAAAAACACCCAGACCCGTAACAAATACTTAAATACTTGCAGGTCGTACAAAAATATTTGTTCCGTGCGGGAATCGAACCCGCGACACAGGAATGACGGTGACACAGTGGTTGTCTTCTGACGTCCACAGTGAGGCTCAGGAGAGACACATTTACGGTCTCCCCGGAGAAGTGCCATTACAGGCGTTGCACATAAAAGTTCTGAAATGGTCTATTAAGAGGTAACGGGGGTTCCAAGTGCTGATAATGATCACTGGGGTGGATTTAGTGAGATGAAAATCCCACACTCCCTGCCCTTTTCCCCAAAAGACCAGATGGCTATTGAAGGTTTCCTCCCGAAAACAAAAGAAAAGAACCGATTTTGTCAACTAACTTGTGAGGAGGTGTTCAAACTGGCGCGAATAGTCGAGAGACTTCCTAATCATTAAAACAAACGACGCTCGCAATCGCATGCCGCATGCCACACGTGGTTCGCTTAAGAGGGACAAGAAACGTAAAAAGACCGCAAAAAATATAAGACAAAACTCCCCAAATAATCCTAAATACACATAGTGCAGAAAAACTTATCCCTTCGAAGGTAACATTTGTGCCAGATTTTTTTCAATTGGGAGACGATAAGTCATAACTTATTTATTCCGCCCCGAAAACCTTGCGGGACTGTCAAAATTAAGACATAAATCTTACGCTCGACAATTCTTTGGGCCCGACTTGTAATTTTATGAAGAATCAAAAATTGTTTTTTATATACGGACGTGGAAGTTTTCGGCTTGATATTGGACGTTTGCTGGGTGTTCCGACTGTTCCGATTTGTTTTCGTTTGTTCGAAAATGGTGGAGAATTGTGTCACGGTCCAATGGATTGTTTTGTTCGAGATTGGTACTCGCTTTTGCTGTTTATTATTGAAGGAAGAGTTAGTGAACTTGCGTATACTCAATCTCTTTGTAATTTATCATCTTTTGATGTCATAAAATGTCTCCAAAACATGATAATAATGATAAGTTAGGTCTGATGACTCGCTAGTTAGTCAACATAGGGGATGTGGATACAGCAATCATTCTGCCAACAGTCGTGACGGTCAATGGCATAATAGCCAAGAGCCTCGACTAACATCTGAAGAGACTCTCGTTTGGCAGTTGGATCAAGGGCTTGATCCAGAAAGCGGTACTCTTTGACACGGCGCGTATAGTCAGGAGGTTCCTTTCTCCGACGGTAGTGTGGACCATTGTCCCGATACCGGTGGGCTATTACTATTCTTTATATATATATTTTTTTATGTTTTTACTAAAAAACAAAAAATTACCCAATGGATGTATTAAAATGAAATAAAAGATAAGTAAAGGTCTTAAATTATTTTTATACTTCTGAAAATATTTTACTAACTCGTGCTAGTGGTCGCAAGCGCTACTGCAGAGCATGAGGTCCTATACCTGTCTCGGTAAAAGTATTAGTGGGTTCTTCCCTCAGGAATTTCTCAGTAGCAGCCCGAGTCTGGATTTGTGCTCGGTCAATGGCAATAGCCAAGCCCCCTATTATATGAGGCTTAAACATAACTGGTGAAATATGTTAGTACCTACTGTGGCTACACCTCTGCCTAACCCTTTAGGGAACGAGACGTGATGTTATATTATATGAAAATATTTTAAAAACTATTTGGAATTTTTTTAACAATGACCTAGGAAAACGCCAACAAAAATTAAATTTATTTGGGATCAGCACAGTATCTCTTATTCGTCCATACACTTTCAGCCACCAAAATCTTAATTTTCACTTCTTTTCAAGCCTGAATTTCAACATGATTATTCTAGATAAGGACACCATCTTTATTACAAATCTCTTTTAATAAACCTGACCCCTCACAAACAACTTATCTCTAGACACACGGAAGCGAAGAGCGCAATAGAGCAACAGAACCAACAATATCTATACAGAATCAAGCGGTGTAAACAATTCTAGAGCTCGCTTCCTTAACAACGCTGTACAAAGGTCCTCGCAGCTTGTTTACGGATGCTAAGACACGTTCATAGTGAGAGAAAATCTTGAGAGAAGATGGTATTTGAAGGTATTTCAATTGTGAATATTGTTTAGTTTCTAAGGAGAAGTCAAGTCTTTATATTCTGTGAAAATCTCGTAGTGACAGCTTAAGTGAAGTGAACTGTCATTACACTTTGATAATCGAGTTCGTTTCTGTCTTTAGTGAGACATTCTACAAACTACTGAAAGACATCGGAAAAAAACTAGACTATGTATGGAATGGTTCCAAGACACAGACATATTATAATAATAAATTAATATCTTTGTTGAAACATTAGAAGTATTACCTTAGCAACTAACTGTTAAAATTCGCCATACATCGGCTTAAGAAATAAGGGAAAAATGAGTATAACGTTGACCAACCTACACAGAACCTTATAAAAGAGTAGAAAAATAAGTAACAGATAGTCTCAATGTACTCACAAGCTCCCAGCAGTACTAAAGGATCGTTGGTTTGATGCCAGATTATCTCGCATACACGCTCCGAAGATTTTAATCACTCAGAGATGTTGCCAAGACATCGTCGGCGCGTTCCAACTACTTTGTCCTTTTTGTCATTGGCTGTCGGTAGTACTAAGTTATAATAATATACCAATTTATAGGATCGTGTTTTTGAATTTTGGAATCCGTATTGTGTGCTGTTTTTTTGAGTAGGCAGTTAGCCAACGCAGCTTTGGAATTGTATCTTTATATTGTCGGTTAGAATTTTTAAATTGTTTATTAGAATTGAAATAAAAAGAGTCAACTTCGTTCTATCCAGCCAGCTTATAGGCCACGAATACACGACCAAGGTTTGGGCATTGGGAACGGAAGATTCTGGTAGAATATAATAGAACTTTGCTGAGCATTTCTGTCAATTAAATCAGAAAAATCAAACGAATAGAATAATAATATACTAATTTATAGGATGATGTTTTTTAATTTTAGAATCCGTATTGTGTGCTGTTTATCTGAGTAGGCAGTCAGCCACCTTTGGAATTGCATCTATAAATTGTCGGTCCGAATTTTGAAATTGTATATTAGAATTGAAATAAAAGGAGTCAACCTCATTCATTCCAGCCAGCTATTTGTCACACATATACAAAAAGGTTTGGGCATGAGGGACGGAAGATTCTGGCCGAATGTAAATAAAACTTTGCCGGGAATTTCTGCCAATTTAACACGTTGAACGCCAACGCGGTCACCGTGTGTCCGACAAACAATAGTTTTTCTATTGTGTCTGCTGCGTGGCAGTCAATGACTTAATTTGAAGAATCGAATATATCGACGTTTCGGGCAAATTATGTTAAGCGTAGCAGAGAAACCTTTTAAGGATAATCTCACGATAACTTATCCCCTTACCGTTTACATGATGCCGTAGCCCATCCCCAAACAAACTTACCGGGACCAAATCTTTAAGTACCTATTTCGACTCCCAAAAATTGAAATCCTAACTTTTCCTCTACAAAACTTTTTTACAAAAAATAAAACCGACTTCCAAAACAAACACTACAAAGTGAAAAATAATTTTGATATCGGAAGTCGGTGTCTTCGGTTTTGTATTTTCATTTTTTGCCACCGACTTCCGAAATCAAAATTATTTTTCACTTTGTAGTGTTTGTTTTGGAAGTCGGTTTTATTTTTTGTAAAAAAGTTTTTATTTTTCACTTTTTAGTTGTGGTACCTACACAATCCCTCCCCCCCCCAAATTTTAATACCACTACCTGGTATGTAAATTACAGTGACAGGAAGTTATTAGAACATTATCCACATATATTAGGTAGGATTTTTTTAGATTTTTGTTGATTTTTCAAAAACCGCTTATCCGATTTCGATAAAATTTTTATGGGACCATTTGGGAAGTATACCCTTTCCATCAAAAAAAGAATTTTTCAAATCGGTTGGCAAGCAACGGAGTTATGCGCGAACAAACATAAAAAAAAAAAAATACAAACATCCGAATTGAGAACCTCCTCCTTTTTGAAGTCGGTTAAAAACCCCTCGATACACTGTTGAAAATAAATAGGTAACGTTTAATTAAGTAACAGAAAATACAAAGTACGAAAACCATTTCAACTCCGAGGTGAGACTTGAGTAAAACTTTCATTGCTTTTTCATAGTATTACAAAAGAGAATTAATTTTCGTTCACAACGGCAGCGACTGCGACAGTTCGACTTGTTCGACTTTTGTCTCGCAGTCTTGGTCGCAAGTTGTGAAATAGATTTAGGCTCTACTGTTAATTAAGAATTGTTTAATAATGAAGTTTTGCTGTAGTTCTTTTGCTGTTAGCGCTTTTCAAAAGCGGTGGAGGGTTGAATTTTAATGGGGAATGTTTTTATGGCGTGTTCGTGCAAATGTATAAAATATGTGGATGTAACAAAACGCGATCACCATTTTGCACGGGGCTGTCTGTGTCATTATTTTCTATTGAATATTGAAACTGATTGAGGAGCTCGTGGCTAAGTACTAACAGCCGCACAGGTCAATCCATCAGGTTAAGCTACGCTTGCCGGGGTTGGCCGTGGATGGGTGACCATCTTTACATAACGAGACTCGACCGTGCCTCGGAAAGCACGTTAAGCCGCTGGTCCCGGCTGTCATTGGTGCATCTTTGATAGTCGTTACGGGTCGTCAGAAGCCCGAAAATCTGACAGCCAGTCTTACCAAGGGGTATCATATTGCCCAGTTACTGGGTTGTGGAGGTTAGATAGGCAGTCGCTCCATGTAAAATACTGATATTTAGCTGCATCCGGTTAGACTGGAAGCCGACCCCAACATAGTTGGGAAAAGGCTCGGCAGATGATGATGATGATTGAAATTGATAGGACTTAAACGCGGTCATTGTAAAACATTTTAGGAGTAACGGTAGAATTTCGTGCCCATTCTTCTCCATATAAAACTACCTTTTGGAAGGGGCGAAATAGAATCAAATCTATTTCTTATTCATTTTGACGTTCAAGAGTGCCTTTCTTGTGCCTATTTGAAATGAATTATTTGACTTTGTCTTTGTTTAGATGTGCTGATCGCGTTCAGTTTCTTTGGTGAAATTGGCACTATGAAAATCGAAACGACGTCATCCTCATCGTCAGTCATAATTTCTACCTAATCCTATGGGAAAGGACGTGAATCTCTGTAGGTATGTCTTGTATATTTTTATGTAAAAAAAAACTAGTTGTTTCAGATAATTTTGGATATAATATTATGTTTTTTATTGAAAACTATCGAATAGCTTGAACAGAACTCAAAAACAACTCTGAATGCTTTTTATTTTGAACTATATTATTGGCCACAGTATTCGGCTGAATCTCAGTAATCTGTTCCTTTGATATTATCTCGATTGGCGCAGTGGATGCACGATTATGGGTTCTACGCTACAGAATGCATATTTTTGTGGAGTTGTGCCGTGTGTGTTGATTTAGGGCAGGGTGCTTGTTTGTGTTTCTATAGTGTCCATAGAGTTTCTTACCCGTTTTTCTCCATTGGTGTGGTACCTATGGAGAAAAACAGGCAAGAAACTGTACTAAACTGCTTTGGGATGGGCAACTAGCCACTGTCAAGAGTGCCTGTAATTGGTTTATTTGAAATAAATGCGTTAGTTTGAGTTTGAGTGTGGGATTAGAGGTATAAGAAGATTTATGATTTGAAAAGAGAAAAAAAAGAGATAATTAAAAAACTGTGTTACTTTCATTTGTTTTAATCTTTTTTTTAATAAGTTCTGTTTTTCATGTTCATTTTTATTTCTGCTTTACCTTTTTCGTGACTTCAAATAAAGTCAAGCTAAAAGAGTAAGAGAAATTCACCTTGTTGAAGAAGTAAGTATTTATTGTATGGGTAACCCATATATGTAAGTATCTGAAACTAAAACATGAAAAGCAATACGAAACTTCTCTATGACTATTATCAAACAAAACACCATCGTGTTTACAAATACAAAAGACCGTAAAATTATTCTAATAAGCTCAGCGGTCCCGCATTCGATTCCCGGAAACAATTATCTGATAGTAGCCGGTATGCTATCGTTACATAAAATAGAAAGGTACAGAAGGCCCAGTTTTATAGATACAGTTTAATAACGAGTGCACGCGCACTCGAACTGTTATTTGATTGAGATCGCAAAGATGTACAAACACGTCTATTATTGTGCGTGCACTAATTTTCGCTCCGTGTATGTATACATAGTGTAAACATAGTCTATTCCAAATAATCTGATGAAAACGTAAGCAAACAGATCAAAAATTACTTGTGGATGCCCGTTGGCCCGTCTATTATTGTTAAATCTTTGACAACCTTTGCAGGTAGACAGAAGCCCAAAAAACAACCAGTCTGATAGAATCAAATCAAGTGCAATTAACTTTGTAGGAGTAATTTATTCATGTTACAACCGTATCGGATAATGTTATCGCATAGACAATGATAGAAGGAAAGTACTAGAGACATATAATAAGACTAATAAGAATATGTGTCATTGCTATATTAATTAGTGCAGGCGTCCGTACTTTCACTATCCTCTCCTGCAATATGTTAACTCTTTTTTTTCCGACTGGGTTGTGGACGTCAGATAGGCACTTGTAAAACACTGGCATTCAGCTTTATCCGGTACGACTGAAAGCTGATCACAACGTAGTTGAGAAAAGGCTGGGCAGATAGATTGACCTTTTTTTTTTTTAAGGCTGGGAAATCATCCAATGACTGCTCCCGCTGACCTGTGAACCATATATCTGACCTTCTGTGTCTGTCCACATAGTGGTAGTTATCACACTAATTTATTATTTCTGTTCGCTCGTGGCTTGGGCGTCTATAAGGAAATTGTACTTGACTATTGTCGAGCTTCGAATTGCGCCCGCTTTTTGAGTATGTTGTTTATGGTATGATATTATTTAGTAGTAATAATAGAGGTTCTGTATAATAATCGTAAACGTTTTGAAGATTGATTTATTTGATATTAAAGCTGGTCGTGAGCTAGTGCTCATTTACACGAACGGCACGTTGCCAACAGTAGTCGACACTCGTCATTGAAAACGTGCCGCTCGTGTATATGAGCATTAAAAGCTTAGAATTTTACCGACCTGTTTTCTGAATATTAGATGAAGGAAGAGGTGGCGAGACGACCTAGACGCATACCGCAAAGTATGGATCGATGTGTCTCTAGAGAAAGATGTCTGGAAGAATTTGGGGGAGGCCTTTGCTCAGCAGTGCGACAGTGCAGGCTAAGTAAAAAATAAAAAGTTGTCGGATTTAAACTTTGAAAGTATACGCAACTTATGCTTCAAGTCCTATCCTGCCCTGTGTGTCTCAAAGCGTGCGACCAAAGTGATATCTACGCTGCAACAAAATTTGAAATACAGTCGTGCCCTCTACACAAAGAAAAAGAAGAACAAATAATGGTTGACACACACAATTTGAGCTAAAATTCAGACAAAAACAATTTCACAACTCTTACAACTCTTGGTAAAAAACGCACTGCTCTACAGTAGACACAGTTAAGCTACTGTGTTTTTTTTTTTTTGGTAATGGCATTTCGCAGTTCAACCAAAGGGTTGTCTACTGCTTAACCGGGCTTGCCTGTGGCTGCCACAAAAGAATTGTAGCCTCCAGCCAGGGCTTAATAAAAACTAAACCTAACTTACAAAACTAAGCGACTACACGCTAAGGGCACCCCCTGCGGGGTTCGGACCTCGGCTTAGGGCGTTGCTGGGGGGGGACAGCAAGGGACAGCTGGATCGGGGGTTTTTAAAGCTACTGGCTCAGCGGCAACGCGAGCTGGCTCGAGCAAGGGTCGGGGGGATGGTAATGGACAGGGTCGTCGCGACGGGCCTCGACGGCGAGGACGGAACGACGGAAATTTGTATCTGTGTGTTAATCTAACAGTGCTAGTAGCCGGGCTGCTCTCCTGGAGGAGAGTGGTGGCATCGTCGGGGGCAACGAGGGTATGCCGTGGACGGCGAACCTTACTGATTCGGGACGGGGTGTATCGGGAGGCGGCCGCAATCAAGGGATTGCGGTGCTTTATGGCAGTGTCAAAGAAACGCTTCGAGAGGCGTTTCATGAACTGCTGAACTGTGGGGAGTTTAAAATCTACATGAAGGTCCATGTTACGGACGTAAAAGGGAGCTCCTGAGACCCTACGGAGGAACCGGTTTTGAAGTGTCTGCATTCGATGCAGATACTTGGGTTTGGCGTGCGCGAAGACGACGCAAGCGTATGTCATAATGGGACGGATTACAGCCTTATAGAGACGCAGTTTGCACCGGAGTGACAATTTGCTGCGTTCTGTAAGCATGAATTGGAGCCAACCGAGAGCGAAAGCGGCCCGCGAACGGACCTGCTTTATGTGCTCTGCGAAACTGAGGTGTTGGTCGAGAGTGACACCCAGGTACTTGGCATGCTTCGCCCAAGGGATCGGCTTGCCGTACATAGTGATCGGATTAGGGGGGTTGGGGAGGGCCCTACGAATTCTCCTAAAGAGAACAGCCTGGCTTTTATCGGGGTTGACCTCGATTCTCCATTTCCGGAACCAAGCGCCGAGGACGTTGGCCGAGTTCTGGAGAGTCTGAGCTATAGCTGGCGGACTGATCCCCGTGTAGTAAATGGCCCTGTCATCGGCGAATAACGCCAATTGGGCCTTTTTACTCTTAGGGATGTCGCTAGTGAACAGGGTAAAGATTAGGGGGGAGAGAACGGAGCCCTGGGGGACTCCGGCGCGAATCGGGTGGGGGGAGGAGAGAGCGCCCTCGATGCGGTAGCGGAAGGTGCGGTTCGACAAAAAGTCCCGTAAGATGAGCACGAGACGGTCGGGCACGCCGAGTTAAGCTACTGTGTGCTTAGCTTCTATTTTAAACATGTAGGCGCGATCGTCCATTGTGACCTACGGCCAGGCTACGCACGAAGGCGGGGCTTGCAAAGAAATGAAACTCGTAGCGGACGTAGGACTAGCGGACCGTAGCAGTCTGTAGCAGACCGTAGCAATCCGTAGCAATCCATAGCTGTACGTAGGTGTGAACAGTCGACTTTATGCTAAGAATGTTAATACCTCTGAGAGTGTAAGCTTAACCAACCACTCTCATTCGCCTTCGCTTCGGTAACCAAAACAATACATACCCGTCAGCATTCTATGAATGACTTGCATATTGCACGGCTTCGTTGTTAAGATAAACTGAAGAGATACCGGGGTTTACTTGTACAATATGGCGAGAATTGCGAGTGAGTACTGTAGAAGATTGAAGACCTTCTACTGAGGGGGCTCTAAAAAAAAAGTGGTAGAGCGTGTAATGTGTGTATTGGGTCTTCTAAGCTATCAAAGCAAACTCACGGAACGTACAACACTTCATATATTATCTCTTGATTATAACGAATACATCTGTCTAGTTCCGCCGCCTGTGGCCAACTCTCAAATGTACAAAAGGCCTAACTAATTTAAATTATTTTAAAGGTTCGAATGCCGTCCGATTATTACCAGCCATGTTCAACATAAGGTTTTACACCAGGGCTCTACAGTACTGTCGATCTATTCTGTAAAAATAGCTCCGTGACAACTTAGATGGAGTGAACTTGAAGTGAGCTGTCAACAGTGTCAAATCTCTAGCATCTTTTGGCCGTTTTGCGTGGATGTCTTTATTTTCCCCCATGCATTGCATTTTTACATTTTTACCGCAAATACACGTATTTTTTTTCTTGATCCAGAGGAATTGATGTGGGTGAACTTAGCAGAGCAGTTCCCAGCAGAGCGCAAAAAAACAAGAGTTCTATTCGCATGCGGAAGAGTTCTAGAGTTCTTGATACTTAAAAAAATTAGTTCTGGCGTTTTTGCCTGAAAAAAAGTCGAATGAAAATATGCTCTGCTAACTTCCGTTAGCAGATCACTTTTTCCAAAATTAAAATTAAAAAACTGTTTTAGACGCACAATGGTGAGTTCTATAGTTCCTTATACTTTTCCGAAAGAGTTCTGCCGAGCTAACCCAATAAAAAAATAAAACATAAATATTTACCTGTTTCTAGGAAACGTCAATCATTTTGCTAAAACAGGCATAAATAAGATAATTTGCGTATTTTCGTAGATTTTTCGGGCCATAATTAGTATACAAGAACCCAGTAACATAAAAAAATAAAAAATAAAGCAAACGTCTCTTAGAAGTATGATCAGAGCATGGTTGAAAAGCAAGATTTGTAGAAATCGAGATGTTATTGAGTGTTTTACTAAAAAATATCATAAAAAAATATTGAATGGCACTAAGGATCCGGAACTCCTCGTTTCCTGTTTCACCTGTACCAGAACTATCTGAAAACATGCAATTGGATCCCAGAACTCCCACTCAGATATCAGCAGAGCATGGTTGAAAAGCAAGGTTTGTAGAAATCGAGATAATATTGAGTGTTTTAGTAAAAACATCAAAGAAAATATCCAATTTCACTGAGGATCTGGAACTCCTCGTTTCCTGATGCACCTGTACCAGGACTATTCAAAAAGATGCAGAAGAATCCCAGAACTCCCACTCAGATATCAGCAGAGCATGGTTGAAAAGCAAGGTTTGTAGAAATCGAGATAATAGTGAGTGTTTTAGTAAAAACATCAAAGAAAATATCCAATTTCACTGAGGATCTGGATCTCCTCGTTTCCTGATGCACCTGTACCAGGACTATTCAAAAAGATGCAGAAAAATTCCAGAACTCCCACTCAGATATCAGCAGAGCATGGTTGAAAAAAAAAGGTTTGTAGAAATCGACATATTATTGAGTGTTTTAGTATAAAATATAAAAAAAAATATTGAATGGCCCAGAGGATCGAGAACTCCTCGTTTCTTGATGCACCTATACCAGGACTATCTGAAAACATGCAATTGGATCCCAGAACTCCCACTCAGATATCAGCAGAGCATGGTTGAAAAGCAAGGTTCGTAGAAATCGAGGTAATATTGAGTGTTTTATTAAAAACTTAAAAAATAAAATATTAAATGGCACTGAGGATCTAGAACTCCTCGTTTCCTGATGCACCTGTACCAGGACTATCCAAAAACATGCAGGAGAATCCCAGAACTCCCACTCAGATATCAGCAGAGCATGGTTGAAAAGATAGGTTTGTAGAAATTAGATATTATTGAGTGCTTTACTAAAAAATATAAAAAAAAATATTTAATGGCACTGAGGATCGAGAACTCCTCGTTTCCTGATGCAGCTGTAACAGAACTATCTGAAAACATGCAATTGGATCCCAGAACTCTCACTCAGGTATCAGCAGAGCATGGTTGAAAAGCAAGGTTTGTAGAAATCGAGATAATATTGAGTGTTTTAGTAAAAAATATAAAAAAAAATATTGAATGGCTCAGAGGATCGAGAACTCCTCGTTTCCTGATGCACCTATACCAGGACTATCTGAAAACATGCAAGTGGATCCCAGAACTTCCACTCAGATATCAGCAGAGCATGGTTGAAAAGAAAGGTTTGTAGAAATTAGATATTATTGAGTGTTTTAGTAAAAACATCAAAGAAAATATCCAATGGCACTGAGGATCTGGAACTCCTCGTTTCCTGATGTAACTGTAACAGGACTATCTGAAAACATGCAATTGGATCCCAGAACTCTCACTCAGGTATCAGCAGAGCATGGTTGAAAAGCAAGGTTTGTAGAAATCGAGATAATATTGAGTGTTTTAGTAAATAATATAAAAAAAAATATTGAATGGCCCAGAGGATCGAGAACTCCTCGTTTCCTGATGCACCTGTACCAGGACTATCCAAAAACATGCAGGAGAATCCCAGAACTCCCACTCAGATATCAGCAGAGCATGGTTGAAAAGCAAGGTTTGTAGAAATCGAGATAATATTGAGTGTTTTAGTAAAAAATATAAAAAAAAATATTGAATGGCCCAGAGGATCGAGAACTCCTCGTTTCCTGATGCACCTATATCAGGACTATCTGAAAACATGCAATTGGATCCCAGAACTTCCACTCAGATATCAGCAGAGCATGGTTGAAAAGAAAGGTTTGTAGAAATTAGATATTATTGAGTGTTTTAGTAAAAACATAAAAGAAAATATCCAATGGCACTGAGGATCTGGAACTCCTCGTTTCCTGATGCACCTGTACCAGGACTATCCAAAAACATGCAGGAGAATCCCAGAACTCCCACTCAGATATCAGCAGAGCATGGTTGAAAAGCAAGGTTTGTAGAAATTAAGAGATTATTGAGTGCTTTACTAAAAAAAATAAAAAATAAATACTGAATGCAACTGAGGATCGGGAACTCCTCGTTTCCTGATGTAACTGTAACAGGACTATCTGAAAACATGCAATTGGATCCCAGAACTCTCACTCAGGTATATGCAGAGCATGGTTGAAAAGCAAGGTTTATAGAAATCGAGATAATATTGAGTGTTTTAGTAAAAAATATAAAAAAAAATATTGAACAGCCCAGAGGATCGAGAACTCCTCGTTTCCTGATGCACCTATACCAGGACTATCTGAAAACATGCAATTGGATCCCAGAACTTCCACTCAGATATCAGCAGAGCATGGTTGAAAAGCAAGGTTTGTAGAAATCGAGATAATATTGAGTGTTTTAGTAAAAAATATAAAAAAAAATATTGAATGGCCCAGAGGATCGAGAACTCCTCGTTTCCTGATGCACCTATACCAGGACTATTTGAAAACATGCAATTGGATCCCAGAACTTCCACTCAGATATCAGCAGAGCATGGTTGAAAAGAAAGGTTTGTAGAAATTAGATATTATTGAGTGTTTTAGTAAAAACATCAAAGAAAATATCCAATGGCACTGAGGATCTGGAACTCCTCGTTTCCTGATGTAACTGTAAAAGGACTATCTGAAAACATGCAATTGGATCCCAGAACTCTCACTCAGGTATCAGCAGAGCATGGTTGAATAGCAAGGTTTGTAGAAATAGAGATAATATTGAGTGTTTTAGTAAATAATATAAAAAAAATATTGAATGGCCCAGAGGATCGAGAACTCCTCGTTTCCTGATGCACCTGTACCAGGACTATCCAAAAACATGCAAGAGAATCCCAGAACTCCCACTCAGATATCAGCAGAGCATGGTTGAAAAGCAAGGTTTGTAGAAATCGAGATAATATTGAGTGTTTTAGTAAAAAATATAAAAAAAAATATTGAATGGCCCAGAGGATCGAGAACTCCTCGTTTCCTGATGCACCTATACCAGGACTATCTGAAAACATGCAATTGGATCCCAGAACTTCCACTCAGATATCAGCAGAGCATGGTTGAAAAGAAAGGTTTGTAGAAATTAGATATTATTGAGTGTTTTAGTAAAAACATCAAAGAAAATATCCAATGGCACTGAGGATCTGGAACTCCTCGTTTCCTGATGCACCTGTACCAGGACTATCCAAAAACATGCAGGCGAATCCCAGAACTCCCACTCAGATATCAGCAGAGCATGGTTGAAAAGCAAGGTTTGTAGAAATTAAGAGATTATTGAGTGCTTTACTAAAAAAAATAAAAAATAAATACTGAATGCAACTGAGGATCGGGAACTCCTCGTTTCCTGATGCAGCTGTAACAGGACTATCTGAAAACATGCAATTGGATCCCAGAACTCTCACTCAGGTATCAGCAGAGCATGGTTGAAAAGCAAGGTTTATAGAAATCGAGATAATATTGAGTGTTTTAGTAAAAAATATAAAAAAAATATTGAATAGCCCAGAGGATCGAGAACTCCTCGTTTCCTGATGCACCTATACCAGGACTATCTGAAAACATGCAATTGGATCCCAGAACTCCCACTCAGATATCAGCAGAGCATGGTTGAAAAGCAAGGTTTGTAGAAATTAAGAGATTATTGAGTGCTTTACTAAAAAAAATAAAAAAGAAATACTGAATGCAACTGAGGATCGGGAACTCCTCGTTTCCTGATGCACCTATACCAGGACTATCTGAAAACATGCAATTGGATCCCAGAACTCTCACTCAGGTATCAGCAGAGCATGGTTGAAAAGCAAGGTTTGTAGAAATTAAGAGATTATTGAGTGCTTTACTAAAAAAAATAAAAAAGAAATACTGAATGCAACTGAGGATCGGGAACTCCTCGTTTCCTGATGTAACTGTAACAGGACTATCTGAAAACATGCAATTGGATCCCAGAACTCACACTCAGGTAGAGCATGGTTGAAAAGGGAGGTTAATGTTTAAAAATTGTATATATTATGAGGTGAGGAGTTATTACAGTCTTTGAATTTATTGCTTCTCGTTTTTTGTAGAGGCCATCGTATTTATGCCAGTACTCGCCTGTTAACCCGTAGGTAAAATAGTGTTTTAATTCGGAACAGTAATTTACGGTAGCAGATAATACGTACGTCTTATTATTAATCTTAATTGTTTTTGCTAGAGATTCTAATCTTTGAATAATCACTTTTGTTCTGCTGGGATATCCGGGATCGCTTATAACCGATGTATCGATTATTACATGCGGTCCATAATAGTTTCTACATTTCAGTAAGTTTTTGCATTTGCAACAAGACCTTTCCCCTGCCATAGCGTCATCAATAGCTTCCTGCATCAGATGGAATCCACTGTATATAATCGTGTCAATGAGAATGCTTAAAAAATTATATTCTCTTTCATTGGAATATCCGCAGAAACATTCAACATGACACGTATAGCTTGGTTCTTTTATTATATACTGTGCTAAGTGGGCAACATTACACTCTGCATCTAGACGCTTTATTCTGCTTGTATACGTGGTAATAGAATTTTTAAAAATGGTTGTGCTTGTCAATATCCTAGCTCGATTTCTACGAACCTTGCTTTTCAACCATGCTCTGCTGATATCTGAGTGGGAGTTCTGGGATCCAATTGCATGTTTTCAGATAGTCCTCTTACAGCTGCATCAGGAAACGAGGAGTTCCAGATCCTCAGTGCCATTTAATATTTTATTTTTTATTTTTTACTAAAACACTCAATAATATCTCGATTTCTACAAACCTTTTTTTTCAACCATGCTCTGCTGATATCTGAGTGGGAGTTCTGGGATTTTTCTGCATTTTTTTGAATAGTCCGGGTACAGGTGCATCAGGAAACGAGGAGTTCCAGATCCTCAGTGAAATTGGATATTTTCTTTGATTTTTTTACTAAAACACTCAATATTATCTCGATTTCTACAAACCTTGCTTTTCAATCATGCTCTGCTGATACCTGAGTGAGAGTTCTGGGATCCAATTGCATGTTTTCTGATAGTCCTGTTACAGCTGCATCAGGAAACGAGGAGTTCCCGATCCTCAGTTGCATTCAGTATTTATTTTTTATTTTTTTTAGTAAAGCACTCAATAATCTCTTAATTTCTACAAACCTTGCTTTTCAACCATGCTCTGCTGATATCTGAGTGGGAGTTCTGGGATCCAATTGCATATTTTCAGATAGTCCTGGTACAGGTGCATCAGGAAACGAGGAGTTCTCGATCCTCAGTGCCATTGGTTATTTTCTTTGATGTTTCTACTGAAGCATTGAATTTTAGGCTCGATTTCTACTAACCTATCTTTTCAACCATGCTCTGCTGATATCTGAGTGAGAGTCCTGGGATTCTCCTGCATGTTTTCAGATAGTCCTGTTACAGCTGCATCAGGAAACGAGGAGTTCCCGATCCTCAGTTGCATTCAGTATTTTATTTTTTATTTTTTTTAGTAAAGCACTCAATAATCTCTTAATTTCTACAAACCTTGCTTTTCAACCATGCTCTGCTGATATCTGAGTGGGAGTTCTGGGATTCTCCTGCATGTTTTTGGATAGTCCTGGTACAGGTGCATCAGGAAACGAGAAGTTCCAGATCCTCAGTGCCATTGGATATTTTCTTTGATGTTTTTACTAAAACACTCAATAATATCTAATTTCTACAAACCTTTCTTTTCAACCATGCTCTGCTGATATCTGAGTGGAAGTTCTGGGATCCAATTGCATGTTTTCAGATAGTCCTGTTACAGTTGCATCAGGAAACGAGGAGTGCCCGATCCTCAGTTGCTTTCAGTATTTCTTTTTTATTTTTTTTAGTAAAGCACTCAATAATCTCTTTATTTCTACAAACCTTGCTTTTCAACCATGCTCTGCTGATATCTGAGTGGGAGTTCTGGGATTCTCCTGCATGTTTTTGGATAGTCCTGGTACAGGTGCATCAGGAAACGAGGAGTTCCAGATCCTCAGTGCCATTGGATATTTTCTTTGATGTTTTTACTAAAACACTCAATAATATCTCATTTTTACAAACCTTTCTTTTCAACCATGCTCTGCTGATATCTGAGTGGAAGTTCTGGGATCCAATTGCATGTTTTCAGATAGTCCTGGTATAGGTGCATCAGGAAACGAGGAGTTCTTGATCCTCTGGGCCATTCAATATTTTTTTTTTTTTTTTTACTAAAATACTCAATATTATCTCGATTTCTACAAACCTTGCTTTTCAACCATGCTCTGCTGATACCTGAGTTAGAGTTCTGGGATCCAATTGCATGTTTTCAGATAGTCCTGTTACAGCTGCATCAGGAAACGAGGAGTTCTCGATCCTCAGTGATATTAAGTATTTTATTTTTTAAGTTTTTAGTAAAACACTCAATATTACCTCGATTTCTACGAACCTTGCTTTTCAACCATGCTCTGCTGATATCTGAGTGGGAGTTCTGGGATCCAATTGCATGTTTTCAGATAGTCCTCTTACAGCTGCATCAGGAAACGAGGAGTTCCAGATCCTCAGTGCCATTTGATATTTTATTTTTTATTTTTTACTAAAACACTCAATAATATCTCGATTTCTACAAACCTTTTTTTTTCAACCATGCTCTGCTGATATCTGAGTGGGAGTTCTGGGATTCTCCTGCATGTTTTTGGATAGTCCTGGTACAGGTGCATCAGGAAACGAGGAGTTCCAGATCCTCAGTGCCATTGGATATTTTCTTTGATGTTTTTACTAAAACACTCAATAATATCTAATTTTTACAAACCTTTCTTTTCAACCATGCTCTGCTGATATCTGAGTGGAAGTTCTGGGATCCAATTGCATGTTTTCAGATAGTCCTGGTATAGGTGCATCAGGAAACGAGGAGTTCTTGATCCTCTGGGCCATTCAATTTTTTTTTTTTTTTTTTTACTAAAATACTCAATATTATCTCGATTTCTACAAACCTTGCTTTTCAACCATGCTCTGCTGATACCTGAGTGAGAGTTCTGGGATCCAATTGCATGTTTTCAGATAGTCCTGTTACAGCTGCATCAGGAAACGAGGAGATCTCGATCCTCAGTGATATTAAGTATTTAATTTTTTAAGTTTTTAGTAAAACACTCAATATTACCTCGATTTCTACGAACCTTGCTTTTCAACCATGCTCTGCTGATATCTGAGTGGGAGTTCTGGGATCCAATTGCATGTTTTCAGATAGTCCTGTTACAGTTGCATCAGGAAACGAGGAGTGCCCGATCCTCAGTTGCTTTCAGTATTTCTTTTTAATTTTTTTAGTAAAGCACTCAATAATCTCTTTATTTCTACAAACCTTGCTTTTCAACCATGCTCTTCTGATATCTGAGTGGGAGTTCTGGAATTCTCCTGCATGTTTTTGGATAGTCCTGGTACAGGTGCATCAGGAAACGAGGAGTTCCAGATCCTCAGTGCCATTGGATATTTTCTTTGATGTTTTTACTAAAACACTCAATAATATCTAATTTTTACAAACCTTTCTTTTCAACCATGCTCTGCTGATATCTGAGTGGAAGTTCTGGGATCCAATTGCATGTTTTCAGATAGTCCTGGTATAGGTGCATCAGGAAACGAGGAGTTCTTGATCCTCTGGGCCATTCAATATTTTTTTTTTTATTTTTTACTAAAATACTCAATATTATCTCGATTTCTACAAACCTTGCTTTTCAACCATGCTCTGCTGATACCTGAGTGAGAGATCTGGGATCCAATTGCATGTTTTCAGATAGTCCTGTTACAGCTGCATCAGGAAACGAGGAGTTCTCGATCCTCAGTGATATTAAGTATTTTATTTTTTAAGTTTTTAGTAAAACACTCAATATTACCTCGATTTCTACGAACCTTGCTTTTCAACCATGCTCTGCTAATATCTGAGTGGGAGTTCTGGGATCCAATTGCATGTTTTCAGATAGTCCTCTTACAGCTGCATCAGGAAACGAGGAGTTCCAGATCCTCAGTGCCATTTAATATTTTATTTTTTATTTTTTACTAAAACACTCAATAATATCTCGATTTCTACAAACCTTTTTTTTTCAACCATGCTCTGCTGATATCTGAGTGGGAGTTCTGGGATTCTCCTGCATGTTTTTGGATAGTCCTGGTACAGGTGCATCAGGAAACGAGGAGTTCCAGATCCTCAGTGCCATTGGATATTTTCTTTGATGTTTTTACTAAAACACTCAATAATATCTCATTTTTACAAACCTTTCTTTTCAACCATGCTCTGCTGATATCTGAGTGGAAGTTCTGGGATCCAATTGCATTTTTTCAGATAGTCCTGGTATAGGTGCATCAGGAAACGAGGAGTTCTTGATCCTCTGGGCCATTCAATATTTTTTTTTTTTTTTTTTTACTAAAATACTCAATATTATCTCGATTTCTACAAACCTTGCTTTTCAACCATGCTCTGCTGATACCTGAGTGAGAGTTCTGGGATCCAATTGCATGTTTTCAGATAGTCCTGTTACAGCTGCATCAGGAAACGAGGAGTTCTCGATCCTCAGTGATATTAAGTATTTTATTTTTTAAGTTTTTAGTAAAACACTCAATATTACCTCGATTTCTACGAACCTTGCTTTTCAACCATGCTCTGCTGATATCTGAGTGGGAGTTCTGGGATTCTCCTGCATGTTTTTGGATAGTCCTGGTACAGGTGCATCAGGAAACGAGGAGTTCCAGATCCTCAGTGCCATTGGAAATTTTCTTTGATGTTTTTACTAAAACACTCAATAATATCTAATTTTTACAAACCTTTCTTTTCAACCATGCTCTGCTGATATCTGAGTGGAAGTTCTGGGATCCAATTGCATGTTTTCAGATAGTCCTGGTATAGGTGCATCAGGAAACGAGGAGTTCTTGATCCTCTGGGCCATTCAATATTTTTTTTTTTTTTTTTTACTAAAATACTCAATATTATCTCGATTTCTACAAACCTTGCTTTTCAACCATGCTCTGCTGATACCTGAGTGAGAGTTCTGGGATCCAATTGCATGTTTTCAGATAGTCCTGTTACAGTTGCATCAGGAAACGAGGAGTTCCCGATCCTCAGTTGCAATTAGTATTTCTTTTTTATTTTATTTAGTAAAGCACTCAATAATCTCTTAATTTCTACAAACCTTGCTTTTCAACCATGCTCTGCTGATATCTGAGTGGGAGTTCTGGAATTCTCCTGCATGTTTTTGGATAGTCCTGGTACAGGTGCATCAGGAAACGAGGAGTTCCAGATCCTCAGTGCCATTGGATATTTTCTTTGATGTTTTTACTAAAACACTCAATAATATCTAATTTCTACAAACCTTTCTTTTCAACCATGCTCTGCTGATACCTGAGTGAGAGTTCTGGGATCCAATTGCATGTTTTCAGATAGTCCTGTTACAGCTGCATCAGGAAACGAGGAGTTCCCGATCCTCAGTTGCATTCAGTATTTCTTTTTTATTTTTTTTAGTAAAGCACTCAATAATCTCTTAATTTCTACAAACCTTGCTTTTCAACCATGCTCTGCTGATATCTGAGTGGGAGTTCTGGGATCCAATTGCATGTTTTCAGATAGTCCTGGTATAGGTGCATCAGGAAACGTGGAGTTCTCGATCCTCTGGGCTATTCAATATTTTTTTTATATTTTTTACTAAAACACTCAATATTATCTCGATTTCTACAAACCTTGCTTTTCAACCATGCTCTGCTGATACCTGAGTGAGAGTTCTGGGATCCAATTGCATGTTTTCAGATAGTCCTGTTACAGCTGCATCAGGAAACGAGGAGTTCTCGATCCTCAGTGCCATTTAATTTTTATTTTTTTATTTTTTAGTAAAGCACTCAATAATATCTAATTTCTACAAACCTATCTTTTCAACCATGCTCTGCTGATATCTGAGTGGGAGTTCTGGAATTTTTCTGCATCTTTTTGAATAGTCCTGGTACAGGTGCATATGGAAACGAGGAGATCCAGATCCTCAGTGAAATTGGATATTTTCATTGATGTTTTTACTAAAACACTCACTATTATCTCGATTTCTACAAACCTTGCTTTTCAACCATGCTCTGCTGATATCTGAGTGGGAGTTCTGGGATTCTTCTGCATCTTTTTGAATAGTCCTGGTACAGGTGCATCAGGAAACGAGGAGTTCCAGATCCTCAGTGAAATTGGATATTTTCTTTGATGTTTTTACTAAAACACTCAATATTATCTCGATTTCTACAAACCTTGCTTTTCAACCATGCTCTGCTGATATCTGAGTGGGAGTTCTGGGATCCAATTGCATGTTTTCAGATAGTTCTGGTACAGGTGAAACAGGAAACGAGGAGTTCCAGATCCTCAGTGCCATTCAATATTTTTTTATGATATTTTTTAGTAAAACACTCAATAACATCTCGATTTCTACAAATCTTGCTTTTCAACCATGCTCTGATCATACTTCTATGAGACGTTTGCTTTATTTTTTATTTTTTTATGTTACTGGGTTCTTGTATACTAATTATGGCCCGAAAAATCTACGAAAATACGCAAATTATCTTATTTATGCCTGTTTTAGCAAAATGATTGACGTTTCCTAGAAACAGGTAAATATTTATGTTTTATTTTTTTATTGGGTTAGCTCGGCAGAACTCTTTCGGAAAAGTATAAGGAACTATAGAACTCACCATTGTGCGTCTAAAACAGTTTTTTAATTTTAATTTTGGAAAAAGTGATCTGCTAACGGAAGTTAGCAGAGCATATTTTCATTCGACTTTTTTTCAGGCAAAAACGCCAGAACTATTTTTTTTAAGTATCAAGAACTCTAGAACTCTTCCGCATGCGAATAGAACTCTTGTTTTTTTGCGCTCTGCTGGGAACTGCTCTGCTAAGTTCACCCACATGAGGAATTGCAGCTAATTTCAAACTCATTTATAGAATAGGCTGACTAATAATCAGCAAAAAGAGATTCGAAGCATAATTATACACTTTAATTATTGACGTTTTACCCTTTTGGTCGCTTTTACAAAAAAATAAAATAAATGGAAGTTTTAAAAACTATTTCAAATACTGATGCAGCCATATACACAAGAAAACGGCATTATTACAAAAGATAAGGCAGTTGAAAGAGTAAACAAGACACCAAAGTCATTTACTGGGCTAAATAAGCTGCTCTTTTTGCACGTCATTATTTGACATAAGACAGTCCCCCAAAAAGTCTGCTCTTCACCATATCTTAGTCCTTAGCTGGTAAAAAGAAGTGGAGCAACAAACTCTCCAGCAGGTCAGTCGTCTCCGGGCGTCGGGAGCCACGTGACGACTCCCGGCCACCGTAGGCAAGGGCCTGCGGACGGTGAGTAATGGGTGACTCACCGTCCGATCAGCACCAGACCCGTGCCGTACGGTGCGTATATGTTCACGCGCGCCTCAAAGAGATGTCAGTATATGAAGGGGCCCCTCAGGGCCAAGCCTACAGGGTAAGCGGGATTGTCCGAAAGGGTTACCGCTACCCCGGAACTTATAGGGCTACGGAAGGAACATGGATGGGTTTTAGTCAGTAAGAGTCTGACACTCCCTTCCGCTCCACCCAGAGCGGAAGCAGACATTGGATGATTTCCCAGCCTTCAAAAAAAAAAAAGGGCAGTTGTCTTTTCAGTTGGAAGAACTTGATTCTGTACAGTAAATATTATCGTCGTGAGTTTATTGACTTAAGCTTGGATTTCCTATGGAAGCGGTAATCGCCACCACTACATTACATAGGTAGTGATCCAATTGGTATCAGCAGAGATTGACTTTGAACGGGATTGCCACAGCTCCAAAACCGAGAGGGCTAAGGAAGGAACATGGATGGGTTTCATTCAGTAAGAGTCTGTCACTTCCTTCCACTCTATCCAAAGCGGAAGGTGTCGTTTGATGATTGCCCACCCTTAAAAAGGGAGGGATTGACTTCACCGTGTCTAAAGACGCGCTTTAAGTAAATTTACTTTCATAGATACTGTTTAGTGACGTCATTCGATGGTAAAATGCGGACGCTATGTGACGCCACAGTATAAGAAAACCCTAGCACTATTTACTCGAACTAAATCCATATAATAAACATATTTACATTTACCAAGAAATTGATTTAAAGCATACAACGCACGTTGCTAGGATGCTGTTAATCTCTTCGTACTTAATCACAATCTGAAATGGGGCTTTAATAATCCATTATTTAATGGAATCCGCTTATGTCATACAGAAAATATTTAATTATGGAAAGAACTGGACGTGGGACGTGTTTAGATAATTTCATACTTCCCCAATACGAAATGTGATCATTTTCAAAACTCAAAAAAAAAAAACAAATCCCATGGAAGAACCAACCTTAACTTGTGAACTTCATGGTTGAATTTCAAGGATAACGGTTGCCAGAGCCTTGTTTATCGGTACACGTTGTTAGGTATCTATTATTTTGTAAGAAACGCGAACCGTATTTTGTTGTAAACGCTTGCAATTAATACTGTTCGCTAGAAATAATTAATATTAAATTACGTTTGTTGTTTGGTGTGAATCGTAGGAGTTTTTCATCGAAGGGAGCAGATTTAAGATGAAAAGTAATATTTCTAAAAGTTGTAAATATAAGTCTTCATGATACATTATATACATATATACATATGCAGGAAAAATCGTTTCTAGGAATTTTAATTAGCTCATCCGTATCTCATGACTCGGGCTGCGATCCTGGAAAGAAAAACAGCTCTTGAAGCTGTTATTTTGAGCCCTTCTGGGTAAGACATAGATACAGTACCCCGTATCAGTGGTACTCTCAAACTCGCTTATCATTTATTAGAATTAAACTGTTTATAGAAAGAAAGAAGAAGACTTTTGAGTCGGTTAGTCAGGCTAATAGTTCGCCGGGCCGAATTTCAGCCATGGCGGAGACCAGCCTTCGCGCGGGAGTAATATAATGTAGTTTTGTGTGCGCAGACAAAGATGCACTGTCTCTTCTCTCACTCTCATGGTCCGATGGGACCACACGACCCGACAGAGATCAGGTGCAGGGCCAACTGTTTAAGGTGCTGTCCGAGGCACGGGGATATCACACTACCCACTTCCAATTTCCAGGCTGGAAAACCCAATTACACTTTTCCTGACTCGAGAATCGAACCCAGGACCCAGGCTCAGCAGTCACGCCTGCGACCACAAGACTAACGGTGCAGTCAGAAATATGAAGCTATGGGTTCAGTCCAAAGTGCAGTAAATATCTATGGAGAAGAACGGGCAAGAAACTCCATGGACATTCTTAACACTACCACTACGAAAAGCACTCTTACTGCTGCGACATAAAGGTGCCAATGTCAAATTATTAACGTGTTGATTAAAAATGTCCATTAATCAGCATTATATAAATGCTCTTTTTATTATAGTCCGACCACTTAGCTTAACTTAGACCATTCCTGAGGCAGTTGCACGGCGCGGAACCTCACTGGTTCGTCAGCTAGTGACTGTCAACTGTCACCCTTCTCGCACCGCGCAGCTGCCTCAGGAACGGTCTCATCAATGATGATGAGACCGTTCCTGAGGCAGCTGCGCGGTGAGAATGATCTCCTGCCCTTATCCCAATTTATTTGGGGACGGCGTAACATGTCGTTTTCTTCCATACGTCTCTATTGGTCATCATCTCGGTAGTCACTCCCTTCCTACCCATATCATCTTTCACACAATCTATCCATCGTTTCTTTGGTTTCCCATTTCTTGTATGGCCATCCACATTCATACTCACAACTTTCCTGACAACATTTTCCTCTTTCCGCCGCATAACATGCCCATACCATGACAACCGATTTCCACACAACTTTTCAGTCACCGGTGCCACTTTTAGACTACCTCTTATAGTTTTGAAATTTTGTATACAGGGTGTAACCGAAAGGGAATATACATACAAAAGGATATACTACAGACCACCACACTGAACACTTTCACTATGGGACCAACTCCGAAATCGTGAAAAAAAAAATCTGCTGTTCCCTACATTTCGACGAGTCACGTGACCAAAGATGTATAGAACAGCTGATTTTTTTTCAGTTTCGTAGTCTGTAGCATATGTTTTTGTATGTATATACCCTTTCGGTTACACCCCGGTATAATAAGTTTACATTTAATATACCTTACCTCTGTCCTCTCATAACTTAGCCCACAAGCTAATTTGTCGAAGATACCCAGCAGAAAGGCTTATGTGTTCCTAGCATGTTTTCGTTAGCGATACAAACGAGGCCGACTTCCCGCGAACACTGAACTACAGGCGATTAATTTAGATCATGTCATGTTTAACACAGCTTTTTAAGCAGAAATTGCCGGGCTGTGTACATTGTTCCGTTTGTAAGGAGCTGTGTATACACAGATTTGATTTTGTACAAAACATTTGTCTACAAGACCAAAGTTACGATGGACTGTGTGTAAGAGATTACATAGCTAGAAACGGGGTGAACACCGTGATGACGACTTATTGAGAAGTATGGAAGAAATAAATGAATAGTATTTTTTTTATTAAGCTTTTGAGTAGGTAAAGCTTTGATTATTATAAATATTATTTATTTACTTATTTTTATGAATATTTAGCTTTTAAATGTAAATATAATGTAAATTAGTAGGTAAACACTCTTATTCAATAAATAATCAACTACAGGGTTTTACAATAAGAGGTGTTCAGAGTTGTTATTTTGATATTCAAATAAAAATGCCATTGTTTTATATAAATTATCGCATGTTTATTTCATTATAAAGAGGAAAGTATACCATTAATAGTGGAAAATAACATCATGCAAATGACCCCAACGACCACGCTTACAGGACCATATCCCTTTCATGAAAGGACTAAACAAACCTGGAGGAATGGACAAACCTCGTCGTTCTTTAGAAGTCTTATTGGAAACCCTGTACTTTAATAAAACTTTAAACATAGAACTTTATTATTTTCTAAAAAGCTTGAGGAGTGGGCATTTAGGTGTTAATCCAGGATATAAACTATCTGTGTGACAATTTCCATTCAAATCTGTTCATTTTCATCTAAATCTATTCACCGGTTTACAAGTGATTGAGTAACAAACATCAAAACAAACATTCACATTCATAATATTAGTAGCATTCTGAGATAAGAATACATTAACTCTCCTTATGACTCCACAAGTTTCATTTAATTGTTCCTGCCTGACGGTTATTGGAGTTCATCTAAAAGAAAATACTCTTTGTTTTTCTAAAAGAAACTCGTACTGTACGGAGAAAACACCAAAACAAGTACCTCCGAGAAACTCGTAAGAATCAACTCTCCGCATCGGGCTACTTGAAGCGCACACAGCCGACATCTTTTACCCATTATGTAAAGCAGTGCACGACTTACTGCAGAGGAGCAAATAATAAACACAGTTAACAAATAGGGTACCATTTTCTTATCAGCCTTTAAAGGAAAACCTGTCTTATACCTAAATTGTTAAAAGACAAAATGAAATAAATAAGAGCCATTTCAAAGTTTTCAAAAAATCTTTAAATTTTTTTTGGTAAATCTTTGAAAGGCGTTTAACCGCAGTATGAAACTACAACACTCTATTTTTTTGAGAGTGGGAAATCATCCAATGACTTCTCCCGCTTTGGGTGGAGAGGAAGGGAGTGTCAGACTCTTACTGACTAAAACCCATTCATGTTCCTTCCTTTATGTTCCGGGGTAGCGGTAACCCTTTCGGACAATCCCGCTTACGCGGCAGGCTTGGCCCTAAGGGGCCCCTTCATATGCTGACATCTCTATGAGGCGCGCGTGGAACATGTACGCGCCGTCCGGCACGGGCCTGGTCCTGATCGGACGGTGAGCTACCCATTACTCACCGCCCGCGAACAGTAACATAAGCTTTTTATAGAATTGATTATTTGAAACGGTCAAAAATAAAACATGAAATCAGATATGTAGAAAAAAGACCGCTAGACTTAAAACTCCCATCACCGTACAGAAATTAAATATTATACGGAGATATATTTGTAAAATTGCATTTAATGCTATAATAATAAGTATTCCATTTGATTCTAAAAATCTGTGACGTTACATATTTCATACAAATCACGTAAAAATTCCGCGTTTTGTTAATTCATAAAAAGTAACGGTATTGACTAACTAACCTTTTCAAATACCCAATTCTTATACTAAGATTAAATTTCAAAAGGCAAAATGAAATACGATACACACAGCAGTATGAAACCATAATACTAACAGCAAAATCATTAATTTTGATACATCTTTGGGGCGAAATGCATCTTCTGTCAAACCCGAAAAACTCATCATGTAAACTAGCTATCATGTCATCTCTTTCTCGTTATGTTAAAAGACAGCAATACATTTAACAAAGTGTAATCTGTGCCATTAACGATTAAAATTAAACGTACCACATAAGCAGCAATGGCGAAATTTGCCAAATTTTCGAAAGCAATCTCCGCTTTTGAAGTAGGGAACAATAAAAACGGTCGCCGCTTCCGAACGCATCTTGCGAGTATGAAATAATGATATTGCCTTTGGCAGCACACGTTGTTGCTTTAAAACCGAAAGATGTCGCAATTTTCTTGGGACGGAAATTTTTTAAAAAGCAAATAGGTAGCCAAAGTGTTCGGGGCAGACGTTGGAAAAAATATTATTAATTGTATCGCATTTGGCTTGATCTTTTCTCCTAGTGTTTAAGTAGATGATTGTGCTGTTTTTCGTTATTTTGTGTTATTTTTGACACTGTATTTTGAATATAAAAACATTGTGAGGTACCTTAAATTGAAGGCGTCGTCGTTGGTCAGAATCAGAATCTTTATTTGGTATTTTAAATTTGACGGGTTCCGGACCTCAAAAAGAAAAAGGGTAGGATCACACTTCTTTGTCCGTCTGTGTCAGACGAACAAGACCCTTTTACTTAGAAACGCGTGGAAGTATCAAGTTTAAGTTAATATCAAATACTTATGATGCCTTGGACCTTTAAATATCAAGCTCCTCAGTCAACTTAAAAAAAAATTACAGTCATTTATGCAACATTTGGATACTCGCCAATTAATCAGAACCTTTAGTACTGCCTGTTGATCTAGAGTCATTAATAAGTAAAGGAGTAAGTTTAAAATCATATCGACGCTTGAAAGGCAAGAATTACCAAGCGACATATTGGGCGATAAGTCGACACTATTTCATAACATATTTAGAACGCTCATAATCTTTAAAGTTCCGGTTTATTAAGCCATTAAACAGCATTAGAAGTTGGAATTAAGTAGTTATGACAAATAGGTGATTTTTTACGATTTTTAAAATGCTCTACTGTAAAGTGATATGTCGTTTGGTAATATTGCCTTTCAAGCGTTGATATATTTGTAGTTTTATTTCTTTTTTTTTTTACAAACTTATATTTTTTGCAATTGCCGAATTGAGCGTGACATAAATCGATGTATAACATATATAACATATGTTCTCCACATATTATTTTTCAACTGCAAAGTTTATTTGTGGAATAAATTCAACTACGGATCGGGCCACACACAAGTGGCCGGTTTTTTTAAACGTAGTACAATCCTTTTGTTTCTTTTTGCCCAACACAATTAAGGTGACAACCCTGGAATGCTGGTCATTCCACCAGGAAAGTAATCGCGGCGTTACACCCCTGACACCTAACTTGAATGAGGAAAAAAGGTCGGTAAAAATGTTATACCAAGTGACCTACTTTCTTATTTATTAAATTGTGTATCTCCCTTTTATACAATAAAAATAAGTAAATACCTAAAAACGATGTAATTTAAAAAAGGAATGAAGTAATTTAAAAATTATTACATGCCCATGAGCATACATATGAACTCTAGGAAATTTATTTTTAAGCATATTGAGTACTTACCAACATAGATTTTCCGTATATTCAAATCACAACTCTAATTCTTTAACTGCTGTCATTTTGCATATCTATTCAATAACCCTGACTGCTTTACGAAGTAATCTTAATTTTTTTTAAATAATGATTCACTTTTAGAATTTTTATTTGTTCAATAGTTACAAAAAAAACGGACGTTTTTAAATCTAAAAAAACTATGAAAAATTGTTTTACCATGGTAACATTTATTTAGATTATTTCCTTTTTTTGAAGCTACGAGCACTTTACTTGTACTGAGTGTAAAAACACGCTGTGAATGTGAGTGTGAAGACGAGTAGCGTCAGCATAATATATGACATAAATACACCCACGCATATACAACACACATTTCTGACTTCACTCATTATTCTCCTACCCTTATTCCAATTTATTTGGGGTCAGCGCAACATGTTTTTTCTTCCATACTTCTCTCTTAGTCGTCATCTCGGTAGTCACACCCTTTCTAGCCATATCATGTTTCACATAATCCATCAATCGTTTCTTTAGTCTCCCTCTACTTGTATAGCCATCCACATTCATACTCACAACTATCGTGACAACATTATCCTCATTCCTCCGCATAACATGCCCATACCATGATAATCGATTTCCGGACAATTTTTCAGCCACCGGTGTCACTTTCAGACTTCCTCTTATATACTCATTCACTCTTCTATCCATTCGCGTAACACCACACATTCCTTTTAGCATTCTCATCTCAGCTGCATGCAATTATCTTTCATTCATTCCTTGTGTGGCCCAACACTCTGTTCCATACATTTCTGACTTCAATATTGTTTCAAAAGCTGCGCAGGAGTTGTGAATGTGGAGGTCAGGAAGAGCGAGACCTCTTGCTGACTTCCACACATTCACATCGTGTTTTACACCATTCGGTCAATTCTGTAAAAATCTCACCGGAAAAAAAAAAAAATTGATGATGACTTCGCTTGACATTTAATTTAAAATTGACATTGTTTAGTCATTTTTGGAGTGTTGGTACCTTCATTTTCTTTTTGTTTTTGGTTTATGCTAATTTCAATAAATTGCAAATCTGTAATGTGTTTTTCAAATTGTTGTGGTATTTTTATTTGCATGCACATTGACGGCAAAATGTGGAGAACCCTTATTTTATTGAAACATCCATGTTACAACAGTAACTCATGTTTGCAAAGAAATAAATGATTTGATTTGGTCAAGTTAGCTGACATTCCACCTACTCCGCTCCTTTCCACCCAGAGCGGAAGGGGTCATTTGATGATTCAACAAAGCAATACCTAATAAGACGTCCCATACAATATGAATATGAAGGGAATATAAAGAATATGAATATGAAGGGAATATAAAGAATATGAATATGAAGGGAATATAAAGAATATGAATATGAAGGGGGGGCCCCTTCATATTCTGCGAGGCCCAAGCCTGCCGGGTAAGCGGGATTGTCCGAAAGGGTTACCGCTACCGCGGAACATAAAGGGCTAAGGAAGGAACATGGATGGGTTTTAGTCAGTAAGAGTCTGGCACTCCCTTCCACTCCACCCAGAGCGGGAAAAGTCATTGGATGATTTCCCAGCCACACAAAACTTTAATATCTACTTGATCTAAATGTGAACGACCACACAATTTTGATACACGCTGTATATTCAAACATTCATTCATTCATTCTGCCTAGCCTTTTCCCAACTATGTTGGGGTCGGTTCCCAGTCTAACCGGATGCAGCTGAATACCAGTATTTCACATGAAGCGACTGCTTATCTTACCTCCACAACCCAATCAGTAACTGGGTAATACGATATCCCTTGGTAAGACTGGCTGTCAGACTTTCAGGCTTACTACCCGTAACGACTGTCAAAGATCCACGAATGACAGCCGGGACCAGCGGCTGATCGTGCTCTCCGAGGCACGGAGGAGTCTCGATATGTAAAGATGGTGACCCATCCACGGACCAACCCCGGCAAGCGTACCTTAACCTGATGAATCGATCCGTGCGGCTGTTATTACCTAGCCACGACCTCCTCCATAAAATTCAAACATTCATAATCCTTAAATCTGTTATTTGTTTTTATTCTAAATGGCATACAAAATGTCTCAACTCGAATCAGAGATCCAATTTTAACTAAAAACTATTTAACTTTATTTCACACAAAATTGGTATGACCATTTTCACGGTGTACAGAGGCCAGCAAATCAAGTTACCACAATCTGTCAAATTTCTTTGATAGTATTTCAACTTTATTGCAAAGACATAAGGTTCATTTTTAATTGAGAAAATTGTTAGGGATAGCTTGATGTGCTGGCGTCTGTACATCATTTCCAAAGCAAAATAATAAGTAATTACTGCCAGCTGAGTTAACCAATTTAAATAACAAATTCACGAATTGAAATTTTACGTTCCATTTCGCACATGGATCTTATAATTGAGGCAGATAGGAAACTATGAAGATTTGGTGTTCTAAAAATATCTACAACCTAATTTTTTTCCTTATTTGGCATTAGCATCGAAAAGTCATAATATACAAAACCCAAAAATTGTAAGCTTATGCTGTATTTTTTGGAAAATAAAGATATTTATTTATTTATAAATCCTTTCTCATTCCAAAAAACCTGTAAAAAACAAAAGTTTAATTGTTCCTGAATTTAAACATTCACTGGGAAAGTTTTGCAATGTTTCCATATAAACATAATTTTGACAAACAAAAAATTTAGCCTAATCGGTCCAGCCGTTCTCAAATTATGTACAGTCGCCAGCACATCAAGTTACCATAAACGTTTTAAGGTTTAAAATCATTTGGAGAAATTTGACAGTTTGGTATAACTTGATGCACTGGCGACCGTACTTGCCAAAAGAACAACATTTTTGATTTATTTGTATACAGCCTGTTTTCTTTTGATGATTTTCTGTAGCTCATTGGAAATTGTACCATTGTGACGTAGACTAGTAAATCTATTTTCCACAATTGATTTATATGGTGAGCCTTTTCCCGTTCAGCATTTCACCAGATAATTGTAAATATTCGAACAACCATTTTATTGACTTACTGACCTTTCTTTATCAAGACTTTTCACATAACGACGTAATTAAGCAGAAAATGTCGTGAAATAACTACACAACATTGAAAATCAAGCCTTTTTTTAAGGCTGGGAAATCATCCAATGACTTCTCCCGCTCTGGGTGGAGCGGAAGGGAGTGTCAGACTCTTACTGACTAAAACCCATCCATGTTCCTTCCTTAGCCCTTTATGTTCCGGGGTAGCGGTAACCCTTTCGGACAATTCCGCTTATTTCGGACATTTCAGGCATTTGTACCCTTTTAGTGCGAAAAATGTATATAAATAAATAAGCCCAAAGTCAAAATATTTCATCATTTTGAAAGGTCCAATGCTGTTAGTCAGTTTCTCATTCCACATAAGGTTTCAACCTAGGCTCTACAGTACAAATGCATTCACAAAACAAGAATCAAAGAAAAATAATGTCGTTTCTTCCATTTGTATATTCTTTGCCCGGGCTCCTCCGCCGTCCCCGCCCGGGGCCAAGTATAGGTTCTTTTTTAACTTCCTACAAAGATCAAAGGTTGAATATTAAAGATTTTTTTTCTGTCACAGCGCGATTACGTATTCGGTCCTAATTTTGAATGGGAGTAAATATTAATTCTGTGATAATTGGGCGATTCTTCGTCCATCTTACTTTTTTTTCTGTTTTCGTTTTCTTTGCTGTAGGTGTTAAGGTTTGTGTTTAACATACTTAGATACTATTTATTAACTTTGTATGAACACATAAATGACTGAATGTTGAATTCAAACAAAATCCTAGTTGAATAAACACTAAAGTGCTTACCCAGCTAAGGATTCAATTCAAAAGAGGCTAATTTAATAGAACCTCCAGGTACTAATGATTTTACAATTTTATACTAATCATGTTAACCAACAAGGCTGCCTAACGCAATACTGTAATAGTGGCACAGTACAGAGTTGTACAAAGCGACGCGCGCTTTACTTGTGGTAACCAATTGTAAAATCACTTAACACACACACAAACTTCCTACTTCGCCATTGTCTCGGACGGTACTGAGAGTTCCTGCGCGGACACAGACACATTCACAACGTATCTGTACACCTGGTAACCACAAGCAAAGCGCGCGTCGCTTCGTGAGATAAAAACACTATACCTTACGTCTTTAGATCGAGTTGTGTGCCGAGTATTTGTTTTTTAAGAACTGTATTCATTACCTATGTTACACAAATAAACAATGATTTGATTTGATTTGATTTGATGATCAAAAGTCGCAGAAAACCACTGAAGGCAAATCTGCCTACCCGCCCAAGATTATCAACCTTGAAGGCAAACTCGAAAACAGAACCAATATAATCGTATTTTGATGCATCAAAGGGAAGTAATATTAATGTAAGGAGTAAGAAACTCAATTAAGCTAACACATATAAATCTCGTCGGAGATTGATAGGACGCGTCGAATTGATCGCCCCCTAGTGGGGGCATCTCGAACTTTAATGAGTCATCGTTTGTCATTGGGAGCATGTGGAATTAAAACTATTTAATAATATGGTTTTTTGATTGCTTCATTGGTCTTGCAAGATTTCGATTCTTGGATTGCTCAAAAGGCGATTGGGGTTTTTCTATCTGGAACTTCTTATTGGCAGCCAGATTTGTGTCCAGTTGATGCCAATAAGCTCACTCCTTACTACATAGGACTTAAACATTACTGGTGAATTGTGGGTGTAATATAAAGGCTGCAAATAGAAACCTTACATTTATTGACGCTGGTTGAAAATTACCTCTATTTTTTTTACCTCTTCTTTTATGGTTGATCGATTTTTCAGTGATGGATGACCCAGAGGTCATTTTCTACCAGCGAATTTCGAATAATTTTAAGAACTGTTTATTCGGTTTCGAAAAAAACAACATTGATAAGTTAGGTTTGTGTTCGATCAGGACCAGGTTCGTGTTCTGAGATGTCAGCAATAATGAAAGGGCTTGTTAGGGCTAAAGCCTGCCCGGTTAGCGGGATTATCCGAAAGGCTTACTGCTATCCCGGAACGTAAAGGGCTAAAGAAGGAACATGGATAGGTTTTAGTCAGTAAGAGTCTGGCACTCCTTTCCGCTCCACCCAGAGGGGGATGAGTCTTGGGATGATTTCCCACCCTCAAAAAAAGGCGTGTAAAAGTGAGGACGACAGAAATTGTGAAAATTTAATATTGCTTCAAATAGTGTCATAGTACTGTAGAGCCTAAGTGTTAGAATATAACTGACAGCATTCGAACTTTCAAAATAATAAAATCGTTTGATAGGTTGGTTATAAAAGAAAAGAAGAGTCTGTCGGTAGCCGTGCTGCTTGACGCATGTATTCGTTAAAAGCAATATAATTCAATAGTTGCTATCCCGTGTGTTTGTACAGGCGTAATCTTATGGTTGGGATGGCCGTTTTTGAGGGTGGGAATTCATTAAGAACCCATACATGTTCCTTCCTTAGCCTTTTATGTTTCGGGGTAGTGGGAACCCTTTCGATAACGGCCCTGACTTACGATTTATTTCAAGGCAACTGGATTTTATTTGGCAGATGGGTTTTAGTCAGTAAGAGTCTGACACCCTCCGCTCCAACCAAAGCGGAAAAAATCATTTATGATTGCCCACATCCAAAAAAAAGCATTTCGGATTGTGAAAATTTAATAAAAAAAGTATTAAGTATTGAAATACCTTCGCGACGCTGACTTCACGATGACACGATGCCATAAAACAGAAAATTCAAAGACAAGTGCCATCCATAACACTGGGTATTTCTATTATCATTGAAAAACGAATTCCTTTTAAAACATTTTCCTACAAAATAAAACATACACTAAACTTCAAAGCGTCTAAAACAGCCCCATAATGTAACAGTAAACCCTAGCGTTGAGCAAAAACAATAAATTGCCCGACCGGAGCGCAATCATGCAAGCGCACGCGAGAAATTACTGCCCGGGCACTATTGGAGCAATCACGCGATATATTTTACGAATTTCGCAATACTTTACCAGGTTAGCTAGTTACGGAGAGTAAACATTTTGTGGTTCTAATTGGTTGATTGCTTTTTGTTATTTTGTTGAATCCATCACTATCTACTTTGTCTTCCGTGGTGTGTAGACGCCAGCACATCAAGCTATCCCAAAGTGTCAAATTTTCCCAAAATTGAAAATGAACCTTGTGCTTCTCTAATAAAGTTGAAAAGATATTAATGAAATTTGATTAGGGTAAAAGGTAATGTGGAGGTCAACCACCACCTCTTATAGCAGTATTTTAAAGTTGCTTTACATTGGGAAAGATATTTATTTATTTAGGATTCCCAGCAAAGGATCACATAAAACATTTTACATAGATACATACAAATGATAATGACACAGAAGGTTCTTTAATGTGTGGCGGCAAGGCATTGCAAGGTATTTTTAGGCGAACACTGACTACTTTATGTCCGTACTTTTAAGTTATATTTTTATTATATTTTGACATGCGTGCCCCCAGTGGAAGCCATTTCCATCGTATTAAGTTATATTTTTATTCGTCACCCTAAAATACCTTGCCATGCTGCCGTGCAGCCACTGGGCGTCGAACCTATAGGAAACCACAGCGTGCGCATATACTCGTAACAAGGTGTAAACAAAGTAAAAATATATATATATGGCTCTATTAATGTTATAGAGATATTTTCCTGTGTTATTTCTCACACAAAAATAATACTGCACTCTGAAGCGAGTGGTAGTCAGCCCCCTGCTACCACAAGTAACGGTAGAGCTATCGTTTCGCACAAAAATTAACCCCAACTTTATAGCAAGACCTGTAACAACCAGCAACTACCGGCAATTAACCGTTGAAACTCAATTACATGAACAACTTTGAAGAAAGCTGGCCCATTTCGCCACTATCGACCATAAAGTGGCGTAATGGGGGAAAATATCAAGTTTATAGCTTGTAGTATGTACCGGGTATCAAAGTTCAACCACAGATTAGTTCAACACCCACGGTTGGTTATGTAAGAGGTGTTTCGAATAGGTTCCTTTAGTAAGTTTTAGTTACGGTTAATTTCTATCTAAAGGTGTGGTAACAAGCATTCGCTTGACTACCTATTCTTAAATCAAAACTAATTTTGCATTAAAATAAAGAAAACGATTAAAATTTATTCAAAATTTCGAAGGTATGTAACATTCGCCAACCCGCACTGCGCCCATGTGGTGGATTGTCACCCACTTCTTCTCGCAGAGGTGAAACCTGGGTCCCAGCAGTGGGAATGTTATCCGCTGACAATGTTATTGATCAAGGAAAACATTCTTAAGCAGTTGTATGAAATGGCTATAACACGGCGGTCATTTGCTAAGTTTATAAATGTAATTATAACTTATCGTTCATCATCAACAGCCTAGCCTTTTCCCAACTAAGTTGGGGTCAGCTTCCAGTCTAGCCGGATGCAGCTGAATACCCGTATTTTACATGGAGCGACTGCCTATCTGGCCTCCACAACCCAGAATTATAACTTATCGTTCAATATTTATTTTATTTTTAAACTTTTGACATTGGTTTTCTGATTTCTAAATATAATCTATATATCTATATACATATAATAAAACAGTAAAAAAACTGTGTCTGTACATTGAATTTATTAAAAAAATAATAATTGAGGGGGAAACAGTAATAGAGCACGAATCCAAAAAAAAAAAATTGTCTGTTTGTCTGTATGTCTGTTTGTCTGTTTGTTTGTACACGCTAATCTTCGGAACAACTGGACGGATTGGAATGATTTTTTTTTTGTTGTATAGGTATTAAGTCTGGGCAACATATAGGCTATAATTTATCTTGGAAACTTGAACACCTGATGCAGAACCGCAACAGAGCAGCTAAACTATAAGAGATACAAAAATGATACCATAGCAAAAATTGTTCCACGTGATGAGCATTTTTTGCTGAGAGAATAAATTTGAAGATCTGGAACACCTGATGTGGAACTCCAAGAGCCCGGCTACACTATAACATATATAGGAATGACGTCTTAGAGAAAGTTGTGCGGTCTGATGGGTATTTCCTGTTGACTTATAAAAATCGAAGATCTGGAACACCTGTTGTGGAACTCCAAGAGCCTAGCTACACCATAACACATATACGAATGACGTCTTAGCAAAAGTTGTGCGGTCTGATGGGTATTTCCTGTTGACTTATAAAAATCGAAGATCTGGAACACCTGTTGTGGAACTCCAAGAGCCTAGCTACACCATAACATATATAGGAATGACGTCTTTGCAAAAGTTGTTTGGTCTGATGGGCATTTCCTGTTGACTTATAAAAATCGAAGATCTGAAACACCTGTTGTGGAACTCCAAGAGCCTAGCTACACCATAACATATATAGGAGAGACGTCTTAGAGAAAGTTGTGCGGTCTGATGGGTATTTCCTGTTGACTTATAAAAATCGAAGATCTGGAACACCTGTTGTGGAACTCCAAGAGCCTAGCTACACCATAACACATATACGAATGACGTCTTAGCAAAAGTTGTGCGGTCTGATGGGTATTTCCTGTTGACTTATAAAAATCGAAGATCTGGAACACCTGTTTTGGAACTCCAAGAGCCTAGCTACACCATAACACATATTGGAATGACGTCTTTGCAAAAGTTGTTCGGTCTGATGGGCATTTCCTGTTGACTTATAAAAATCGAAGATCTGGAACAACTGTTGTGGAACTCCAAGAGCCTAGCTACACCATAACACATATAGGAATGTCGTCTTAGCAAAAGTTGCTCGGTCTGATGGGCATTTCCTGTTGACTTATAAAAATCGAAGATCTGGAACACCTGTTGTGGAACTCCAAGAGCCTAGCTACACCATAACACATATAGGAGTGACGTCTTAGCGAAAGTTGTTTAGCCTGATGAGCACTCTCTTTTGACGTATAAAAAAGATCTGGAACACCTGTTGTGGAACTCCAAGAGCCTAGCTACACCATAACACATATAGGAATGACGTCTTACCAAAAGTTGTTCGGTCTGATGGGCATTTCCTTTTGACTTATAAAAATCAAAGATCTGGAACACCTGTTGTGGAAATCAAAGCTATCACTAATTTTACTGTGTAATTAAAAAATAACATAAACTGGGAGTACCTGCATGCGGTGAAGGCGGTAACAGTTTAGGACCGATTTTCGATGACGATGGTATATCATTGAAAATTTGACTCTACTGGCCAAAAGTCCTATTTATTTTTTTATTTTATCGTATGAATATGCCTTCGGGCTTTTGTTGTTTGAGTGTTTAATTTCCTTTTCCATTTATCTTCTACCGCGTCTTCGGTAGCCACCGTGTCACGGTAACGCAGGGGAGCAGTCATTTTAATTTAGATTTTTATTGATCAGGTATCTTCACAATAAAACTATGACCATGCCTAAAAAGAGGTCAAATCTTTCTCAATGTTCCAAAAGAGCTAAAAGATTGAGGATCATAAGATCCCAAGAATTACCAAAGAGCGTCAGGAGAGACTTGATGCTGTTTGAGAACATTAGGATGCAACTCGCTCCGTGGAAACCTCTTCGGGTCGCGAAGCACGCCTGCGTTGTTAGCGTATTCATTAGGTCTCAAGAGACCAGTGAAGAATATGATGCGCGACTGACTGATCGTGAACGTCATGAATTGTCTCGCGAGTCAGAGACATTCACGGAAAGAGAATTACGCTTGAGTTCCAAGCGTATCTACGCATCGACTTCTAGATCTCTAGAGACAAGTGGGGCACGTGATGTGCGACTGACCGCTAATCGTGAACGTCATGTATTGTCTCGCGAGTCGGAGACGTTCACGGATAGAGAATTATGCTTGAATTCCAACCGTATCTACGCATTGACTTCTAGGTCTCTAGAGACAAGTGGGGAATATAATAATGCGGTTACCAAAATGAAAACGATGACAAATGGACTGTATGTTTTGGTGGTTGTTGGAATGATATAAAACTAAAGCTCAGTGTGATAAAAGATTTAAATGTGACAAATGATAAAAAATAACATAAATGTCGACCCCGTTGTTGCTGGCATAAGCAACAGGGTCCGCGTACGAAGTCGCGGGCAGAAGCTAGTAATTATATAATGTTACATTAATAATTATTTAATTACTAGCTGCCAGCGGATTTGCCCACAAGGATGGCGGAAATTACCCCTGGGGAACGTATTACTGGGATTATCCTATGTTCACACATAATCCAGGACATAAACTACCTCTGTACCAAGTTTCATCCGGATCCGTTCAGCCGTTTTGAGCCTGAATAAGTGACAAACACACACACACTCAGAAACTTTCGCTTTTTAATATTAGTGTGATATTCACAATGATATAAATATATGTACACCTTATTAGGCAATGATATAGAGTACTGTAGCAACACCTTAACGTTTGTGTGTGGACTTGCCCTTATGCGCGGCAACGGTAGACAATACCCCGCCTGCGCACTAAAACTCCCGCCAACAGTGGGGTGGACGAAAGATCGCGCGACGGTACGCCACGCTCGCGAACCGCTCGTAAAGTTTTAATTTGTTTTACCATTTACCTGTTTGTGCCGTGTATACTGTTTATTTTACCTTTATTATATACTTTTTACTGTTAACGTGCAATCGAACTCATTTAATATACCCAACACACAACCCTGAGAAAATAACTTTCCTACAAGTGACGCCCAATTCGCGGCCAAGTTTTCAGTGAAAAATCGTAAAATACATAACAGTGACAATAAGTGCTAAATTCTATCGTGCTATCACATACTGTGAACCTTTTCCGATAGTGCATTTCATCCAAACAGTGCAAAAAACAATCGGCAAAATTTTCGGGCGAGTCCACTCTTCCCGCCAAATTGTACTTCCCGCCAAAATTGTAACCGACGCGAGACGACGAGTACGCGCGGTCGAGTCGATTGCAGGCAATTTTGGCGCGGGAACGGGAATAAAATCAACGTTTCGAATCGTGCATGGAAATTATTAACGAATACGAGTTCGTTACATAATTACATAACTACCACCCATATAAACCATCACCCGTTTTGTTCGAGCGAGTAACAGCAGAGGTAGTGCCCTGTTGCCATGCCGCCGAAGCCAACCAAAAAACGTACCGGAAGAGATGGTGGGTCGGCATCCGATACGGACGCGGAGCAGAATAGGACGGTGGTCGCATCATCATCATCGTCTCCGAATATCACCATGTCTGAGGAGATGCTTCAGACACTTGTGTGCAACATAACTAGAAACCAAGCGGAAGCAAATCGCATTCTCATTGAAAGCATACTGTCGAGCAAGGATGAGCCGTGCACATCATCACCACGGATACCCGATACGCGTGATGCTGCGCGATGGGCGGGCAATTTTGCGAAGTGTCCGGCGCGTTTCGACGGGTCCTCGAAGAATGCAGAAGAGCTCGAGGCATTTATCGATGCTATCGAAGTTTACCGCGTCTGCACCAACATCAGCGACGAGCACGCGCTGCGGGGCCTGCCTATGCTGCTAGTAGGCGAGGCCGCCATCTGGTGGCAGGGCGTGAAGTCGTCGATATCGTCGTGGTCCGACGCGCTGCAACGACTTCGAGGGATGTACGGAGTGCCGCGACCCGGTTATAAATTATTTCGAGACATTTTCTGTACCGAACAAAATAGTGAACGGGCCGACGTATTTATAAGCAAAGTGCGCGCCTTAATTTCTAAGTTACCGTATAATGTGCCGGAAGTGATGAAGCTAGATATGGTTTATGGATTATTAAATCGTAGGATAAGGAAACGAGTGTCTCGCGAAGCGGTGACCGAGCTGGATCAACTGATTGCGAAGGCCAGGTTAGTCGAGGAGTCGTTGGCGGAGGTAAGTGATTCTACCCATTGTAATAACAATATCGCTAATGTAGACCCTCCCGTCGCCACGCATAAACGTTCGAACACAAACGTTAACCCTACCATTGCCGTAAGTGACCCGCGTAAGTCGAGTAGTAACCTAAATATTGTTAGGCCGTCTGACTCGCACGCACTAAACGTGAAAAATAATTACAATAGTGATGGGCAAAAGCGCGTTAGGCCGAAGTGTACTTATTGCAAATTTTTCGGTCATACAGTAGACGAATGACGTAATAAAGATAAGAAGGACGGAAAGGTCACCGACCCTTCTAATAAGCCGAGTAAAAGTACCGAGTTACGTTGTTACGGATGTGGTCAGCTGGGAGTGGTGCGTTCAAAATGTAGTAACTGCAAAGACGCGTCGTCTTCAAGCAAGTCGGATTTTTGTAGCGCTCAGGTAGCCGATAGTGACGATCCGAGGCCGCTGGTGGAAATTCAGGTCGTGAATCGCAAAGGTGTAGCTATTTTAGACACGGGAGCCACACATTCAATCGCAGGCCCGATGCTATACGACTTACTTCTTAGAGCCGGCGTTGTTTTTAAGAAAACATTACGTACTATAGGGCTTGCTGACGGATCACAACAAGTAGGTACTATACTTGAGTGTGATACTGACGTTTTATTGGAAAACCATGTTATACCTACCACATTTATAGTATTACCGGACGCGCAAACTCGCACATTGCTAGGTAGAGACTTTATCATTAAAGCAAGTATCCTGTTGGACTTACCACAGAGCAGTTGGTGTTTTAACGACGAGCCTGAACACTGGCACCCATTTATTACCAGCTTTGAACTACCTACTAGCGTCCAGATTGAGTTGATGAAGGTGGAAGCATCGAACCTTGTGCTGAGGGATGATGAAGGCACCAAGTTAACGGCAGATCAGAGAACTGAACTGAACACGTTTCTGTTGAAGAGGTCCGACCACTTCGAAAAGGGCGGGCCACCAACGGAATACGCCACACACCGGTTGAAGATCGACCCGCATCAGGAACCCATCGCCTCACCGCCTTACCGGATGTCTCCTAGTAAGAGAGCGATGCTGGAACGAGAGTTACAGAAGTTACTGGACACTGACGTGATCGTACCAGGTGGGGTGAAGGCAGACCCATATAAGACAGCAGCTATCGCAAAGATGTTGCCTCCTGAGAACGCGAAACACGTGAAGACCTTTTCGCAAACGTCAAGTTGGTTCCGGCGCTTCATTCCCAATTACGCCGACGTTGCCAAACCTCTGACGGATCTCCTCAAGAAGGACAGCAAATGGACCTGGACTTCGAAGCAACAAGAAGCCTTCGACTGCATTAAGGAGAAGTTAATCACCGCTCCGATACTGCGCCAAGCTGACGAATCGATGCCCTTCACATTAAGGACCGATAGCAGCGGTTATTGTCTCGGAGCAGTACTAATGCAGGGGGAGGGCCCCGAAGAAAGACCAGTAGAATACGCTAGCCGTTTGCTGAATAGTGCTGAGAGAAACTATACCACAACGGAGAGAGAAGCGCTGGCAGTCGTATGGGCTGTTACTAAGTTCCGCGCATACATAGAAGGATCAGAGGTTGTAATAAAGAGCGACCACCAACCTCTGCGATGGCTGATGACAGTGAAATCACCAAGTAGTCGTTTAGCGAGGTGGGCCCTTACCCTCCAGGAGTACAACCTCCGTATAGAATATACACCTGGCAGGTCGAACGGCATCGCTGATACTCTTTTGCGACCACCTTGTGCAGAAGAAACGGATTGTGATATCCGCTACGCCGAGGTTGATTTACCGTCAAGAAGCCCCAAGGATGCTCGTGAGAACCAACTCAAAGATCCTGACGTGCGAAAGTTCGTTGAGGACCTCGAGTCAAACGACGACCCGTTTAGGGGGAGGAGTTGGTCCGACCGTGGCTTTATTATGTCAGATGGAATTTTGTACAGATATGGACCTGACGAGGGTCGCAGCCCTGCACCGGATTATTCAATCGGTGATCTGGTCCTTTTAAAGACACAAGGGAGTACCGATACGACTCGCGGACAAACGCCGAAGTTTATACCGCGACGGGACGGACCTTATCGTATTAAGGAACCCGCGAGTTCCACCACCTATGTGCTGGAAAAGGTTAGAAGCGGTGAAACATTAGGAGGGTACCACGTCTCGCAGCTGACCCCATTCGTAGGCGACGTACCGCCAGCCCCGGTCAACGAAAAGCGTAGGCGCGGTAGACCTAAGCGTTATCTTGACTGACTCAGACGCGTGGGCGCATGTTTGAGTCAGAGGGGGAGGATGTAGCAACACCTTAACGTTTGTGTGTGGACTTGCCCTTATGCGCGGCAACGGTAGACAATACCCCGCCTGCGCACTAAAACTCCCGCCAACAGTGGGGTGGACGAAAGATCGCGCGACGGTACGCCACGCTCGCGAACCGCTCGTAAAGTTTTAATTTGTTTTACCATTTACCTGTTTGTGCCGTGTATACTGTTTATTTTACCTTTATTATATACTTTTTACTGTTAACGTGCAATCGAACTCATTTAATATACCCAACACACAACCCTGAGAAAATAACTTTCCTACAGTACTTTATATTTATTTGTTAAATCTATTAATACACGTGTATTAAGAAAATTAATAATTAGATTTTATTAACCGACTTCTAAAAAAGGAGGAGGTTTTCAATTCTACTGTATATATATTTTTTTTTTATGTTTGTTCGCGCATAACTCCGTTGCTTGCCAACCGATTTGAAAAATTCTTTTTTTGTTGGAAAGGTATACTTCCCAAATGGTCCCATAAAAAATTTATCGAAATCGGACAAGCGGTGTTTTTGATTAGAAAAAACAGTGCAACAATCACAACACCAATCTTTCGTCAAGCAAACGTAACAACTAGCCATCGTGGAACTTCCCCGTAGCGCCACGAATTCAATTTGGCAGGGAATTAGCTTGCAAAGTTCCGAGTATGTTAGCCGGCTCGTATTGTGATTAGAGTCCCGGCTATTTTTTGGCTCTTGGGCCATGAGATTATGAATGATGGATTTTAGGATTTGCTTCGGGTAATTGGAATTTGAGGTGGGGCTAGTTTTTGTGTCATGAAATTTGTATTTTAAGCGTTTAGTATACATTTGATAGACATAAAAGGTAATCTCGGGGCCTAGATAAGTGTCAATCGCTCCGTGTCGATTCAATTTCGAAAATTGTTGATCGAACAATTCGTTATCTGAGCGATTCGGATTTTCAAGAACGTCACCTGTCAACGCATTTCTATAAGAGTATTGATCGAGTTTCGTCACACAATTTGACATTGTCTAGCACTTAGCGATCGAAAACGTTTCATCACGTGACATTGCGAAAGCTAATGCGAATTCCAGACATTTCGGATTTATCTAATTTCGTTTTCGTTCATGAAAATGTGACTTTGTTTAGGCCCCTGATGTTGTTGGGAATCGAAACCCGCGATGAACGTGTCATCGGCAAGCGCTCGCTATATATACGTAAGTAGTCTATGCAAATGGAGTGAACATTTAGTTAATCAGAATTATTGTTTGTTCTGGACATAACCTTTTTATAAGAACGGCATTAAACCAGCCCTTATTTATCTTATCTTTCATTGCTGACCGCGCTAACACATATTATTTTTAGTACGTACCTTATAAAGATTATTTTTTCATAGATGAATGGACTTTTAGCTAGATTTTACAGTTCTTAAAACTTCCACTCTATCAGGGAGTGAGCCTGTTTCCGTAAAATATTTTTTAGGTACAGAGGCCAGCACATCAAGTTACCACAATCTGTCAAATTTCTTTGATAGTATTTCAACTTTATTGCAAAGACATAAGGTTCATTTTTAATTGAGAAAATTTGACAGTTGATGTGCTGGTGTCTGTACATTTGCATATTATTTTGTTTTTAAGAACGCATGGTCTTTCTATCTTCAATTGCCTCATAGTAAACGAGAGAGTTCATCTTTGATAGTCGTAACGGGTCGTCAGAAGCCCGAAAATCAGACAGCCAGTCTTACCAAGGGGTATCGTATTGCCCAGTTACTGGGTTGTGGAGGTCAGATAAGCAGTCGCTCCTCGTAAAATACTGGTATTCAGCTGCATCCGGTTAGACTGGAAGACCCCATCATAGTTGGGAAAAAGCTAGGCAGATGATGATGAGTAAACGAGAGAGTTATCCTTCAGACTGAATTTCGGCCATGGCGACCACTTTCAGCGGAGACTATCTTTCAGCGCGGGAAATACTAAATTGCACACGCGTGTGCGCAGATACAGGTGCACTCTCACACACACGCAAGTAATATGCAATTCGCCATAACCATTGCATTGCACAACATAAACTATCTGTGCGCAATATCAATAATGAGTTCTTCAAAAAATACTTTGAAAGACATTTTACACATGAGAGCAATTCCCATCTCAGCTGCAAACGTTTGTCTCAGTTATTTATTATTATTGTTCGATATAAGACGTCAAAGTTTCGCATACAGAGTACCTCATTTCATAACTGGATGGCAACTATTACCTAAATGTTGTGCAAGTTATAAGTTGCAGCGATTTATTGGGACTTGTAATGTTTTGGTTCCTATTGTACAGACGCCAGCACATCCAGCTATCCTAAACTGTCAAAATCCCCAATTGAAAATGAACCTTATACTTTTGTAATAAAGTTGAAAAACTATTAAATAAATTCGGCAGATTGGGATAGCTGGAAGCCAGAGCTGTTGGCACTGAGCATCGACTGCTCTCTTATTGGGAAAATTAGACATAAAACATTGCTGGACACTTGCTAAAATGAGAAGTAAAAGAAACTACTTTTCAGCAGATAAGTGTTTAGAGTATTATCCTAATATTTATTGCACTTCGCTTTTGGTAGAAGGGCTAAGGTCAGTTTTTTTTATGTAATTTTGTTTTATTTGGACTTATTAGCTTACTTTTACTGTCTAACCATATGGCCGTTTAATCGTAAATGAATGACCAATTTTTATAAAGTTTGGCCCTACACGACGAAAGCGTTTTCTTTTTTTTAATTGTATGAGCTTTTTTTTTGCTGTCTAACTATAATTATGGCCTATTAAAAAAAAACGCGAAACGAGTGTAACTTGAACCAAATAACGTGGGAAATTTATCGAAACGGTTATAGGTGCCTTGTTCCTTGAAAAGTTACGGAAGAAATATCCTGATTTGTTTGTTACGGTGTGTAAACGTAAATATTTTGTTTTGGCACCGAACTGACATATTTGCAACACCGATGTGTGTTCCAATTTCAATTTTTATATTGCATATTTTTAGAATGCCTGTAAAATCCAGGAGATAGAATACCTGTATTGCATTGCTTTGTTTATGTTTCAAATTGGTTCCATTTAATATCCGTGAAAGTTAGAATACTACAGAATGCCCTGACTGTATAGGGGTTTGAAGTATTAAACACCTTAATGTTTACATGTACAGAGGCCAAACACATCAAACTACTGCAATCTGATAAATTTCTTTGAATAATTTTCAACTTTATTACAAAAGTATAAGGTTTATATAAAATTGGGAATAATTGATAGTTTAGGATAGCTAGATGTGCTTGCGTGTGTACATGCACCAAAATATGACATGCATCAGCTATATGGGAAAGATGAGAGTTAACAAATTGTTAAACATTTTGACTAATAATTGAATTGATTGCTAAGGCAGGAACATGGGTTTTAGCCAGTAAAAGTCTAACACTCCCTTCCACTCCACCTAGAGCGGTAGGAGTCATTTGATAATTTCCCTTCCTAAAAAAAGGTACTACGCAGGGTAGTATACTATAATATGTAGTTACTTAACTTTTCCTAACTCTTCGGAGATCACAAAAGCCTAATGTCATGTTATGTCATTTAGTATCGTCCTTTTTTTTGAGGGTCGGCAATCATCGAATGATTCCTCCCGCTCTGGTTGGAGCGGAAGGGAATGTCAGACTCTTACTGACTAAAACCCATCCATGTTCCTTCCTTAGCCCTTTATGTGCCGGGGTAGCGGACAATCCCGCTGAATAAGCATCGTTCTAAATGATGAGCTTCAAATCACTACCAAAGTCCACAAAAAAAACTTGAACGGTGTCAAGGGACACCAGGATGGAACGAACTTCCTTTCGATTAATTCTCTCTTTTGGAGTACAAAGGCTCTCTGGTAGTTTTCAAATATAACTGCCAGAGAGCCTTTGTACTCCAAAAGAGAGCCATACGAACCATGGTGCGGATATCACAAATAGAGAGCTGTCGGCAACATTTTATAAATTTGAAAATTCTTTTTGTGCCCAGCCTCTATGTGTTAGTATTACTAATGAATTTTAAGAAGTACCTACACACCTATGAAACTGATGAGGAGAGACAGTTGAGGGAAAGTACGCGCAGGAAAGATTTTAAAAGTAAAATAATCCCCCAACTTAATATTGTTCGACATAGTTCTCAATATCAAGCAGTGCGGATTTTTAACAGGTTGCCATTAGACTTAAAAACTTTAATTTACAGGAGATCTTTTAAGTCAAAGCTCAAAGCGGCCATTTCCTATTGGATAAATGTCTGTATTCGATAGACGACGACATATCCACGTATCCGTGACTGGGTAAATGTTAAATTGTATTGATTTATATATATTGAAATTGAAATTCTATTGATTATTGTTCTTTTAATTTGTAATGTTATTGAATTTTATTTTTTTCTATCGTTTTATTGTATTTTGAATGTGTTAGTTTTTTTTATTTTATTTTAATGAATGTGTTTTTATTTATTTGTTTATTTATGATTTCAAACACAATATAAATTGTTAATGAATAAATATGAAATGAAATGAAATGAAATTAGTGAAGGAATTGTAATAAAATTTTATTTCTTTTAAGTTATAATGATCAAAAAAAATCTGTTTTAAAATTAACCAATCAAAAAATATTGATTAAAAAAACATCATATTTTACTCCAAGAAAAGTGTCGTTACAACTTTTGGTCTTAATTCCGTCTAGCCCCCTTTCGCAACGCGCGATAAGGAACTTGGTTCCAATAAAAAAAATCCCAGTCACTTATCACCTTATTGTATAAAAACACTCCCTATCTTACGACCATCGTATTTTCTACCACATCTTGTCAACGAGTGTATGTCAGCGCTTCGGTTAACCGACTCGTTAAAGAAACGGCGTCGTAAATATTATGTTCAGTACTTAAAATCAACAGGCACCAAAATATTACAGCTCGATGATGGAAGGAAAGAAGATTGATGGTTACGTATTGATGTTTTTCAATCTTTTTCATGCGATAAGAGATAATCTGTCTCAGATTGTAGTGATGTTAAGTGAGGAGCTCGTGTTCTAATAGCCGCACAGGTCGATCCATCAGGTTAAGCTACGCTCGCCGGGGTTGGCTGTGGATGGGTGACCATTTTTACATACTGAGACTCCTCCGTGCCTCGGAGAGCACGTTAAGCCGTTGGTCTCCGCTGTCATTTGTGCATCTTTGACAGTCGTTTCGGGTCGTCGGAAGCTCCAAGGGGCATCGTATTGTCCAGTTACTGGGTTGTGGTGGTCAGAGTGGCAGTCGCTCCATGAAAGATACTGGTATTCAGCTGCATCCAGTTAGACTGGACGCCAACCCTAATATAGTGGAGAAAACGGCAAATGATGATTGCAGTGATTTTAATTTTATTGGGTCTCCTTCTGCTAAGCTCCTTAAGTTTTGAGTTGAGCTGCAAGATTGCTATCAAAATGCACCTCATTTGTTGATGGAATGTATCCAATTTCATGTACAGAGAGAGGAATTAGTGGACAAAATAGAACTCGATAAATTGCAGGTCGGAATTATGAATTCTATTCTCTCAAACCCTAACAATGGAGGATGTCTTTTGTTTAAATTATGTATTATCAACATAAGTTAAACTAGTATCCCGCTGACAAAACAATCCCGCTGCTTGACGTTGTCTACGTTGAGTGTCATAAAATTGGTGGGTTACTCGAATGCCTGCTGGCTCAGCGAGCTTGTCCAAAAGGGTTACCGCTGTCCCAGAACACAAAAGGCTAAGAAAGAAACATGGATTGGTTCTAGTCAGTAAGAGTCTCATACTCCCTTCCGCTCTACCCTGAGCGACAGTGGCCATTTGTTGATATCCCACCCTAAAGAAAATAAAAAAGTGTTGCTCTAAGGAGCAAACATCGTCAGCCTATAGCAATCCTCTGCTAGTTACATACCACTCCAAATACAAACCCGATAAATATATCCGAATAGTTTGCCGACTATAAAATTACACTAAAAGATAGTAGTCCTATTTATGTAGTTATTTATTCCCACAGGCAACACCAGAAAGTGAAACAAACCAAATAAAATATCTAAAGAAGCACATTTAATGATCATGAAAGTTTATTGTGAATTTGAAACGAGGCGTTGTTTCGCCATTTTTATTTGAAATAAAAAAAACCCGTCAGGCAAACGAAAAAGTTTTAATTTTCCGTTTCAGGTCCTTCGCCTCTAATTAAAAACTGTAGTTAACGCGGTCGCTTGTCTTTAAATCTGTTATAAAATGGTGTTTTTCATTGGATTGTCTGACAGCAAAACTTTTGGGGTAATTTATTTTAACATTTGGATTTTTTTTGAGGGTTGGAAATCATCAAATAACCCCTGCTCTGAGTGGACCGAAAGGGAGTGTTTTGACACTCTTTGACAAAAGAGTTTGCTCTTACTGACTAAAAGCCATCCATGTTCCTTCCTTAGCCCTTTATGTTCCGGGGTAGCAATAACCCTTTCGGACAATCCCGCTTACCAATTTTCTGATATAATGCTGTTTTTGATTCCTTTTTTTTTATAATTTGATTATTGATATGTACTGTAATCATTTCCCAAACTATGAAGCCAAAATTGGTTGTGTCTTGAATAATTTATTTTCATCTATGATTAATATTAAAACTAGATACCGAAATTAATAGGACGTATCAGATTCATGGCGATTAAAAAATAAGTAGGTAGTCATCACACTAATATTATAAAGACTAGCTTCTGCCCGCGACTTCGTCCGCGGAAAATTTCTTGTTTTAACATAAGTCGAAAAAATACTTTTTTAGAACATAAAACGAAATATAAAAGTTAAAATACAAAAGATAGGAATATGGTGTCGCGGACTTTTTTGTAGAAATAATTAAGGCGAACCGGGTTGCCATACATTGCTTTCAATTTTAAACAACTGTATAGGCAGCGCATGCAAATAATTCTGTTTTCGGAGGTATTTCAGACTTGCTAGACAAAAATTGCGATAGCTCGGCTAATATGTATGATATAAATATAATTTAGCCTATAGCACTCAGATAACTTTCTATCAGTGAATTTTTTTTTAAATTGGTTCATTATTTCCGGAGATTACCCCCTACATACAAACTCACAAACTTACAAATTTTACCTCTTTATAATATGTATTAGTATCTATATATATAAAAGAAAGTCGGGTTTGTTCCCTCCATTATAACTCGAGATCTGCTGGACCAATTTTCATGGTTTTTGTATCGTTGGATTTGTCTCCGCCCTGAATAGCAGAATACAATTTTTTTTATTTATTTTTTTTGGTAGGGTAGGTAGGTAGGTAGGGTAGGTAGGTAGGTAGGGTAGGTAGGTAGGTAGGTAGGTAGGTAGGGTAGGTAGGGTAGGTAGGTAGGTAGGGTAGGTAGGTAGGTAGGTAGGTAGGTAGGGTAGGTAGGGTAGGTAGGTAGGTAGGTAGGGTAGGGTAGGTAGGTAGGGTAGGTAAGGTGGGTAGGTAGGGTAGGTAGGTAGGGTAGCTTGGGTAGCTAGGGTAGGTAGGGTAGGTAGGGTAGGTAGGGCAGGTAGGGTAGGTAGGGTAGGTAGCTAGGTAGGTAGGGTAGGTAGGCAGGTAGGTAGGTAGGGTAGGTATCACAGTTAAGGCAGGACAACGTCTGTCGGGTCAGCTAGTAGAAGTATAAATGAAAGTTTGTGGGTGCATGACTTTGTATGTTTGTTAATTCTTCACCCAAAAACTACTAAACGGTTCCGGATATAATTTGGCACAAAGATAGATCATAACCTGGATTAATACATAGGATACTTTTTTATCCCGTTAGTACGTTTCCGTGGGATAGTTTGCTACAGCCACACGGGTGATGCCGCTGCAGAAGGTAGTTGCATAAAATAAGAAATTAATGCATCCTTCTCATTAAAATAGCAGTCTTTGTATTGAGTTAAGATTGAAAATTAGATTGTAACTGTTTCTTATTTTATTACTAGCTGCGTCCGCGCGGTTTCGCCTGCTTGTCGGCTCCTATTAGCCGCAGCGTGATTTTACATAACCTAAAGCCTTCCTCGATAAATGGACTATTCAACACAAAAATAATTTTTCAATTCGGACCAGTAGTTCCAGAGATTAGCGCATTCAAACAAACAAACCCTTCCAGCTTTATAATATACTAGCACTTTGCCCGCGGCTTCGCTCCCGTGGTCTTTCCCGTGGGACCCGTTATTTTTCCCGGGATAAAAAGCCTATGTTACTCCTAGAAAACTAAGCTTTCCAACGGTGAATGATTTTTTAAATCGGTCCAGTAGTTTCGGAGCCTATTCATTTCAAACAAACAAACAAAACATCAAATCTTTCCTCTTTATAATATTAGTATAGACTAGCTTCCACCCGCGGCTTCGCCCGCATAATATGTCGACAAATTATACACATAAACCTTCCTCTTCAATCACTCTATCTATTAAAAAAAACCGCATCAAATACCGTTGCGTAGTTTTAATGATTTAATATACATAGGGATAAAGGGACAGAGAAAGCGACTTTGTTTTATACTATTTAGTGAAATATAGATTTGAACAGTCCTTCAATCCTCATTTCTTTAGTGACAGCCAAGAGGTGAGTCCCAAACGAAGATTTCTTAGGTGGGGAGCCACTGCTCAAAACCACAACCTATGTTACATACTAACAAACACACTACACAGTTTTAAAGATTAAAATCTCAGCTATTTATTTCCCTAGACACGTAGATAAATATTGTTCGTGTAGCGTGTGCAACTCACTCACGTCCCAAGGGAGTTTGGTTAACAATAACTAACGGATCGACCTGTTTCTTTACAGAAATTGCATTAGATTTTATAGTGTTGAGAGAACCGAAACATAGTTAGAGTGGCTTATACAGGGTGTAACCGACAGACTCTTCCCCAAAATCGCAAAAAAAAATCAGCTGTTTAATACATTTTTGGTCACGTGACTAGTCAAAATGTAGGAAACTGCTGATTTTTTTTCACGATTTCGGAGTTGGTCCCATAGTAAAAGTTGCTCAGTTTGGTGGTCTGTAGCATATCCTTTTGTATATATATACCCTTTCGGTTACAACCAGTATAAAGCTAGCCGTATCTGGTAAAGAAACTTTCGCCAGCGCATCAAGTTATGCAAAACTGACACATTTCTCCAAATGATTTTAAACCTTAAAACGTTGTCTGTTATGTTTAAAATCGATTGAGAAAATTTGATAGTTCGTCGCATTTTATACAATAATGCATGTGCAAGAACGTTACAAAATCAGTTAACTATTCTGTGAAATGGTCGTATCAAGTTATTGTCCGCCCCTTTTAACCTAAATTATTTACCCCAAACCAGATATCTTGTTTGTTAGCGGCAGTAGTAGATACTATCATCTTCGTCCATCTACGTCATACCAATCCCCATTCCGTTCCTCAAACGTTGTAAAGCAGAACTATGTAATATCTCCAATAAAAATGATAGTTTCCTATAAATCCTTAGATATAAATCCTTTACCATTTCATTCGGTTGTATGCCCATTTCAATTTTGTACGAACAAAAATTCTGCAGCGGTATTCAAACTCAACAGTTGGATTGGTGAAAACTGCATACAAAAACAATGTTTTACATCACTATTCCCACACAAAGGTCTAAGGTTAAAAAAGACCATTCTATAGAATATTAACCCAATGCCCACAATCACTCACGGTCTCTTGTGCCCAAGAAATTAACTATTAACAGCTTCAGTGCAAAATGGCCGACGAGGTCCTTTATAGTTGCCTCTCAAAAGAGTCCAGACGGTCGCCTTTCAGAACGGTTCATTTTACCCCGCGACCGTCGACGACATGTTGAAAGACCTAAAATTACGCGGCAAGCGCCTTGGTGCTTTTTTTTTTAAAGGATGTTGTATAGTGTAGTGGCTTAAAGTTTCTGCAGTGTAATGTGTTTTGGTGAAGATCAAAATCTTTATGGGTAGATATTTCAATGTGTTTCAGTTTTCCTACAACTTTACATCACGCTTTGTTACCCTGAAGGGCTAAGCAGAGGAGTACAGTCATGAGCACCAATATGTATACACTGAGCAACATTAAAAAGTGATTTTCTCCTTCTGCATTTGTTGTAATTATATGTTGTTACGGACATAGTATTTGGGAACCCTGAAATATGAATATGAAAAAGGTTCTATTATCAAAGTCAAACTCAAAGTATTTATTTCAAATAAACCAATTACAGGCACTTTTAAATTGTCAAGGGGTCGGTCAGTCAGAAAGATGAAGCTAGTTGCCCATTCCAAAGCAGTACCTATGGAGAAGAACGGACAAGAAACTCCATGGACACTCTTTTAAACAAAATATGGTTATAAAATATTGGTTACATAATTCATATTATTATTATAAATGTGAGAACGATACAGAACGGTGAAAGTATCCGATATAAAATTTGTAAAAAAAAGTTCAAAAATTAAATTAAAACAAGCCATGGCCGCTAAGAGATGACCAGTCTCTACTGACAGCGCCCGTTCACGAACATGACACAGTTATCGTTATTCCACGAGAAAATCGCTTTTGATTGTTTCTAAGTGTATACATATTGGTGCTCGTGACTGTACAGACGCCAGCACATCAAGCTATCCCTAACTGTCAAATTTTCTCAATTAAAAGTGAACCTTATACCTTTGCAACAAAGTTGAAATACTATCAAAGAAATTTGACAGATTGTGGTAACTTGATGTGCTGGCCTCTGTACCTACCCAAAGTAGGTACCTACACCCACATTTGGCCAGTTATGTTTAAGTCTAATGAAATAGAGGCAATCCTGTTACCATCAACCGGACACGAATCCTAACTCCAAGCTGTTACTGAGAAATTCCTATTGATATAATCCAATTACGCATTGCCTGACCCGGAAATCGAAGCTAGGACCTCATGCTCTGCAGTAAAGTGTGCGCCCACCGAACTAACGATGCAGTATTAACTTCAAGTATTCGCCTAACCGCATAAATAAAAAAAATAACCAATAGTTACAGTTTTTGTATCCATTGCAGAATTTATTTGCCGTTCCTAAGGGGAAGCGGTCCCTATTGAAAATATAATGATTTATTTTATCAACACCTTCCAATGTACTTCATTCTGTTTTGCACGCAATGGGAAGGAGTGAGGTAATATTTTTACCTATCCCCTAAAGGGGGCAGGGGGGGGGGAGAAGGCGTGTCATAAATGACATCACTCCAGTTTTCCTCAAAAGTGTAGTCTGTGGAGGTGAAACATTAACCTACGTAGTTTTCTAAGTAGGGTCTCTGGCCTAGTATACAAAAACATTACCTGTCCTGGGAATCAAAACCAGAACCTCATGCTGAGTTTGGTGCCCAAGTGTTAACAGCCCTACTATTATGGACCTAGGTAGGGACTTAACTTTTTTTTTTACTCAAGACGGCGAAGGAAAACATCGTGAGGACACTGTCATGTCCAATAGTAAAAAATTCGAAGACATGTGACATCTACGAGTACCAAGCCGCAATGGGCCCGCGTATTGGATTACGGCCCGATCGAGAAGGGGCCTGTGTCCTAGCAATGGGACAATTATTGGCTGATTTTTTATACTTGATGTGATCGAGCGCTCTCTCTCTCTCCTTTGTTACCAGTAGAACTACAAAGCTGTTAGTTATTATGCTTTTTAACACGCTTTTATTAGCTCGGGTTGTATCTATGTATGTATGTAACGGAATCTTTGAGCTTAATTTTCACCGGTTTCTAAAAGTCTGATCAACTTGAAACTTTGCACACGTCTCAAGGACCGATGACAATGCAATAATTTGATAATAGTTTCCCATTATCCTTATTTTTACACGCTTTATATTAGCTTCACTTGTATGTATGTTTGTAACCGACTCATTTGGAAGCGATTTTGACCCACTTTAAACGGCCAGATTTCGTTCAAACTTTGTAGATTTATCGAGGACCGATGACAATACATTAATTTGAACTAAAAAGTAGGAAATAAAAAATAGTTTAAAAAAAACTAAAAAACACGCACTATTTTTTTTTTATAATCCAAATGTGTCAATTTTATCGAGGACGTCAGTGGCATCACGATAACATAGGGAAATTAAATGTATGGAAATATAAGAAGACGCTTTTAAATTTCACTTAATCACACGGTGACACGGTTGGCGCAGTGGTTGAGCGATTGACTGCTGCGCAGCATGTCGCGGGTTACGGAGCAAATATTTGTACAATCTGCAAGTATTTGGGTTTGGGTGTTTTTCTATCTATAATATGTATATATTTACAAAAAAAAAGTATTTAAGTAGTTTATCAGCCATTTCGTTACCATAACACAAGCATTAGGTTGCTTAGCTTGGGACTGTATGGCGTTGTGTGAAATGTCCAAGGATATTATTATTATTATTATCATAATCCATTAACTTAACCTCCACGGATCGATATTTCAGGTTAAGCTACACTTGCCAGGGTTGGTCCGTGGATGGGTGACCATCTGTACATATCGAGATTCGTCCGTGCCTCGGAAAACACGTTAAGCCGTTGGTCCCGGCTGTCATTCGTGGCTCTTTGACAGTCGTTACGGGTAGTCAGAAGCCCGAATATCTGACAGCCAGTCTTACCAAGTGGTATCGTATTACTCAGTTACTGACTGGGTTGTGGAGGTAAGATAGGCAGTCGCTCTATGTAAAATACCGGTATTCCGCTGCATCTAAAAGTTTAGGGAAATATGGATGGATTCAAGGATATCCATCCATACATTTTCTGGATGAGGTCACGATAGAAATGATATAAAATCTTACTGGGACCAAAATTCTCGTTTTATGGAAATACGGATGGGTTCATGTATATCCATCCATACATTTTCTGGATGAGGTCACGATAGAAATGATATAAAATCTTACTGGGACCAAAATTCTCGTTTTATTTACCAAAAAATACTCGTCACTTCATAAAAGTTTGTCACCTACAAATATACTCTTCGGATACTTCTCTTTGACCTAACAGTTGCGTGTATTACGCTGGGCCAATGGACCTTTAATGAAAGAAATCCAAAGATATGTGCTACGATTTCCTATAAGTTATCGAATATTGCGTAATATTTAAGGCTGTCGCACAGTGTGGTGGCGGAGCGATGGTTTGTAAGCGATATTTTATATCTCGTGGTGTAAGTTTTTGCATTCTTTTTTATTGTAATAAACACAAATCTTAAATACATTAGACAACCTCAAATAAAACATGCCCAAAAGCATGGTAGTTTTGTCTTAGGTACAACGTGGCAACACTACCATGCTTTTGTTTGTTGCTGAAGGACGTGGCTTCCTTTACGTGATCAGACATTCGGGTGGGCAACCTCGTGCTTTCTTTTTTTTGGTATTACCAACAATGGGAAGATAATGTTCTACAGCTTATTTGAACTGCTATACAATAATATAATATATTCTTATCAATCTTAAAACTTTCTTAGGTTTTTTACGGGCACAATAAAAAGTACAACAGTAGTTGTTGTACATATGCATGTGAAAAAATAATACACTGGCGCTGAAAGTGTTAAATCTGTAAAATATACATAAGTTAACCAGGTGCCTTTTTTTGTGGGTGGAAATCATCCAATAACTTCTCCCGATCTGGGTGGAGCGGAAGGGAGTGTCAGACTCTTACTGACTAAAACCCATCAATGTTCCTTCCTTAGCCCTATATGTTCAGGGGTAGCGGTAACCCTTTCAGACACTCCCGCTTAAGTGAGTTAGCATAATAAATGTAAATAAGAGACATTGAAAGCAGAATAATAAATATAAATTATAATCCATGCTAAGTATACATGGAGCTCCTTATTAAAACTTAGCGTCGCTTACCATAGCGAAGCATCCACACCAAAAATACTTTATTATCAATCAAGGCGTTTCTTTGGCGGTCGCTAGGGGAGCGCTGTTCCCATTGAGAGTAAAATGATTTATTTTATCTGCACCTCCCAATATTTATACCTACTGTGTTGGGAACGATATTTTTTCAAAATGGTCGCGAGAAAATTGTTTTTATTCTTCTGAGTATTTTTTTGTCACCTTTAGATACATTTAGATCGTCAATCATTTAAAGATAAACTAGTTGATAAGCAGATATTAAACCAATGCTAGAAAATTTCGTCGAAAAATCTTCACTTTCAATTTAATATGTTGTCACTATTAATATTATTACTACTGGAAACGGTAGCATTGTTTTTGGCTTTAAAAAAAAACAGGCAAGTTAGTGTTGATCAAATTGTTTTTAATTAACATATTTGTGTCCCAAAAACGACCCCAATTTTCAAAACGTATTTATTTACGAAGCACTTACGTGTTTGGGTCGCAGAAATTGATAATGACGTGTACCAAATATGGTCCTTTAGATTCGAGGCCAATTGGCTGTGAGAGACGGACGGACACGTAGACAGATAGGCAGATCCTTGTATGGTTTCTGTTTTTGTATTCAAAATAATAAACAACAGACTTCCAAAAAAACACTACAAAGTGAAAAATAACAGTCGATGTCTTTGATTTTGAAAAAAAATACCAATCAAATTGAGAACCTACTTTTAATGTTAGTTAAAAACTAACATGCGCTCAATTTAAATGCCTTCAATGGTTTATTTCCCTCCACTCCACTTCCCTCAAAACGGTGAAGGAAAACATTGTGAGGAAACCATGTCATAGAACCAAAAATTCTAAGACATGTGACATCCGCCAACCCGCACTGGGCCTTAGTGGTGGATTATGGCCCACTCCCTCTCTTAGAGAGGAGGCCTGTGTCCCAGCAGTGGGAACATTATAGGCTGATTATGTATACTGGATGTGATCTAGCCTCTCTCTCTCTCTCTCTCTCTCACTTCTTTATTACCAGTACACCAACAAAGCCGTCAGTTATTGCGCTTTTTTATAATTCCAAATGTGACAATATTATCGTTGTATAGGCTGATTATACAGGGTTATTTGTAAAACACCAGAAATCTCTTAAGAGGTCATTGTACTCATCATTATGAACCACTTTTACTATGGGACCAAACCTGAAATTGCGAAAAAAAAAATCAGTTGTTCCTTACATTTTGACGAGTTATACGAACATAAATGTAGGGAACAGCTGATTAAATATTTTTTTCGCGATTTCAGGTTTTGTCCCATAGTAAAAGTTGTTCATAATGATGAGTACAATGACTTCTTAAGAGGTTTCTGGTGTTTTACAAATAACCCTGTATATGTATGTATGTAACGGGTTATTTGCAGTTCATAATTATTTCCAATACTTTTCTTTCAGTCATAAAACCCAAAGCTCTAACACCAATTGAAATTTTTCAAACAAATAATAGTTTTTTGGACTTTAAAGCTGAAGTTAAAAAGACTTAACGCGAACAAGACTCTTCATTAGACTGACTAGCGTGACAAAACCTTAGCAGCCACTGACATTAAAAATACAACGGTATGTTGTAAAAGCTAGAGTTGAAATTCCATTGTCTACTTCTGCAACTATTTTCATGAAAATCTCAATGTGAATTTTAACCATAATCGAACAAGTATAAGGTTGAAATTGCTTTGTGTTTTCTATAACTATTGTCGAATTCCACATCTGTTTCTAGTAATTTATTGTGTCGTGTTTGTATGTTTGTTTAAACAGATCAAACGTATTTATTTACATGTCAGGTTTGTTGCTACTGGTTAGTAAATCAGTTGACATTGTGTTGTTTAAGGGTGACTTTGCTTGTAAATAAGCTCATTGTTAGGAATTTGTTTGATAAATAGAAATAGAATTTAGGAATAAAGGGTTGTTTAATAAAGAAAACTTGATTAAGTAACGAAAGGAGATCATTATTTTTGAGCCTTTTCTGAAAGAAAAAAAAATGGTATGTGGTTAGTACAGACTAGACGCCAGCACATCAAGCTATCCCTAACTGTCAAATTTTCCCAGTTAAAAATTAACCTTATGCATTTGTTATAAAGTTGAAAAACTATCAAATAAATTTGACAGATTGGGGTAACTTGATGTGCTGGATTCTGTACTAGTCATTTGGAGTAATCTATACTAATATTATAAAGAGGAAAGGTTTGTATGTATGTTTGTAACGAATAAACTCAATAACGGATCTGAATGAAACTTGGCACAGGGTAGATTATTGTCTGGAATAGCATATAAGCTATTTTTATCCCCGAAAAACGTACGGTTCCCGTGGGATAATTACCTACATACACGCAGGCGAAGTCGCTGGCAAAGGCCAGTTGTTAATAAGGCACAAGAGTTGTAGGATTGCTCTCAGACAAGTTATACAGGTTCAAAAATTATTCAATGTATAAAAATGACATATCGTCAAAGTTGTATAATAATAATAATTTTATTGCAAATAAAACGTTTACAAAAAGCGTACATGTAGCCAACAGTAATGAAGTTTTCCATACAATTAAAGTGCCTATAACTAAAACTATGATTTATTATAGGTGCAAGTAATGGTTGTTCGGAATTGCAATTTTATGTAGCGACCAGCCCGGTCTAAGAGACAACAGACGGATGACGGAGGGGTATAACTTGTCTGAGAGCATTCCTATAACTTTTGTGCTATATTTTAACTATTGCTTCAAGTGACTAGTACTAAGTAATAACCACACGTACGTTTTTTATCTATGGCCGCGACTTTCAGAAAATGCCTATAAATGTATGGAGACTGAATGGTCCCCTTTGGTATGAATAACATTAAATACATGACAAAACTAGTTACATTTAAAAATTTAAAAATAAGGTGACTCCAACAAAATCTCATTCTATTGTGCGGTGTTTGTTCACAAACTGTCGTACTACGCGTTTTATCGCCATCTTCCTAAATGTTAGATACGCAATTTTAATCTTTGTTCTAATAATTTTACGTATGGTTTTTGATTATGGCACCGAAGCTGATCATAAACCAGATATATTTTAGTTTTCTTCGGTAAAAATAAAGGTACGACAATATCCAGTATCCAGTGGAAGATCCTGCCGGGTAAACGGGATTGTCCGAAAGGGTTACCGCTACCCCGGAACATAAAGGGCTAAGGGAGGAACATCGATAGTTTTTTGTCAGTAAGAGTCTGACACTCCCTTCCGCTCCACCCAGAACGAGGGGAATCATTTGATGATTGCCCAACCTGAAAAAAAATATAAAAAAGGTAAGATACTGGTTTTTAGAATCTGGTAATCCCAGTGAACAAAGAAAGAACTGACAAGATTTTTTTTTTGTTTTCAGAGAAGCATACAGGTAACATGCTGCTCAAGATACCTTTTAGTTCACAAAATTCAAGGATAGATATAGATATGTTACAACGCCATAATCATGTACAGAGGCCAGCACATCAAGTTACCACAATCTGCCAAAGGAGATTGTTCTACGCCCATACATTGTTCGCCCTGGAGCCAACAGCATAGAAAAAATCATTTTCTATTTGTAAACTGCCCATAATAGCCCATAAGAACAAAGTTTCTTGACGGACACTTTAGAGAAAAGATTTATTTAAAGAAAAGGAACAGATTTTGAGGTTATTTTTAATAAAAGAAAACTTAAGTAATTCCTTCTAACATCGGTATTTCTGGTTTCTACAAAGCATTAAACTTCAAATACAGTAAAATACGTAGTACATATATATATCGATGGTAAAATATTACCGTAAATACAGTTGTATTATGCCTTTTAGGTACAGTTATTATTTATTGGTTGAAGTTTACTTTATGCGAAGTCCGTCATCCGTTGTCAAAATGCTAAGGTGTCGTTTAAGCAGATCACAGAATCAGTTATTTGAAGCCAGGTCACGTTGAAAGCAATCCAAATTGTAGTCCGTTAAACAGAAACAAAATCAAAAACGCCAAAAGAAATCGCCAAATAGGTAGGTATTCACAACAACACAACACAGCCACAGGCACCGACTGACGTAGTGACGTAGAGATGCTCTCTTGAAGATCAATCATTGTATAGATATCGATTATCAATGACCACCTATTTATTCTGTGGTTTTAATTTAGTAGACCAAAATGACAGATCAATATGTCAAATGTAAATTAATTTGTTCCGTTTCAAACATAAACACGTTGTTGCTATGATTCTACTCCAATTAAATTAATGCTAAAATAAAATATTTTGTTCCCAACGAACAAAGTGTAACGTTTTAGTTTGCGACATTTAAAAATAGAGTTTAAGTACTTAAAAAGTAAAAATATGGCTATTGAAGTCGTGAAATGGTTATGAGAACAATTCACTAGAGTTGCGTCGTAAATGACATTTCAATCGTTAAATGAGAGATTTTCTGACAAGTGAAAAAACATAGTTCGATAGATGGCGTGGGTAAAAAATACGGCTTTGTTTTACTGGCTACCGATAGCAAAAATAAGATCCGTAAATAAGAAAGCTTATTTGATGTCAAAAACCTGAGACAGTGACGTATTTTTTACCAACGCCTCTTTTGAACTAATATTTTCTCACTTGTGAGAAAATCCCTCATTCGACTAGTAAATACATACATTTTGTGAGTTTGTTTTGTTCATTATATTTTCATCATAATCGTGCTAGGCCATATTCATCATAAGTTCCATTAAAATGTTCACGGAACTAATGACCATGAAAAAAATATGCATGAAAACCTTTTATGTTGCATATTTTTAATGTTTTGGAAGTGATAAATATCGAACATCCATTATTTATCACTAGATATTATGGACATCGTCGTCGATATCGATATTTATGTAATATGAGCGAGAGCGACACTGTCAAATCTTTTGTGACATTCACATTGACAATTCCTTGAAAGATGGCGAGTTCAGTTGGTAATAAAATCAATGAGGTCACTTTTAAAAACCTATTAAGAATTAAACAGTGTCCGCTTGAATTTATTATTTTTAAAAAGCATATTAAAATATAATTAAAATTAACGTACACGTCAAATGTTTGTTGGTTATAGGGCGGTCTAGAACAATCTCCTTTCTTTGATAGTATTTCAACTTTATTACAAAGACATAAGGTTCATTTTTAATTGAGAAAATTTTACAGATAGTGATAGCTTGATGTGCTGGCGTCTGTACAAGGGTTTGTATGAAAGTATGACAGGTTAACCGCTCTTAAATCTTGTTATTTTACGATGGATCGAGACTACAACCTGCGTTTTTCAATTTCTAACAAATAAAAAAAACCTAAACACATAGTTTAACATACATAGTAACGTAACAGGCAAATATTGGTTAAATTCCTCCATCTCCAGCTTGTTTGTATTGTAAGTGATATTAATTAACGCGACCTATTTTCGCAGCAAATAATCAAGTAGTCTTATATACATATGGGATATTGGGCGCGGGGCTACTACTATGAGTGTGGAGAACTCGATTGATATTCGCTCGGAAATCTAGAAAATGAACTTTGCTTCCATAATAGAGTACTCTTGGGAACAAACCACTAATAAAATTGACTCAATAGACTCAATAGCACGTGAAGCTGTTGGGCCCGGCTGTCATTTGTGTGTCTTTGACAGTCTTTACGGTTCGTCAGAAGCCCGAAAATCTGACAGCCAGTCTTACCAAGGGGTATCGTATTACCCAGTTACTGGGTTGTGGAGCTCAGATAGGCAGTCGCTGTATGTAAAATACTGGTATTCAGAAGCATCCGGTTAGACTGGTAGCCGACCCCAACATAGTTGAGAAAAGACTAGGCAGGCAGTTTTAATGCTAACCACAAGATGTCTGTGATCAGTTGCGTTCTTTAAACATTTAGTATCTATCCCGAACTAAAGAATTTTCTCATGGTACCTAAATAAAACTAAGTTGAACGTGATGGTAACTTTATCGAGATTACTAATAACTCAATAATTTTGTCGTATATTCGCCGGCCGGCACATATTTAGATTCCGTGAAAATAATTTCTGAAATTTTTCTTTAAGTCATTGACTGCCACGCAGCAGACACAATAGAAAAACTATTGTTTGTCGGACACACGGTGACCGCGTTGGCGTTCAACGTGTTAATCACATGGTTTGACTGCAAATTGATGTCAACTGTCATTGAAGAACACCCATACTAAAATAATACGGACAAAACACCACCAAAATGTTACAATGTCGTTGCTTGTCATTGTGAGGAGAAATAAACTTATATTATTGTTATTATTATTAATGTTAAACAAAGAAAAAAGTCACATATTTATCACTCAGCTTCTTCGTAAACCACTAGTACCACCAAAACAAATATTCGCCAGAAGAAGTTAGCGAATCAATTTGAAAGTTGAGCCTTGCGCGCATTTTCGCGTAATTTAGTCGGTGGCACACTTTCTTTATTTACGCCTTGCGCCGGCTTACGTGACGACACGCGGGTTTTGTTTCACAGACGTGGTAAAATAATTTTGTTTATGGAAACTTAATGAACTTTAAAACTGGCAGGTAATAGCTCACCGAGATTGGATAAAAGTTTGGGACTATCAAACGTCATCCTTTCAAAATAAACCTTTGTGACAATGTTATTCGAAAATTTTATGTAAGGAGGCCAGCACATCAAGTTTCCCCAACCTGTCAAATGTCTTTGATAGTTTTTAACTTTATTACAAAAGCATAAGGTTCATTTTCAATTTGGGAAATTTGACATTTGTACAATATTAAAGTCTGGGTACTATAAGGTGCGGAATTAAGATCTATTAAAGACGAAATACCTAACTATGCTTCTTATCTGGAATCGATCTTCGATCGACGTTAAAAACTTAATGCGAATTCTACCTATGAAACTGAATGCGATCAGCACATCTAAATTGAGTTCAAAAGCTCTCAGTGTCATAATTAAAAAAAAATAAAGACAGTAACAGCTTTTCAACGTGGTTTATGTGCTTATCACGTTCAATTTATTGGCGAAATTTGCCCTTAATGATTTATAATGAAAAAATATGGCTGTCTTTTGTTCTTCTAACGTAACAGACAGCTGTGCTGCTGGGTAGTTGCGCCACTTCTTCTTTCCAGGTAAAGCACTAGGATGATGAAGGGGTTGTCTTATTTAGACATTCAAAAACTGCAGATTTTCAGCCTAGTTTGAATAAATTACTTTTGTTTTTGCTCTGCGTTTTAATCGGATATGGTTTGTATGAGTTATGTCTTATGTGTGATGGCTTCAACACTTCAACACATAAATTGTACACACTGATCAACCCCAAATAAAACATAATATCCACTAATACGCAATAGCATTTAGGACACAAAAAACCACTTCCATTATATCCTAACCACAAAAATTACGAACATTCCATTATTAAATTTTCACAATCCAATTACTACAGGCCTACCAATATGGTGGCTTTTGGTTTCGATTTTCCGAAAAATTCTGTGTCCACGGAAAAAGCAGAACTATTTGCGGAGCTATGTACTGTATGCTGGGCCACGAAGTGTAGAGTACACTGCCCTATAACTCAGACACGGCAGTGTAAATGGCTGGAAGTAACTGGCAATTTATTGGCGGACTTCGTTCAAAATGGGCTGACGGAGGTGTGCCAGATATGTCACTGCACAGTGAGTTAGTTGAGGTTACTGGAGATGAAATAAGTTAAACTTAAATTCACATTTCCCAAGATATAGAAATAATTCGTGTTACTTAAAAAAAATCAAAGATTCCTTTGCATTAATAAATTGACTGACAGCTACGTCATATCTAGCAGTCGTTGAAGCTCATTTAAACCTATTTTCAAGTAAAGTCGCATTTCGTGTTTGTCTGTTTGATCGCATTGTACTTTTAAACTATGCAATGGATTATTATGTGGGCTTCACTATCATTTAGAAATTATATTTCGAAAAATTAACGTGAATAATACATACATACAAAATTTACATTGCCGTGGCAAACGGTTGCTAGAACAACATCAGTCAAACTTTGTAAGTTAAAAGTCCCACGAATAAAATAATTCATATAACTACTCAAAAAGGAAACCAACTATAAAGTTACCACTACCATGCACCGTACTTTCTAACTTCCATGCTTCCATGTCTAGACCGCTAAAAAAAACAAAAATAGCCTGTGCCACATATGGAACCAAAACTCCCCACGCCCAACTATCATAAAACTTTACGAACCAATACGGGAAAACACAAGCACTTCTATAATTCTAATTCTTTAACAACATGCCACAGGCTGGCACGTAGCCAGCGGCTTAAAATCCACCAGTATCTCACGTTGGGCCATTTGTCCCGCGATAACATAGGCACAAATTAACCAAATTACTGCAAGTTAATGTCGTCAGAGTGTGGGTCTGCTGCTCTTGAAATATGCTGTAGGCTGTGGCGGCGTATAAAAATTTGTTCTTAGAAATGGAGTGTTTATAAGGTATGTAAAGGTAAAATTCAATGGTGTGGTGTCCCTTACTGTCCTTCACCAGCGACGCTCTTAGCCGAGGTCCGTACCATACAGGGGGTGCCTTTAGCGTATAGACGCTCAGTTTTAAAGTATTATAAGCCCTGCCTGGAGGCTGTAATTCTATTGTGGCATCCACAGGAAAGTCCGGTTTGGGGCAGTAGACAACCCTATGGTTCAAAAGCGAGATAACATACAAAAAAATAAAAGAGTTGTGGTGTCTCAGTGGTAACGGCTGCGACTTACGAGTTGAAGGTCATAGGTTTGAACCCAGCCAAGCTCTTTACTCTACTGTCAAAACTGTGATATCTACTATCTATCGAGATATCTACTATCCTTAATGAAGAAGTGGGAATTCGTGGGTTTACAAAGTTAAACAAGTGACGGCTTATAACTGGCTGGAAATGATTCCCGTGTTTATAAGCCATAGTGTTATTGTTTTAAAGAAGTTTACTGACGAAAAATATACGTTCTTTATTCAAACCTACATCAACATTTAAAGTGGCAACAGACCTGTACCTCAGCGCGATTCTAGTAGAACAATTTCCACGATGTTATTATAGAAGATATTCTAATAGTGTCGGGTCACGCCTGTCTGCCAGAGCCTCAAGCTCTAACCAATGCGTCAACATTAGAATTCCTTTTAAATTCTCAACAAACTTAACCTAAATCAAATTACTTTCTTATCGACATTTACCAAAACATGGAAAAAATTTCAACCTTCCATCGTATTTAAATTCCCATCGGGCCCAGGGCCTTAACAATGGCTACCCAAAACATAATGGCTTGTGCTAATTTGTTTTTATCGATATAATACATGTACTTATACAACCTTTATCGGTAAAAAATACAGTGAGGTGCAGAAAAAAGTCTAAGCGTTACCTTTTTTTAAAAAAACCTCTTTTTTTAAACACCTAGTAATAAAAGTTCCAAACCATCGTATTTATTACTAACATTATAAAAAGAACTCGTTTCTTGTATTATTTTTATTATTTGTTGTTATAGTGGCAATAGAAATACATAACCTGTGATAATTTCAATAGTCTACCTTTTACGGCTAATGAAATACAGCCCTTGACAGACAGACGGACATTCAAATTGTAGTTTAATCAATGATGGAAAACACAACATGTATTTTTTTTTTGAGGGTGGTAAATCATCAAATGACTCCACCGTGTGTCAGTGTGAAGTGTCAAACTCTTACTGACTAAAACCCATCCATGTTCCTTAGCACTTTATGTTCCGGGGTAGCGGTAACCCTTTCGGACAATCCCGCTGACCCAGTAGGCTTCAACCATAACGGGCCCCTTCGCCAATGCTGACATCTCTTTGAGGCGTACGTTTCAAGAATATCAACAACAAATGTAAAGTAAAACCTTCCTTACTAAAAATTATAAGTAACTTGAAACTAAGCAACTTTTTAGGTCAAACCCCAAATATGTAGTTTACCTTTATTTGACCTAGAAAAAGTTTCATTAAAATAAACTATTCAGTGTTATTTGTTCTAACAAAATGTGGTTCAAATTAACATGAGATTAGCATCTAAGACTAGACCAATGAAATTCGTGTACAGGATGTATTTATATTTCAACTTGATTGACCTTTAGCAGGCACGGCACAATTCTACTTAAGGTCAAAGCTACGGGGTCAGGGCGTTGTCTTGATAAGTTTAATTATTTTAATTCTTTTTAAACACATTTGTTACTGATTTAAATCGTTTTCTGAAACTGGCCAACAACTTGCAAAAAGCGTACTTAACAAAATACAGATTTCGCGGGCTACCTCAACCCCACCCTGATCAACTTGACATGAAAATGACCTGCAGATAACAAACAACGCATTTTTTGCGGACTACCACATTGCATTACCCGTAATGAAAATAGTCTATAGCTTTTCGTGTGGTTAGTGACTAACCTGGTGTCAGAGTTTTAATGCTGCCCATGGGCCTATGACTTAGCATCACATACTGTTGAGAAGCAAGTGATAATTATACAATACGCACATGAATCTGAAAACTCAGAGGTGCGTGCCTTGGGTTCGAACTCGAGGCCTATGACTTGGCAGTCCGACGGTCATCCCACTAGGCTATCACTGCTTTTTAACGCCATTGAATAATACAGTACGTTGTTTGGTGTTGCATGAAGTAACTAAATAATTACATCTGCCAACAAACTCGTAGGTACAGACGCCAGCACATCAAGCTAAGCGGGATTGTCCGAAAGGGTTACCACTACCCCGGAACATAAAGGGCTACGGAAGGATCATGGATGGGTTTTAGTCAGTAAGAGTCTGACACTCCCTTCCGCTCCACCCAGAGCGGGAGCAGTCATTGGATGATTTCCCAGCCTTAAAAAAAAAAAAGCACATCAAGCTATCCCTAACTGTAAAATTTTCTCAATTAAAAATGAACCTTATGTCTTTGCAATAAAGTTGAAATACTCCCAAAGAAATTTGACAGATTGTGGTAACTTGATGTGCTGGCCTCTGTATTGTAGAATAAAGCCACTTTTTTCTCATACAAAGAAGAAACGAATTGATCACCACATTTACTCACTGACTGTTCCAGATATTGGACCGTGCTTTCGTTTTAACATGCGATTTCAGGAGGTATTTTCATAATTCGTATTTTAGTCATCATCATCTGGATGGCTTAGGTCTTCTGTTCAGCTTTCAGTCTTACCGGATGCAGCAGGAGGTGTATTTACACAATATGGCAAAAGTTGCATTCGGTACAGTCGCCAGTTATCAGAAACTGTTAAATTATCTCAATCTATTTTGAACTTAACTTTCAACGTTATAAGGTTTATAATCATTTGGAGTAATTTGACAGTTAGGTATAACTTGCTGAAGACCGTACCTAAAAGCTGCCTAATATTTTATTTTACTCCAGGTCTTTTACTGAAGATACGAGATCGTAAACCTTCAGATAACCGTAACTTTTTTTACGATAACCACCTACTTACATCTTAAAAAATCTAGGATCAAATGAGAAAAAACCGGCCAAGTGCACGTCGGACCACGCATACAGAAGGGTTCTGTATTTGTTGATGACTTTATCAACAAACACATGTCTCCCACACGTTGATATACGCCACGATCAAGTCTTACACTACGAATGTGAAGTTACCGCAAAAAAAATACGTTTTTGGATAGTAAAAATACAAATCAACGATTTCCCTTTACTTATATGCTATGAGTCCTTGCTTGTTGTTAAACTCAACGATTCTAGGTAAATGGGTAGGTAGGGTAGACCGGGGCCAGTTGACTAATTTTTGATTTTTTGTGAAACTGTTAATTGGTTATAATACATATAGCTTTATGAGTTTTAATATTTAATTAATAGCACTTTAAACTATATATGTATGTGAAGAAAGTTGAGAATACTTTAATCTACATGATTTTATCAATAATTTTACAACACCTCCTCCTTATGGTCTACCTACCCCTTATCCGGGGTAAATTGACTATACCCTAGGGGCTGGTTGACCTACCCAGTGATTGACAAGATAAATGTCATAATTATTTATTTAATGTAAATAAAAAGTAGAAAAATAAATACAAGACGGTTTTATTAAAATATTTATTGTGTTATAGCAAAACATCTTACAAAAAAACCTCCTTTGGTTCAACTTAAACAATTAAACTTTCAATAAAAGTAACAATCAGTCTTAAAATATAATTTCTATGATGTCCCTCGGTATTTTGGCACGGTTCGTCTTCCTAATGTATGTCCTCATGACTCTGTAATGAAAAAACAATAACAAGAATAACTAACACTTGCTTTTATTTCCAACTAAAATGAATGGAGTTGGTTGACCAACTAGTCAACTAGCCCCACAGCCAAAAAGTCAACCAACCCCAGACGCCATTTTCATGTTTAAACTTGCACCCACAAAAAAGGAATAATTATTTCGAGAAAAAACACTAATACACACCAAATAGAAGTACAAAAGAATTTGTAACACTCATATTAAATGTTGTATTAACTAGACACATGGTGTAGGAATGAAAAATATGTGAAATGAAATATTTACTTACGTGGTATGATTTTTGAAAATTCGGCACAGCTCCTGCCTTACGTGCAACCGCGCCCTTGCGCCACGGGACACAGGCGGGCACGCGGGAGGTGTGTCGCCTACGCGATCGGATGATGCAATAGTCGTACACAGTTAGAATTATTATTCGTTAGTCTACCTACCCCCATAGGCAACCAGCCCCGGTCTGCCCTACACCATAGGTTTTGTATTATTAGAGAGTATCAAAATATGTCGCATAAATGCCCGTATTTTTATTGCGTTGACGTAGAAGCTAAGAGCTTTAAGTAACCGTAGACATACGTATTTGATATTAATTGTTCATACCTCTTCGAATTCCTGAGCAGAAGGGTCTTGACAGACGGGCAGACGGACAGAGGAACAGTCAGACGGATGGACGGACAATTAGCTTTTGCGACGCGGAACCCTAAAAAACGTAAAAAAGAGTACACAATTTTCTTTTTCACTTCGAAATAGTGTACAAGATTAGTGTATCTATTATAGTATATTATATTATCTAGGTAGGTATATCTTTTTATTTGCACCTGTGCAACCCTATTTTTTGTCCAGGTATTATTAAAAGATCACCTGGAAGGGATTTCAAAAAGGCCGCCCATTGTATGTTACGTAGTTGTCTGTTTATTTTTACCGCTTTGGGTGGAGCAGAAGGGAGTGTCAGACTCTTACTAACTATGACCCATCCATGTTCCATCTTTAGCCCTTTATGTTCCGGGGTAGCGGTAACCCTTTCGGGCAATCCCGCTGACCCGGCAGGCTTGAACTTGGGCAGGCGCTGATGCTGATATCTCTTTGAGGCGCGCGAGGATCACGTACATATGCGCCTTCCAGCTTGCCCTCGGCAAGCCTGATCCCGATCAGATGGTGAGCTACCCATTACTCACCCTCCGCCTGCTTCCCATGGGGGTAGGCAGAAACTATAGTACGCCGCCTGCTATACTCCGTACATACTCCTTTTGTTTCGTTTTCGTTCATACATCTGTTTATGCTCCGTTTGCAAACGGTTAGTTACTATGCACCTGACCATTTGCAAGAATATCATCAATTAGGTCACTATATGTCCTCCTAGGCAGTATCCTCCCGTCCTTTCCGCGCACAACAACAACACACAACACCCACACAACACCTGTTTACAACTGCCTTGTATACAGGGTGAATTTGAATTAATAGGCATGATTTTAAGGGGTCATTGTACACATCATTATGAACAACTTCCTCATTTTTCTCTAATGTGAAATCGCGAAAAAAAAAACACCTTTTCCCTACATTTTGATGAGTTAATGCTAGCATAAGATGCACTGCTGACAGCTGATTTATTTTTCGCGATTTCAGATTAGTGACTAATTAAGTTAGTGAGATTAATGACCCCTTAAATGAATAAATGAATGAATGAATTCAATTTCACCTCGTATACTTTTTATTACTCGCTTTTACAAAGATTTAATAATACAATTTAAAGAATTCAATTTATTTTCTGATGGCCATTTGCCATCGCGTGTTGTCGGTAGCTAAGCACTGAAAACAAAATGATCGCGTGCTTAGCAGATGTAATTATATTATCAAATTACAGAAACAAATGTGTTAAAGAATGAATAGGTTTTACAGGTTAATTGAAAATAAATTGTTACAGTCAATTTGCAGTCGCTATCGCATTAGTATCGTATGTTTTCGGCCGAGTCAGCCGTACCTGTTGGTACAGCGGAACTTGCCGGGACGGTGGGACCCATCGGGACAGTCGAACCTGTCGGTACAGCCAGACTTATCGGGACAGCGGGACCTGCCAAATCAGCGGGACCTGTCGAGGCAGCGGGACCTGCGGGGTCAGCGAGACCTGCCGGGTCAGAGGAACCTGTTGACAACAAACTAAATAATACTGGTGGGCCAACTATGGGTTTTGCCAATCTTTGACTAGCTATAGTGACTAAACTATTGGATATATTTAATTTAATTTTCGTAAGTAGGCTGGGGACAGCATTTGATATACGCAGTTTAATTTGTGATCGTATTGTAGTCTCCACTTTGTATGCAGCTTTACATATTTTACACAAGTACCTTTTTTTTTTAAGGCTGGGAAATCATCCAATGACTTCTCCCGCTCTGGGTGGAGCGGAAGGGAGTGTCAGACTCTTACTGACTAAAACCCATCCATGTTCCTTCCGTAGCCCTTTATGTTCCGGGGTAGCGGTAACCCTTTCGGACAATCCCGCTTACCCGGCAGGCTTGGCCCTGAGGGGCCCCTTCATATGCTGACATCTCTTTGAGGCGCGCGTGGAACATATACGCGTCGTCCGGCACGGGCCTGGTGCTGATCGGACGGTGAGTCACCCATTACTCACCGTCCGCAGGCCCGCGTCTACGGTGGCCGGGAGTCGTCGAATGGCTCCCGACGCCCGGGGCGTCTCCTGTGGCGGCTGGGACGGGGGGACCTTTCTCTCTCCCATCCCGCCACCTCCTTCGCGAGCATAACTTTTTCGCAGAAGGAGATGACTGCCTCCCATTCCCTCTCGCCCCGGACCATGGCTTGCACCAGGGCCGGGCGCGAGAGGTCGCCGCCACCGATCGCCTCTACGAGGACACGGCGGTGCTCCGCCCAAGTGGGGCAGGTTTGCACCGTGTGCTCTACCGTGTCCTCTGGGCGATCCTCACAGTGGTGACACCCGAGCGTTTCCTCCCGCCTGATGATGTGCAGGAACCTCCCGAAACATCCATGTCTGGTGAGGACCTGCGTCAGGCGGAAGGTGAGGGCGCCGTGACGCCTCTCTAGCCACTCCTCAAAGAGGGGCCTTACCGCCACTATCGTGGCGTGCCCTGCGCTGGGTTGCGACAGTCGCTGATTCCAGGCCGCCATGAGATCGCGCCGGAGGTCCGTCCGCTCCGCCGCAATTTGCTGCGGAAACGCGGCGGAGTTTCTCCCCGGCTTAGTACCTCCGCGCGCCACTCGTACAGGCGCGCGAGGACTTACACAAGTACCTAACTGAGTATCTTCACACATTATGGAATGCAAATAAATATATGGATATGAATATAAATATGAATACAAACATCACACATAGATTAGCTATTTGCATTGAATGACCGACGATAAACACTTTCTCTAAGCAGTGATAGCCTAGTGGTGTGACTGCCAAGTCATAGGTCTCGAGTTCAAACCCAAGTCACGCACCTCTGATTTTTCGGATTCATGTGCGTATTGTATAATTATCACTTGCTTATAATCGGTGAAGGAAAACATCGTGAGGAAACCGGCATGCTTGAAAAATATTTCTCAACAGCATGTGATGCTAAGTCAGAGGCCCATGGGCAGCATTAAAACTCTGACACCAGGTTAGTCACTAACCACACGAAGAAGAAGAAAACACTTTCTCAGTGAAGACCCTTGTCATACTACTTAGACCAGAAACTACCTAAAGGCCAATAAAAACTACAATTTATCTTCCTCATATTCCTACACCGGAAACCTTACACATTTTCTAGACATTTTTCTAGCGATATATTTCAGGTTGGTACCTAATTCTGTCCGCCACATCATGGCAGGTTGACCTCCGCCCTCGACCTTCGAGGTAGGCATAATGTGAGCTTGAACAATAGAATAAAGGACGTGTCTTGATAATGTCCCTTCGGGGATACGACTAAGGTATGGACGAAGGCGATATTTTTGACATGAAATATTTTCGTTATTGAGAGCTATTTCGATAATTTCCTACGATTTAAAGTCCTGAAGTTTTTCTGTAAGAAAAATGAAAATATAATCCATAATTTGGCAGTATACCAATACATTGCGATCCTGTTACCATCTTTTTCGTTTCTGAATGATGGGTGCACAAATGATTTTATTTTTGTAAATAGGTTTTTACAAACAATTTTACTCATCAATAATATTTGCAAAACTAGATGAGGCCAGCGTTTCCTATCTGACTACTCTTAAAAGAAAGGGCGAAACAAACAGAGGTTACAATCTGTTTTAATCTTGGTCAGATCATGTGATGACCACGTAGGTTGGTGTATGAAATGGTCTTTTAAGGAAAGAACCATACAAATTCAATGGACCTGTCCAGTCAGTGCATGCATTTATCTTTCATCGAGTAGCTCACGAAGCTCTATCCAGAGCAGGAGGGATCGTTTGGTGATTTCCCACCCTCAAAAAAAAAAGGATAAGATAACTTCAGACAAGATACCGGGGCTGATGTCATAATAAATAAATAAATAAAATGTTTATTTCTCACCACAATATTTTGTTACATTTGACATGGTATCAATAATAGGTACATTATAATTTAAAAATACTGTGGGAGACTGGTGCCTAAGCTAGACGACAAGTCTGTATTTCAGGACACCAGGTCTCCACCCCTTGGGTAGTTGTTACATTTTAATGTCTGTACTTAGGTGCTTAGATTTTTGAACAGTAACAAATTGCGGTACATTATTTGCAGTGTTAGTACTATATAATATCTAGCTATTAGATGTTCAAAATGACAATGGCATAAGTAAGCCTTTATTTTCACCCACAATATTCAGCTACCAATTCCCTTTTTGTGGGCAATCAAGGTGAAAAATAATGCCTAGTCTATTTTTTTTTAAATTATCTCACTCCCTTTTTATTCCTTTCACGATGCCCAACGCTTCAGCTACCAAATTACGGCAGGACCGAAGAAACCCTTTGACGTATTACATGATTAAACCGTTTGGCGCAGAAAACCGAAGTTTTTTCTCCCAAGTAATTGGACAAAGATAGGAGGAAGGCTTCTTTAGAATTTCACAAGCTTTTTCAACAGAGATATATTTTAATTTTATTATGTTTTACGTTCGTTTGTTATTCACGGTTGCTTTTAGGTAAATATTAGGGTTTTGTTTGTTTCGATTGCCAATTTTATTTGGCTATTTTATGTTCAATTTTTGTATGTAGATTTGAGATAACTTCTATGCATTGAGCGGGTAAAATAAAGGCAAATGCCTAGTTACTGGGTCACCGTCTAATTTGCTCTTGAACATCATCATCTGCCTAGCCTTTTCCAGACTATGTTGGGATCGGCTTCCAGTTTAACCGGATGCAGCTGAATACTAGTTTTTTATATGAAGCGACTGCCTATCTGACCGGTCAGACACCACCAGGTACCGGGTTATGAATAAGTAAAAATATAATTTGAAATTTGCTGCGGCATGCAAGTTACTTGCATACTTTTGTGCAAGTTATAGGTATGTATAGGTATTACATGCTTGATACTCATCCATGTCAAATTCGATACATCCCAACATTGCTTGCCAATCTTACTATGTTTGGCATAATATAATATAGACAATACGTCAGATAGTGATATTTATCCATTAGCTTAGGAGATCGCATTAGGTTATTACAATACACTGTTTCCGAGGGGGAGGCAGAAGTATTATATAATATTATATTAATACACACATTTCGTGTCGACACTTCACGTGACCAGAGGGCTGGATTGTTCTTTGGCCAAAGAATTTGCATTGCTATTCAACGTGGCAATGCTGCCAGTCTTCTGGGCACGTTTCTGGACGACAGCGATGCGGATGAATACTTCGACGCCTAAGCGTCCTTTCTGTTTTTCTATTTATTTGTTAGATAAATAGTCATTTAATTTAAGTATGTATAAGTTGTTATTATATTTTTAGTTGTATTGAATATAGGTAAATATAGGCAAAAAAATACACACATTTCGCCAATTATGTTCAAGTTCCATGTAGTAGCGAGCCGATTACCGTGAAGCGCGCTTAAATCCAGGCTGGCACTGAGGACAGACTGCTACCGTGGAATTCATATTGGAAGACACAATAAGACCTTGAACTGATAGAATGTATGTACATAATATTTCATAATGGGACATTCGCCTTCTATTAGGTTCTTTTAGGACAAGACCTAACAACGCCTGACCAGGAGACCAAGCGCAGAACTAACGCTAGCTGCGTCAACTTTTGCGAGTACTAGGCCAACGAGGCCATTGTTTGAGGCTTTCCTATTTCTTGATTATTACATCAGCCTATCAGTCCACTGCTGGGCATAGACCTCTCAAATAGCACGCCATTCAGCTTGATTCTCGGCAACTCTCATCCAGTTTTCTTATTTAAAACACAGAAATATATTTATTTGAGAAAGACATTGAAAATGATACCGTAAGTACTTTTAGAAAGAATACACGTACCACACAGGAATCATAATAACTAAATAGGTCACAACAAACTCAATATACAAAAAAAAGCTCTCCACTTTCAAATTGTATTAAGTACGAAACAAAATAAAAAAAATAAAACAGGTTTTATTTTTTTTTGTCAGCAGTATCAATTACCTGAAACGGTTAGTAGGCAAACCGTTTTTCTTTTCCTGCGAATAGACAATTATTTTCTTACACCTGGGTCAAATTCGCAAAATTTGCTCTCTACCTTTACAGGTAGACATAATCTGTGTAGGGAATCGCCGATCTGGGCCCCGCGTGACTACTCACTGTTCTCGATCGCGAATGGCCTAATTATTAACCGACTTCAAAAAATGAAGGAGGACCTCAATTCAACTCTGTATTTTTGTAAACCTTTTGAACGCCAGAGCATAATCGCACGGGCATGCCCTCCACACCAAGCTACTAATTTATTTCTTCTTGTTATCATGAATTTTCCAATATCCATGGTGTCTGTTAACTTGTTTCATGTCATTAAATACGCACGAGAGCTTCAATTTTTAAGATATCTATATAAACACTCACAAATGTAATGATTTAATTGTTTATTTCGTGTTATAGTATTATTGCCACTGTTAATTATTTGTGCCGTCGTACAGGGTATGCGCTTGCTTGTCACGTATATGTGACAATGGCATTCAAAAGGCCAATTATAAATTGATTTTGATTATTCTTTTTTTGTTTGGAAGGTCATACTTCAGATGTGGTCCCATATAAGTTTTATCAACTTCGCTTGAATATTTCTTGAGTTAGCTGCAATAATACGTATTTAATCCACTCATTGTATCGATGTAAGTTTTATGAACACTCTTTTTATCTGTTCGGGTCACTGTTGTTTATATAGCAAGTTAGTAGTAGTAGTGGATACGAATTGGTGTGGGGACTGTGGGGTAGATAGGTAGCATAACTCGCAAGTGAAAAATAAACTCTATTTTACAAAACAAAACAGTTGTTTTGTTTTGTAAAATAGAGTTTATTTTTCACTTCACACACGTCTTAAAAAAACACTACAAAATGGAAAATAATTTAAATTTCGGAAATCGGTCGCAAAACTGAAAATGCAAAACCGAAGCCACCGACTATGTACTGTTTTTTTGGAAGTCGTTTGATTTTTTTTTTGTATTTCTTTTTTACCAACCTGTAGGCTGTATGGTCCCCAATTTGTTCAATGGCTATATCTAGCAGCTGCTTGGAAAAAAACTCATACTCAAAGTATGTATAAGATGGCAATCTAAATGTCCTTGGCCCAGAATTCGGCTACGTGTTTGGCGCTATCACTAGCGTCCATCAGCTTCTGTAACGTGCATACGGCAGGACACGCAGGACCCGATATTAAGTGTCCCATCGTTTGTGGAACAAAATCATCATAGAGATCTTCTTCTTTTCGTGTGGTTAGTGACTAACCTGGTGTCAGAGTTTTTATGCTGCCCATGGGCCTCTGACTTAGCTTCACATGCTGTTGAGAAATATCTCTCAGACATGCTGGTTTCCTCACGATGTTTTCCTTCACCAATTTTTAATCTAGAGAGAGATTATCACCGTATATGTTGGTAACAACACCATTACTTTTATAACTCAAAGCATTTATTTTAATTAAAACATTTGAATTGTCAAAACAATAAGAAGGCTTAGCTCTATTTGTGAATCGAGAACAAATGGTATGCAACAGCAAATAAAATGACAGTGGAAGGTCGGAAGCCAATTTTCTTGGTGCCTTATCGCAAAAATTAGGTTTCTGGAGGCACCACTTTAAAACACGAGTCATTTGGACGGTCATATTATTACAATGCATTGCTAAATCTGAACAAAATGGCCGACAAATGTTAAATTATTTAAGTTCTATTTTTTATCTAGCTCTAAAACGTGTGATAAGAAGAACGATTATAAATGCCTAATCTTTTGTATTATACTATTTATATAGACAAAGGATACTAATTCAACACTAATCTTAAATACAATATAAACAACCTAAAACTTAAAAATATATCCTTAAATGTACAAGTGGTAAAAAAGTGGAAGAGCTCATTGGGCGTCAAAAAATTCGTCCCCATCGCTGTCAGTAGGAAATGTACCCAAAAGGCTGTCAGCGTTGCCACGTTGGGTGGCAATACTGATTTTTTGGCCTAAAAATTGACTAGTCCTTTGGTTACGTGTAGAATCGACCAACCGCTGGGCGAAATCCCGAAAATCCGTATTATACTGAAATTGGGGATGGAGCTCGTGGCCAAGTACTTACAGCCGCAAAGGTCGATCCATCTGGTTAAGCTACGCTTGCCGGGGTTGGCCGTGGATGGGTGACCATTTTTACATACCGACACTCCTCCGTGCCTCGAAAAGCACGTTAAGCCGTTGGTCCCGGCAGTCATTTGTGCATCTTTGACAGTCGTTTCGGGTCGTCAGAACCCCAAAATGTGACAGCCAATCTTACCAAGGGGTATCGTATTGCCCAGTTACAGGGTTGTGGGGGTCAGATAGGCAGTCGCTCCATGTAAAATACTGGTATTCAGCTGCATCCAGTTAGACTGGAAGCCGACCCCAACATAGTTGGGAAAAGGCTAGACAGATGACTTATATTGGGAAAGTATCTAACAATACATAATGAAAGAGTTTTCGGTAATTGAATACTTAATGTACAGTACCTATATAAAATAAACTGAGTATTTCTGAGAAATTGCCTTTCACTTGAGAGTGTAGGAATATAATATTCTACTATTAATTATTTCATAGAACAGATTTTTGTAATAAAGACACTGACAGGTCGCAACATATCCATCAATCATCCAATCCTTAATGTACGCACAGGTGAGTACTGCTAGTATTAATAAATAAAGCAATATTATGGATTAATAAATATGGGCACAGCAAATTAAAAAAAAAAGAGAGGAAGAACGCTGAATATTTTATTTTATTACTAAATGTTTAAATTAGAGGAGTAATTTTGAAATATGTACTGTGTAATATTAAATAAATCAAAAGTTTCTGAAATAAATGAATTTTATTTATCAAACTATGTATTTGCTATCAATTTTTAACATAGAATGAACGTCATTTAAATACAACTGACATTATTCTTCTTCTTTGTCGTATCAATGATTCTTTTTTTAAATAAAATTCGACCAGTATTCGGCTACTTCGATAGTGCTGGCGCTGACCCTGCAAAGTTCTGTCATATTGCAAGGTGTTTCCAAACAAAACGGAACGGAACATTAAAATTAATACTTAGTAATGTTACGGAAAAATAATTACCACTGCTGTGCAGCAAACCTTAAAGTATGACCATCATGGCCCATTGTGTACAGACGCCATTACCACTAACAAAAACTCCGTAATCTATTTTCGCACCGAAACAGCCCAAAAAAAAAACAATAAAAGGAAACTCATTCACAAAAACGGTCTTAAACTATTAAAAGGCTCTAAAACAAAACAGTACGGACAACAAAAACAACGAAGTGGGACTATAACAAAAGTTCAACAAGTCTATTCCAATAAAAACTAGTTGTATAGAATATAACGTAAACGTACGAACATTTTACAGAAGTTCCAATATGTTCGGGCGGGCGGAGGGCCCGGTTTATGCTGTGGTATAAGTTATAGGAGAGTACCCCCTCGATATTCGCCCGATCCAGCTTGCCCCTTGCTGTCCTTATTGTGGCATCCACAGGCAACTCTGGCTAGGCAGAAGACAACCCTATAGTAAAACTGCGAGATGCCATAATCAACAAAAAATCTGTCGACTTTAAATACCCTAATAGCATAGCACTAAAATGCATAAAGAAAAAGAAAGAAAAGTTTATTGCATTATCAGCCTATAATTTGCCCACTGCTGGGACACAGGCCTCTTAATGTGGGAGGGGGGCCGTAATCTACCACGTGGGCCCAGTGCGTGTTAGTGGATGTTACTCTTGAGAATACGAACGATAACGAAATCAGATAAATTCGAAATGTGAATTGGTATAAGCTATCGAAATGTCACGTGATAAATCGTTTTCGATCGCTAAGTGCTAGAGAATGTCAAATTGTGAAACGAAACGCGATCAATATTCCCATACAAATACGTTGACAAGTGGCGTTCTTGACAATCCAAATCGCTGAGATATAGAATTTTTCGAAAGCCCTGAGAGCGAGCGAGAGCGTAGATTTGAAGCTAAAAAACCATTTTAAGCACCACGCACAGTGGTCTATGAAAATGGAGTTTTCAATATGAAATGTAGGACCCTATGTCTCAGGTGCCATGAGCCATAACAGCACAGCTTACCGTTATTTCAATAAAAACATGTACTGTTTGTGACAAAAAATAACATTCTTATGTTGCTCCTACTTAGAAATCGTAGATACACGGCAATTCTTTGATAGTTTTTCAACTTTATTACAAAATTATTAGGTTCATTTTCAATTAGGACAGTTTGGGATAGTTTGATGTGCTGGCGTCCGTCCGTACATATTTACTTTTTGCTAGACTCAGCTCAGATACTAGATGGGCCTAATGTGAGAGCACGCCCTAGGACATTAAAATTGTGTGATGTTCTTCAGAAAGGGCAGACGCGGGCTTGCGGACGGTGAGTAACGGGTAGCTCACCGGCCGATCAGGACAAGGTCCGTGCTGGACGGCGCGTACGTGTTCCACGCGCGCCTCAAAGAGATGTCAGCATTTGAAGGGGCCGAAGCCTGCCGGGTAAGCAGGATTGTCCGAAAGGGTTACCGCTACCCCGGAACATAAAGAGCTAAGGAAGGAACATGGATGGATTTTAGTCAGTAAAAATCTGACACTACCTTCCGCTCCACGCGAGAGGAGTAAATTGAAGATATCCTACCCTTAAAAAAAAAAAGATGAGTGATAATCGACGGGTCGAAGCAGTAGGCATGCTGTAGCTTTTGCCTACTCCTTAAGGCGCGTGTATATGCCAACGACCTTGAGTGCATAGGTTGCGCGTTCTCTGCTGAGCTCACTCAACGCGTCGTACGTCCACCCAGTAATAGGACTCGTTCATCAAGGAGCGTTGTCACAAATTAAACGCTTTTTAATCTATTATAACAAAAGTAATGTATATTTTTTAAAGTAACAAAACCAAATCATTGTCTTTTGTATTGCCAAGCAGTAGATATTTTTTCATACTCTTTTGAAAAATAACGAAGGAGTAAAATGGTTTCATCTCAATGATTCGGAGGTGATTTGCTGTATTTTTTTTTTACCATGATGTATCGATAGAAAATTTATGGCTAAACCAAATTACGTAACATATCATGTAGATTACCAACTATTTTTTTGCACATGTAATTTCACTGTAAATGCCGAAAAGCTGCTTCATTTGCACGGTTTTTTAAAGCTTTTTTCGAGAGAGCAGCCTTAAGAAGTCGTGATGTTTGTATGTAGACGTCGGTAATAAACTGCATAAAATACCAAGGTACTGTATAGACCACGAGATAATCTACTAAATCAAATGACAATGATTATCTTAATACCTAGATGAAGGGATTATCGAGCAATAACAATTATTGGCCAATTAAGGTATTAAGTTTCAATGTGTGCGCGAAGCCGGTCTTAATTGATGTGTTACTATGCAGGGTTAAATTAAATTAGCTAGAGAAACTCTGGAGACGTGATCAATAGAATAAAAGTAAAAAAGTTTGTGTTGTTCTTTTTGGGTTTAAACGACCGCTTCTTGAGAAAATCTGTTTTTTATTGTTTTATCGTATTAGGATATCGAGAACTATCATGTTTCTGAAGTTTAAACCAAAAATTTTATTTTGTTTTATCATGTTTAGATACCTCTGAAACTCATCACTTCTCCGGAATCGTCCCAGCTAATTTAATTTGACCCCATAGTAAAAGTTAGTTAACTTAACCGAATGTAAACGTCTGATGCAATTGAACTGCGGGTTTGAATAACCTCAGCATTGCAATTACTAAACGCATGTATTTCATCGTACCACAATAATCAAATAACCGTTTTGCTTTGCGAAAAACATGTAATATAATGACTGCACCTCTTTTTGTGACCCTATAATTCATATTTTAATGTCATAAAATAATAAACAACCAAGTAATTGCGACCACCTTAGATGTAGCGTTCGCCGTTTTTCGCAGTTCTAACCTAAGCTGTTGGGTCTAGTACTAGTGATAATAGATAAAAAGGTTAAAAAGGCTCTTAATTTATTAAAAAAACGTACATCGTTAGACGCTCAAAAAGTTATAGAGCCTCAATAATTGAATAAAGCGTTCATATTTTTTTTAGCTAATTTCACAGTATTTTTTAAAATCCAGGCATAATCTTGATCAGGCCATACAAAGACCAATACACGAGCACGATCCATTCAAAATTTTCAATCGCTCCTCTTACAACTTAGACCATACGTCAATGTGGAAAGAGTTTGTCGGATAATGGCGGAATGAAAGTTTTTGAGAATGTCGGCCAACGATAATATAACGCGACGCACGGTAAAACAGATCTGACCTTAAAAAGGTTTCCAAACGAAGGGTTTCGAACGGAAAATAGGGCATATGTAAAGGCTTTCAGGTCACTTTTGTGATATGATATTAAATGATGATATTACACGCAAAAATGGTCATATCTATGTGTTTTTGAACGGAAAATTTGCGGCAAAATCGGTACGGTAAGTAGAATTCATCAAAAACATAATATCGCACCTTTAAGATCTTCTTTTCGTTTGTTTAGTAACTAACCTGGTGTCAGAGTTTTAGTGCTGCCCATGGGCCTCTGACTTAGCATCACATGCTGTTGAGAAATATCTCTCAAGCATGCCGGTTTCCTCACGATGTTTTCCTTCACCGTTTTTAAGCAAGTGATAATTATACTCGTACAATACGCACATGAATCCGAAAAATCAGAGGTGCGTGCCTTGGGTTCGAACTCGAGACCTATGACTTGGCAGTCCGGCGGTCACACAACCTGGCTATCACTGCTTTTTCACCTTTAAAATGAAAACGACGAACTCAAAAAAGTGACTTTTAGGGCAATTGCAAAACAAGTTTTGAAATTCTTGACACCTCATTATTAATTCGTCTATTATTTCGTGATTATTCACGTCAGTGTTTGTGCTGCAAATTACAAATCGTTTCACTATTTTCGTTCGAGTCATTTTATGACGATAAATGAATTTTTTATTTTATTGAATTGTGTCGTTTTCATCCTAAAGGTGCGATATGTGAAATGAGAACCAAGTTTAATATTAGAATATGCTTCGTTGTCGATTTTGCCGACAAAAGAATTAAAATCTATAATATGGATGCCAAGTTCTGTGTACAGACGCCAGCACAGCAAGCTGAGCTTAAGCGGGATTGTCCGAAAGGGTTACCGCTACCTCGGAACATAAAGAGCTAAGGAAGGAACATGGATGGGTTTTAGTCAGTAAGAGTCTGACACTCCCTTCCGCTCCACCTAGAGCGGGAGGGATCACTTCATGATTTCCCTAAAATAAATTACCTACCCTTAATTAAGATACTCTCAAAACAAAAGCACATCAAGCTACCCCATTCTGTAAAATTTCTTTGATAGATTTTCTACTTTATTAAAAGAGAATACGGTTCACATTCAGTTGGGAATATTTGACAGTTTAGGGTAACTTAATGTGCTGGGTAATGTACAGAATTCACTGACTTGGCTAGTTATACACACATATCTTCACGCCTATAATCGTACCTATATAAAGTATTTAGTCAGTTATGTTTAAGACCTAAACAAATATAGGCAAGCCTATTGCTAACCACCGGACATAAAATCCAGACTCCGGGCTGCTTCTGAAAAATGGCTTATGGAAAAGCCCAATAGTACTTAGAACCACCTAAGAATCAAATCCAGGACCTCATGCCGTTATAACAGTATTATGTGCCTCACGATTACGCCACTTAGGCCCAGTACAGCGTAAATGCCAGACAACTAGTGCCAGACGCTGGTTGTCAAATGTACTTAAGTCGTTGTGATCTTGATGTACAACTTATAATAACGTCTTAGGAAAATTACTAGATTTATTGGCCTGGAAAAATCGCTTAGGCCTGCAAAGATCTAGATCGATTGAAACTAACCTAGACAATAGGCACAAAGGAGAGAGGCTTACTCTAATAATGCGGCTGGCTATTGTACAGACGCCAGCACATCAAGCTATCCCTAACTGTCGAATTTTCTCATTTAAAAATGAACCTTATGTCTTTGCAATAAAGTTGAAATACTATCAAAGAAATTTGACAGATTGTGGTAACTTGATATGCTGGCCTCTGTACTATCTAACTGAATAGGATTAGTTTTCAAAGAAGTGTGTAGTGTTGATGTTGTATTTTGCAAAAATCTAATTTGATCAAATTCGGTCTTGGTTTTTGATATCTTAAATTATATCAGTGCCACAGAGGGACAGTACTTCAGCGAGATTGTCCGAAAGGGTTACCACTACCCCAAAAGATAAAGGGCATGGATGAGTTTTGGTCAGTTAAAGTCTGACACTCTCTTCTCCTCCACCCAGAGCGGGAGGAGTCATTTGATGATATCCCACCCTTAAAAAAAAGAAGCTACAGTTCGCCGCATCCGCGTCGGTAGTAATTCTTTTATCTTGAACTGGCATAGCGAAGTGCGTATTTTCAATGATTTAGACGAAAGGTACCACTAAGGTACAGCCCAGAGTACCATTACCAGCTTGTAACAAATAGGGATGACAAAATGTCAATATATTTCTAATACACCTTGATAGTTTGTCCACTTTATTACAAAAGTATAAGGTTCATTTTTAATTGGGTTTTACAGTTTGGCATAGCTTGATATGCTGGCGTCTGTACATATGCAATATCTTTTTAAGACTGTACATTATCTTTCTATCTATATAAATAAATACCTATTTCTGTTTTAGCCTAGTTTATAAATAGTTCTCATAAAAATAAATCATTGTAGCGTGCACCATTCTTACGTAGCACTTATGAAGGCTTTACTCAGAACCATTCAGATGAGCTGAGATGAGATTAGAAGCTCTCAGATAAGTATCATCGCGCTCGTAAAGTAAAAATGGATGGAGGCATTTATCTTTACGACGTTATCCATTCAGAGGCTTGTAGACAGCTTAAAGTTACGTAGAACCTATTTCATGTGATAGTTCATTCATTGATATAATATGTAAACATAATACCATACTTTATTAATTTTGATTGGAATATATTGCTTTCATATATTTCTACATATTATCAACTTCATAGTTAAATGAAATGAATATCTAACTAACAATTCAGCTGTTCAGTACATTTATGATCGCCTAACTCGTCAAAATGTACTGAACAGCTGATTTTTTTTCGCGATTTCAAGTTTGGTCCCATAGTAAAAGTTGCTCGGTATAATGAACACAATGACCTGTTAAGAGATTTAAAACGACTTAAATTTAACCATGTATACAAATAAATACAAAAACAAACAGGACATATTGGCGTCGAAGTACTCATCCGCATCGCTGTTGTCCGGAAACGTGCCCAAAAGACTGGCAGCATTGCCACGTTGAATGGCAATGTTAATTCTTTGGCCAAATAACAGTCCAGCCTTCTGGTCACGTGAAGTTTTGTTGATATTGATAAAACATTAAGGTTTGCATGGACATACTTCATAGAGGTTTATAGAAGACGGTGTAAAGTTCTTACTGGAGGACTTAGTAGAAAAGGGAGGATCATCCGACCTGACGTGTGTTGTGTCTGGTGGACTACTGCCTATCTGTGGATGCCTCAAAAAAACTAAACACTAGTACTAATAGTTTATACATTGAAATCCTTATTGTATACATTTTAAATTATTTTTATAAAAAAAACAAAAAAAAACGTTTAAAAATATTTAATAAAAAATAGTGGTCCGGTGGTGTCGGAGGGTTGAAGCTCCCGGTGTTTAGGGCTGCAGAGACAAGAACTTCCTCACAATGCGAGCCCTATCGAGGAGTGCTGCCTTCCGAATTTGACTCTTCATCCAACCGCCTAACAAGAGCCTCGAAACATGTTGGCTTCAGGCTTTTGGCCATCAGGCCATTGGCTGTTACGACAATCGGTACAATGATAGCCGAGCTCACATGTCAACAACATCGTAAGCTAAGTCGAGATATTTTATTTGTTTGTCTTTTTAAAAAAACGTAAAGCTTCCTCGCGAAATCTAGTATTATTACTATGCTCCACACAACCACAGCTCATACAGGGTGGAACCGAAAGGGTACATACATACAAAAGCATATGCTACAGACTGGACAACTTTTACTATGGGAAAAAAAAATCTGCTGTTCCATACATTTTTGGTCACGTGACTCGTCGAAATGTAGTGATCAGTTAATTTTTTTTACGATTTCGGAGTTGGTCCCATAGTAAAAGTTGTTCACTTTGGTGGTATGTAGCATATTGTCCTTTGTAAGTATATACCCCTTCGGTTACACCCACTATATTTATAAACCCACAATAATGGTGGCATAACTTGCAGTCACCGATCCATCAACTAGCCCAAATGATTACTGACAAACAGTTCACAAATTATTACCTCAAGCCTTCCAACGACCTGCTCCAACACATTCGTGTACAAAATAGTCTTTATGCAGAGTTCTAGATGGTATCAGCAGTAAGGTTGCCTACGTGCGCGCGATAAGGTCCGTGAAATATGCCGCTACTGTAGCAGGGTAGGCAGATTTGTAGGCTTGCAGTAATTTTATCGATGTGTTATGGAGATTGATGTCTTCGGGAGTTTGTTATTGCATACTAGCTTTTGCCAGCGGCTTCGCCTGCGTGGATGTCGAAAATTGTCCGAAGGGTACGTTTCACTGGGATAAATTGTAGTATATGTGCTACTTCAGATCATAATCTATCTCTGTGCCAAATTTCATCCAGATTCGTTCAGCCGTTGTGGCGTGATTGAGTAACAAACGAACATCAACTCACACATCCATTCATATTTATAATATTATAAAAGTAAGATAAGATAGGGCGCTTCCATCAGTGGCGATGCTTAAATGTAGGTGCACACAGGACCAGGCCAGTACCGGACGGCGCGTCTCAAAGAGATGTCAGTATTAGTGAAGGGGCCCGTCAGGGCCAAAGCCAGCCAGGTCAGCGGTATTGTCCGAAAGGGTTACCACTATCCCGGAACATAAAGGGCTAAGGAAGGACCACGGTTGGGTTTTAGTCAGTAAGTGTCTGACACTCCTACTTTTAGGTGGTAGCAAATCATCCAATGACTTATCCCGCCCTGAGTGGAGCGGAAGGGAGTATCAGACTCTTACTGACTAAAACCCATCGCCATCCTTGTTCCTTCCTTAGCCCTTTATGTTCCGGGGTAGCGGTAACCCTTTCGGACAATCCCGCTTACCCAGCAGGCTTGGCCCTAAGGGGCCCTTTCATATGCTGACACCTCTTTGAGGCGCGCGTGGAACATATTATACGTGCCGTCCGGCACGGGCCTGGTCCTAATCGGGCAGTGAGTCACCCATTACTCGCCGTCCGCAGGCCCGCGCCTACGGTGACCGGGAGTCGTCACGTGGCTCCCGACGCCCGGGGCGTCTCCCGCGGCGGCTGGGATGGGAGGACCTTTCTCTCTCCCATCACGCCACCTCCTTCGCGAGCATGACTGTTTCACAGAAGTAGGTGACTGCCTCCCACTCCCTCTCGCTTCGGACCATGGCTTGCACCAGGGCCGGGCGCGAGAGGTCGCCTCTACGAGGTCACGGCGGTGCTCCGCCCAAGCGGGGCAGGTTTGCACCGTGTGCTCTACCGTGTCCTTCGGGCGATCCTCGCAGTGGTGACACCCGGGCGTTTCCTGCTGCCTGATGATGTGCAGGAATCTCCCGAAACATCCATGTCCGGTGAGGACCTGCGTCAGGCAGTAGGTGAGGCCGTCGTAATGCCTCTGTAGCCACTCTTCAAAGAGGGGCCTTACCACCACTATCGTGGCGTGCCCTAACAATATTAGCCTAACAACGCGTTTTAACTCATAAGCGCCAATCTACAATGCAAAATATCCTTCTTCAAGACCATCCCTTTCGAATACTTTTCAGAAATACCTGTGCCCGCACCAGTCGCACGAACTAAGCTCAACTCCAGATGATAAGATCTGGCTGCGCCAAATTACGTGAAGGGCTGGAATCATGCCAACGAGACCTTTTTTTTTTTAAGGCTGGGAAATCATCCAATGACTGCTCCCGCTCTGGGTGGAGCGGAAGGGAGTGTCAGACTCTTACTGACTAAAACCCATCCATGTTCCTTCCGTAGCCCTTTATGTTCCGGGGTAGCGGTAACCCTTTCGGACAATCCCGCTTAACGCCAACGAGACCTGAGCCCCTGATATGGCTCGATACGTTCACTTATAATGATAACAATCGATTTTGGAATCGCTTTTGATTTATATTAATCGGATAAGTTGGTTATTTAATTGGAGAACGATATTTTTGTTCTTGTGATAATAATGACATTGTTTTTCTTCTTAGCTTATTATATTATTTGTTTGTAATACTTTAATACGTACAGGATTATAGTTAATTATATTTTTTTACGAAACTAATCTAATTATTATAATGAAAACAGTGAGTGAGAGTTTCTATTCTCCCATTTTCTCTCTCGTACCTCATCATCATCTTCTGAGAAAACTGCTTTCTAAACTTAAATATTAATAATATAACTACCTATAAGGTAATTGATTTAATAAAATTATGAATCATTACTGTCCGAATAAATAAATATTTTTATGATTTGATTTGATTAGTCACCCATTTTTTATTTTGCATTTCAGTATAATTCATACCTGTTTTATTAATTTCGTGTCAACATTTCCGCAGTGAGGACCTAGACAATCACTACGCATCAATTACCAATTTCTAGTTTTACACACAAAAGACATCTCAGAATCCTCCATCGAGATAAAACAACAAATGTACCTTTTGAAAAAACAAAGAGCATTAAAATCAGTACCTCCTACAGTTGGGACAATCAATAAAGCGGCCGGCCTGTCCCGCGGGCACCGTTGACATCAATCGACTGTATTCCCATGTCACGTGGACCTATCGGGCGTACATGTTCGGAAGTTGGTTTTTTGTTAAAACTGGTATAACAATCCTCAGTGATTTTTGCGTAAAAATTAAGGTGTAAGAAAGTTTACTGACACTCTTCATCAGACAGTATACCAAAGATACCAATAATTTTTGTTCTTAAAAAAAAAACGACCCAAGTCATAAAGGGCCTTATACCAAGGTACAGACGCCAGCACATCAAGCTATCCCAATCTGTCAAATATTCCTTTATAATTTTGTAATGAAGTTGAAAATCTATCAAAGAAATTTAAAAAAGATAAGAGTAGCTTTATCAATAATTAGATAACACTACACCACAGATAATATAATACATCTAGACTATAGATAAAAAAGTGGGTAGAAGGCGTGTATCTATAAAAATGTTCGTAATTAAACCATGATATAACATAACGCCTGTATTCCCCGAATTGTTACGCAGAGGGGGGATAGGGGGGTAGTTGATGTTGTTGGTTGTGGGACAAAAGACCCATGGGCAGCATAAAAACTCTGACACCAGGTTAGTCACAAACCACACGAAGAAAGAAAGATATTAGGCAGAGGTGCACCTATAGTACAACCACATTTCGCCAATTATGTTTAAATCCCATGTAATAAGAGGCGAGTCTATTGCCATCAACGGGTCATAAACCTATACAACAGGCTGCTATTAAGATATTCCAGACGAAAAAAACCCAAAAAACCCAATAACACTTAGTCTGACCCGGTAACCTAACCCAGGACCTCATTATTCAGTTATAGCACTTGCGACCACTAGACTATTGAGGCAGTCACACCTAAAACAAATTGTAAAGAACTCAAACTCAAACTCAAACTCAAACTCTCAAACTCAAAGTATTTATTTCAAATAAACCAATTACAGGCACTTTTGAATTGTCAAGGTGTCGGTCAGTCAGAGAGATGAAGCTAGTTGCCCATTCCAAAGCAGTAGGTACCTATGGAGAAGAACGGGCAAGAAACTCCATGGACACTCTTTTAAACAAAATATGGTTACAAAATATTGGTTACCTAGATCATATTATTATTATTATACATGTGAGAACGATGCAGAACGGTGAAAGCATCTGATATAAAATAATTGAAAAAAAAAAGTTCAAAAGTTAAATTAAAACAAGCCATGGCCGCTAAGAGATGACCAGTCTCTACCGACAGCGCCCGTTCACGAACATGACGTATGGATTAGCACCATTCAGCTCAACCATTTTGAAGGGAGCTAAATGATCCAACACACACGCCACCATCAGCGAGACATTAAAGTGAGCATGACATACTCTCAGCCGCCAAAGCACATTCAAGTCAATGAAAGACGTACCCAGTAAATGGTCACTTTATATTAGGTACATAGTACTCACATTTATGTGCTAAGCAATTATACAATATTAAGAAATTGAAGTTATACAATGCAAATATAGTTTTTATTGTTGTTGATCTTCCGCAGCTCCAACAGATTTTTAAGAAGTCTAATGAATTAGGTGATACGCCCTTGTGGAGCAGGAATAGCATTGACCCAAGCGTTTTTATCAGCGATGTAATCTCTCAATGTATAATATGCTTGGCTGCATAGTGTGCGTTTTATACAGGATTTAAATTTTGTTTCATTAAGTTCAAGAATGTTGGGAGGTATTTTATTGTAACATTTTAAACAGTACCCCATGAAAGATGAATCTACTTTAGCCAGCCTGAAACCTGGTTGAACTAATTGGTCCCTATTTCTAGTGAAGAGTACTTGCATGCAAAACTTAAGCTGATCAAATTAGCTAACGAGATGTCTGAACCAAAATCGTTAACCTTTACACCGCCAACGCGATGCCTCGCCCAGCGCCAAGTTATAAATGCATAACGAACAAAATAGTTCAAATTAAGAACTTCATATGAAGTTGTGGCGCTGGTGGCACGAAAATATGGAACTTCTATTCAAGTGCTTGACGGTGAAAAGGTTAATAGATTTAATTTGATTAATTTATTGTAAAGTTTTCCACAAGCCTTGTGGAAAAACTATTATTAATGTATGTAGCTGTAAACGCAGAGAACGACCACTAACACACAACCTAACAACAAGATACTCCCTAAAACCTTCTAAATTAAACCACCATCCCTCAACAGGTCTGAAAAAAAAACAAAATAAGCTTAAAAAAAGAACCTTATTTCTTTGTCCTGATCCTTGAGAAATGGTCCTGAGGCCTGTCTGTGATTGATGACAGGCCAGGCTGAATCAAGACAGGCCGTGGCCTCGAATGAATTATAACCGTTTCAAATAACCAATTCTTAGAGACTTAGACGGTTGGTAAGATATTTTAGGAATAAGGGAAGATATAATAAAGTGTGAGGGCATAATTTAACTACTTTCTAACATAGAATTTAAATGAAAAGTTTTAAATTCTAAGGCTTTGATCTCCATATTTTAAGAAGGCACCACAATTTTAAATTATTTTCAGATATCTGTGTTGTTCAAACTACAAATGTCCGTTTTGATAACACAAAAGCGTGCATATGGATTTCAAACCCTCAGTGCTGAGGCGACTTTTAAAATATTCAACAACTCGCTTTTATTTAGGCATCCAGTTACGTGTCGCTTTGTGTTAGAAATAAGGCAGTACTCTGGTCACGTGAGTGTCGACCAGCCACTGCATTATTACAATAAGCGTTAAAAATATTGTTATTATTAAACCACTTGTTTTTGTTATATTTTCATCGCCACAGAGCATAATAATCAGTTCAATCACAAAATAACCTGACATAATTTCATAATAATAATACAATTTCTTATCATTTCCAAATATCTTTCCAACGTTGCCTTTTGTAAAGGTCACGAAAAATCCTCAAGAAAAAGCTACATCTATATAAAACCTATATTATTAGCCCATCTTAACCAACACAATAAAAATTTAACACAGTACAATCCAAATTAAAGCTTAAGACAATTTTGTAAGGTAGAAAATCGCCTGATGCGCCTAAAGCGTTGACACAAAACGAAATATATAAACAAAACAACGGCCACAGATTAATAAAAGTAGACAATGAGATATAAAACCACCTTTGTTATTTTTTTGAAACACAATAAAAAAATTACGGACTTCTGAAGTTACTGTTGATTCATAAGGCATTGTTTTTTTTTTAAATACCAGTAGTGATATCTCTGTTGATTTGATTATGAATTCGTAGCAGATGTGATTAACTGTCACATTAGTGTAGTAGTCCCAACCGCGATTGCTCAGCATGGAGTTTGGGATTCGATCCTCGAAACAAGCAAATTTTTCCGTCGGGAAAATCTTTTGTGGGATCCTGTTTTCTGGATTTTTATGAGCAATAGGGATCCCTATCAGGTGGGACTTATAACATATTAGTTTTTCCCGGTATAAATCTAAATCCTATGTGTTAATCCAGGTTATTAACTATATGAGTGCCAAATTTCATACAGATCCGTTCAGCCATTTGAGCGTGAAGAATTAACAACCATACACACACATACTCACAAAGTTTCACCTAATATTAGTGTGATGTGATTGTGTTCAAAAAGTTTGGAAGTACATTATGTGACCACAAACCTCTATATTCAACGTGAGCGTAGATATTCTTTGTTTTTAATCAATACTATATTATAAATAGGAAAGATTTTATTGTTTGTTTGCATTGAATAGGCTGCGAAACTACTGAACCGATTTGAAAAAATCTGTCACTGTTGAAGCTACCCTATGTCCACGTGACATAAACTATATTATATTTACACAAAAAAAATAGAGATCCTTATTAAAACTTCAATGATGTAACATCTTCCGACATCCACGCGGGCTAAGCCGCGGGCAGAAGCTAGTGACTAAAGTTAAATATTACAGCAGTTAATGTTAAACATAGTAATTAAAGGTCACTGGAAAATTCTCCGTGAAAATGTTTGTATAAGCCACCAGGAAATTACATTTAAGTCATGTCAAGGACAAAATTAATATAATTTATTTAAATGTCACCACAAAAAGAATCCAATCTTTTTTGTATTCGTTTATGGAACTAAAAGCGGAAACATTTCTAAATCAGTATTTCTCAGAAATACATAAACCCTATAGAGAATCACTAGCTACCTCGATAAAATCCGGAGAATTGAAATACATCTTAATTTTTTCGCGAAGTAACTTTTATTTTGTTTGCCTTCGAACTTCGCAACTGAAACCAATTCAATCATTCAGAAAAATAGAAAGTAACCTACGGACTGTCTACGGAAAAAATTGATTGATTTCAGTAATTGGACCAACGTTTATATATTGTTTTACTCAAACAATTCGAGTAATTTATGTAAAACCATCTTAGTATAGTAAGACTGCCTCGTTTGTCAAGTGATCGTAAGCGCTACTGCTGAGCATGGGGTCCTGAGTTTGGTTCCCAGGTTGAGCAATGTGTTATTGGACTTTCCCATCTGGAAGTTCTCAGTAGCAAGCCGGAGTCTCGGTTTGTGCGCAGTTGTTGGCGATAGACTCGCATAACTGGCGAAATGTGCATGTCCGCCTCTGCCTAACCCTTCGGGGATTGCCATCTATAGGTCTACAAACTAATATGGATCTTTGGATCATTTAATGTGATACCAACACAAACATAAATGATGAAATCTGCAACAAAATCCGTTGCAAAGTTTAGAAGAACAACACTATTTAGAATAAATGTATAGCTACGCCGTAGTACAGTCTACGACGTAGCACTATCTACGACGTAGCACTATCTACGACGTAGCACTATCTACGGCGTAGCTCCATCCGTCTACGGCGTAGCTGAAGTAGTAAACAGACTTGTTAGTAGTAGATTGTATTTTTTGCTACGCCTGCTGTTTTTATAATTCGTCAGACTATTTTTTATTTGTTATTCCCTTTTTTCGTAGTACATTTTTAGTTGTTATTTAAATAAGATAGACATTATTATTATTCATTCAATTATGTCATTCTCTGTTATGCAAAATTTGGCGTTGCTTCTCCAACGAAGCAGTGATAGTAATAGTTGTAGGTCGTGGGTTCAAACCCAGCAAGGCGCATTGCTATGTGTAAATAATTTAATCATCACTGTTCTCTAAACGGTGAACAACAACATTGCGAGGAAACTGGCATATTGTCATAGAACCAAAATTTCGAACACATGTGGCATCTACTAAAACGCACTGGGCTTGTTTGCCAGATTACAGGCCATTCCCTTTTAAAGAGTGTAGTGAATATTATAGGCTGATTATGCACCAACAAAGTAACACATAACCTTCCTTCGTTTCCTAATACCAATGTAGAACATACAAGATGAGAAGGCATCAAGAAACCAGTTAGGCCCGTGTCTCACCATGTCGAGAAACCAGTTACGCCCGTGTCACACCGCCACAGACGCCGTCGAGTGTCGCGGCGTTCCATCTATTATGCAGCTCGCAAGCATCTAAAACGCGGTCCTTATGCAACGGCCTTCGTCCTTTGTCCTTGCTTGCTATACATCAGATATCTTAATGGTTTCACAGTAAAGCTCTGTCTTTAAATAGCGACTTATCAATTTGAAACATTGCTATAAGAACTTTGTTTATACACGGTTAAATTTTAGTCGTTTAAATCTCCTTAAGGGGTCATTGTACTCAATATAACGGCGGGAGCGGAAGGGAGTGTCAGACTCTTACTGACTAAAACCCATCCATGTTCCTTCCGTAGCCCTTTATGTTCCGGGGTAGCGGTAACCCTTTCGGACAATCCCGCTTACCCGGCAGGCTTGGCCCTGAGGGGCCCCTTCATATGCTGACATCTCTTTGAGGCGCGCGTGGAACATATACGCGCCGTCCGGCACGGGCCTGGTGCTGATCGGACGGTGAGTCACCCATTAGTCACCGTCCGCAGGCCCGCGCCTACGATGGCCGGGAGTCGTCACGTGGCTCCCGACGCCCGGAGTGTCTCCCGCGGCGGCTGGGACGGGAGGACCTTTCTCTCTCCCATCCCGCCACCTTCGCGAGCATAACTTTTTCGCAGAAGGAGGTGACTGCCTCCCACTCCCTCTCGCCCCGGACCATGGCTTGCACCAGGGCCGGGCGCGAGAGGTCGCCGCCGCCGATCGCCTCTACGAGGACACGGCGGTGCTCCGCCCAAGTGGGGCAGGTTTGCACCGTTTGCTCTACCGTGTCCTCTGGGCGATCCTCGCAGTGGTGACACCCGGGCGTTTCCTCCCGCCTGATGATGTGCAGGAACCTCCCGAAACATCCATGTCCGGTGAGGACCTGCGTCAGGCGGAAGGTGAGGGCGCCGTGACGCCTCTCTAGCCACTCCTCAAAGAGGGGCGTTACCGCCACTATCGTGGCGTGCAATGCGCTGGGTTGCGACAGTCGCTGATTCCAGGCCGCCATGAGATCGCCCCGGAGGTCCGTCCGCTCCGCCGCAATTTGCTGCGGAAACGGAGTATCTCCCCGGCTTAGTACCTCCGCGCTCCACTCGTACAGGCGCGCGAGGACTATCGCCTCCAGATCCCACGGCGGCAGTCCGGCAAGGAGGCTTGCCGCCTTGCCCGAGATCGTGCGGTACCCCCGGATTAGCCGAATGGCTACCACCTTTTGGGTCTTTTGGTCGCAAGAGGTGGATGAACTTCGCAAGGCGTGCGTCGAGGTGCGCCACCTGTACACCAGGCACCGCAGGCTCCGCATCCGCCCTCCGGATGTGGCAGCCACGGAGGCGGAGCTGTACGAGGGGTACAGAGCGGCGAAGACCGCCCTCCAAGAGGCTGTCCAGCGGGCCAAGGACTCGGCCCGCGAGGATATGGTATGGTCTGGACAGAGATCCATGGGGGCGCCCATATAAAATGGTGCGGAACAAGCTCTGCACCTGGGCCCCCCCACTGACGCAGAGTCTCCGCCCTCAGCTGGTGGAGGAGGTGGTGAGCGCTCTGTTCCCTTCACGCGGGGAGCACACTCCCTCGCCTATGGCTCCGCCCGAAGCGGACCACGAGGACGACGACAACATCCCCGAAGTGACCGAGGTAGATCTGAGAGCGGCGGTAGGAAGGCTCAAGGCCAAGAATATCGCCCCAGTACCCAACGGCTTGCCAGGTAAAGCCTGGGTCCTGGCCTCAGGGGCTCTCGGGCCCCGACTGGAGGCGCTCTGAACCGCATGCATGGAGAGAGGCCAGTTTCCGCTCCGTTGGAAGACGGGGAAGCTGGTCTTCATACAGAAGCCAGGGCGCCCTGCGGACTCTCCCTCCGCATTCCGGCCCATAGTGCTGCTCGACGAGGTCGGCAAACTCTTCGAGAGAATTATTTTTGTAGTTTGGCTTCCGCAAGGGGCGCTCGACGGTGGACGCCATCATGCGCGTTAGAGCCCTCACGACGGGAGACGCGGTGTCCCAGGGTAGGGTCGTCGTGGCGGTGTCACTCGACATCGCCAACGCATTCAACATCCTGCCCTGGAGTTGCATTGGGGAAAAACTCCGGTATCACCGGGTGCCGACCTACCTCCGTCGAATAGTCGGGGCGTACTTGACGGATAGAGCCGTCATCTACCCCGGTGGCGATGGGAAATGGAATCGGCGAGAGATGTCGTGCGGTGTCCCACAGGGATCGGTTCTGGGGCCGCTCCTGTGGGACATCGGTTACGACAATGACCCCTTAAGGGGATTTAAACGACTAAAATATAACCGTGTTGACGAATTGTTTTCATTGTACTGGTCGTAGTAATTCCGAAGGCCGGTACCTATATGCGTAATCTGTAAATTTATAAGGAAATCGTTACTCCCTGACTGATTTATCACTATATGGCACAAACTATTGAACAGATTGGGCTAAAAATATGCATTATGCTTGCATAACTCGTCAAAATGTAGGGTACAGCTGGTTTTTTTCTTCGCGATTTGTTCCCAGATTTGTTCCCATAGTGAAAGTTGTTCATAATGATGAGAGAGATCTTAAAATAATGTCCATGAATTCAATTTCACCCTGTAGATATTAATGTAACAATGAAACGTCTATTAAAGTGACATGACTAATTAGTGAACCTAATAAAATACAGATAATTAATTCTATTTCACATCAAACACCAAAATTCGTTGCAATTCGCTTCGGCGTACGTAAGCTAGTTTCTCAACCACGTATAGCGCGAACAAATTGCGATGCCTGCAATTTGAATAGTCTCCCACAACCTAGCGTGCCATACTGAGTTTCGCCGGTTTATACACGGTTCGAACTGAAAATTAAGCTAAGTCAGACCGTTGCAGAAATGCAGTTCCATTAAATATTCAAGTCAGGTATTAGTGAGGGAAATTATGACGAGTTTCGTACATCTAACTTATGCGCTGACTTGATTTCTGTCTTAAAATATTTACTGTGATATCGTATTTCTAACTTGATATCGCTATCACACTAATATTATAAAGGCGAAAGTTTGTGAGTGTGTGTTTGTATGTTTGTCACTTCTTCACGCTCAAACGGCTGAACGGATCTGGATGAGATTTAGCAAGGAGGTAGTTTATGAGCTGGACCAACACGTAGGATACTTTTGTCCCTGTAGTACGTTCCTTTGGGATAAAACGCGGGTGAAGCCAGTGACACAAGATGAATGAAATTGTATTCGGTTACAAAAAAACGAATGAAAGTATCTAAACCAAACAAAAGAATATGTAAGGAGCGTAAAGGTGGCCTTCTAAAGTTAGTTGTATTAGTCGCCTCCTATTACGTGGGACATAAAACACTTCTGCCTAACCCGTCGGGCAATACAGGCGTGATGCTGTGATACTATGTTATTTAGACATAGAAAACCTCTGTATTTACTCAATAAAAGGCATAGATTTCATGCCCGCATCTACATCACAGGCCCAATTATTACATAACTGCAAACCAAAAAAAAAAAATATAACTTTGCCGTAGTTATAGAGGCCAGCACATCAAGTTACCCCAATCTGTCAAATTTCTTTGATAGGTTTTCAACTTTATTACAAAAGCATAAGGTTCATTTTCAATTGGGAAAGTTTGACAGTTAAGGATAGCTTGATGTGCTCGCGTCTGTACAAAGAAAAGCACTTAAAGAAATATATCCATAATTCGTGGGTTTATTATGAAATGCTGTAAAAGCTGCTCGTTAGAGCCTCTAAGGCATTACGTAATATGAACGGTGATTCTGGAAGGCGAACTAATTTTCGCATTGCTATTAATGTCGTAATTTCGTATTTATGTAATAATATTATTTATGTTAGTAGTTATGTTATTGCTTACATAAATGTTATATTTTGGTGTATTTATTATTTCGCCCGCTTTATGCGAAACTCTCTTCTTAATTACACAGAACACGCCATGCTAAAATATTATTTAAAAAGGCACGATGATACACTCTTCGTCGGTTATAAAAAAAAACAGCTGTTTCCTTTAAAAATGCAATACCTATGCGGTAAAAATGTATGAAACAGATAAAGTTTTTTAAGATAGATAATGAATCATGTATTGATTCCATGGTAGTACAGGCTGGTGTCCGCAACTCTACGTAAATGCGCATATTAGGTACAACCCACACCAAGATTGCACCGGCCGACAGCGAAACGCAGTTAGCACTTTTAGCGGTAGCGCTCGGCCCCTGATCATCAAACCTGGGAAAAAGTTGGCTACGACAACAAACGATTATGTCAAAGTATTTCACTTATTATTATCACGATATTTTGTTTTCGGTCAATGGTGTCCTAGAATAACTTAGAAACAAAATTATTCTTCCAACTCAGTTTAAGAATAAACCTCCACCGTACTGCACCCCTGTAAATAAAAAATATATACCACAAGTACCCGAACAAAACAACATTGGCCACCAAAATCGTAACCAAAGACCAACGCATAAATACCGATATAAAAAATTCAGTTACCTACGAACCCAGGACCAAAATTGTTGGTCCTTATTGGCTACCTTATCGATATTCTCCGAAGGCATTTTAGCTCCAATAATTTATTCAAGAACTCCCAATTCAAAGGTCACTGAAGGAAGTCCAAAGTTCTCAATTAGGGTCCCCACAGTAACTAGAAAGAGTTATTAGGGACTTTAGGTTAGTTTATTTCTAAAACATAGCGTACAAACGGAATATTTTATCCCGGGGACGGGGATATGTGAGGTTGGTTGGCCTGGATGCGGTATGAGAGCGTAGTTCAAGTTAATTTATTTATTTAATTTTTCTTTAATGCCAACATCTGACTATTTGAAACTGTCAAAAATAAAATATGAAATCACATAGAAAAAAGACCGCTCGTCTTAAAAACTTCCATCACCAAACAGAAATTAAATATGATGCAAAGATATAATTTAATTTTAAAATTGCATTAAATGCTAATAAGTATTCTTTTTGATTCTAAAAATCTGTTACGTCACATTGTTATATTACATACAAATCACGTACAAGCCTACCGGGTAAGCGGGATTGTCCGAAAGGGTTACCGCTACCCCGGAACATACAGGGCTAAGGAAGGAACATGGATGGGAATAGGTCAATAAGAGTCTGACGCTCCCTTCCGATCCACCCAGGGCGGGAGGGATCATTTGATATTTCCCACCCTCAAAAAAAAATTTGTAAGTATTCAATTGTTTTACAAAGGCTATTTATTTATTTTTTTACTCTTTCTAACCGTAATAATTACTACTTATGACTATTTGGGAATGTTGTCTGTTAACGGATTAAAACATGACGCATGTGATTCCCAAAGGGTAAGGCAGGGGCGTATTTATAGTACACGCCACATTTACCTTTAGTACACAAATGTTTGCACAAATCTAGACTCCGGGCTACTACTGAGAAATTCAGATGAAACAACCCAATAACAGTTTGTCCGACTGGATCCTGAGAATCCTACCCAGGACCAGGAACTAATTTTACTATTATTTTAATTGTAATTTCTATTTGATATTAACGTTGAGATCTCTACACCTATTAATAACACACATTATTGTACCTATGTTTTACTAACAAACCTTTCACTTTAAAGCAGTCGAGGGTTAAAACTAAACAAGACAAAAATATATCATAAAAATTAAAAAAGAACTAGGTTTGACGCCGCTTGATACCATTATGATCGCCCATCGGTGCAGAGGTTAGCCATTGCCATTCAGCGTTCTGGGCACCAGCGCCGGGAACAGTTACGGGCGGGTTATTTGACTAGTTTTATTTATTTTTTGTTGACGTGCTGTTATGACTGAATTGTATTTTGATTTTAAGTGTATTTATTATCCAATGAATTACGTAGAATATTCAGCATCTCTTCCAGTATCAAAATAAATTAACTTTTCTTCGTGCAAGTAGAAATCTAATCTCTAGTTGTCTCCAAAGTTCCTCTTTGATCTCGCGAGTGTCTAATGATGGTCCAAAGTTTTAAGTAAGATTCTTTGTTTTCCAAAAGTTGGAATGCTTTCCAATACCTAAGATCGCTCGCTCTTTTTATAAGACGTCGTGTCCCTGCCACTCATGTTACGATTACTTTGGTAATTTTACCTTTATTTTGTTAATTCTAAGAAAAAGTACTGGGATATAATGTTCGCGAAGTATTTGGAAGTGTTTCTCAAAGAGATTACGTTCTGAAACTTCTTTTTATTGAAGTTTTCGGAGAATTTAGTAGGCGATGTTGTAATTTTATGTGTATATAATTAATATATAATTCATGTGTATAATAAAATGTTTCTTATAGATTACGATCCGATTCGTAGTCGTAGTTTAAAAAAAAATTAAACTACAGTCATTTAGTCAGTAAAACTTGTAGATATTATTACTAACTATTATTATTAGGTAATAATATCTGCAAAAGCTTTACAAACACATACTAAACAGCTTTTAATCATCATACGAAGCGAACGTATATGAACATTCCAATTAGGTTGCCCGGCCCGTACCAGACGAAGACACATATCTTTGAGGCGCACGGCGATCATAGGTGAAGGGGCCCGTTAGGGCCGATGCCTACCGGGTTAGTGGGATTGTGTTCCATTGTGATCGGTTAGTGGCAAAAGGGTTACCGCTGCCCCTAAACACAAAGGGCTAAGGAAGGAACTTGGATAGGTTTTAGTCAGTAAGAGTCTGCCACTCCCTTCCGCTCCACCCAGAGCAGGAGAAGTAATTTGATGATTACCAATCCTTAAAAAAAACCATGGCTGTCAGTTCAGATGAAAGAGTATGATTCTATACATTAAATAGTAATGAAAAACCAATGGGCTTGGTTTGTTTTCCCAAACCTGTAACAGACAGACTTGACATAACTAGAGACATTTAAGCCAAACGACTGTACTCCAAAAATAATTAGGTCCGTCGAGACGCTTTTAATTAATGATACACAGGGCCCACTTGGCTGTTTATTTAATAATATACTATATCAGGGAACTACTTATTAAATTGACAGCCTACGGCTACTTGCCATGCAATGAGAGTTCTGATTTGAATACAGAGACAATTTAAGTTGCTCGTTTCGTCAATTTGATAAACAATTATTTTCCCTTAGACTTTAGCATGTGGACATCCAATTATCGAATAAGCCTCTATTATTATCGAAGTGTAATTATTAACAGAATACGAACATAGGACCTGCCCTTGAGCGAAACAATTTAACATTAATAGTACAACTAAGTTTCGGACGGCCGGCTCACGCTTGACTGACTCGACGCCTTGCCTGTTGCGGGTTGAGATGAAAAACGGGGTTTTGATAACATTCTATGTTTTGTGTAGATGTTCCCTGAGTAACAATGGTGCACGTGAAGGACGATGCTTGATTCTCCGGTTGGGCAAAACATTATTATGTATTTGTTCTCTCTCCTATTACATAAGATTTTGGCTACTCAATAGTAACTTTTTGTATACTATTTTTTTTTACTCACACACTGTCCCACTTCTGAGCAACGGCCTCCCCCAAATCCTTCTCTTGAGCCACCTCGATCCTTTGCGGTATGCGTCTATGTCGTCTCGCCACCTCTATACTATGTGATATCTCAATATAATTATGAATTATCATTATAATTCCCAATGCATCTTTATTTGATAGCGAATTCTTCATTTAGTATCCGGAAACTTCAAAAGCAGGTTCAGGTTTAGTGAATGAGAAAGAAAAAAAAATACTTTTGCAGTACACAATTTAAAAATCAGTCTATAATGGTCCCAATGCTGGGACACAGGCCTAGTCTCGTTGAGAGGAAGTGGGCCGTAATCCACCACTCAAGCCTAATGCGGGTTGGTACTCGTAGATGTCACATGTACTCGATTTTTTGAGTCTAGGACATGCCAGATTCCTCACGACGTTTTCCTTCATCATTTTGAGAGCAGAAAGATATTTTTTTAATTCTAAACTTATCACTGTCAACAAAACATATATTCTTTTGATCCCAACCCATCCCACAGTTAAATCAATCATATATGTCACAGCCTTTGACTTGTGTAAATCTATCAACCAGACTAAACCTGCCAAAATATAACAGAAAAGTTTTTTCAGGATAAAATGAAAAACGTACATAGTATGACACATTTCAGTATTATGTCTACTACTGAAACTATTACTCAAAAGGTCCCTAGCGAGTTGCCGAACGTTGGACCTCTAAGAATTTAATGTAGGGTAACCACAAACAGTCATTTAAATAAAGCAAACTAAAATTTTTGGTACATAATAACAACTTACGTATATACATACTTGAATTAAATAATTTAATCATTTTAAAGTTATTAAGTATGCTTTCAGTTTTTGGTTGTATTATTTTAATTAGCCGGTTTTCCAGTCTGCGGGATTGTCTGAAAGGGTTACCGCTACCCCGGAACATAAAAAGTTAAAGAAAGAACATGGATGAGTTTTAGTCAATAAGAGTCTGACACTCCCTGAGGGTGTCAGGGGATCACTACAACTAATATGGAGTGACCACTGCAAGTACCCATAATATCATCTACTACAAACGCAATGACGCAACGACACGGAGAATAGTAGAAAAAGGGGACAAAATCAAAACCAAAAATTATTTATTCCAACTAGACTGAAAATCAGCACTTTTTGAAAGCAAAAGCAACACCCCCACCACACGAGCCTAACAAAATTACCCCAGAATTCCCTATAACATCATGGTCACCCAAATTAACCCTTACACGGTGACTAAACACACGCAAGTCCGGGGTCCGTGGGGTCCGTGGGGACCGCTCCTATATAATTAATCACGAACCCTATTGACAGAATCTCATTTAAACCCACATAAGTGGAATCTATACACCTAATACCTGACCACTGGCATTCCTGAAGACCCGTGTTTGCTGAAGGCAATACGAACCATTAAATTGATTTACTTACATGTATTCTTACGGTGTTTAATTAGAAAGGGACTGCTAAAAGGCTGTTTTTTTTTATTAGAAGAAATGTTTGTGTTTTAATGATTAAGGATTGTGTTGGGAGTTAATAAAATTTTAACACGAATTTTTTTTAAAAGCTTATTTATTCAAAGTCTTTTTTATTTTTTTCTCATTTTCTTAAAAGTTTAGGTTAGTGATTAACCTGGTGTCAGGATTCTGTTCGGCCTCTGACTTAGCTTCACATGTTGTTGAGAAATATCTCTCGGGCATGCCGGTTTCCTCATGATGTCTTCCTGTACCGCTTTTTTTTAAAGCATATGATAACTTTACAATACGGACATGAATCCGAAAAGTCAGAGGTGCGTGCCTTGGTTTGAACTCGGGACCTAAGACTTTGCAGTCCCATGGTCATACCACTAGAGTATCATTGCTTGCTTGCTTGATCTATTAATATTCATTTGATACTTTAAGCACAGAAATGTACACAGGCGGACTTAATGCCACAGGCATTAAGCATATTATTAAATAAATAATGTTTTAAGTATTTCAGCCATTCTATAGGGCTTATATGTAATAACTAACCGTTATTATTGTACAGGGTCGTAAATCAAACTAGTTTCATTAACTTAATTATTATTTTGAGTTTATTCGTTATTACATTCAATGATATATCTTTCTTCTAGCTGTCTAGTGTCTCAGCTTAATATGTGTGTATCCTTTCTTCTTCTAAAATTGTGTCTATCTTATAATTACAAGAAAGGTTTAAATTAACGTAATAGGTTATGAATCTGTAGTACTAGTATCGTTTCGATCCGCAAATTCACATTTTATGACCCTACAGACTTTTATCTATATACATATAATAAAACAGTAAAAAAACTGTGTCTGTACATTGAATTTATAAAAAAAAAAAAAATTGAGGGGGGTTTAGAAACAGTATTAGAGCACGAATCCAAAAAAAAAAATTTGTCTGTTTGACTGTTTGTCTGTATGTCTGTTTGTCTGTTTGTCTGTTTGTTTGTACACGCTAATCTTCGGAACTACTGGACGGATTGGAATGATTTTTTTTTGTTGTATAGGTATTAAGTCTGGGCAACATATAGGCTATAATTTATCTTGGAAACTTGAACACCTGATGCAGAACCGCAACAGAGCAGCTAAACTATAAGAGATACAAAAATGATAATAAAAGTTGTGCGGTCTGATGGGCATTTCCTGTTGACTTATAAAAATCGAAGATCTGGAACACCTGTTGTGGAACTCCAAGAGCCTAGCTACACCATAACACATATAGGAATGACGTCTTAGCAAAAGTTGTTCGGTCTGATGGGCTTTTCCTGTTGACTTATAATAATCGAAGATCTGGAACACCTGTTGTGGAACTCCAAGAGCTTAGCTACACCATAACACATATAGGAATGACGTCTTTGCAAAAGTTGTTCGGTCTGATGGGCATTTCCTGTTGACTTATAAAAATCGAAGATCTGGAACAACTGTTGTGGAACTTCAAGAGCCTAGCTACACCATAACACATATAGGAATGACGTCTTAGCAAAAGTTGCTCGGTCTGATGGGCATTTCCTGTCGACTTATAAAAATCGAAGATCTGGAACACCTGTTGTGGAACTCGAAGAGCCTAGCTACACCATAACACATATTGGAGTGACGTCTTAGCGAAAGTTGTTTAGCCTGATGAGCACTCTCTTTTGACGTATAAAAATTGAAAATCTGGAACACCTGTTGTGGAACTCCAAGAGCCTAGCTACACCATAACACATATAGGAATGACGTCTTACCAAAAGTTGTTCGGTCTGATGGGCATTTCCTTTTGACTTATAAAAATCAAAGATCTGAAACACCTGTTGTGGAAATCAAAGCTATCACTAATTTTACTGTGTAATTAAAAAATAACATAAACTGGCAGTACCTGCACGCGGTGAAGGCGGTAACATTTTAGGACCGATTTTCGATGACGATGGTATATCATTGAAAATTTGACTCTACTGGCCAAAAGTCCTATTTTTTTTTTTATTTTATCGTATGAATATGCCTTCGGGCTTTTGTTGTTTGAGTGTTTAATTTCCTTTTCCATTTATCTTCTACCGGGTTCACGGTAGCCACCGTGTCACGAAGACCCGGTAACGCAGGGGAGCAGTCATTTTAATTTAGATTTTTATTGATCAGGTATCTTCACAATAAAACTATGACCATGCCTAAAAAGAGCTCAAATCTTTCTCAATGTTCCAAAAGAGCTAAAAGATTGAGGATCATAAGATCCCAAGAATTACCAAAGAGCGTCAGGAGAGACTTGATGCTGTTTGAGAACATTAGGATGCAACTCGCTCCGTGGAAACCTCTTCGGGTCGCGAAGCACGCCTGCGTTCTCAGCGTATTCATTAGGTCTCAAGAGACCAGTGAAGAATATGATGCGCGACTGACTGATCGTGAACGTCATGAATTGTCTCGCGAGTCAGAGACGTTCACGGAAAGAGAATTACGCTTGAGTTCCAAGCGTATCTACGCATCGACTTCTAGGTCTCTAGAGACAAGTGGGGCACGTGATGTGCGACTCACCGCGATCGTGAACGTCATGTATTGTCTCGCGAGTCGGAGACGTTCACGGATAGAGAATTGTGCTTGAATTCCAACCGTATCTACGCATTGACTTCTAGGTCTCTAGAGACAAGTGGGGAATATAATAATGCGGTTACCAAAATGAAAACGATGACAAATGGACTGTATGTTTTGGTGGTTGTTGGAATGATATAAAACTAAAGCTCAGTGTGATAAAAGATTTAAATGTGAAAAATGATAAAAAATAACATAAATGGCGACCCCGTTGTCGCTGGCATAAGCAACAGGGTCCGCGTACGAAGTCGCGGGTAGAAGCTAGTTTAGAATAAATCTGCCTAGCCTTTTATACCCGTATTTTACATGCAGCTACTGCTTATCTGACCACCACAACCCAGTCAGTAACTGAGTAATACGATACTTCTTCGTAAGACTGGCTGTCAGAAAATTGAGCTTCTAATTACCCGTAACGACTGACACAGACCAACGAATGACAATCGGGAGCAACGGCTTAACGTGCTTTCCGAATCATGGAAGAGTCTCGATGATGTAAATATGTCACCCATCCACGAACCAACCTCGGCAAGGGTAGCTAAACCTGATGGATTGATCGTACGGATCAAATCGGCTGTGATAACTTACCCATGAACTCCTCAGATTTTATTAAGAAGTAAGAATCCAATTCAGAATATAAAATGAGGATTAAAAACGGTAAAAGCAACCTTGGTCAACTTGCCAGGCTTTAAACAGACTCCGGACCCAGGTTGGCCGAAGCAAGGAAAACCTGCTCAGATGGGGATTCATAGACCGCTCCGCCTTGGAGTGTAAATGTGGTGCCGTTCCACAAACGATGGGACACTTAATTTCGTGTCCTGTGTGCCCTTTTTTTTTTTTTTTTTTTAAGTCTGGGAAATCATCCAATGACTGCTCCCGCTCTGGGTGGAGCGGAAGGGAGTGTCAGACTCTTACTGACTAAAACCCATCCATGTTCCTTCCGTAGCCCTTTATGTTCCGGGGTAGCGGTAACCCTTTCGGACAATCCCGCTTACCGTCCTGTGTGCCCTGCCGTATGCATGTTACAGGAACTGATGGACGCTAGTGATGGCACTAAACACGTAGCTGAATTCTGGGCCGAGGAGATATAGATTGCCATCGACACGCTAAGAAGACACAAACTTACACATAGGACCCTTATTTTTTATTCGATACTTTAGTATGCCATTCATATATTATATCACACACAAGCTACAAAACATACACATACTAAAAAACTCTCATTCAAAAACCCATTAAAACCGTCCCACCAAAAAACACCAAATAATTCTACGAACAACACGATACTACCAAAAAAATAATAATTTGATTTTCACATCCAACCGTTTTCAAGGGAAACAATCCTGGTAACTTATCTGCTGCGATTCCGTATTTCATTTAACAGGCGCCATTGTTGTAGGTATGATAAAGGGCCGCCCTGAGCCTGTACCTCCTAATACGATGGCTGCTTACCTGCTGGCAAAGATTATTTGATAGTCCTGACAGATATGACGGGGTCATGATAACGAGTGTGTTATAGGAGACCCTTTTTGGAAGGTATTTGTAGATTTTGTTGGTGTTGGATGTGGTGAACTGAATATGTGCGGTTGAATTGGTTTAGGAAAACATCATGAGGAAACCAGCGTGTATGTCTGAGAGGTATTTCTCAACCGCATGTGAAGCTAAGTCAGAGGCCCATGGGCAGCATAAAAACTCTGACACCAGGTTAGTCACTAACCACACGAAAAGAGCGAGAGAATTGGTTAAGAAGAGGAGCTCGTGGCTAAGTACTAACAGCCGCATGGATCGATCCATCAGGTTAAGCTACGCTTTCCGGGGTTGGCCCGTGGATAGGTGACCATCTTCAGATATTGAGACTCCGCCGTGACTCGGAAAGCACGTTAAGCCGTTGGTCTAGGCTGACATTCGTGGATCTTTGACAGTCATTACGCGTAGCAGAAGCCCGAAAGTCTGACAGCCAGTCTTACCAAGGGGTATCGGATTACCCAGTTAGCGACTTGGTTGTGGAGGTCAAATAAGCAGTCGCTTCATGTAAAGTACTGGTATTCAGCTGCATCTCTCTGCTGCTGCACCTGCATGAGCTTGATTGATTGAATTGGTTTAGAAGACGTTTTGAAGGGCTAGCTTCTGCCCGCGACTTGCGAAGTGCAATAGCGAATGCCTACGGTATCATAATAGTTTTCTTCACACACATAATAAAGTCGCAAGTCATAATAATTATCTGTGTAAGTCAATTATTATGACGTTGAACCAAAAATTCATTGGCATTTGACATCTACCAACCCGGACCAGACCCGCATAGTGGTTTACGGCTCACTCCCTCTTACCGAGAAGAGGCCTATGTCCCAGTTGTGGGAACATTATAGGCTGATTATAAACAAAACGAGTAATCAGTCACACTCATATTATAAAGAAGAAAGTTTGTCAGTGAGTGTGTGTGTGAGTTTGTATGTTTGTCCGTCCTTCACGCTCAAACGGCTGAACTGATCTGGATGAAACTTGGCACAGAGGTAGTTTATGGCCTAGATTAATATATAGGAGACTTTTCATCCTGGTAGTACGTTCTCTTGGGATAATTTCAGATGCACGCGGGCAAAACCGCTAGCAGCTAGTAATAAATACTTTCACAAGCAGCTTGCAAAGATTTCGTACTTAAATTTAGCTCTGTAACGTAATAAATCAAACGTCCTATCTACAGCCATGTAATCAGTGGTATTTCTTAGAGAATAATGTACGCCCTGAAAGATAATACTTCGCAGTAGCTGAAAGAGAATTAAAATTCATAAATCTGTGGAATGGTGAGCGCAGTATTAAATATGAGAACAGCCATTTTATAATTTTTATTATTGTGAGCGATGCGAGTGGTTGGACGCGTTATAGTATTTTTTTATTACGTTTGAAATTAATTAAATGTGGCTTCAGCATTCATTTTTCAGGTGATTTTGTGGAAAAGGCAATATGAGGTTTTTAGGACTAGATTTTAATAGGCGCAATTGTAGTAAGATGTTCTTTAAGATTATGTTTGTGACTTTAGGTTCCCTCGTTGGTCTAGTGGTCGCAAGCGCTATTGCTGAGCATAACCTGGTCCTGGGTTCCATTCCTGGGTCGGACAAGAGTTATTGGATTTTTCTATCTGGAATTTCTCAGTAGCATCCCGTAGTCTAGATTTGTGCCCGGTTGGTGTACTATAGTTAAACCTATACCTAACCCTTGGGGGAATACCGGTGTGCTTGCCCGACCTGGGAGTCAAACCAAGGATTTCAAACTGAGCAGTAGCAATTGCGACCACACTATACCAACGAGGCAGTTCTACATAAAAATGCTTAAAAACTTAAAATCACAAAAAGACTCACCTTGACCCTTTAAAGGTCACTCCCTTCAGAGTAGAGTTCATTACACTTAGCTCGTAAATACCTCAACACGTGTATTATATGTCACAATAAGACCGTCATCTTAAACTGTCATTATCAAAGCATGTCGTAAGTTCTTGAGGGGCTGACAACGCTTACATTAGATAAGATTTAGATAAGGAGTGACGTCACAAACCCTTCATTCTCTATTCAACCCCTTTGGTTGAGTTTAAGAAGGGTCATAGTTAAAGTAGTTTGGGTTTAGGATTGAAGGGCTACGGATTTTCTACGACGGCGTAGCGAGTTGCTACGCCGTCGTAGCCGATCTGCTACGGTTTTTTAGCTTTCTGTAGAATGAAAAAACGAATACGAACCCGATAAGTGTGCGTTACTGTAAGGAGTTTCATAGATATAATGCTGAATGACTCGTGTTAAGGTGATGCCGGTCTGGTTCAAACTGAAATAATTACATGCATTGAACTTAAACCGTCACAACTTCTGCATTTGTGTGGTCAAGGTCAACGGCGTTAAAGCATAATCAGCCTATTATATTCCCACTGCTGGGACACAAAGGGGCTTGAGCTCCTCTCTATGAGAGGATGTGGGCTGTAATCCACCACGCGGCTCAAACAGGTTGGTAGAAACATCTACTTTCCTTCACCATTTTAAGAGCAGTGGTGAGTGGTGGGTAACGGTGATATACTTTCCTATAAAAGATTAAAGATTTAAATATATATGTCTAAATATATCCATGCATAGACGAGCCGTTGTTGTCGTTTGTATACATGTAGGATTGGTTAATTGATATACGAAATGTAAGATAATTGTATGATTGTATCCGAACTAATAGAGTGTGGCAACACAGGAAAGGAAGAAAAAAAAACAATTGAGCATGCTCGAAGAAAACAAAAGACGATGCTCGCCAAAAATAGTATTTATTGTTCTGGACAATCAAGATTATGGTTGACTGATTAGACAATTTATTTATCTTAAAAAAATACAATTATTCACAACTATGAGGAAAGACAATAATAAATATAAACAATAGCTTCACTTTTTTTTAGAGGGTGGGAAATTATCAAATGACTGCTCCCACTCTGGGTAGAGCGAAAGGGAGTGTCAGACTCTTACTGACTAAAACCTATCCAAGTTCCTTCCTTAGCCCTTTGTGTTTAGGGGCAGCGGTAACCCTTTTGGTCAAACCCACTAACCCGGTAGGCATTCGCATTCGGCGTGTGCGTATTGAAAACCCCATCCATTTTCTGTTGACAGGGTAGTCAATAACGTTACTTTACATGAACAGTTAAAACGCGGCATTTGTACGTGATTTGTATGAAATATTGAAATGTGACCTCACAGATTTTTGGAATCAAAAAGAATATTTGGAATTAAATTAAATTCAATTATATCCTCGCATAATATATAATTGATTGCGGCACGGTGATGGAAGTTTTTAAGACGAGCGGTGTTTTTTCTATGTGATTTCATATTTTATTTTTGACTCTGTTAAATAACCAAGTCGTCACTAGTAGGTATAACTAAAATTTTAAACTCGTGATGTTTAAATAAACTCCCAAAAAAGTCCTTACATTAAAAACATATTATCAAAACCCTCCCAAAATTAAACAGAGTTTAAATCAAAGCTACAAACCGCTGTCGCTACAAAGACAATTCACAAAACAGACGAAACTCAGAAACAGCCTAAAGTCGCCCAATTTCCACTCAGATTAAAACATGTCCACAATTCAGACTAAAACGTTTATAATATCAAACGGATGACTACAAAGAGTTGCGGAACGCTCCAGAAAGTGAGGAACGAGGAGTTTGGAATGGAAGGAGGATGTGGCAATGAAGGTCCGGTAATTAAGCTTAGTATTACCCGCGCGCATATTCCCGCCATCTTGTTTTTTCTGTGCGTCATTTTTGTCGCAAATAAACATACTTTCTTTATTTATTTTTCGTAATAGTTATCTAAAATTGATCATTTTTGTGTTCTTATTGGTGTGCTATAATTATATATTCTTTTTTTTATAAATTAGTTGTAATAATGTATAATAATACCATAAACGAAGCAACGAAACGACTCCTTCAGTCGTTTCTGCTAGTCCTCATGGGCAGAAGGCGTAAATTTATCGATTCCGAACGCTGCTCATCTTACTCCTATTTTTTTTCTGGTCCAAAAACTCAAATATATTTTATCGCCACTGAGACAAAGTCAAAGTCAAATCATTTATTTCATAAAAGTGCCTTTTTGAACGTCAATATGAACGAGAAATAGAATTGATTCTAGTCTGAGATTAAACTGAATCTGGGCTTAATAAGTTTAATAACATTGAGAGGCTCTGAAGAATTTAGGAAGATTGAATTAGTTACTCTTCTCTTCTACCCATTGACAGATTTACCGACTTTCCCCACTACCTTCTAATACCACATCTAATCCATTTCTCAAACCCTAGCTCCGCGACTTTCAGCTGACATGCGAGACGGCCTCAAGGCACATTTCTATTGTGGATAAACTTTATGCCACGAGGCGACAACACAGCTCAGCTAATGGAGACATTATGATTTTATGTCTGCAACTTTAGATTGTTTGGTCCCGTATTGTATAGTAATTATTATTTTACGATGTATGTTTGAGAAGTCGTTTCGTTTCGGTTGTGTTTTGTTTTTGTCTAATTTGTTTTTGGCATTACTGGTGACATGTGGGTGTACTACAGACAGAGGTGCACCTACCTCTGAGTAACTCTAATTATGTTATGTGATGTTTTTTTTTATTTGTCCTTTTTATTGAGGGTGGGAAATCATCAAATGAACCCTCCTGCTCTGGTGGGACTGAAGGGAGTGTTAAGCTCTTACTGACTAAAACCCATCCAAGTTCATTCCTTAGCCCTTTATATTCCGAGATAGCGGTAGCCCCTTCGGACAATCCCGCTGATTGGATTTGTCATAATACGCCAACCTATCGTAGACCGCCCGCCCATCTATGGTAATCTGGCGTAATGTATTTGTTTATTTATATCAGGCGACGCAGGCCAATCGATCAGTATCATAACCTAAACGTACATATTTTTAGTATAAAATGGTACTTCACTGGCTTCTGCTGTTTTGTGGTGCTTGTCCGTGGAAGCGACGGAACACCTCGTCCTGCGGCCAGAAGTCTTCTTGCATGACGACGAACGCCTTGAAGGTGACGTTGCGATGCGACTACAGTAACTTCGTGGAAGAAGTTTTTAAGCATGTACCTCGTCTTCTGGCGCACGTACTCCACAATATTCTCCGCCTGAGTGGTGTACTGCTGAATTCCCCAAATAACAGCCGTGACCAACGGCGTAGCATACTTCTCGAACCACGTTCTGGTATGAAATGTATTGTGAACCATCCACGAATTGACCTCGGAAAGCATAGCATAGTCATTGATCGAAATTTCATTCATATCTGTTCAGCAGTACTGGCCTGGCTGAGTAAAAAACATACATCCACACACAAACTTTTGAAGAAGTCATTTTTGAATTTGAACCCTTTTGGCTGAATTTACACCACGAGCTACGAAAACATTTCTTCCTAAATACATAGCTAAGAAAAATTTCATAAATTCGAATACCATGGCCACCCCAGCCGGTTAGTGCATAAGAGGTAAGTAGGAACATTCGAAGGCTCTGCATATCAATGTGGAAGTTTCGACAGGCTCCGGATAAACACGCGTTTGTATGGCTAAACTTTAAACGGACGTGTTCCCGTACTCCATATGTGAGTTATGACTGTTTCTTTATATGTTTTGTACTGTAAAAGTCTTAGATAACATAAAATATAACAGATAACATTATGACAGACAGACAGACAGGCCAGTACCACAGTTCGCCGCGGGGATAGGTAGAGTTGTAGGGTTTATTTCTCCAGATATTTATTTATTTATTTGGTTCACCAACGACTGTTTACACTAATAATAAACTCAAGTACAAAGGCCAGCACATCAAGTTACGCCAATCCGTCAAATTTCTTTGATAGTATTTCAACTTTATTACAAAAGTATTAATTTGACAGTTTGGGATAGCTTGATGTGCTGGCGTATGTACTATACATATTACTTACTCATAAACTCAAGCTTCTTTCGAAGGGGGGTAGGTAGAAACTACAATACTCCACCTATTTTGATCCTTACAATTCATCTTTCTTCTTCTTTGCAATGGTTATTAGGACTCATTTGATGGATCACAGGAGACTTACTGATCAGTGTTTTGGCAAGCTTCGGCAATTGTTTGTCCATCTCGATCATAAAAAGGGCAATTGTTTGTCCATCTTGATCATAAAAAAATGTTTACGTTAAAATCGCATCTGCTGATGCTGCTACCCACCATATTGAATATGTAATCATCTTATTCAAGTACGTAAACCACATGCTGGCTTACATGCAGGCAAAATGACTCTCCAACTACTTACCTCACCATTAGAAAATCTACAAATGTTAACCCAGTTACCATTCAAATTCTAAGTATCAAAATCCTAATAAGCGCTTCAGCGGCCTATTTGGCAAGTCAGCGGCTGCAGCGCTTCACCGGGCCGGGTGGTCCAACACACGGCAGCTGCTCGTTAGCTCAAGAGCGCTAAAGCGCTGCATGTCAAATTGGACACTAGAGTGAGGTCCAATTTGTGCAGTCCCGCGACGGTGGTTAGGTATGTTCTTGGTACGGGGGATTTTTATTTGGACATTACTCATTTTTAGGCAGCTTTTGTAAACTCGAGTATACTCTTTTAATAGGTAGGGTACATGTTGAATTTCTAGATGCCGTAAACAGCAGGGTTCAGACCACAATATTTTAAACTACAATTTTGTTAAAAAAAACTTTTGTTTAAGCTATTACATTAACGTATTCATAAAATGCTTCCACTAGTGTGAAAATAATCATATTGCTTACGATTTTTTTTGATTAATCAGGATTTATTGAGCCAACAACTTCAATCTTAAGGAAAAAAAATATATTTGAAAAAAAATATACACAAATACTGAGTCCCAACATTATTTGCTACTTATACAATGATATGAAATTGTGACCTTACGCCAGTTTATTTAATCCTTCTTAGTATATTACCTGTTTAAAGGGTTATACGTCCGAATGCGCTACTAATTAAAGTACATAAACCTGATAAATATTATTCTACATTGGTTGTTTTGCTAACACGTGCTCATTAATTTGCTTGCCACAAACCTAATACAATCTATTACGCAAAATAAACGAAAACCTCAAGCTACAGCTAATTAACTTGATACCACAAATGTTAATCTAATGCAAATAGGACTATTAACTAAAATACAGCTATAGCGGTCAATTGTTTAACGATGCTGGGGTTCTGGAAAAAAACAATAATATTATATACTATTTCATTTATGTAGCTCCTTAATTTATACAAGACCTATAATCTGTACTCATGTTTTCAAAATAAATATCATTATCATTATCAGTATTTTCCAGAATTAAATTATTCATAATACTTTAAATTGTAAAATAAATAAATTTAAATCACAATAAAATATAAAAAAATACAATTATAACAAATCAGACATCGCGAAAAAAAAATGAGCTGTTCCATACATTATGATTGCAATAACTCGTAAAAACGTAGGAAACAGCCGAGTTTTTTTTACATTATTATACATTATTATGGCCACACTACAACTACCCCGATTCTTTGGAACAACCCTAAGCCTATCAACTGAGACCAAATATCTGGGAATTATTCTGGATAGTCAGCTGAACTGGGCAAAGCATACTAAACATATGATCACAAAAGCCACCATATCACTGTGGCAATGCAATCAACTGCTGGGCAGGAACTGGGGTGTTAAACCCAGAATCACACACTGGCTATACGCCACGGTCATCCGACCAACCATCACATATGGCTCACTAGTATGGTGGCCCAGAACAAACCTAAGCACAACCCAAAAAGAACTTGAGAAACTGCAGCGACTGGCTTGTGTAGCTATTACCAGCTGCATGAGGATGACGCCTACCGCTGCCCTACAGGCGATGCTAGGACTGCCACCTCTACACCTCATCGTGCGAGAGGAGGCAACCATGGCCGCCTTTCGGCTAAACATAACAGGTAACCTAAGTAAAGATAATCCAGAGTAAAGCACACACGGGTAAGGGAAGACGCGATCAAACACCAACCAATGCTGGCGTCACCCTGCGATAAAGCCCCAAAACAACACCAATTTCAAAAACACTATGACATATCACTTATCGAAGAACAGTGTGACTACTCTGGTCCTGAAAGAACTAAGAGTATACACCGACGGGTCGAAGACTGACTCCGGAAGCGGAGTCGGGGTGTTCTCACGCGATTAAGGTCGCGTGAGAACATCCCGACTCCGCATAAACATATCCAGCTCACTGGGTAAGCACAACACCGTCTTCCAGGCGGAGTGTGTGGGCATCATACAAGCAGTACATGCAATAGCAGCCAGGAAAGTCACCGATGCGCAAATACGCATAGTTTCCGACAGCGCCTCGATCCTGCAATCCCTAAAGAAAAAACACCACACCTCGAAACTAACACTAGAATGTCACAACGCACTAGAACGCATATCAGTGCTCTACCGCAACAAAGTGACAATACAATGGATAAAAGGACATAGCGGATCACTAGGTAACGACGCAGCTGACGAGCTAGCGAGGAGAGCCTCCAGCGCGTCAGCCTGCGGACCGGAACCCATCATACCCATTCCCTTTAACCAGCTACGCAGATGGCTGCAAGACATCACCCACACACAAGTGGAGAGCTGGTGGACCTCGTCACCGGGCTGCAGGCAATCCAGGGAAGCCATGCCATCCCTGGACAAAAGGTTAACCAGACGGTTACTCCGCCTGAACAGAACCGGCCTGCGCCTGATGACGGGGACCATCACGGGACACTGCTCACTAAACAAACACTTCCACACAATAGACATAACCGACAGTCCTCTGTGCAGGGCCTGCATGGAGGCTGAGGAAACCGTCGCGCACGTACTCTTTGAGTGCACAGGCGTCACACAGATCAGGACACAAACCATTGGAACACCCAAATCTTTTACAGATATATTGCACAGGCCAGGAGACGTGATCAACTTCTGGAAGGAGGTGGGCTGGCTGGACTAACCGCCACAGGCCGCCATGGCCCACGCACAATGGTCCGCCAAGGACTGAGTGCGGAAACCAAAACCTCAAGAAGAAGAAGAAGAAGAAGATCACAATAAAATATAAAAAAATACTAACAAATCAAACATCGCGAAAAAAAAATGAGCTGTTCCATACATTATGATTGCAATAACTCGTAAAAACGTAGGAAACAGCCGAGTTTTTTTTCGCGATTTCAGACTTGTTTTGATAGTGAAAGTTAAGTACCATTGTACCTTAAAATAATGCCCATGAATTCCATTTCACCCTGTATAATAATGCCGAGTTAGGAGCATACTGAAAGTCCGGTAAACTGTACAGTTCTGAAAACCTCAAAACACTAACTCAACGTAACATATTGAGATCTAGTACAACCTTATTTCTCCAAACTAAGATAACTGGAGTACACAAAACACACTGGGAATCAAAGTTTTTGCCGAGTTTCCATATGGAAGGAATCTGTCAAAAAATGAAAAAATATAACATATTGTTATGCAGATCTGTCAAAATATATCATAACTGAAATTTTAAAATTAACTTATTAATTGTTCTGTTATACACTGTCGCAAAAAAAATCAGCTGTGCTATATATTTTTGGACACGTGACTCGACGAAATGTAGGGAACAGCTGATTTTTTTTTCACTTTTTCAGAGTTGGTTCCATGGTAGAGGTATGCTTTTGTATGTACCCTGTATCGGTTACACCCAGTATAGATAGTAGCCCACTGATATCGCGAACAACTTGGGACCAACTTAGGTTCCACGCGCGCCTCATAGAGATGTCAGCATTAGGGAAGGGGCCCGTTAGGGCCGAAGCATACCGGGTCAGCGGGATTGTCCGAAAGGATTAGCGCTACCCCGAAACATAAAGGGTTCCTTCCTCAACCCTTTATGGAAAGAACATGGATGGGTTTTAGTCAGTAAAAGTCTTACACTCCCTTCCTCTCCACGCAGAGCGGGAGGGGTCATTAAATGGGAATCACCCTCAAAAAAAGGGCCAACCAAACCGTCTCATAACATTTTTTTTTAGTAATTTTTAAATTACTTTCAGTGGGAAAATGGAGCACACTTAATTACAAAACACAGACAGTTTGGGATAGCTTGATGTGCTGTCTATACCAGAAAACACTTCAATCATAAAAATAACAGTTCTCAAAAATTACCGAAACGGGATATAGTCAAAATTCTGTGAAACGATATACCGATGACGTTGGTGCACTAACTCGACATAATATGAAAAATATTTTCGCATTTCTACGTGAATCCACACCATCACAGCCCGCCGCGCACCACGCCAGTCGAATGCACCTTTACATCGGCGGCAAAGCTTCTTACTGGAATATATTATATTGGGTGCATAAATTGTAGTACTAATTATTTTTAAAGTATTTAGTACACATCAATCTGCCTAACCATTTCCCAACTATGTTGGGGTCGGCTTCGAGTCTAACCGGATGCAATGAATGCCACTATTTTACATGGAGCGACTGCCTATCTGACCTCCATAGCCCAGTGAGTAACTGGGTAATACGACCCTTGGTAAGACTGACTGTCAGACTTTCGGGCTTCTGACGACACGTAACGACTGTCAAACATCCACAAATGACAGTATTTAGTACAGAAACATTATTTATTTAGGGTTTTTGTTTAATGTCATATTTTTAAGTTTTTTTAATTTTTCTTTTTTACAATGGTCTCACAAGAATGATGTACCCAGGATTATTAAATATAATATATCTATCTTGGAGTTTCTTGCCTGTTTTTCTACATAGAGATCAACGTTTTAGTTTCAACTTTCTGACTAACTGGCTGACTTATTGACAGTTCATAAGTACTTGTTATTTGCTTTATTGTATAAAACACTGACCTTCAAAATGAACATTTCAGTTGCTTTGCATTCAATTAGACACTCCTGCGATGACTGTCCCGTGTGTTCCAAGGATGCTAGCGCGCAGCAAAGTGTTATTGGGCTTTTCCATTAGGAATTTCTTAGTAACAAGCCAAGGATTTGGGAGTCGGCGGTGTGTTACCCCCGTACCTCAGAAAGCACGTAAAGCCGTTGGCCCTACGCTGTGTTGCGTTGGTGTCTACCTTACATACAGAATACACCGGTTAAAACATTTGCCACAACATGCAACAGCTAACGTCAACAAAACCAAACCACACACATCCAACAAACCTGTCTCCACATTTAAAATAACAAACCTAATCGCCACTCCGACTAATAGGACCAAATTCCAAAGCCCGGCCACAGAGCAGAACAAAAAGCTCAGTAATTCCCATCGTTACATTAACACAATTATTTCTAACGTGCACCGAAAGAGGAATTGTAACATTAATTCCCTTAATTTTGGTAGAATGTTGCGGTCAACTACTGACATATTATATGTCGGCGTTTTGCGGCTGAAAACTGGGAGGGCATTACTCTGGCCGGTGCAGACGGGCGATTTGTTAGTGGAAAGTGTTTAGTGACATCTGGTGGTGAAATATGGAGGTGTCGCGATGTAGTGCTTATGATGTGGTTCTATACTTGTGGTTTAATTGCAACCCCGGGGATGTTCAATTTGTGACGGTGCATTTGGCGCGGGCAAGTTGTTTTTCCTGGTCTTTCTTTACGCATCCAGTCCATCCATCCTTACATCTTAATCTTTAAGAGTAGCGTGAAGACTTTGATATCTACTCACGTGCATTAGTCAGCAAAAACACTGCAGTCACAAAAAATCGTTCGAATCAGCGATTTAAGGAGGTTGCGTCAGGGTAGCCCGAACAGGCCTGTGCTGGACGGCACGTACGTGTTCCACGCGCACCTCGGAGATGTCAGCAGTTATAAGTGAACAATCAGGAAATAAAGAGCTAAGGAAGGAACATGGATGGATTTTAGTCAGTAAAAGTCTGACACTCCACTGACACTCCACCCAGGGTAGGATGAGTCATTTGTTCAACTCGCCCTTAAAAATAAAAGGGTAGCCCGAATTTCAATTTTTCATCGGTTTTTTTAACATTTTCAGGTCGGTGTCAGGATGCAAGTTAATCAAAATATGAATTTCGCAGCCGTAGCAAATACGTAGTTAAAGGGCCTGGCAAATAAGCAAAAAAAACAATAAATTTATACCTACATACATACCACAATATTTCTTTCTGAATATTTTTATAGGTAACTGAGTTACGGTCAGTAAATAAGAGAGGAAATTGAAAAAGTGACTCAATTTTAAGTTAAGTGATATAAAGTTATGATCGAGCGATCGTAACTTTGCGTGTCTGAAGGTCGAAACTTTTTTCGGTCGAGAATAAAAAATAAGATAATTTTATTATAACAATATTCTATTTTCTATATTAACGGTGCCCTGTTTTTATCGATACTTGATTTGTTTTCAAATGACTGAGTGCCTAATTCACCACTGAACGCGATCAGCACACCTAAACTGCGTTCAAGACCTGTCCGTGTCAATATTTCTCAGAAAATAATGACGGGGTTTATATGCCGATCGTGTTCAGTTTTATTAGCAAAATTCACCAACGACTCTTCAGCCATAGGTTAGGTAGGTTTTATCAATGGGATTGGGAGTGCTCGCTAAATCGTTTAGAAAACCATTTTTGCCGTTGTAGTGGTATTAAAAATAAGAACTTTCATTTGCTATGTGTTAATCCAGGTTATCAACTATCTGTGCGCTTAATTTCATCCAGATCCGTTCAGCCGTTTGAGCACGAAGGTCGGACAAACATAGAACCTCACACACTCGCTCACAAATTTTCGCCTTTATAACATTAGTGTTATTAGCTTCTGCCAGCGGCTCGCCCGCGTGGATGTCTGATAATCTTCCACGGGAACGTAATACCGGGATAAAAGTTATCCTATGTTTCCACGTTATCAAGTATCTGTGTGCCAAATTTCATCCAAATCCGTTCTATAGTCTTTGCGTGAAAGAGTAACATTCATATATCCTCATTAAATTTAACGTTTATAATATTAGTAGGAGACATCAAATATCTATCCATTTCTTCTCAGGTGTAGTCAGATAGAACATATCGACTCTATTTTGTTTTATTAATATGACGTGTAAAAGTACCGGTATTATCCTATTAAAAACAAAATAAACTATGTCATTTCATTTAATTTCTAACTCGTAACATCCAAACTTTACCAGCCCGTGTACCCCTTGCATAATAGCTCACGAATTTCGTGGAATATCAAAATTAGTGATGACCCAGTAAACAGCTGTTTGAGCCAGTACCGTACAGCCTGCGGGGGCGAGGGGGGCGGGGTCTGAAAACTGTCCAGTGACTTTGGGAGTTTAATTGTTCATGTTACACTTACGAATTGAATTATTATGGTTTTACGTTCAAAGGGCGGATGAGATTACAGTATGTGCTTATTCTCTTAGTAATTTCTTAACTCTTAGAAAAGCAAGTACATGCATACGTAGTTTTGTAGTTAGGTATTACACTTGTTTAAAGCTGGTTAGAATCAATCCTTCAATTTTAACCTCGAATCGAGAGATCGCAAGATGGATTTTTTTTAATTTACGTTTGAGTACAATCAGTTTTCAATGTTTTAATTGGTATATTGGCGTGTATTAGCTGGCATGTGGCAAATGATTGATTTTAATAATAATATTATAACTTATCTTTATTTCAGACTTATAGTCCATACATTTTACAGTATTAATAGTGTTAGTAGTGCACACAAGAATAAAAAAAAAGAAGGTGTTAGTAATTTGTTAGTAACACAAAACAAGTAACAAGACAACATAACAAAGCTTAATTATTTCCTATTTCTAAGCAGGTGCACACCTGCTCAGTATACATTAAACGGACTATTTATTTTGCACGCTAACGTTCTGAGGACAGTGTTGGTGCTAGCACGGACCCTGCTCGTCATCGATGCAGTTCTTTTCCTAATGATGGCGAATAAATCATCGATGGAAGCATCCGCAAACATTGCATTTAATGTAATGTGTTTCGTAATATTAATTACTTCTCATACGATAAATGTAGAATCAAGTTCTTCCAACTAAACAGACAGCTATGCTGCTGGGGAGTTTGTTGCGCCACTTATTTTTCCCAACTTAAGCACTAGGAAGTGGTGAAGGGTAGGCGTTTTTGGGGGACTGTCGTAAGTAACTTTGACCTTCAAAAAGTGCTGATTTTTAGCCTAGTTTGAGTAAATGACTTTTGATTTTGATGCATCGTCATCTTTTCAAGGAACGTAAGTTTTTGGAAGGAAAAACAGCGAGATGCATTTAGTAAACAGCTGCATCCGGTTAGACTGTATGTCGACCCCAACATAGGAAAAAAGCTAACAGATGGTGATTATTACTTGAGGAAAAGGAAACGTGCCAAATAACCTCAAAATCAGTTTACAATGTTCCCAGTGCTGGGACACAGGCCTGCTCTCGGTAAGAGGAAGCGGTCCGTCATCCACCATACGGACCCTGGCGTAATCCAGTGCGGGTTGGTAGGTGTCACATATCTTCGAATTAAAAAAAAACTTTTTAAAAAGCGTGGGGTGCTTTTTAAGATAATATTCTACAACACCATGCACCCCACGCTTTTTAAAAAGTAAAATTTATTTTCTATTTTTTAGGTCGGTTTTCTATAAAAAGCGTGTTTTTTAGTTTTTTTAAACTATTTTTTATTTCCTACTTTTTAGTTCAAATTAATGTATTGTCATCGGTCCTTGAGACGTGTGCAAAGTTTCAAGTTGATGAGACTTTTAGAAACCGGTGAAAATTAAGCTCAAAGATTCCGTTACATATGTAGCTGCAATACATCAAAACATAAACATCCGTCCGCTGTGGCGACGACCGCTGCACTGGCGCGGGGCGCCTCGCGCCGCGCCGCCGCGCGCGCGCTCCTGCGTATATAATATATAAGTATGCGCGCGTACATAGCGAGTCGAGGAGCGATTGACGACGCTCGACGCGCCACCTCACGGAGTATTTGTGAACTATATTTTGTATATAATGCTAACTAGATTCCTATTGGTCGATTTATATATTTGTACCTTGCCACTAGCCGATAAGTTCTGTACATATTTTCGTAAATATTCATTCCATCAAGATTCCTCAATACACGTTGTTGTTGTTAAAAAGTTCGTCTGGAGTTTTACTTGGCTACACCGCCTAAGCGCTACATTGGTGACCCCGACGTGATTAACTTTAAAACCTCCAGATCATACTGCATAGTGCATCATGGCCAACAGCAAGAACGATCAAGAACTCTCCGGTGTGTCGACGTCATTGCGCATCCCACCCATCTGGCGTGATAAAATACGGTTATGGTTCGCGCAGTTCGAAGCCGTAATGTCTTCACACAAGAAAGGCGACCAGGCAATGTACGAGCTAGTCATCGGACAACTGGAGCGGCAAGACCTCGATGAAATCTCCGACATCATTCTCCGCCCACCTGATAATCACCGTTACGAAGCCCTGAAGAACCGCCTGTTCCAAGTGTACGAGGAATCCGAGCAACGGCAAGTACAGAGGTTACTCTCCGAGATGGAACTCGGCGACCTGAAGCCTTCGCAGCTACTACGTCGAATGAAGAGTCTCGCCGCTGAAAACATCTCCGACTCGGCGCTACGTATTATGTGGACAAATCACCTACCACAGTCTGTTCGAGCCGTTCTAGCCGTTAGTGACAACATCGCCAAGCAGTCTAATATCTATGAGCTAGCTGTGATGGCGGACAAGATCTTAGAGCAGACGCAACCACATGGCGCAATCGCTGCAGTTTCCTTCGCTCCCACCACCGCCCAGGTACCTACATCAATCGAGGAGAAGATCGACGCGCTCACCAAAGAAATCGCCGAGCTAAAAGCATCACGCTCGAATTATCATCATCGTCGCAAACCATTCAACCGGCAGCGATCAAGATCACGTTCGTCGAGCAGGCCTAATCAGCGACGCGCTTTAACCGACCAATCAGCGACCTGCTATTATCATCGCAAGTTCGGCAATTTGGCGCGAAAATGCACGCGTCCCTGTAGTTTCGAAGAAAGTGGTGCCCTCTCGGGAAACTAAAACCTGCGTTGGCTGAGGCGGGAACCGGCGCAAGCATAACTTCTTACCGCCTATTTATAACGGACAGAAACACACGTCTGTCATTTTTAATTGATACTGGCGCCAACATCTCCGTTATTACACGGAAAAAAGGCGCGAAATCGACACCTACAGATTTTTGTTTGTATGCAGCGAACAACACAGTTATCCCTACGTATGGAGAGAAAACTCTGCAATTAGATCTCAACCTCCGAAGACGTGGAAGTTTATCATCGCTGCAGTCAGCAAACCCATCATCGGTGCCGACTTCTTAAAACATCACCAGCTACTTGTCGACATAGCCGGCCGATGTCTCGTCGACAAAGTCACAAACCTCACCGTCAAGGCACCAGTCAGTTATTCCGCCGACCCAACCATAAGAAGTATCGACGTTGATCAGCCATACCATCAGCTACTCAGCAAGTTTCCTGACATCCTACGACCGTCATGCATGAAGGATACTCCGAAGCACCGTGTAGAACATCACATCGAAACCACCGGTCCACCAGTATACAGTAAGTCCAGACCAATACCACCACACCGATACATGCCTGTGAAGAAAGAGTTCGAGTCGATGATGCAACAAGGAATATGCCGTCCAAGCAAAAGCCCTTGGTCCAGCCCACTGCACGTCGTACCAAAGAAAAACGGGGACATTCGTGTGTGCGGTGACTATCGCCGACTTAATGACGTCACGAAACCAGACCGCTATCCAGTCCCACGTCTCAAAGATTTTACCTACCTACTTCACGGAAAGAAAATCTACACTACACTCGACCTAAATCGTGCTTACCAACAATTGCCAGTTTATGAACCGGACATCGAAAAAACAGCCATCACAACACCTTTCGGACTATTCGAGTTTCCACGAATGTGTCCAGGTCTCAAGAATGCCGGACAAACATTCCAACGTTTTATCCATCAAGTGCTCATCGGGTTAGACTACGCATTCCCATTCATCGATGACGTCATAATCGCATCTGAGAATGAAGCACATCATATCGAAGATCTACAAGAAGTGTTACGCAGACTAGACGAGTATGGTATTACGATAAATCCATCAAAATGTGTATTCGGCAAAGAAAACGTCAAGTTTCTGGGTTACAAAGTGTCAAGCAACGGAATTAAACCACCTCAAGGAAAAGTCACTGCGATAACTGCTTACCCCAAACCCGAGACGATTCAAGACCTACGTAGATTTATTGGCATGATAAATTTCTACAGAGATAGTGTACCTAACGCAGCACACATTCAAGCACCTCTCAACGCGTTCCTGCATAATTCCAAGAAGCGTGATAAAACAAAGATCGATTGGAACACAGAAGCGTCACAAGCATTCGAGTTATGTAAGTTAGCATACAAAACGCAGCTTTACTCGCTCACCCATCTCCATCACCTACCGACGCCATTTCCCTTATGTTCGACGCATCGAATACCTGCGCGGGAGCTGTCCTACAACAACACATAAACAAGAAATGGATACCACTCGGCTACTTTTCTAAGAAATTCTCAGAAACACAACAGCGTTACAGTACATTCGACAGAGAATTATTATCAATCTACATGGCAATCAAACACTTCCGAAAAATGTTCGAAGGAAGAGAACTTATTATTTACACCGACCACAAACCGCTGACCTACGCGATTCGCAAGCCACCGTCCGACAACGATACGCAACGACGCACTCGTCAGCTGTTATTTATCAGTGAGTTCACAACGGATATACGACACGTTAGCGGTGTAAATAATGTAGTCGCCGACGCATTATCCCGTATCGAAACCATCGATTTGCCATCACCGATTAATTACGAAGAATTATCACACGCCCAAGAAAGCGACAGCAATATACCCATCTTATCACAGCAAACAAATATCCATCTCAAGAAAATCGTCATACCCGGTACCAACAAATCAATATTCTGCGAAACGTCTACATCACATGTTCGACCATACCTACCAGCTGATTTCCGTCGCATCGCTTTCAACGCCGTGCACAATCCAAGTCACCCTGGAATACGAACAACACGCAAGGTAATGCAAGAACGCTACTTCTGGCCTGCAATGAACACCGACATTGGCGAATGGGCGAAATCATGTACTTCGTGTCAACTGTCAAAAGTTCACCGACACAACCACAGCGACATCGCATCATTCCCTCCGAGTGAACGATTCCAACACATTCACGTTGATATCGTTGGACCACTGCCTACATCTTCGTGCGGACACCGATATCTGCTAACCATGATCGACCGCAGTACCCGTTGGCCTGAGGCTGTACCTTTGCAAGAGATAACAGCTGATAACGTTGCAAGAAAGTTGTACGAAACATGGATATCTCGTTTCGGTTGCCCTACAAGAATAACCACAGATCAAGGACGACAGTTCGAGAGCAAACTATTCCACGACCTTGCACACCTACTTGGAGTGGAAAAAACCCGTACTACTGCCTATCACCCGCAGAGTAACGGCATCGTTGAGCGCTGGCACCGAACTCTAAAGGCCGTCTCGACTCGAAAACAGCAACAAATGGATAACCGAACTACCAACTGTATTGATTGGATTACGAGCCGCTACGCGCACCGACACCAACACTAGCGCCGCACAGCTCACCTACGGCCAGTCACTACGCCTACCCAGTGATTTCTTATCACCAACACCCGTCGCAGCGAAGATGGATCACGATTACGTCGATCACCTACACGACGTAATAACGAAGCTCACACCTACATACAAACCGCATTCAAATAAGCGATGTATGTTCGTACATAACGATCTACAAACATGCAGTCACGTGTTCGTACGCGATGACACCGTCCGCAAACCGCTGCAACGTCCATACCATGGCCCATACCCCATCACAGAACGGAACGAGAAGTACTACACCATACAACTACCAGGAAGATCCACCAATATATCGATCGATCGACTTAAACCGGCGTATATTATCAACACTCAAGACAACGAACACAGTAGTGAGACACAAGCACGTTTATCACCAGCAGCTACCGAAGACTCCAGCTTACTTCCTACGAGCACCGGCGACACTGCACACCGCTCAAGATCAGGCAGGATCGTCAAGATGCCTGTACGCTTCGCTAAGGGGGGAGTACTGTAGCTGCAATACATCAAAACATAAACATCCGTCCGCTGTGGCGACGACCGCTGCACTGGCGCGGGGTGCCTCGCGCCGCGCCGCCGCGCGCGCGCTCCTGCGTATATACTATATAAGTATGCGCGCGTACATAGCGAGTCGAGGAGCGATTGACGACGCTCGACGCGCCACCTCACGGAGTATTTGTGAACTATATTTTTGTATATAATGCTAACTAGATTCCTATTGGTCGATTTATATATTTGTACCTTGCCACTAGCCTATAAGTTCTGTACATATTTTCGTAAATATTCATTCCATCAAGATTCCTCAATACACGTTGTTGTTGTTAAAAAGTTCGTCTGGAGTTTTACTTGGCTACACCGCCTAAGCGCTACACATATGTACATATTATACATACATAGATACAACCCGAGCTAAAAAAAGCGTGTCAAAAAGCACCTCCGGGGTTCGAACCTACGACCTATAACTCGTAAGTCTGTTACCACTGGGCAACCACTGCTAAAAGATCCAAATAACCATATAAAGCCTTTATAATAGGCCTTTATAGACTTTACAATAAATAAACTAGGCAACCCAAATTACACTCCCACAAAACTTGAAACCCGCCGAAATCAAAACACTACACTACTTACGCCACGAGCGCACCACGTGAACAGTTCACGGCAACATTTTCTCATCAGTTGCCTGTCGCGAAGTATTCCCGGAGCCTTCCGACAAGACATGCCTACATGAGACCATATTTACATAACCGGAACATTTACAAAGAGTTGGTATGAGATACTGGAATCGACATGCAACTTTTAATAGAGATTTTTGGTGCATTTTACCATTTCTCCGCCCTTACGGGTTAGGTACATCTGTATGATCGCCAATTTTGACCAGCTTGGCGAGTACTGGCTTCCCTTGAGGTGAATGACCCCCAATATATTGGCGACATCTATATCTGCCGAGCCTTTCCTCTACTATATTAGGGTCAGCTTCCAGTCTAACCGGACGCAGCTGAATTTTTGTTGCGACATGATGAGACGAAAAGGTTATATAATAAATAGGTTGAAAGGGCAGGCATTTCAACACTGCGTTACAAATCTTAAAACGTTAATTCTGTGACCCGATTTTTCTGAATCAGACATTGGGTGAAATCCGCAGGTGGACAAAATGGATGATCCCTGGGTAAAAAACCGAAATTATAATTAGGCTCTCAGTCAGACAAATAAAAGAAACTTGAGAAAGTTTGAGGGTGGGAAATCATCAATGTTCCTTCCTTAGCCCTTTATGGTCCGGGTAGCAGTATCCCTTTCGGACAATCCCGCTTACCCGGCAGACTTCAGCCCTAACGGGCCCCTTCTCTAATGCTGACATCTCTTACACACAAATACAACAAACCCCGCTCGACTCCATCCTGCCACTTCCATCTCAGATACATCTTCGGCTGAAGTTTTAACGAGCCGGTATTCCGCTGATATTTCGGACCGCCGCCATGCAGAACTCGGAATTAGTTCGTACGACTCAATTCCGCGTCACATACAAATCGCACGGCCAAATTAAATGTGTTACATTCCCATTATGTGACGGCTCGGTTATTCCATTTTGTTACCTTCGTTTTGTTGATTAGTGTTTCGTGTTTCCTGGAAAGTTTAATAAGCTGAAGTGACTTATTGGACCCTGGGATTCGGAAAGTGGATTTAATTTGCTTCGAAATGAAATTTGCCACTCATTTGTTATAAAATCTGGGTATGTATGGGTATGTAAAATAAAATGCTTAAAACTATACATTGAATATTTTTAAACAGAACGTTTAGTCACTGTTATATCACACATGCGTCATGAAGGGTATAATATCATTTAACTGTTGTTGCCAGTGGCTTCACTCGCGTAGATAATATATTTTGATATAAATATAATAAAAAAGCATCCTATGTGTTGTGTGTCCAGGTAAAAAACTACTTCTGTGCCAAGTTTTATCCAGATCCATTCAGCCGTTTGCGTGTGAAGAAGAGACAAACATACAAACACATACAGTAGGGACAAGATAATAGGTCACTTTTGACAGATGTCAGTTTTATATTCATAGTGAGGTGACCTGCTTAAAAACATCGATTAAATGAATGAATCGAATGAATCGATACAGACTTGAAACATATGTGAATTTTAAAAATGATCATGCGAATCCCTGTCCCATTATTATTTTTTCTTTCATAAATTAAAGGAGCAAAATAAGACAAGTACCTACGTAATTTAACAAAAAAATTGCTTTTATTCACTTGAACTATCGGAACTGCTATCTTCATCACTGCTGTCAGCACTCAGAGATATTATTAATTCATTTTCAATAATATTGTCTATTCTCACATCTCGTTCAAAATCTTGTAAAATTATTTTCTTTGTCTTCTCCACGACTTTTCGCCAGTCTTCTGTAGTGACTTCTGCACATGCAGTTTGTAGCAGAGTCATCATTTTAGCAGTACTGAAGGGTGGTTCAGTATTGTTCCGCGCTGCATGACCCTTTATTTGTGCCCAAATAAGCTCGATGGCGTTATACTGGCAATGGTAGGGAGGCAATCGAATAACTTCGTGTCCATGCTCTAGGGCTAGTTCATCGATTACATAGCGGAGCTTGGACGTCTTAGTTGCTTTTACCAGATTTAACAACTCAACTTTTAATAAAGTTGGACTTGCCTCCACACCATTTCTTACCAGCCACGAGACAATTTCTTGCTTTTTATTTGCGTGAGTTGGTGGTTTATCAACTTGTACAGAATGATACGGAGCATTGTCCATTATAATTTTCGATGGGTTTTCTAAGCTGACTAGCAGCTTCTCAAACCACTCTTTAAAAACATCAAAGTTCATTTCCTCATGGTAATCTGTTGTAGTTTTAGCGGCGAATGCGAGGAGGCAGTCTGGAATAAAACCTTGAGAAGCTGATCCCGCGTGACATATAATAAGTCGGGCTCCTTTTCCCGATGGAACTTTTGAGGTGGAGGCCGCTGTATCATCGGTCCATGTCCGCGCAACCGTATGGTTCGCATTCAACCATGTTTCGTCAATAAACACGACATTGTCCCAATCCGTAATTTTATTTACCTCACGTAAGAATGTTATTCTCTTCAAAATAATATCGTAGCGTTCTAGCAGGATTTTCCACTTGTCGGATTTTTTAAATCTAAAGCCAATCGATTTCAAAACCTTTGATAGAGACGATTTGCCTCCAAAAAATAAACCTGCGACTTTTAACGAACTCAATAGCTTTTCCCGTGTAGGATATTCTTTTCTCGAGTAATATCCATAAATGTGGTTGCGAATTGCAGTAGCATCAAAATTATCAACGTCAACAATTTTCTTGTCCCTCTTTCGTTTCTTCGGTGTACGTAAAGTATTATCTTCTGAGCCTGATGGTCCGTATTTCTCTTTCAGAATTTGAGTTACTGTCTTCTTCCCTATTCCCAATGCTTCGGCAACGCGTTCTCTCGGTGGTTTCAATGGTAAAAGAGGCCCATCGTTAACTGATTCACGTCCAAAATAATTGTACAATTTCAGCACTAGTTCGCGAGATTGACTGTTTAGAGTTTTCCCCCGTTTCGACATAGTAAGACTGTAATGTTTTTCTTGTTTAATAATCGTTAAGCAATCGGAGTCCAATTTATAGCCAGGTAAACGTAGTCAGTAAGATCAGTTCAATGAAAAAGCCGGATCAGAAGAAAATAACAGAGAGCACACCAAAAACGCACAGTCACTTCGCACAACAACAAAAGACTGCGTCATCATCATGTTATGGCGACATGACATGCGTCATCGACAGGCACTGGTGTTGCCAGCAACATCCACCTAAATTGCACCCAACATCAATGACCTTCCTATTTAGTTATTTTTTTGTATTTTTATAGTTAGTTAAAAGAATAATAAATATGTATAATTAGGTTTTACTATAATCACAACGTGGTTATAAATTTATGGTGATTTTTCTTCACAAGTAATCATTGCATTCGATTCAACTTACAATCCTATCAGCTTTCGATTTTTAGAGTAACATCCCTAGTGTTTAAAAAGAAAAAGGGTTGACTGACGCAACATTGTAACGACGTTCAGTTCTTTAGATCAGAAATTGTTTATTATGTTTAGAATGGTTTATTAGTGAAAGCAAATCGTAAAATTACTCGTATCGGTCATTATTACAATAAATATGTAAACGTAATTGAAAAAAGTTAAGCAATTGGGCAGTTCTTATTTTATGCCCGCCGTTACAAGGTTACGTTGTTGAATTTTGATGAAATGTCAAAAGTGACCTATTATCTTGTCTCTTTTTAGTCTCACTCACAAACTTTCGCCTATATAATAATAGTGTGATGCTAAAAACAAAACAAACGCGTCTGTGTTTTTATCTTTTCCTATAGGTAAACATAAAGTTGTGCTTTTCGTGTTGACATAAACTTTTCACACAATTTCTAGTATCTTACCAATAACATATTATTATTACTCAACAATAACTCCAAAGAAACAGCAAAACGAACAAATCCACGAAAGCAACTATTCAAATAAGTTGTAGCAAATCTTTTATCGCGAGACTTGGCAACGCTAGACTTCCAAAGAGGAAAGTTCTATTCTAATATTTAAGTTTAAGCACACAAAATAACTTACTTCAGTATTTAAAAGTTACACTCTTTGTGCTGAATTTTGTGAAGGATTTGTAAAATGGTGACTCTTGGAAGTATATATTTATGTATTACTAGCTTCCGCCCGCGGCTTTGCCCGCATAATATGTCAACAAATTATACACATAAAACTTCCTCTTGAATCACTCTATCTATTAAAAAAATCGCATCAAAATCCGTTGCGTAGTTTTAAAGATTTAAGCATACATAGGGATATAGGGACAGAGAAAGCGACTTTGTTTTATACTATGTAGTGATTAGTTTCTGCCCGCGACTTCGCAGATGTCGGAAATTGTTACATTATTGGGGTTTTAGTAAAGGTCCCTATTTTTTTTTAAATATAATATAGCCTATGTCACCAGGGAATAGCGTAGCATCCCAACAGTCAAATAATTTTTCAAATCGGTTCAATATATTCGGAGCCTATTCAATATGCAAACAAACAAACAATAAAATCTTTCCTCTTTGTAATATCAGTATAGACTAGCTTTTGCCAGCGGCAGTAGGAAATAATTTCACGGGAACCATACATTTTCTAGGGATGAAAAGTAGTTTATGTGCTATTCCAAACTATAATCTATCTCTGTGCCATATTTTATCCAGATTCGTCGAGAAGTTTTTGCGTGAAAGAGTAACAAACCTGACAAATTTTGACGTTCTTAATAATTATGTAGAATTAGTAGAATTAAATATGTGTAAGATACAGATACTCTTGAATTGTCGACGAACTGTCCCACCTTTTTGCTTCGATTATCTGAAGCCGTAATGAGCAAAATAGATAGTTCGCTGTGCCTCGGAGTCGAACTGTCTCGCGTCCGTCGAGCCCAGTCTCCTGTCCCTCGCACACTATCTGCGCTTGACGCTCTCTTGGACGCTAAGCCTGACTGTGATGTGTTCGCGGATGAATGGAAGAAGATCTTGTCAATATGTTTGGAGTATTGTGAGATGAGCGTATGACTGTGAAGTAAATAGTTGTATACTTTTGCTAACTAATTAAAAATGGAAACACATTATTACACACGTTTATTAGTATCACACAAAAGACCTCCGATTCGCTTCTCTCTCGTGGCTATTTTTCTGTGTTGATATGCATGATTTCCCATCTTAAAATTAAGTAACTTTAGCTTTTCTTACAAGGCGTAAAATTATTTTTCTATCCATGCAGGATGAAGACCATAGCGTGTCGGCTTTTGCTACGACAGCGTAGCCAACGTCAGCGCTTCAGCTACGCGCTACGCCGCGCCGCCGCGCCGCCGCGCCGCCGGCGCCGTCTCCCGCCATGTGCGTTGCAAATCATAACTTTCTTTTTTTACTTTTGACATGTTTTAATTCATCTAGTTATGTAAGAACGTAACAGTAACTGAAATATAGTTCCAGATAAAATTTGAAACTTAGGTTGCTACTCAATTGTTAGTTTTGTACCCGATTTTATATTGCGGTAAAGATCAAATCGGGTCCGAATAAACTTCATATTCATTTTTTTAAACCAATCTCTGAAAATATTCCTTGATTTTTCAACTTAGATTTTGAGAATTCAATTTAGGCATCCAAATATATTTAAATAATAAAGCGAAGAGAAGAAAACCCATCATAATTCAAATACTCTAAAGTAAATGAACAAATTGACATTTCTTAACCAACGGAAAACTTCGAAACGTAACAGAGAAGCCACAATAAAAACGAAGGCTAATTACCAGCAAAGTGGCCTGAAAAGTGGCCTGAAGCGGCTAACTTTAGGATATTGGACGAACCGAGGCCGAGAAATCTTGTTGACAATTTTGTGGAGATCGTCGGAGTTAATAATATTTCCATTAGAAATGATTTACAAAATTTGCTTATTTGCTTGGCTACATTCGCATTTTTTATTGTTATTTAATAACGTAGCATACTTCACAAGTCGCGAATAATATATTCTTTACTTACTCAGATTTATAGCTGTAGGAATATTAATTATTTTGTCAATTCGACATCGAGATTATTGTTTCTTTTCAAACTCTTTCAGATTTTATTTACTCGATAGATTATTTCATCAATTGTAATTTGGACTACATTATATTTAATTTTCTATCGACGATTCATCACATGACTTAGCACCAATTTCTTTAAAGTCACTACAGCCCGTCGCCAACCGAATCCCAACCTTATTTCTTGGATATTATAGGATCATCAATCCAATGGCAAAATGTGACCAAACGACCTTTGATTTTCACGATTCATTAAGCAGTTGATGTGATTTTTCATGAGAGATAGCTTTCAATTTTATATTAAATCAGTATGTTAACTGAATCGTAGGAAAGATAAAGTCAAAGCCTGACGTAAGAATGTAGAAACTTTAACCTTTAGATAATGAACTTTGCCTTTGAGACGAAAACTACTCGAAGAAACTAAAATTAGAGGACCTTCTCTTCGCTGGAGAGCTGGTTTTTAGGTACATGCTCTGAAGGTTGGTCTGAGATTTGATGTCATTCAACAAAAACAACAATGACGTGTCGTATCACAACCTGTAGCCAAGTCGTGTCGTGTTTTTTGTTAAATAACCACCCATTGTGTCACCCATTGTAGAATTTTCTAAATTAATATCTGTAAATCTTATGGTGTGCATTCTTCTTCTTTTCGTGTGGTTAGTGACTAACCTGGTGTCAGAGTTTTTATACTGCCCATGGGCCTCTGACTTAGCTTCACATGCTGTTGAGAAATATCTCTCAGACATGCTGGTTTTCTCACGATGTTTTCCTTCACCGATTTTTGAGCAAGTCATAATTATACAATACGCACATGAATTCGTTAAATCAGAAGTGCGCGCCTAATGATGTGCAAAATAAAGTATATTTTCTATTTTAAACACTACGTCACGTACTGACTGTCGCCTCAACAACAATAGGGCTTCACTTCAGTCTTTTTTCTTAAGCAAAGGTATTGCCATTACACAGCCAAAAACGTCATGCGCCATACAATACCAACAAAAAGTTGAAAGCTCTCACTTTCATCTGAACCCGGAACCTTTCCATACCACCATCACAGTTCCCATAACACATCTACGTATGTTCCATTACATTTATTCGCGAAGACGCCAAAAAAAAAGAAAGATTTCTGTTTCGTTTGTCGTCCTACAATGCCTTTGGGAAATCTCTTGGATAAATTATTCCAATTCTCACGACACTTGCCAGGGACGGTTGTGTCAAAAGGAATATAAAGAACGACTGATAAACCAGTTTGTGAGAAAAATGAAATAAATCTTCATAATACGAATAATAAGTGTAAAACTGTCTATTTTGTTAGATTAATGTGGGGAAATTTTGATGAGGTGGAAGTCGGTTTTGTAGAGTTTTTATTTCTAACTGTATAGAGGGGTTCCAGGTATTTTTATTGTTGAAACGATTGCTAGGCACTTGATGTTACGACTATAGCATTAAGGTCACTTAAACTTGATATGATCAGCTTCTTTTAGGCAAACTCAAACATCATTTAGCATAATCAGCCTATAATGTTCCCACTGCTGGGATTATCCTAGAACCAAAATTCGAAAACAACATCGGGAAATACAGATGCAATGATGGTAAAATTTAATGGTTAATATGAAATCCATATTTATCCAGTTAAGGGCTCGTGCGGGGATGTAGCACAACTATTTCTGCACCAAGAAACTTGGTGCTTTTGTTTCTTTTTTTTGAGCGTGAGAAATCATCAATGACCCCTCCCGCTCTGGGTGAAGCGGAAGAGAGTGTCAGACTCTTACGGACTAAAACCATCCATGTTCTTTCCATACCCTGTATGTTTCGGGATAGCGGTAACCCTTACAGACAATCCCGCAAGAAACATAGTGCTATGATTTAAATTACATAAGAATATTTCCAGTGAATGTCACTTTTCAAATCAAATCACTTTTTGCTTGTACCGAACTATGTAAATTAAATTTCCTCGAGCATTTTTAATCAGCGGCGTTCAACCACAGGTGCAATGCGCCACTGCTATGCTAGACACAACATACGTACACAACGCTTTGTTAAATTCTTCACGTATTGAAAATTCTTATAGCAAATATAAAATTCTTCTTAATTTTATGTTTGAGCTGTAACCTGAATGTGTCATGATCATGAATTAGTTACTTTTAAGTCTTTATTTAATACTGGTTTCTGCCACCAGCTGCGCCCGCGTATGCGTCAGATATTATCCTTGGGGAACGCACAGCTGGAATATGCTTAGTGTTAATCCAATACGTTCAGTAATCTGAGCTATATTGATAGATCAATCAGTTAATTACGGTGTTCTGTTATACCTATACAAGGTTAAATTTAAGTCGTTTTTGATCTCCTATGGGTTCATTGTACTCATTATAACTAGCATCGTTTACAATGGCACCATTTGCGTTTGCACCTGAAGTCGAGAAAAAAAACCATCTGTTCCATACATTATGCTCGCATAACTCGTCAAAATTTAGGGAATAGCTGACTTTTTTTTTCGCAATTTCAGATTTGTTCCCATAGTGAAAGTTGTTCATAATATCATCACATACAAGAATACATTTTGACTAGTTAGGCAAACATAAATGTACTGAACAGCTGATTCTTTTTCACGATTTCAGGTTTGATCTCATAGTAAATGTTGCTCATAATAATGAGTACACTGACCCCTTAAGAGATCAAGAACGACTTAAATTTAACCTTGTATGTATACAGGTCACAACTTTATCTCTGGGTGAAAATTAACACATGTAATCAGGTCCTTCCTTACCAGAAAGAACACGAGAAATAACCGAGTAGACACTTTCAAAAGAAATAGCCAAAATAAAGCACTATAATAAACTCTCTTTGACAGTTCGCAACATTGAGCAGTTCCCTAATAAACTTGTAGTCAATGTAGTCTATCTGGTTCCTTTTGGTATCTTTCGACGCCATTTTTTGTGTAACTTGATGATACATTACTTTTGAGTGTTCGAGTTTCTGTCGCTATATTGAACCTATTTATACTACATTTATACAGTGTGTTAGGATAAACGAGGGACATACTTTCGGGAGATACTATACTCATGAAAATAAACAACTTTGGCTATGGAACTAAACCTGAAATCATGAAAAAAAAAATACAGCTGTTCAGTACATTTATGTTCGAAAAATTCGTCAAAATGAATGAAACAGCGGTTTTTTTTTCATATTTCAGGGGTGGTCCCATGAACAAAGTTGTTGATTTCCATGAGTACTATACAACCTGAAAGTATGTCCCTCGTTTAACCTAACACTTTATAAAGATCGCCAGTTGTTGTGATGTCAAAATTACTGCACTTTAAAGCTTACGATCAAACGCCTGATGCTTAGACAGAGTTGTACTTATAGTACAGTCGCCAACACATCAAATTACCACAAACTGACTTTACTCAATAGATTTTTAACTTAACCATCAACGTTTTAAGATTTAAAATCATTTGGCGAAATTTGACAGTTTCATATAACTTGATTCGTTGGCGACAGTACATCCAGAAATCATCAGTTGTTTGGGTCCCATGTAATAAAAGGCGTGCCTATTGCCAACAACCAGCCACAACTCCAGAATTCGCGGTAGTTAAGTTCGTTCGTCAAGCAATTACACCACGAAGTCTTTATCATTCTAATGCCTTTCTAAGCACACCAACCAATCCGTGTTAACAAAATTGCCACCTAGCCTCTAGCCTCCTAGATGTTATGGTTGGTGATGTGTTGTTGATGGTTTCCATTATATACTTGCGCAAGTTCTGACTTGCACAAGTCTGCGTGACTCTAAATGCCTCGGATACTTGTGGTAGCACAAGGGTACGTGTGCATGTATACTTGTGCAAGTCCAATTTTGCGCAAGTATATCGTAACGTGTGTAGCCTGCATTAGTTAACTCAGAATATTTCTGATTCACACATATGGTCTCAATTCTCTTGTGACATCAAACGCGCCATCATTACCAAGACACCGGTCCAACGTTATTGGAATCTGAGCCGACACTCCCGACACAAATAAACTGACAATCACACCTCTCGCTCGTTTCGCTTTTAGCGCTTTTTTCGCTTTGATGTCGGCGCCAATTGTAGTAGTCGTGTAGTATGAGAATTGGAGACGATTTGTACACGTTGCCAACCTAAGGAAAGGAATACTGTTGTTTTTTTAGAAGGTTGAGTGAACTGTCAAAAGAACTTCTTGACACAACTCTGTTAATCGAAATTCGAAAGGATATACTTAAAACTATATTGAACCCGAGCTCATTGTGTTCAAATGATAAATTCGAATTCACGCGAATTTCATCAAGCGAATGTTCACCTACGGGGACTATACCTTTTTTTTTGAGGTTGGGAAATCAGCCAATGACTTCTCTTGCTCTGGGTGGAGCGCAAGGGAGTGTCAGACTCTTACTGGCTAAAACCCATTCATGTTACTTCCGTAGCCCTTTATGTTCCGGGGTAGCGGTAACCCTTTCGGACAATCCCGCTTACGGGGACTATACTAACATTGTCATTTCTCCAAATTAATTTCAAAAGTAACCATGGGAATAAAGCTTTATTTTTTTTGTTAAGATTTCAAAGTGTGAACAAAAAAACACGCGGCATCCAAAGGCACTTTTGGCACTAAATTTTCTCGACGCCCAAGCCGGGACTGATGACGTAATCGTTGCCAATCTCAGCGCTCCATCATTTCCCTTCAATACCTTCATTGAAAAACAAGAAAACCCTAAGATAAGGGGTAACACATAAGAAATACAAAGGAAACCGTTCCTTAGTATCAAATGTAATAGATTTACGCAGTTCGTTTCCGTCCTATTGATCAGCTACAGTATTACTTTCGGTCAAGTTGACATGAGGGACAAACGGTTGTTCGTATCAGTATATACGTACATTGTACATATAAATATATATTGTTTCTGTCCTTCCCTAAGGCAATTGGGTCGGAAATTTTGTATACTTACTCACATAATGTGACGTTGAGTTGAAATTGAGATCTTAAATGGAAACTCGATTGTGGAATAAAGCCAATCTTACAGTAATTTAATCGACTTCCAAAACGGAGAAGGTTTTAAGTATGTGCTGTAAATTTGTTTTTATTCTCGAAGTTATATTCGGTAATAGGACCAATTTTAAAAATTCTTCATTATTTTAATAGAGCTAGCTTGGGCGGTAATGGTACAATATAAATGTTATAACAAAAAAGTGAATTACTTTTTTACAAAATTAAAACAGTCATCAGAAGTCAGTCAAACATGTTATTTTGAATTAAACATTGTTCCAATTCGGACTACAGTCTATGGTAGTATAAAAATAATTGGTCACACTAGCGCCACCTGCCATTGTATGTGTCAACTTAAGTTTAAAATAAAAAAACGTTCTCTCTCAGCAAAACCGCTACACGCCACAGTTTTATTAGGTTATGGGCCCAGTCCCGCATAAAAGAAAAAATTGTTAGGGATCTTTATACAGCACAGTGATAATGGCAGGAAATTATTCTATGAATGTCCCAAAGCTCAAGGGAAGGGACAATTACGATGATTGGGCGTTCGCAGTGGAAAATTTCCTCATCCTCGAAGGCATTGACATCAGCAACAGCGAAGGATTAAGCGCGCAAGATAACAAGAAGGCTAAAGCTAAGATGGTGATGACCATTGATCCATCATTATATGTACACATCAAGAGTGAAACTACGGTGCATAGCTTATGGAAAAAGTTGAAGTCGTTATTCGACGATACTGGCTTCACCCGCCGCATCAGCCTACTCAGAAGCTTGATCTCCATTCGTCTTGAAAGTTGCGACTCAATGACCGCGTCCGTGACACAGTTAGTGGATACGGCACAAAAGCTAAAGGGCACAGGCTTTGAAATCAACGATGAGTGGATAGGGTCCCTCCTGTTGGCCGGATTGCCAGAAAAGTACGCGCCTATTATTCAGAGACGGAGGGTTCCCAAATGGTCCCATAAATTTTTTATCGAAATCGAATAAGCGGTTTTTGAAAAATCAACAAAAATAACCTACTTAATATAATATGTGGACGATGTTCTAATAAGTTCCTGTCACTGTAATTTACATACCAGGTAGTGGTATTAAAATTTTGGGGGGGAGAGGGGGGTTGTCTAGGTAGGTACCACAACTAAAAAGTGAAAAATAAAAACTTTTTTACAAAAAATAAAACCGACTTCCAAAACAAACACTACAAAGTGACAAATAATTTTGATTTCGGAAGTCGGTGGCAAAAAATTAAAATACAAAACCGAAGACACCGACTTCCGAAATCAAAATTATTTTTCACTTTGTAGTGTTTTTTTGGAAGTCGGTTTTATTTTTTGTAAAAAAGTTTTATTGGTGAAATTCGCACTTAATTCAAGGAAAACCGTTTACTGTTCTCGGTATATATCAGAGCCGTTTCAACTATACTCGGTTAAATTTTAGTCGTTTTAATCCCCTTAAGGGGTCATTGTACACATTATAACGAGCAACTTTTACTATGGGAACGAACCTGAAATCGCGAAAAAAAAATCAGCTGTGCAGTACATTTTGACGAGTTAGGATAACATAAATGTACTGAAAATCTGATTATTTTTTTGCGATTTCAGGTTCGGTCCCATAGTAAAAGTTGCTCGTTATAATGTGTACAATGACCCCTTAAGGGGATTAAAACGACTAAAATTTAACCGAGTATTATCTAGTCTTATCCCAAGAGTAATATTTGAGTGATTAGTTATTTTAGAATAGGTTTAGGTTTAAGCAATTTATTCTCAAAAAGACAAAAGAGCCACTTACATGAGAACATAAGATATATAAAATAAAACTTAGCTTAGGTAACGGTCACTGATATAGGACAATTGTCTTAAAACTAGTTTCCTGTTAAATGGGTGTTATATACAAATCGTGCTAACATTGTATTTTTCAATTATGCTACTAACTTTCAGTGAGTGGTTTCAATTATGTAATTTGATTTGGCAAATTATTATAAAATTGTGCTTGAATAAATAATAATACCTATTGGAAAAGTATATACAAGTCTAATCAAATGGGTAATATCTAAAGAATTCAACCAAAACATTTTAGTATTAAATGAATAAACTCGTATTTCCAAAATCAACAATAACGCTTTCAACTTAAACAGCTATTATCCATTTAGGGTGTGCCTTAAGTTATGATTAAGTAAGGTTGGCTATGATTTGTTTTGGAGGGAAATATAGATATTTTGGTAATGGGTTGCGCATAATGTTGCATAATTAAAGCATTGTCATATGGCCAGTTATGATGTAGGTACAGACGCCAGCACATCAAGCTATCCCTAAGTGTCAAATTTTCTCAATTGAAAATGAACCTTATATCGTTGCAATAAAGTTGAAATACTATCAAAGAAATTTGACAGATTGTGGTAACTTGATGTGCTGGCCTATGTTCTAGCTGCTGTCAGAGGCCACCCGCGTGGATGTCGGATATTATCCGAAGGGAAAGTACTACCGGGACAAAAAGTATCCCATGTGTTAATCCAAGTCCGAGAAAAATTTCATCCTAATCCGCTCAGCCATTAACATGTGACTGTTCCTAAATTACCCCAGGCTGATAAAATTTTCGTTATTCCTAACTTCGTTATAATATATTGGTAAAAGAATTTTCTAGAATGTCTGAAGCAATAGTTATTGCTTCCTTTAGTTAAGGAATATAGCCCTAACACAAAATAATAATTTTGTTAATGTGACTGTTCCTAAATTACCCCAGGCTGATAAAATTTTCGTTTTTCCTAACTTCGTTAAAATATATTGGTAAATATATTGGTAGAATAGGTTTAGGTTTAAGCAATTTATTCTCAAAAAGACAAAAGAGCCACTTACATGAGAACATAAGATATATAAAATAAAACTTAGCTTAGGTAACGGTCACTGATATAGGACAATTGTCTTAAAACTAGTTTCCTGTTAAATGGGTGTTATATACAAATCGTGCTAACATTGTATTTTTCAATTATGCTACTAACTTTCAGTGAGTGGTTTCAATTATGTAATTTGATAATTTTGATTTGAAACCACTGAAAGACTTTATATTTTTTATGTAGGATGGCAAATTATTATAAAATTGTGCTTGAATAAATAATAATACTTATTGGAAAAGTATATACAAGTCTAATCAAATGTAATATCTAAAGAATTCACCCAAAACATTACAGTATTAAATGAAGAAACTCGTATTTCCAAAATCAACAATAACGCTTTCAACTTAAACAGCTATTATCCATTTAGGGTGTGCCTTAAGTTATGATTAAGTAAGGTTGGCTATGATTTGTTTTGGAGGGAAATATAGATATTTTGGTAATGGGTTGCGCATAATGTTGCATAATTAAAGCATTGTCATATGGTACAGTCGCTCGCTGCACGCGCTTGTGAACGGGTCGAACATAGTTCTCCCCACCTAATTTTGCGACAATGTCTGTGAATACGCTAAAATGTGTGAATTGCAATATTGTAATTAGTGAACTTCTATCCTTTATCCAAAATAAAATAGATGTGATGGACAATGAGAGCCTAATAAGGATTTGTGACACGGCCTTCACTGTGGATGAGGTGGATAGTGCTAAGGAGTTGCTGTTTAGTTCAATAAAAACTAACAAAAAGAAAGTGGCTAGACGCAAAGAAGGAAAAAAAGTGAGAGACTTAGAGGATATTATATGTGTCTTCAAAGTGACGGATCCAGATCTTATACCGATCTTCGTTGCGCGTGACTTGCAAAAATTACCGCCTGTTACATTTGATCACGTAGATGTGACAAAATTGTTAAAGGATCTGGTGTTGTTACGTGCAGAAATTATGGACATGAAAAGTAAATATGCAACAGTCACTCAACTGGATGAGTTGAAGCTAGAATTGGGATCAAGCAGACCCCAATTATCATTATTAGCGTGCAATATTAATGCGAAGAAAAGAGGAGGGTATTTGCTTGACAGTGGGCCGGTAGGTTTATCGCCGGCGCCACTACACGATGACGGTAACTCGATGACGAGGTGTGCGAGCGCGGAGCGCATTGAGTCACCAAGATATCGCTCTCTCACTTGCACACACACCGGGGCGATCATGACGGGTACGCATGTACCGGTTAACTCAACGCTACTGGAAAACGAAATGTGCGCGGTGATGTCTGAAACAGCTGTTGGCGATGCTGGAGCCAGTCAATTTAAAAGACCTACTATGGCGGAGATGGCAAGGAATGGTGAATGGAAAACGCCCAAGAAACCAACAGATAATTGGACTTTAGTGCAAAATCGGCGGTCTAAGAATCGTTTTACGGGTAAAATGGGCAAAGCGGCTACGGACTTGGCTGAGAAATTTAAAGCGGCGGAACTTAAGATCCCTTTATTTATTTCCAACGTAAACAAAGAGGTAGAGGTGGATGATATATGTCAATATATAAAAAATAAAACAGCGGAGGTCGTTTCGCTTGAGAAAATTACGATGAAGAAGGAAAGACCATACAATGCCTTTAAAGTGCTTGTTAACAAAAACAAGTTGGATGTTTTTCTAGATGACCAGGTATGGCCTGATGGTGTGACATTTAGGCGCTTTATTCATTTCAAGAATAGAAGAGAAGACAAAAATAATGCAATTTTTGGGAGTGAAGCAATAACAAAAGCGAATAATGGATAGTATTTCAAAAATGAACTTAATAACTTTCAATTGCAAAAATGTTAAAAGATCGGTGAATTGTGTACGTTCACTATGCAAAAAAGCAGATATTGTGTTGTTACAAGAAACGTGGTTATATCCACATGATCTAGCATTTCTTGATAGTGTTGATCAGGAATTTAGTTACACAGGAAAGTCATCAGTGGACACTTCAGCTGGCATGTGTAAAGGGAGACCCTACGGAGGGCTGGCCATACTATGGCGTAAAACTGCATTTAACTACGTGAGTGTGGTACAATGTGTCAGTAACCGTATATGTGCAGTGAATGTAGTGGTAAACAGCAGGTGCTTCTTGGTCATAAATGTGTATATGCCGACGGACTGTCTAGAAAATCTGCCACTATTTACAGAATGTCTTAGTGAAATGTATTCTATCATACAAAATAATAATGCTGAATCAGTGTATGTGTTGGGAGACTTCAATGCGCACCTGGGTGAGTCATTTTATAATGAACTTCTTAGTTTTTGTAGTGAGCAGGAATTACTATGTGCGGACTTACACTATTTGGGCATACTATCGCAAACCTACACGTTCATCAGTGACTCACACGGGTGTAAGCGTTGGCTAGACCACTGTATTGTTACACAGGCGGCGGGGAAAACAATTGTAAACATTGAGGTTATTTATGATACGTTTTGGTCAGATCACTTTCCCTTAAAAATAGAATGTGATGTAAATGTGATCAGAGTAAAAACTTGTGTAATTAAAGCACCGCTTAACGGTGTTCGTTGGGGTGAAAGGAGTCCTGATGAAATAAAGGATTACTCGTCTCTGTGTAATGATAAATTAAGAAACTTAGATTTTCCTGAGGATTTTAAACAATGTGCTGATAATTTTTGCGATAATCCTCACCATAGATTAGTGTTGGATTCAATGTATAAAAATATTGTATCTATATTAAGTGAAGCAGCTAGTGTAAACAGAGTCTCTAAAGGCATTGTTAGAAGAAAAGGTATAAAAGGCTGGAACAAGCATGTCAAAGAATTTCACGCTGAAGCAAGGTCTAAGCTTAAATTGTGGATTTGGTATGGGGAACCCAGTAGTGGGCATATATATGAGGATATGATATTAACTCGTAAGGTATTTAAATCAAAATTGAAATGGGTCATTAAGAACCAAGAAAAAATAGAAATGGATATATTGGCCTCTCTCCATTCGAAGAAATGTTTTTCATCTTTCTGGAAAGGCACTAAAAAGCTTAATATCTCGCCAAGCTTACCAGTTAGCGCGGAGGGTGAGAGTGACCACACTGAAATAGCTAATATATTCAAGGAACAGTTTATAGTGAGCTCACCTCTTGATTCTGTGGTGAGGGTGAACAATGCTGAGACCTATCATCGATCAGGAATACCCCTTCGCTTTACGTGTTCAGAAATAAAAACCGTAATTAAATGTATGAAACGGGGAAAATCTCCAGGTCATGATGGACTCAGCATTGAGCATCTTCAAAATGCTGGATTGCACTTGCCAAGAGTATTGACTATGTTTTTAAATTTATGTGTAGGGCATTCTTTCCTACCACAGGAGATGCTGGATACATTAGTTGTACCAATTGTAAAGAATCGGACAGGAGACATAGCAGACAAAGGGAATTATAGGCCAATCTCACTGGCAACTGTGATAGCCAAAGTGTTTGACAGTGTGCTTGACGCGCACCTCAGTAGATATACAAAACTACACGACACACAGTTTGGTTTTCGTGCTGGGCTGTCTACTGAGAGTGCAATACTTGCATTGAAGCACACTGTCAAATATTATACGGACAGAAAAACACCAGTGTATGCTTGTTTCCTGGACCTTTCCAAAGCTTTCGACCTAGTTTCATATAAGGTTTTATGGGAGAAGCTTCGGGAAGCGGGAGTGCCTGCAGCATTGGTATCAATTTTATCTATCTGGTATGACAAGCAGAGGAACTTTGTGAAATGATCCAATGCAATGTCGGACCCATATAAACTCAAATGTGGGGTTAGGCAGGGAGGTCTTACTTCCCCGAGACTATTTAATATTTATGTTAACAACCTGCTTGTGGAGCTCAGCAGCACTCATGTCGGATGCCATATAGACGGAGTAAGTTTAAATAACTTAAGCTACGCAGACGATATGGTGCTGCTGAGCCCCACAATCGGTGGAATTAGGAAATTGCTCACCATATGTGAAAGATACGCTGAGCAGCATGGGCTAAAATATAATGCCACAAAGAGTGAGCTGTTGGTGTTTAGAGGAAGAAATAAAAGTCCTTCAAATGTCCCTCCAGTAGAACTAAACGGTTCACCTTTGCAGAGGGTAACACATTTTAAATATTTAGGCCATATTGTTACGGAGGATCTTAAAGATGACTCTGATATGGAAAGGGAGCGCAGAGCAATGGCTGTGAGGGGAAACATGCTGGCTCGCAGGTTCGCTGGTTGTTCAGTACCGGTTAAAATAACACTTTTTAAGGCGTTTTGTCAAGTTTTTTACACCAGCAGTCTGTGGGCCAATCATACCCAAAAAACAGACAACACACTGCGCATTCAGTATAATAATACCTTCAGGGCGCTGTTGAGGCTTCCGCGTTACTGTAGTGCGTCAGGGATGTTCGCTGATGCGCACACAGACGATTATTTCGCGATCATGCGCAAAAAAGTGGCATCATTGATGCGCAGAGTGAGGGGGAGCAGCAATAGCGTTCTGAAGGTCTTTTCAGAGAGGTTAGAAGGGCCTACTATGGATAGGTTTATCAAGCTACACGTCAAACATGGGGCTTGATAAATCTTCCTCAAAGACTTGTATTCTGCGTTTTTGTTTTATATTCTTGAACGTTACTACTAACATAGTTTTATAAGATTTTTACTTAATACTAACACACTATGGGCCCTCGATGCCTGACAATAAACGATTTTTATTTTTATTTTTATTATTTTAAAAGAATTTTCTAGAATGTCTGAAGCAATAGTTATTGCTTCCTTTAGTTAAGGAATATAGCCCTAACACAAAATAATAATTTTGTTAATGTGACTGTTCCTAAATTACCCCAGGCTGATAAAATTTTCGTTTTTCCTAAATTCGTTAATATTAGTGTTTGGGTCGGTTCCCCCTTTTGAACTTGATGGACGGACAAACATACAAACTCACACACGAACTTACACCTTTATAATATTAGTGTGATTATTGGCATAATATTGTAGATTTTTTTCTCTCTCTTTGTTTCTTTTATTTTATTGTCGGATCTGAAAGGAGGTGATCCGTCAGCTGTGAACCAAAGTTGTCGCCATGGGTCACAAAATAAGCAAGCGGAAGTGACCACAGGCCGGCCATATATGCCGTAGAACCGAGGACCGTTGGGGTAGACTTGTTCTTCAGTGGACACCGCGAATCGGCATACGTAAGGTAGGACGCCGTCGGACTAGGTGGAAAGATTATCTTCGAAGGGTGGCTGGTAGCGGCAGGATGAGAGTTGCCGCGAATCAAGTATTCAAATACGGAACTTATAATTACGTAAATGTCACCTAAAAATCATCACCCAAAAACAAATGCCAATCAAACAAAGCCAGTTCCTTTATTAGAAAACTAGACGTAAAATTCCAAAACAAAAGACTAACAAATTCCTTAACAAAACCTTCCCCGCTCTCCCTTTCCTCCTCGGACCACACCCCAAAGGGGAGGTGCGTACTAATTATTGTTAATGTCAGTTGTCAGCAATTAGTCGAACCATTGTGCATAGGATGACAAAGCGGACGAACTAGGGGATACTACGGGGTCCTGATGAATACGAGCCGGAGGTTAGAGCTATGCGTACAGTCACGAGCACCAATATGTATACACCAAGCCAAATAAAGTAACTATTTCAACTCTGAGATACGACTGGTTCCGTAAATTTAGATTATATTTCAAATACAAAATATACAAATACAAATATTTTTATTTGTAGAACATAGGTAAAGTACAGTTGGTAATATTAGTAAATGAACGCTATGTCTTGCCGTCAACGGCGTACAAATATTCTAATTATTTGTCGATTGTCTTTTTTCTAGAAGGTATAAATTTAAAACGTCAAATGGTAATAGTTGACTTTTAACAATGTGACCAAAATACAAAATGACCCTTGATGTAGCTAGCTTCCATACGCAACGCTGTATGGACCGCGTATTGTGACATACACAATTTCATTCACATTTCGTCATTTGTTTATGACGAAATGTGAATGGCGAAATGTGACGTAGCGCTACAATGGGGACATTAATTTAACACACATAATTATACGTTTTCACATTTTCGTTTCATGAAGACATTATGTTTCCATCAAACATTAATCCGTAAATGATTATATATGGATTAATTAAAAATGTAAGAACATAGCATCTTAGAGCAACCTGTACTTAAAGAATTGTCGCGCAGCGTTCATTTGCCGGGGCCACGGATCATAACATTCGCATCAATAAAATTAGAAACTTAAGCAATACTATTAGGATGAAACAACTGCAAAAAGTAGATAAATTGATTTTACTATTTAGTTGTATTTTAACCTATCAATATTTATATGATTAATGGGCACTAGCCCTACCCGTGTGTTAAATTAATGTCACCATTGTAGCGCCACATTGTAGAATTCAGTTGTAACAAAGATGGAATCTCGGTCCGTGGTAAACCGAACCGATGCAATTATTCGCACTTTGAACTGTCGCATCACACTATTGATTCGGTTGGCACTTTCGACCCCTGTGTTGGACTTCTCGGTACGTATTGCGTGGGTAGGAATTCCTTATTTATTGGTTGCCATGCTGGGGCATGCTCAAAAGAGCTTGTACTGGGACAACGTAACAAGCAACTTTATTCACACGTCAGGTAGCCGTATCTATGCATTGTGTCCGTCAGCGCATCAAGTAATACGAAAATGTCAAATTTCTCCAAATTATTTTGAAGCTTTAAACGTTGAATGTTAAGTTCAAAATCGATTGAGGCAATTTGACAGTTTGTGGTTACTTGATGTGCTGCTGACTGTACGTTAAACTTGGTAACTTTGAGCCCATAGGAGAAAGTCCTAACTTGCAAGTGCTTTTTTTGTAATTCACAATGTGTACTTAGGTGGTAAGTTAAAAAATTGTGATCATTATGGATCCCATCGGGCACAGCAAAAAAATAGTAGGGGCAAGGAAACTCAACTTATATCTATCTCAATTAGCGGCTAAGTAATAACAGCCTCACAAGTCGATCGATCACGATAAGCTACGCTTTAAGCAGGATTGTTTGAAAGAGTCACAATGGGCTAAGGTAGGATAGTACACATGGATGGGTTTTAGTCAATAAGAGTCTGACACTCCCTTCCGCTCCACCCAGAGCGGGACGAGCCCATATGATGATTACCCATCCAAAAAAAAAAAATTGCTACTCTTGCCGAGATTGATGGTCTGCGGAAGAATGACCATTATTACCAGACCCCTGCGTGCCTCGGAAAGCAAGTTAAGCCGTTGTTCCCAGCTGTCATTTGTAGATCTTTGACAGTTGTTCCTGGCTGTCAAAAGCCCAAAAGTCTGACAACCAGTCTCTCCAAGGGGTATCGTGTTATCCAGTAACTGAGTTGTGGAGGTAAGATATAGGCAGTAGCTCCTTGTAAAATAATGGTATTCAGCAGCATCCGGTTAGACTGGAATTCGACCCCAACATACAAATGTACTTGGAAAAAGCCAGGCAGGCAGATTGACTGAAGCCGCGGGCAGAAGCTAGTTCATAAATAAAGACAATCTAACATAACCATATTGGATATAGAATTATTAGTTCAAGCATAATCGCAATCAAGTGATGTTATTAGCCTCTACCTCCGTCAGGGCCTGTCTGTCGTAATTGATCTCTTGTCATTCGCAAGACGTATGGGTATCTGATAGACAGGTAAACTAAAGGTTTAATGACTAATAGTAATAGAAATAGGAAGTATAATATACCTACATAGGCTTCACAATTGATACTGTCTGAACACGTTCAGCTCCATGTATCCTGAGATGCACCCTATTTCTTGTTCCAGGTAAGTGTATCTATTGTGAGGATCGCCCAGAGGACATCGGTGGAGAATAAGGTGGAAATCTGCCCCACCCCCTCAAAAAAAAAAGGTTAGTGTATAACTGGTGATACACGGCTAGGGCTTTTATACAGATTTTATACACAGTAGCGAACATTTTATATGGACGTCTCAAAGCTTCGGAACTGACGAATCATTTGGTATTTATGTGGTGTTAATAAAAAAGAAAATGCTGAAATTATGTGTAAAAAAAGAAAAATCAAATCCACTATTTATTGAAAAAATCATCAGTAAGTACTTAACGACTGAACTTATTCATTAAAACAATAAGTAATAAGCCAGTGTAAAAGTATTAACTCCAATAAGTTCAAGAACTGTTCTCGAAGTTGAGACTTGATTTCAGCAACTTACTGCTACCGCATCTCCGTTTCAGCGTCTTATTGTATTATTTTTTTAAGGTATAAAGTTGTTTTGGTATTGGCTTTTTATGATGTTCTACGGAGTCAGTTCATTATGTGCATATTGTATAATTGTTAGTTGCTTAAAATTCGGGGAAAGAAAACATCGTGAGGAAACCGGCATGCCCGAGAGATATTTGTCAACAGTATATAAAGCTAAGTCAGAGGCCCATGGGCAACATAAAAATTCTGACACCAGGTTAGTCACCAACCACACGAAAAATAAAGAAGAAGTTCATTATGACTTATTCGAAAACTGAATGCCAAGATGTCTGGTCTCAATCTTTGCTGGCATACTAGCTGCGCCCGGACTTCGTTTGCGTAGAATTGCGGATGCTTACGTCATTAAAACTATCTGTATAACTTTCAGTCTAATCCGTTCAATAGTTTAAGCTACGTGTTCACATACGTGTCAGTCAGTCAGTCACGGTTTTGCTTTCATACATACAGAAGATTTACTCTTGTGGAGTAGTTATTCGTCATTTCTACTCACCAAAGGTTGAGCTTGGGTTCACTCGATGCTAGGCAAAAAATATCACGTTTCCAAAAAATGAGACATGTGTGTAATGGTTTACGTACACATAATCCGTCATCGGTCGAACTATAGGGACCGAACTCGGGCAAACGAATACAAAAAAAAAAAAGGAAAATATTTTTTTCATGACACGCACAGGAAATACAGTGAAAACAAAAAACAATTAAACATACCTAAAAGTGATTGCGTTCGCCTAACTTATTGGACGTCATCATTGGACTATAAATAATAATATTTAATTAAATGTATTCAAAAAAAAATTAAAATTCAGTATATCTTAGAACTAATTAAAGTATTGCATAGTACGATGCCTGTACTAGGATAAACCTGTAGCTTTTTTTTTTTTAAGGCTGGGTAATCATCAAATGACTGCTCCCGCTCTTGGTGGAGCGGAAGGGAGTGTCAGACTCTTACTGACTAAAACCCATCCACCCATCATGTTCCTTCCGTATGTTCCGGGGTAGCGGTAACCCTTTCGGACAATCCCGCTTACCGCAACCTGTTCTTACAATTACTTAGGACAACAGATTTTTAACAACACTTTCAAGAATTGTGACATAGATAAGTAAAATTTTACTGATGCATTATGACAATAATGCACTGAAGGAGGTCACTATTATACATTAAATTAAATATATTAAATAATGATCGTGTTGGAAGAATAGTCATTGACGATGACGGCTAGCCATCCATTACATCATCATCATCATCATTCTCCTGCCCTTACCCCAATTTATTTGGGGTCGGCGCAACAAGTCTTTTTCTTCCATACCTCTCTATTAGTCGTCATCTCGGTAGCCATCCATTACATATTGTGGCAAAATACATAAAATCGGTTCAACCGTTTATGTACTGAGTTCAGTACATAAAGGCAAGTGCAAAAATCGTCAAAAAAAAAAATATCCACAACATATTATGTAAGCTACACTGAATAAAAAAAAATATCCACAACATATTATGTAAGCTACACTGAATAAAAAAAAATATCCACAACATATTATGTAAGCTACACTGAATAAAAAAAAATATCCACAACATATTATGTAAGCTAAACTGAATAAAAACTACTGTATCTCAGACAAAGCCACTTAAAACTACTGTATCTCAGACAAAGCCACTTAAAATACCCATTCCTTCGCCCAGTTATTCTTAAACTGCAGAAACATATCCAAATTAACTCCCCGGTACCTTTTAACATAATCTGGCAGCGACTGCAGTAAGAATGAACAATCAGGGGTGCAGTTATAAAATCAGAGGCAGCAACTCCAACGGTAGAAGTTCGCCGCGAACCAATTGAAAAGGTGCCGTTCGCTCTAATTATATTGAAACTTGGGTGATGGGTGACACAGGGTAGGTAGAAGGCTAAGCCTGGGTGAAACGAAATTTAAATGAACTTGCTTAAGTTTTTTAGCTAAAGTCATTTCATTTATTATTTATTTATTAGTTCTCAACATGCTGCATAACTTATAAACTAAGCCCCACAAAACCGTAGTAACAGTTTGATTGTGGGGTCAGGCGAGTCCTTATACATGATATACAAACTTAAAACTGACACTTTACACTCAGCAATTAAACAATTCCCAAATAGTGTCTCTTTAATTTAAATTTATTGTTATTAATTTCAGTCCTTATGTCTGCCGGCAAACTATTGAATAGATATGTTATACGTTTTTCAGAGGTCTGTCATCAAAGTAATTGGTATTTTAAGGTATTTTAATATTTTATTGTATTTTACCTGTAAGGATAGTGGGTGAAAGTTTAAATAAATAAATAAATAATTTTAGGTATTTTTTCACGCATGAATATATTATACGTATATTTTTTTAAATAATTGTTAATTAAAATATTCAAAAGGGTGTTTAAAAACAAATATTTAAGTGTACAGACAATGCTATTAATAAAAAAAAAACAATATTCTCAAAGCAACACCGAAGGATTTCCATGTAAATGAAATGCAACTCCACTACGCTTTTTCTTTCTAAGATCTACGACGATCTTTGCTTGGTATTTACATAACAATTTAAAGATAAACATATCAAATAAATATGACGGCGCATCTGTCAACGTCAAACGGCAGGTTGACTTTTAGCTGTCAAAGTCAGCCTAGCGAAGCGTCAGTGTCGATGGTTGTGAGGGCGGCCATCTTGACAGACTGTTGTTCGAGACGGCTCCCGCGCACCACGCTTGTGACGAATCGCTTTGCACCCGAGTGATAGCATAATCTAGCGCTATAATTAAGTTGGTATCGTGTTGCTTAGACCGTACATTGCTCATTAGACTGTGTATTTCGATTATTAAACCCCGTGCTGATTAAACAACCGTGTTTATAACAAAGACTTGTGATTTTTCTGCTCGCACCCACCTGCCTGCCTACCTACACTACATACATCACACAAGATGAGTTCTGATGAAGGCCCTCCTGCCCCTACATCAGAAGTGGGATCGGACGGGGCTAGAATTGAGCAAGAAACACCAAAATCGAACGCAGAAAAATTGCTGAATAACATGGAAATGCTTTTATCTCGTGTTCTCGCAGCCCAGCCAACGCCAACTGTGAGTACTAACCAGGCAACACATTTCTTACCGTTTAATCCAGACGATCCAGACTGTGACATAGATGGTTGGTGCAATGTTACCGAAGCGATCGTTCATAATAAACGCTTAGAGGGAATAGACTTGCTCATGCCTCTTACTACGTCTTTAAAAGGACGAGCGGCTGCCTGCATCACTAAGCTAAACTTAGATGAAATGTCCTGGAGCGTTGTCAAACAGACACTGTTAGCTAAATTTTCAAAACCAAAGCTTCTTCAGGACTATTTCGACGAAATATTGCGATTCCAAATAGGAGCTAAGGAGACAGCTTCAGAAGCTGCTCTTCGTTTATGGAATTTAATCGAACGAATACCTAAGACTGTGATGCCTGAAGAAGTGGTGACTGGATTCGTTATTTCTGTGCTTTGTCAGAAGGACAGCCTGATAAGACGCGAATTGATTGCGCACAATATCACAACTCGCACTCAGTTGTTCCGAATCCTGGGAGGCGTATCTCTTAAGCGGCGTTCAGACGGTGTCGAAGCTAACGAACCTGAGGCGAAGCGTTTTCGTGCTACCGAAAGGTTCACTGGCAGATGTAACTTTTGCGGAATATCGGGACATCGTTTTGCGGAATGCAGAAAACGTCGTGACGAGCTAGGATCAGTCAAGCCTCAAGACACTCCGAGTGCTTCCCGTCGGTTGGAGAGGATGACTGATGTAACGTGCTACACTTGTGGTCAAAAAGGCCATGTGACCACGAACTGTCCCGATAAAAGGAACGGTGGTAAAGCTGCGGCAAAGGAAGTCCACCATTGCGAACACCGTCCTTCAAGTGGTATCTTGACAACATCTTCCGGTGAGTCTGTACCTTTTCTATTTGATAGCGGGTCGTCCTGTTCTCTTGTGAAAGAAAGTTATCGTTGTAAACTCTTGGGTACTGTGTGTAAAAGACTCGTCTATCTGAGCGGCATCGGAGGCGATGATATACAGTGTACAACTCAAATTCAGGCCGATGTTCAAATTGGTGATCACTTGATTAGTTTACTCTTTCACGTGGTTTCCGACAATAATATATCTGAGTCTATAATTATTGGTAGAGATATCTTTGATCAGGGGTTAAGTGTAGAAATTGATAATGATAATCTTGTTATATACTCTAAACAACAATCTAATTTTTGTGTCGCGACATCAGATCTTGCAGATTTTTCAAAAATTGACACGGATTTGCAGGAACGGGATAAAGACATGTTGATTTCCATATTGAGCAAATATGCGAATAACTTTATCGAAGGTATACCTACCAAGCGTGTGAAGACGGGAGTATGTGAAATTAAGTTAGTAGATCCACATAAAGTTGTGCAGCGATGTCCCCATAAAAGAGCACCTATAGAGAAACAAATAATTAGGGAACAGGTTCAAAAACTATTAGACGCAGGGGTGATTCGAGAGAGTACGTCCCCATTTGCTAGCCCTATCGTTCTTGTGAAAAAGAAGGATAATTCTGATAGACTTTGTGTAGATTTTAGGGAGTTAAATTCAAATACCATACCCGAACATTATCCCTTACCCCGAATCGAGGAACAAATCGACCAGCTTACGGGTGCTAATTTCTTCTCCTCATTAGATATGGCCTCTGGCTTCCATCAGATTCCTATCCACCCTGAGTCAGTGGAGAAGACAGCTTTCGTGACAAACGAAGGGCAATACGAGTATCTCGCCATGCCGTTTGGTTTGCGAAATGCTCCTTCAGTCTTTCAGAGATGTATCACAAAGGCTCTCAGTCATTTACAAGATAAACCACTTATCTATATGGATGACGTGTTATGTCATTCTGCTAACATCTCTGAAGGACTGAAGCGCCTTGACCTTGTTTTAAGTGCGTTATCAGAAGCCGGGTTTACATTCAATATAAAGAAATGTAAATTTATGAAACAACGAATTGACTACCTAGGATATTCTGTACAATCCGGTGAGATTAGGCCCAATTCACGGAAGATTCAAGCATTGGCAGACGCCCCAGAACCTAAATCGGCTACTAATGTTCTCCAATTTCTCGGTCTAGCCTCCTACTTTCGGAAATTTATTCCTGAGTTCACACGAATAGTCGGTCCCCTATACCCTCTTACAAAACTTAAAGGACGAATTACTTGGACTACCGAACAGGAAAAGATACGGCGCAAAATTATAGGCATTCTCACGTCTGAACCGGTGCTAACTATATTCGACCCAGAACTTCCGGTGGAGCTACATACAGATGCTAGTTCAGAAGGATATGGAGCAATCCTTCTGCAAAAGAAAAATAACCTTCCGCACGTTGTAGAGTATTATAGCCGCCGTACAGCAGACGCGGAATCTCGTTATCACTCATACGAGTTAGAAACTTTAGCGGTCGTCAGAGCTGTAGAGCATTTTCGCAATTATTTGTATGGTAGGCGATTTGTTGTAGTTACCGACTGCAATTCACTCAAGGCGTCGAAATCAAAGAAAGACCTAACACCCCGCGTTTACCGATGGTGGGCCTATTTACAAGCTTATGATTTCGATATTATATACCGCGAAGGAAGTAAAATGGAGCATGCTGACTACCTGTCCCGAAATCCACTGTCAGATTCTGCTATTCCTATCAATCCTGTAAAGCCTGAGCCTAAAACTGTCAATTATGTTGAACTACATCAGGGCTGGCTGTCAGTTGAACAGAAACGTGACGCAGAAATTCAGGACCTTATCGCAAAACATAATAGTAATAGCTTTCCCGAAACAGTAGGTCAAACATATGACGTTAGAGATGGCACACTCTACAGGAAGATTACTCGTAACAAAGCGGTTTCATGGCTACCCGTAGTTCCACGGTCTCTTATTTGGACACTAATTAATCATGTCCACAACGAATTGCAACATTTAGGCAGGGACAAAACTCTAGACAAGCAGTATGAAAAGTATTGGTTTCCCGATATGTCTAAATGTGTACGAAAATTTATAGATTCGTGTATCATTTGTAAGGCATCGAAAGGTCCATCGGGTGCTCAGCCTGTTCAGCTTCATTCGATTCCAAAATTATCCGTGCCTTGGCACACGATTCACATAGATTTTTCGGGGAAGCTGAGCGGGAAGAGTGACCGAAAGGAGTATTGCTCGGTAATAATCGATGCCTTTACCAAATACGTTTTACTCGAACATACTTTGTCAGTCGATTCCAAGAGTGCAATATATGCCGTACAAAAAGCGGTGTGTCTTTTTGGAGCCCCGAAAAGAATCATTGCAGATCAGGGCCGTTGCTATATTAGCTCAGATTTTAAGAGCTTTTGTCAAGAGCATAAAATAGACCTCCATTTCATCGCGACTGGTACGAGTAGGGCAAACGGCCAAGTTGAACAAGTGATGCGCACTCTAAAGAGCCTCCTTACTATCATTGAAAACGACCCTAACAAAGCGTGGCGTGACGAATTAGGTAACATCCAACTTGCTCTCAATAGTCCTAAATCTTCCGTTACCAAATACTCACCGTCAGAACTAATGTTTGGAATTCGATCTAATTCTTTAGGAATGTCTAAGTTAAATGCCGATAATATAGATCATGAGGTTCGCTTAGATTTAGATTCGGTAAGAACTGATGCATCAGCTAACATTTGCAAAGCTGCTGAATCTGATACCCTTCGGTTTAACCGTGGTCGGGCCACAATAAGACCTTTCTCTAAAGGAGACTTTGTATTTATTAAAAATTGTGAACGGAATAAAACAAAATTGCATAGGAAGTTTCGAGGTCCATATGTTATAGTAGAAGTACTTAAAAACGATCGCTACGAACTTAAAAGTTTAGGTGGTTCTCAGAGAACTTATAAATACTCTCACGAGAATTTGCGCGCAGTGCCCCAGGGACATATCGGTTTGATTGAAGTAGCTACTAGCCTTTTAAATTGTGAAGAGGCCGAGACGGCGTCGGAAGATGAAGAAAGTATAATTAATCCAAATCATGACAATGATAACTCTGACACCTTGACCGTATGCTCAAACACTGTTTCCGCCGATTCGAGGACGCTCACAGCGGGCTCAGACACTCTCAGTATATGCTCAGATCCTGAGACTTGGGAAATGTTGCACGAAGCTGAAGTTCATAAAGTACAAGACGATTCATAGTCGTAGGTAAGTGGAGCGACCTGTGAGAATCTCTTCCCTGCCAAATAGTCAGACGAAATATGTCGTCCGAGTCAGTATCAGATTGACTTGTCTCTGTGCTTTTGTTTTATGAGACGAAATATGTCGTCCGAGTCAGTATCAGATTGACTTGTCTCTGTGCTTTTGTTTTATGAGACGAAATATGTCGTCCGAGTCAGTATCAGATTGACTTGTCTCTGTGCTTTTGATTTATGAGACGAAATATGTCGTCCGAGTCAGTATCAGATTGACTTGTCTCTGTGCTTTTGTTTTACGAGACGAAATACGTCGTCCGAGTCAGTATCAGATTGACTTGTCTCTGTGCTTTTGTTTTATGAGACGAAATATGTCGTCCGAGTCAGAGTCCTTTAAGTTGACTGACTTGTTCTGGATGTTTTGCAGATTATGGTAAGACGAATATTGTCGTCCGGGTCACATCCACCTAAGGATTGACTTGTCTAATAGTACCAATTGTGAACAGTTATCTTACATGCTGTTTAGTGACGAGGCTGTGTCATCCGGCTTAATTGTTGCGAGACACTCGCCTTAAGACAAGTATTTGATAATTGTAATTAGTCGTCCGTCAGGATGCCGAACGGACTATGTACGATCGCAACTCATTGTTTCAGAAAATCGCCCGAGGACGGTCGAGTGTCAGTCCGGCCGTGACGGCGCATCTGTCAACGTCAAACGGCAGGTTGACTTTTAGCTGTCAAAGTCAGCCTAGCGAAGCGTCAGTGTCGATGGTTGTGAGGGCGGCCATCTTGACAGACTGTTGTTCGAGACGGCTCCCGCGCACCACGCTTGTGACGAATCGCTTTGCACCCGAGTGATAGCATAATCTAGCGCTATAATTAAGTTGGTATCGTGTTGCTTAGACCGTACATTGCTCATTAGACTGTGTATTTCGATTATTAAACCCCGTGCTGATTAAACAACCGTGTTTATAACAAAGACTTGTGATTTTTCTGCTCGCACCCACCTGCCTGCCTACCTACACTACATACATCACACAAGATGAGTTCTGATGAAGGCCCTCCTGCCCCTACAAATATATTTTTAATTACATAAATATCATCTTCAAAATTTACTCAGACAATAATTTTTTTTTTATAAAATACAAACATCATTTTATGATCATCATCATGAGTGATACTGCTGCTATCTTCCTATCATATGACAGTAACATTTTTATCCCTCTCTGCTCCCCGTAGCGCCTTGGTGGAATACTGAACAGTTTTTGCGGTCCCCAAGACTTCCACCGTGGTTTTATTTCCAAGATATTTTCAACAGCATTATACTTTCCTATTAGAATGTCTACGGCTGTCTGGATCATGTTTTTATTCTCTATTTTTAGCTCAACTGTAAGGGGCTTCGTTTCTGACGTTTTTGGTGGAAATCGGAGATTTTTCTCTATTTTCCTTGTACGTTAATAACGCTCAAATGTTAACAAGAATAAGTTAAATATTTACTTGCTGTTTTTACATTAGTTTACGCTTTCATGTTCCTCTCATACTTTTCTCACGTATTTAAAAAATAAAACTAGCTTTTGTCGTGTCACAGTAATATCCTCCCTTATTCTGCAGATCAGTTCCGGTAAATGTTATCGGCAAAAAAATCGCACATTTTAGTATTCTGTTGCATTTAATTATTTTCTAGTTAATGACATAGGTCAGTAATTCTACTTCTTCTTTTCGTGTGGTTAGTGACTAACCTGTTGTCAGAGTTTTATGCTGCCCATGGACCTCTGACTTAGCTTCACATGCTGCTGAGTAATATCTCTCAGACATGTTGGTTTTCTCACGATCTTTCCTTCACCGGTTTTTAAGCCAGTGATAATGAAATACTAACATTCTGACCCTCAACCTCTATTTCCAAGATATATCCATATTACATGAATTATAATCATAATCATTTATTTGTACTTGATGGGGGCAGTTTCCTAAAATCCTTTCTTAGATGACGTCTTCAACTCATAATCTATCTCTGTGCCAAATTTAATTTTCGTAGTTTCTTAAGAGTTTGTGATTAATCAGTGAGTGAATGTATGAATGGGTGACTTTTCGCTTTTATATACAGGGTGAAATTGAATTCATGTGCAATATTTTAAGGGGTCAGTGCACTCATCATTATGAACAACTTTTACTATAGGAACTCACCTGAAATCGCGAATCAGATTTTTTTCGTGATTTCAGATTTATTCCCATAGTAAAAGTTGTTCATAATGATGAGTTCAATGTCTCCTGAAAATATTTCCCATGAATCCAATTTCATTCTGTATATATGTCACCGTTAGATTGTAAAGATCGTTAGATTACAATCTATCTAAGCGAGATTGTAAACTATCGATAGATTGTGAACCGTATCATTATGATTACAATTTGACTCATTATTCTTCGCTATATTGTAATCTACTGAAGTGAAACCGTTAAATTACAATCTGAATAAAAATAATCTCTTTTTTCCATATTTTTTTCTATATAATCTAGTCGTTTCTGGCACTCGCCGGCCGCTGCCGCGGCACCGCTCGCTTCGCTCGCTCGGCTCGTGCGTAGGTGGTCACAGTTTTAACCTAACCTAACCATTTTTTTAAACGTCCTACGCCGGTTCACAATTTGACCGCTTCCCATCGATAGATTACAATCAAGCGAAAAATGATACGTTAAATTGCAATCATAATGATACGGTTCACAATCTATCGATAGTTTACAATCTTACTAGATATATTGTAATATAACGATGTTTACAATCTTACGGTGACATATAGATACATAAAGGCGCACTCTAACAATGTACGCCCCTAGACAGACACGTGACAAACGACGTCGCCGCTCGCAAATCCGCCATGATGTGTTGCACCTTATCACTGTCCCCTGTATTGTATGCACTGATACATTTGACCAACGTGTGGACGTACAGTTGGCGAGTGCATTGTGACTGGGGATAAAGTTTTGGCTTTTGGTGATACAAAGAAGATTCAATCTGCCTAGCCTTTTCCCAATTATGTTGGGGTCGGCTTCCAGTCTAACTGGATGCAGCTGAATACCAGTATTTTACATGGAGCAACTGCCTATCTGACCTCCGCAATCCAGTAACTGGGTAACACGATATTCCTAGATAAAACTGGCTGTCGGTTTTTCGGGCTTCTGACTACCCGTAATGACTGTCAAAGATCCGCGAATGACAGCCGGGACCAGCGGCTTAACGTGCTTTCCGAGGCACGGAGGAGTCTCGATATCTAAAGATCACACCCATCCACAGACCAACCCCGGCAAGCGTAGCTTAACCTGAAGGATCAATCCGTGCGGCTGCTATTACTTAGCCACGAGCTCGCCTTTTAAAGAATCTAAAACTAAAATCTGTAAGTGTGCCTGCTCCTCCACAGCAGGTAAAATACAAAGGGCGAATTTCACCAATGAAACGAAATTCGCCCAAGATTTATTAAGTGAAAAGGAATTATACAAGTTGTAACTTAAATAACGCACAACCTCTTAACCTCGCGAAAAAATGCTTTTCCCTACATTTACACATAACTCGTCAAAATTTAAGCAGATGTTTCTTCGCGATTTCAGGACTGATCTTGTAAAAAAGCTGAACATAATGATGAGTACAGTAACCCCTTAATTTACCTCATGGTTAGGTCAATAACAAACATCCACAGAAACCACACAAAAACACTTAATTAAAAAAAAGAACGCAACAAAACGAACCACCATAAATCCTATTCAGCCAGGGTAAACGCACCAATAAATGTACGTAACAAAATACTTTTCCGGCCAACTATATAACAGGACTCGCGAACTGTTTATCACAGCAACGTGCACTGCACTTCTGACCGCAACTAGCAACTTCGCCCCATTCGCTGGAATTAATCGTCCATGTTGTGTGAAAAGAGGCGAAAATATACTGATATGGTTATTTTCATTAGGTTTTTTGTTATTTTTAGAAGCTTTATGGGTTATTTTATGTTCTGTGGTCTGAATGCTAAAACAACCAACTGCTTTGTTATGAATAAACGGCGTCTGTTTGTGAATTAAACCATTTAAATTTAGTTGTTTGTTACATTTTTGTATGTTTATAATGGCAAAGACTAACAGGGGTTAGTCTGCAGAGTCAGGAGATTTTGTCCTACACAAAATCACATTTTCATTCACGATAACGAAATTAGATAAAGCCGAAATGTATGGAATTTGCACAAGCTTTGAAATCATGTTTGGATCACGTGATTAATCGTTGTCGATCGCTAAGACAAGTCAAACTGTGTAACGAAACTCGATTAATATTCCCATGGCGCTCTTGGCGCTCTTGACAATCCGAATCGCTGAGAAAACGAATTGTTCGATCAGCAATTTTCGAAATCGAATCGACACGGAGCGATTGACACTTGTCTAGGCCCCCAGATCAACATAAGAAAAATATAAATGGGAAAGTGGCTTCCTTCGGCAGAGTTGCTAACCTATATTATTGCGCAAAATAACTCAAAAGTCTATGTCACTGACTCCTTCAAACCATACCAGAACACAGTATTACAGGATCATTCAGGCCATGGCGGCCAATCTCAACGGAGACCAACCTTCGGCGCGGGAGATATTATAGTACACAAGTGTGTCCTGTCCGTTTGGTTAAAAAATATCACTAAACCTGACTCACGATTGATGAAGATATCACGTACAGAGGCCAGCACATCAAGCTATCCCTAACTGTCAGATTTTCTCAATTAAAAATGAACCTTATGTCTTTGCAATAAAGTTGAAATACTATCAAAGAAATTTGACAGATTGTGGTAACTTGATGTGCTGGCCTCTGTACCATAATCGGCCTATAATGTTCCCACTGCAGGAACACAGGCCTCCCATCTTCAAGAGGCAGTGGGCCGTAATCAACCACGCGGGCCCAGTGCGGGTTAGTAGATGTCACATATGTCTACGAATTTGTGATTCTAAGACATGCCGGTTTCCTCACGATGTTTTCCTTCACCGTTTTGAGAGCATTATAGATGAAATGATTTACACAAAGGAACCCACGAACCACAACTGGTAAGTCGGGGCCGTTACCACTGCTGGAGAAAGAAAGAAAAAATGTTTATTCTGCACAATAAAGAAACTAGAAATAGTCCTTACATACACTCGTGCAAAGTAGCTAAAAAACCTCGTATTCAGAAACATTAAAACCATTGTTTGTTTGTTTGAACGCGCTAATTTCTGGAACTACTGAAAAATTCTTATTGTGTTGGATAGTGCATTTATCGAGGAAGGCTATAGGCTATGTAACATAAAATGCACGAGAAACAAAAATGCCGATTGCAGGGTATTAACTAAACTTCTGCTCTTGCGCACATATATCGCATAACATACAATTACAAAATAAATATGCGTTGAGAACTTATTTTTAGTACCATAACCTCACCATAAATGCATACTCCAGCGATTCTCGGGCGTTTCTTCCCCTCTCATGACTTATGAGCCGTGCTAGGTAACTATTTCAACTCCTCACGAATATTTTATTCCAAGCCACCTTTATGATGAAAGTTTTAGATGGCACAGTTAGGGATGTGTGTCTTTTTGAATGTAAGCGTGTTTTATGTTACGTCAAATTTTGAGGTGAACTTACAGTGTTAATGCTTTGTATTGTTTTAAGAGTATTTTTATTGGTATTTCTGCTTTAAATGAAATGTCATGATCAAGTATAAGTCATCATCTGCCTAGCCTTTTCCCAACTATGTTGGGGTCGGCTTCCAGTCTAACCGGATGCAGCTGAATACCAGTATTTTACATGGAGCGACTGCCTATCTGACCTCCACAACCCAGTAACTGGGCATTACGATACCCCTTGGTAAGACTGGCTGTCAGATTTTCGGGCTTCTGACGACCCGTAACGACTGTCAAAGATGCACAAATGACAGCCGGGACCAACGGCTTAACGTGCTTTCCGAGGCACGGAGGAGTATTTCAAATGAAATGGCATGATCAAGTATAAGTATAGTATAGTATCACACTAATATTTTAAAGGCGAAAATTTGTGTGTGTCTGTTTGTATGTTTGTTACCTCTTCACGCAAAAACTACAAAATGGATATAGATGAAATTTGGCCCAGAGTTATATTACAACCTGGATTAACAGATAGGATACTTATTGTCCCGTTAGTACGTTCCAGAGGGATAATTTCCGACATCCACGCGAAGCCGCGGGCAGAAGCTAGTCTATCAATAATTGTCATTAATCACAGCTTTTACAAACCCAGTGTTGGTTTTGTTTGTGGTCCCTAGTTCTGTACTCCGTGCATTGTTTATCTAAATTCGTAATTCCAACATGGCCGACGTGTCATTTGGAAACGTTGGTACTGTCAAACTCATGTCAGTGGCCTTTCTCAAAAATACCTCTTCGTCTCATGTTTTGATCACCCTGTTGTTCTATATGAGATCTTCCTACGACTAGGTACTACAATAATAATACCAATGGCTAAAATTGTTTTGTTCGTTGTTTATTATTCGGCCATGGCGGCCAATTTCAATGGAGACCAGCGTTCGGCGCGGGAGATGTTAAAGTGCACAAGTGTGTTTGTCCTGCATTCATCCGTTTGGCAAAAAAATATTACTCACGATTGATGAAGAAATCGCGTACTATAATCAGCCTATAGTGTTCCCAATGCTGGGACACAGGCTTCCTCTCTTCAAGAGGGACTGTGCTGTAATCAACCACGCGGGCCCAGTGCGGGTTAGTAGATGTCACATATTATGTCTACGAATTTGTGATTTTAAGACATGCCGGTGTCCTCACGATGTTTTCCTTCACCGTTTTAAGAGCAGTAGTGACGGAATTATTTACACAAAGGAACCCACGAACCACAACTGGTAAGTCGGGGCCGTTACCACTGCTGGGGAAAGAAAGAAAGAAAAAATGTTAATTCTGCACAAACAAAACGCACATTTATAAAAAGAAACTAGAAATAGTCCTTACATACACTCGTGCAAAGTAGCTAAAAAACCTCGTATTTAGAAACATTAAAACCATTGACAACTGGACCACAGACATAAAACTGACAACCTAAATCAACATAATGCACAACATAAACATGACAACAAACACTAGAATAACAAATCTAAAAAGTTCTTTTTACAATCTATAATCCTACTAATATTATAAATGTGAAAGTTTGTGAGGATGGATGGATGGATGGATGGATGTTTGTTCCTTCTTTGAGCAAAAACGGCTGAACCGATTTCGATGAAACTTACCAATAATATAGCTTATACATCAGAATAACACATAGGCTACATTTTACATAGACTTTGCGTGATTTGGCCATAATATAAGGATAAGTATCATGTAAGTCGCCAAATTCCTGCATTCTGAGAGCTATCTGGGCGTGCGCTGCCTAAACCGTTAGAGTTACGCGAAAGTAATGTATTGTGGGATTGTTTGTCTTACAAAGTTCTATATAAAAGTCCGCGACAGCATATGTTGTATTTATAGTGAGCTCACCTCTTGATTCTGTGGTGAGGGTGAACAATGCTGAGACCTATCATCGATCAGGAATACCCCTTCGCTTTACGTGTTCAGAAATAAAAACCGTAATTAAATGTATGAAACGGGGAAAATCTCCAGGTCATGATGGACTCAGCATTGAGCATCTTCAAAATGCTGGATTGCACTTGCCAAGAGTATTGACTATGTTTTTAAATTTATGTGTAGGGCATTCTTTCCTACCACAGGAGATGCTGGATACATTAGTTGTACCAATTGTAAAGAATCGGACAGGAGACATAGCAGACAAAGGGAATTATAGGCCAATCTCACTGGCAACTGTGATAGCCAAAGTGTTTGACAGTGTTCTTGACGCGCACCTCAGTAGATATACAAAACTACACGACACACAGTTTGGTTTTCGTGCTGGGCTGTCTACTGAGAGTGCAATACTTGCATTGAAGCACACTGTCAAATATTATACGGACAGAAAAACACCAGTGTATGCTTGTTTCCTGGACCTTTCCAAAGCTTTCGACCTAGTTTCATATAAGGTTTTATGGGAGAAGCTTCGGGAAGCGGGAGTGCCTGCAGCATTGGTATCAATTTTATCTATCTGGTATGACAAGCAGAGGAACTTTGTGAAATGGTCCAATGCAATGTCGGACCCATATAAACTCAAATGTGGGGTTAGGCAGGGAGGTCTTACTTCCCCGAGACTATTTAATATTTATGTTAACAACCTGCTTGTGGAGCTCAGCAGCACTCATGTCGGATGCCATATAGACGGAGTAAGTTTAAATAACTTAAGCTACGCAGACGATATGGTGCTGCTGAGCCCCACAATCGGTGGAATTAGGAAATTGCTCACCATATGTGAAAGATACGCTGAGCAGCATGGGCTAAAATATAATGCCACAAAGAGTGAGCTGTTGGTGTTTAGAGGAAGAAATAAAAGTCCTTCAAATGTCCCTCCAGTAGAACTAAACGGTTCACCTTTGCAGAGGGTAACACATTTTAAATATTTAGGCCATATTGTTACGGAGGATCTTAAAGATGACTCTGATATGGAAAGGGAGCGCAGAGCAATGGCTGTGAGGGGAAACATGCTGGCTCGCAGGTTTGCTGGTTGTTCAGTACCGGTTAAAATAACACTTTTTAAGGCGTTTTGTCAAGTTTTTTACACCAGCAGTCTGTGGGCCAATCATACCCAAAAAACAGACAGCACACTGCGCATTCAGTATAATAATACCTTCAGGGCGCTGTTGAGGCTTCCGCGTTACTGTAGTGCGTCAGGGATGTTCGCTGATGCGCACACAGACGATTATTTCGCGATCATGCGCAAAAAAGTGGCATCATTGATGCGCAGAGTGAGGGGGAGCAGCAATAGCGTTCTGAAGGTCTTTTCAGAGAGGTTAGAAGGGCCTACTATGGATAGGTTTATCAAGCTACACGTCAGACATGGGGCTTGATAAATCTTCCTCAAAGACTTGTATTCTGCGTTTTTGTTTTATATTCTTGAACGTTACTACTAACATAGTTTTATAAGATTTTTACTTAATAAAGGGTAAATAATTTTTACTTTATTGTCAGGCCCTCGATGCCTGACAATAAACGATTTTTTTTTTTTTTTTTTAAATGTCTACCTATTATGTGCAAGCCATTATATACGAAATAGGGAGCCAAAAATACATTTCAATTTGATACTTTTTTTACAATGCACATTTTAGAATACTCAGTTAATTCTTATCGAATTAAATACGTTTATCACTTTAAGTGATTAATGAAGATAAACTTTGTCTTTTACACTAAGCAATTTTGACAAATAGTTTAAAAGTTATCACGATAAGATTGATATGAGTGGGGCGCCATTAAATGCACACTATTAGTCGGCGGTGCGCAGAGCACAGCGAGGACTCCAGAGGGTCCAGGCAATGACGCGCCATCGCCGAGTCCACGGCGGCGTAAAGGAGAGCTGTCAAATTATTTGATCAGACCGTTTTTTTTTTGATGGTGTGAACCATGTCAAAAAAATGTCCTGACCTTTCGCTCTGGGTGGAGCGGAAAGGAGCGTCAGTCTCTTACTGACCATAACCCATCCATGTTCCTTCCTTAGCCCATTATATGCCGGGGTAGCGGTAACCCTTTCAGACAATTCCGCTGACCTGGTAGGCTTTGGCCCTAACGGACCCCTTTCTTAATGCTGACATCTCTTTGAGGCACGCGCGAAACAAGAACGCGCCTTCCGGCATGGGTTTGGTCCTGATCGGACGGCGGTGAAGCGTCTCTCGCGGCGGCCGGGACGTGAGGCTCTGTGCTTCAACCATCCCGCTACCTCCTTCACTAGCATAACTGCTTCGTAGAAGACGGTGACTGCTTCCCACTCCCTCTCGCTCCGTATCATAGATTGAACCAGGGCCAGACGCGTGAGGTCACCGCCGCTGCCGATCGCCGCTACGAGAACATTGCGGTGCTCCAACAGTGCAAGCTGATCGTGTGGGACGAGTGCACTACCTATGTGATGTGGCACCAACGCACAATCGAAGCTCTTGATCGCTGTCTACAAGACAGCAATCAAACGGTGTGGTGGTTTTACTGGCTGCCTATGTTAGCATCTTTCACCTTTCCTGCCAGCCCGGAGTGATCTAAGTGATTGTTGATTGTACAGCGTGGCCTGGTGCTCATTCCAGCATCCAGCAGCGCACACTTTACTCTTATTCCCTATAATTCGGTCACTAAATTATCAATTTTGTAAAATAGATTCTAAATTGTGTTTATCAAAACTTTACTATTGACAAGTCCTTTAATTTACATCCTAAAATGAATCTCAATCATCAAATCATTTAACATAGTTTACAGAAGTATTTTATTGTAGTAAGTAGAACCGTCAAAACATATCGATCATTACTAACGTACTTTATTCTAATCCTTTCAGTTTTTATTGTTTATTGCTACCAAACGACATGTGAAACCGCTATATCAAGTGATTATCATTACAATTATAAGCCACTGTTATCCCCCTACACTCACTCACTTTCCACTTTTCCCGGTCTACAGCGATTGTGGGCCAATCCTTTAAGGAGTCCAACTCATTTTGCCATCTCTTTCTGGGCCTGGCGCGCAAGTAATCCTCTTCAATAATAATAGTATGCGTACTAATCCTTACCTGACATTATAAAAACCGAAAGTAACTTCAACTGTCTATCCGTTTGTCTATCTGTGTGAATGTATGTTTTCGGTCGTCGGTTAATCTGCTGAGCCGTTTATGATGTGGATGAACTGAAGTCTCTGGAAGAATATAAACTACTTTTTCCAAAACACCGTGCGGGCGAAGCCGCGGGTGGAAGCTAGTAATATTATAAAGCTGAAGAGTTTGTTTGTTTGAACGCGCTAATCTCTGGAACTACTGATCCGAATTGAAAAATTCTTATTGTGTTGGATAGTGCATTTATCGAGGAAGGCTATGTAACATAAAATGCACGAGAAACAAAAATGCCGATTGCAGGGTATTAACTAAACTTCTGCTCTTGCGCACATATATCGCATAACATACAAATACAAAATAAATATGCGTTGAGAACTTATTTTTAGTACCATAACCTCACCATAAATGCATACTCCAGCGATTCTCGGGCGTTTCTTCCCCTCTCATGACTTATGAGCCGTGCTAGGTAACTATTTCAACTCCTCACGAATATTTTATTCCAAGCCACCTTTATGATGAAAGTTTTAGATGGCACAGTTAGGGATGTGTGTCTTTTTGAATGTAAGCGTGTTTTATGTTACGAGAAATTTTCAGGAGAACTTACAATGTTAATGCTTTGTATTGTTTCAAGAGTAATGGTATATCTGCTTCTAAATGTCATGATGGAGTAATAAGTATCACAATAATATTATTAAGGCGAAAGTTTGTGAGTGTGTGTGCGTGTGTGTGTTTGTATGTTTGTTACTTCTACACGCAAAAACGACTGAACGGATTTAGATGAAATTTAGCACAGAGTTAGATTATAATCTGGATTAACACATAGGATATTTATTATAAGCTTTTTATCCCGAAGCCGCGAACAGAAGCTAGTATCTCAATAATCATTATTCATCGTTTTTACAAACCCAGTGCTAGTGTTGGTTTCGTTTGTGATCACTAGTTCTGTACTATGTGCATTGTTTACCTAAATTCGTAATTCCAACATGGCCGACGTGACATTGACCTTGGTGCTATCAAAACTTATGTCAGTGGTCTTTCTTAAATATACCTCTTCGTCGTAATCCGAGGTCGTAATGGAATCATGTTTTGATCACCCTGTTGTATATGAGATCTTCCTACGAGTACTACAAAAATAATACCAATCGTTAATAAGTGTTTTGTTCAAACCATAAGCAAAGCATACCAAAATCCCGCAAAATTACGAATTAGGGTAATTTAACTAACCACGATCAGTAGATTAACAGCGTATTAAAACTGTCAGTGTAATTACTTTCTTTGGAATCTTGACACTTATAGGTCTTAAATGCGATTTAGATGTGCTGATCGCATATAATATAGAGGGGCTCGTGGCTAAGTACTAATAGCCGCACAGGTCGATCCACCAGGTTAAGCTACGTTTGCTGGGGTTGGCCGTGGACGAGTGACCATCTTTACATACCGAGACTCCTCCGTGCCTCGGTAAGCACGTTAAGCCGTTGGTCCCGGCTGCCATTTATGCATCATCGATAGTCGTTACGGATCGTCAGGAGCCCGAAAATCTGACAGTCAGTCTTACCAAGGGGTATCGTATTGCCCAGTTACTGGGTTGTGGAGGTCAGATAGGCAGTCGTTCCATGTAAAATACTGGTATTCAGCTGCACCCGGTTAGACTGGAAGCCGACCCGAACATAGTTGGGAAAAGGCTAGCCACCTTTTAACCGAATAAGTGATATATTTTGTTCTTAGCCTGGTCCGGCTATCTGTGTCTAGATTTGACTGTTTTCCAAGAAGGACGACCAGAGGATAATAAAAAAGCATTAAACCTCGAACGTGGAATTGAAAAAAAAAATCCTCTTAAGAAAACAGAGGCCAAAATATTAAAATAACAAACATGATGTCGCGGGGCCCCACGTGTAAGATGTGTAAATATAATACACCCACATTGTCCAAATCCTGTGCGGCCACTAAACCAATAATAAGTTGTTCAGAAATAGACGAGGAGGTGGACTATCTGACATTTTGACAGTTCCTCAATTATTGTCAAAGTGACCGCTACCGCCTCAGTCTGATCAACACATTAAGTATTTAAGTACTATGTTTAGGGCGGATTTCACCAATAAAACTAAACGCGATCAACGCCACTACGTGTTAGTAACATTAAAATGACAGTGACAGTTCTAACACGTAGTTTAACGTGTAAGAACTGTCAGTGTCATTTTAAGTAATGGAATATTGACACTGATAGTGATTTAGAACTGCTGATCGCGTTTAGTTTCATTGTTGAAACCCGCCCTTAACGTTCTAACAATTTTAGTGAATACGTAATTTTACGTATTTTTTTTTGTTTTAGTCCAGTCCAAAAAAAACATAAGACGGCAAAAGTAGATCTTGTGGGGTCGCCTTATGATTTTTTTTTATAACTATGTACTCTTACTTTTCCAATTCACTTTTCGACATTGGCTGAAAGGTCGACATTGGCTTTGATTGCTATTTAAAAATATAATAGAACACATTAGGTAGTCTGTTAAAATCGAACTGTCAATCCAAAAACTTTTGAAAATCGAATTTCATCATCAAAACATAACGCCATAGCCACATAAACCCATTCTTTACATCAAGTAAGTTATAAAACGTGATAAATGTATGAGTAGGCTATGATCGCGGTCACCCCACGGCACTGGAGTTAATGTATAATGCATAGCAGTTCGCACTTAACGCGGCGTGTCCCAAGTTTTTGAATTGTGAGTGTATTATTAATTCTTATTGTCCCCCATAGTTGTGTTTTTGGTACTTAGCTTGATGTATTGTTGGGGAAGCATTTCTTGTTATTTTAGTATACTACAATTTACCTTACACGCGTTATCTAGTGTACTACTACTTGGTGTAACTATGTTTGGATCATACCGATGTCAGACATTGGAACTCATGGTGGTCTTAAAATCAATCTTAAATAATAATAAAAATCAAATCAAATCATAATCAAAATAAAAAACATCAAAAAAAAAAAACAAATCAAATCTCTCTCTTAATCTTAAATGGTATGAGTCTTTAGCATAACCAGCCTACAATGTTTTCAATGAAGGGACACAGGTCTCGAGTCCGAACTCGAGGCCCACTCCCTGGGCCATAAACCTTCATGCGGGCCCAGTGCGGGTTGGTACCATGTACCAACTATAATACCAATCTGTTGTACTATATCACATGTTTTAATTTTTTTTTTGGTTTCATGACATGCCGGTTTCCTAACGATGTTTTCCTTCACCATTTTGAGAGCAGTAGTGATGACATAATTTACAATTACACCAAGAATTTTAACCACAAATCACAACCCTGCACAAACTGATTCTAACCCCACCAACCCTTACAAATACCACCACTCGTTTGATTCGAACGAACTAATCTAAATTCATTAGTGGCCGGCCGTGTTGTCTAAATATTTGAATAATTTAATTTAGCTTTGTCGTATAACTGTGCCTAAATTAAAGGGTTGCAGAGGGCATGATTAGGAGGGACATTGAAGGGACAAGGGTCTGCCGACGAGCTACGAAAGGTTATAATTATAATGAAGTTGAAACGGGTCGGAACATTTTCAAGGAAGCGTTTAGATGGAAGGATTAACGGAGTGTGTTTATTCAGTTAGTGTTAAGGATTTCCTAGGGTTTGTAAAGAGTTGTTATGATTATACAGAGTTTATACGACAGAGGAGCTTTCCTTTAAACTGCCTTTACTAGGGACCATTTTTACGCTTTATACCAAAAAGCAATTAAATAGGAGCAGCTTAGTCGCAAATGATTTTTTTAAGATTTTGACAGTGCTCCGGCGCGCTCGCGTTTTTGCCGCTTTGTTATACGGTCAGTTTTTATTTACAAGGGGAAGTTGTGTTTTACTCTGATTTGTAAGCTATTTAGTTAGTTTGAAGTAACTAATTTTTGGTGCTTTGTATTTTATACCATATCGAATGCATGCTAAACACGTATAGTATGCATAGTGTAATTGAATGCCTCTCTGTCATATCAACTTTGTCTTCTTCTTCTTCGTGTGGTTAGTGACTAATCTGGTGTCAGAGTTTTTATGCTACCCATGGGCCTCTGACTTAGCTTCACATGCTGTTGAGAAATATCTCTTAGACATGCCGGTTTCCTCACGATGTTTTCCTTCACCGATTTTAAGCAAGTAATAACTGTACAATGCGCACATGAATCCGAAACATCAGAGAACTTGGGTTCGAACTCGAGACCTATGACTTGGCAGTCCGGTCACACCACTAGGCTATCACTGCTATATCAACTCTGTAGAACGTAGGCTTTCATTGTGAAAAATCTTATGGCTGAATACTCAAATGTAACTCAATTTAAGACGGATCTTTAAGGCGGATTGTTGCGTAAAAAAAATAGTAATTGAACGGAATTTGGTCTCGGTCAAAGCATGAAATCCTCCGCAAATCGAGTCGAGTTTATTAAACAAATCGCAATAATCAGGCATTGGCTTCTACAACCACTAAAGATTTTTTTTCTGTGATCAGCAAGTTTTTTAAGGGTCGATCTCTAGCCGATATAGTTTGAATCTATGAAGCGATCGACCCGATTTTTTGCAAAGAGCCGAAGAAATGTAATAATACGTTTGTCTCCGAACGTGTCTCGACACACTACCGTGTCCGTATCACCGTCACAGACTACGTGACGTACCCGCCGCAATAACGCAGGCCTCAATACTGTGAGAAAGAGTGGACCAAAATCCATCACTACGGCTTAGTGCGTTAGTTCCAATCTGTTGACTGTACATCAAATTACTTGATAAAAAAAAGTTTTTGACAATTTTTTTTAAATTTTTTCCCTTTTTAGATAAAGAACAAGTAATAAAATAAATTAGAACATTATCAACATAGTCGAAGTCAATTCAATACCCATTACTAAGGATAACTCAGAATCTACTGGTCAGATCGTGATCAAATTTATAGGGGAACGCATGAGCAGCATCATTTTTCAAATAAAAAAGAAACGTGCAAAATGTTCTGAAGCAACAGTCATAATTTTCTTTTTTTAAAACAGTCAAATTGAGAACCTCAACCTTCTTTTGAAGTCGGTTAACAAGATACCGACTATAACAGTTCGTAGCTTTAATAAACCAATGTATTTCATCAGCGGACCGCTAAACTTTATTGTTGATAGAATGTCCCAGGTTTCAACCCAAAACACATACAGTACTTAAATAAAATGTTTATTTTATACCCATTTAGCTAACTTATTAGTTTCATCCTGAATAAATATATTTTAACCAGGTATTTTAAAGGAAGGAGGAACGAAGGATTTGTTTTGGAAGTGCCTGAACCTTTTTTAATTATTCCTTCGATAAAAACAGATGTATTTGTTCCAGGATTTTCTTTTTGATACAATGATACCGAAATGGTAGAAAGGTGGGAGCAGTGGTGGCAAAAAAAAATCAGCTGTTCCTTACATTTTGACGAGTTATACGAACATAAATGTAGGAAACAGCTGATTTTTTTTTCGCGATTTTAGGTTTGGTCCCATAGTAAAAGTTGTTCATAATGATGAGTACAATGACCTCTTAAGAGGTTACTGGTGTTTTACAAATAACCCTGTATATAAGGTCCCATTAAAATAGGTCGACAAATTTTAACACAGCGTTCAGTACGTCTAACCAAAGATATCCAAGCAAAATAAAAATTGATTAGAGTGATTTTATTTTGACCTGAAATAATAAATTGCCCGCACACTAGAATAAACGCATCTATTATGGGTAGGTATTTGCACACTTCTTGTATGTATCTCATGTGGTTTTTTTGTACCATTGTCCTTATTTTGGTGGTCTGAGTGATTTTTTAAAGTTTGTCCATGTATTTTAATGGGACCTTATATACGCTATTTATATTCAATGAGAAAAAAGTGTCACTCATAATTGCTCATGTAAAAAAGAAGTAAAACGCCATCACGTATAAATGGAACTATTAATAAAATTGCAATAATTTTCAGCCACACACATTCAAACGAAAAATCACAGTACTTTTGCAATTACTTTACAAACCCTCGTCCTACTACGCAATGCGTTCACAGATCTTCAACAACATTCAAGCATAAACACATTGATAAAGCTGATCTTTCAGAGCAACAACAGCGTCTTCTGTATGCCTTCGAGCCCTGGATGTGCAGGTAGTCAGCCTTTCACATGACTGCTCGTTATGTCTTCTAGCGTTTGTGAGACTGAGGTCCAGCTCGTAACCGAGGATCACTGCGGCTTTGGATAGTTCTTCAAGACACGTTGAGACGTCAGCCCTGGGCAATGAAAATCAAAAAAAGTTCTATTGTACAGAGGCCAGCACATCAAGTTACCACAATCTGTCAAATTTCTTTGAGAGTATTTCAACTTTATTGCAAAGACATAAGGTTCATTTTTAAATGAGAAAATTTGACAGTTAGGGATAGCTTGATGTGCTGGCGTCTTTACAAAAAAAACATAGGCATTGGAAAAACCCGCACTGGGCCCTCATGGTGGATTATAGATAGATTATATCTCATAGAGAGAAGGCCTGTATGCCAGCAGTACACACAACATTATAGGCTCTTTCACAAAAAGGTTCTGTCACACCACAGATGCAGAAAAACGACCATTGTCAAAACTTTCCCTTTTCAATAACTTGAAGCACCAGTAGTGGATTCTAGGCAATTTTTCATCAGGTTTTACGAGCCATCCAGCTAAGATCCTCGAAAATACATCATCAATTTACTTACTTCGGCAGTACCGCACTCCTCTGAGCCCCAGAACCAGTAACTTCGAAACCCCTCGTCGCCTCCACAAGGGTCGCCTGCATATGGTTCCTGGTGATGCCTATCATCTCCTCAGCATACTTCCCCATCTTAGCGATAGAACCACGAGCCTCTTCGGTGCAGGCGTAGATGGTGGAGACATGTCTACTGGCTAGGGTCCGGGTTGCTCGTCTTTCTTCCTCACACATGTCTGATGAAAGAACATAAAGGTGTATTGGAACGAAGTTCCTTATCGCGCGTTGCGAAAGGAGGATAGACGAAAAAAAATAAGACCAAAAGTTGTAACGACATTTTTTTTTTGGAGTGTAATATGATGTCTTTTTAATCAATATTTTTTGATTGGTTAATTTGGAACGCCACTTGTCTACGCACTTTGTTTAAAAGGTATAAAAAATTATAAGTACTCAGGTACGAAAATTACTATACCTACTATAATTAATCGAGTCGAGGCCACGACTTTCAAATCTTTAAAAAAAAACCCTCACGAACTTTATAATATTATATTTCAAATAGCGAGAAGAGAGTAGAACTGAAAATGAATCATATAATGTCAATAGCCATTTAACGAAAAACAGAAAATCGTTCTATGAATATCGTATAAAGTATAATGGAAGTGTTAAATCCAAAAATAGCCCGGCAACGTATCATGCAGGCGTGTGCAATTAAATTTGCATCGGAGTCCATCATAAATTGAACGTCAGACGCGGCTGGGTAATACTTCGCAATTCTCATAACAGTGAAATAAATTCGGCATTGGGAATCGAGTAGGTACAGCACATCAAGCTATCCCCTCTATATATATGGTAGATAATGATGTCCTTTTAGGTAAATTCGCCATGTTTGGATTCTCCAGACCACTTTTGAGACTTATGGCAGATTATCTTAGAGACCGTAAGCAGTTTGTTAAACTAGGAGGATATATATCCCAAGAATATTACACGCGTTCGGGGGTGAGTCAAGGTAGTACCCTGGGCCCAACTCAATTCTTAATAGTGGTAAACGATTTGCCCAGTGCTATCTCTAACGCAAAATGTCTAATGTTCGCTGATGACTTAAAACTTTTCCATTCAGTAAGCAGTGTTGAAGATTGTAAAGCATTGCAAAACGACATTAATGCAGTGGTTGAATGGAGTATAAAAAATAAATTGTCGTTTAATAACTCGAAGTGTAAAGCTATAACTTTTTCTCGGTCGCGCACTCCAATCACAGAGTCATATAAGCTAGCAGGTACTACACTAGATCGTGTAAATTCAATTCGTGATTTAGGCCTAATCTTAGATAGTAATTTAGATTTCCATGAGCACATTATTACAATATGCAAAGAAGCAAACAAAAATCTCGGTTTTATAATTAGAACTTCGTATCAGTTCAAAAATATCCAAGTGATGAAACTTCTTTACAATGCATATGTGCGAAGTAAGTTAGAATACAATGCTCTAGTATGGACTCCCCGAGAAACCTTGTATACCACAATGGTGGAAAAAGTCCAGCGTAAGTTTGCTAGATGTATGTACAAACGCCAGTACGGATACTATCCCTTTTTATACCCATCAATGTTTGTATCGGGCATGGTGGGTCTGGACACCCTACAGTGTAGGCGGAGATATACGCAGTTAGTACATTATTATCTTCTACTAACCCATAAGGTGGATAATCCCGTGGTACGTGAGAGCGTTCAATTGTATGTGCCGGACCAATACATGCGAGGTATTGGCAGACGGCAGCGCAGTCTCCTCTGTCATCCGCCTGCGTGGCGTTCGCCGCATGCGCACAACAGTCCTACTTCCAGAGCCATTACATTAATTAATTGTTTCCTTGAGGCCAATCCAGAAGCAGATATATTTTTTGACCAACCAAATATAATGATAAAAAATGTGTTAAATTTCTTAAAAATGTAGCTTAATAAGACTGAAATCAAGTGTATTTGTTATGTTGTTATTTATAGTCATATAGTTTATTGTTATTATTCTAATTTGGTTATTGTAGATTTTATATTTCTTAATGTTTAATGTGATATCTTTTGTATGAGTAGTATGGATATAAGCGATTTGGTTGTATTACTGTAAGCTTATATCTCATGAATAAATAAATAAATAAATCCCAAACTGTCAAATGTTCGCAATTGAATATGAACCTTATAATATGCTTTTGTTTCAAAGTTGAAAAACTATCAAAGAATTTGACAGATTGGGGTTGCTGGATATGCTGGCCTCTGGACATACATGCTTTGGAGTTATTTTTTGTTGACAGACGGACTCGGACGTTTTATAAGTTTTTTTATAAATACACTATTTTGGTTGCAAAGTTTAAGCAGAACTACTACACTCCGGCCGATGATAGAACGAATCAGTTGAGTACAAAAGAATACGTGTTTTACGAATTTAAACCTTATTAGTTCCTAGTCGTGTCCAGCTGCAGTTATCAGGAATGCACTCTCTCAGTAGACGAAATATATATACTCGTATGTATGTCTAGCACTGGTTGACAGTTATTCAGCCTAAAAAACGTCTAAGCATGCCTCATAGATGTTTCTGAATTTGTTATCTTAGCGTGACACCTGGGTCAACGGGATTGTTCGAAAGGGCTTCGCAAGGTTCGCTACCGCTGGCTAAGAAAGGAACATGGATGGGTTTTAGTCAGTAAGAGTCTGACACTCCCTTCCGCTCCACCCAGAACGGGAGGTGTCATTTGATGATTGCCCACCCAAGAAAAAAAAAAGCGTCACAGGTGCAGTTTCAACGTTGCCTTTTATTAAAGTTCTTGGTTCTTTGTTGATGTATGAATCTGTGAACTTTCCATCTTATTTTATGGTGGGCACGCATCATTGGCAGACAGAGCTGATAAAAAAGAAGAATAATAAAAAATATACCTGGTACTTTCAAGTCGTCAGCCAACTGTGTCAACTCGGTGTAAATCTGCTGTTTTTTCTGAATAGCAGCGTTGATCTCATCTTTGATTCTGCGTAGGATCTTGCCAGTCAGCTGTTGGTATGAGTTCTGTATGTTCCTGTGATAGGTGTCCAGAAATGGCGCTAAAACTGTGTCCATGTATCGTGAGATTTCACTGGAAAAACAATTTCATGTTAGGAGACATTTAATTGTTAGCAAATTGATTCTATTATTTAATTTAGTTTGATTTTTTTTTCCAATTTGCGATTTTCTAACCTATCAACATTTATCGGCCATCATGCGCAAGAGATGCGCATCTCTACTTCGCCGTGTGCGCGCCAGCCCCAACATCATTCTTAGTATTTTAGCTGATAGGTGGGACTCTCCGATCTTGGGGCGGTGGATACGACTGCACGCAGTCAAGTAGACATTCCCCTGGGTCGGTGAGCCTCACGTACCTTAAAATAAAACTTTACTTGCACCTAAATTAATTTACTAACACTAGTTGATAAGATTACATTGTTACTAACAAATATGGAAGTGATTCTGAAATAAATTTTTATTATTATTATTATATGATTAATGGGCACTCGTGCCTACCCGTGTGTTAAATTTATGTCATCATTGTAGCGCCACGTTATATTATATTTAGTGTAGTAGACAGCTGGACACGATTTGGAATTGAAAGAGTTACTGGTAAGTTAGATAAAGACACTAAAGCCACGTTTACACGATGCAAATTTCTTGTTTGTAGCATACAATTAAATTGCAGCAGCAAATGCTTGTATCGTTTAAACACCGTTTATATGGTGCAACTTTTGTTGATACTACGCTTAATTCATACAGCGTAAATAAGGCGCTTAAATGATCAATATCGTTAGAGAATACCAAAGATGTAAGATAAACAACTAATCAATATAAAGTGTGGATTATTAGAAGTATGAGATGAAACTATACAGGACGTGTAACTCTATTGTGTTCCGTCCTATTAAACCATCTCCATCCAACTCCATCTCTTTCCTACTGGAAATAATCTATACTAATATTATAAAGCTGAAGAGTTTGTTTGTTTGAACGCGCTAATCTCTGGAACTACTGGTCCGAATTGAAAAAATATATTTGTGTTTAATAGCCCATTTATCGAGAAAGGCTATAGGCCACACAGCATCACGTTACGACCAATAGGAGCCGAGCAGTGGGAAAAACCACGCGGGAGCAGCTAGTATTAAAACAATCCTGCAATAAGAGGCGGTAGTTGGTCCCCAAGGTTAGAAACAGAAAATGTACAAACGCCAGCACCTGAAGCTATCCCTAACTGTCAAATTTTCTCAATGAAAAATGAACCTTGTGTCTTTGCAATAAAGTTGAAATACTATCAAAGAAATTTGACAGATTGTGGTAACTTGATGTGCTGGCCTCTGTACACTTCCCATACCTGTTTGCCAAAGCCAGTTGTGACCTCAGCTGTCTTCGTGAGTCAGATGCATTCCACCTGGCCCGCAGACCGACGAGGTGCTCTTCCAGCACCACAGGCTGGTGCTGCCAGGGAGGAATCTCGAAGCAGAGCCCTCCATCTTGACGGAGGTGATTGCTGCGGTACTGCAATAAAAACAAACACTTTTTTTAAAGGCTGGGAAATCATCCCACTCTGGGTGCAGTGGAAGGGAGTGTCACACTCTTACTGACTAAAACCCATCCATGTTCCTTCCGTAGCCATTATCAAACTATTTTATTTCGAAATTAATGAATGTTGTTTGATCGAGCGTGTCGAATATAATGCGACAACGGACTTGCGGTCAGGTTGGCACAATACTCACACTGTAGAGAGGCAAACAAAATGAGATCTTATTAGCGTGTCGATAACAATCTAAATGTACTTTGCCCAGAATTCGGCTACGTGTTTGGCGCCATCACTAGCGTCCATCAGTTCCTGTAAAATGCATACAGGACGCGCAGGACACGATCTTAAGTGTCCCATCGTTTATGGAACAGCCCCACATTTACACTTCAAGGCGTAGTTGTTTTTGAACCCCCACCTGAGCAGGTTTTCCTTGCTTCGGCCAATTTGGGTCCGGAGTCTGTATAAAGACTTCCAGGTTGGCCAAGGCAAGTCGCGCTCAGGAGGGAGACCTTCAGCAGGTGGAATGAATGGAGTGGGAGATTATTTGGAGGGTTCAATAGTAGTTATAGTATTAAGAACCTAAATCCTTAACTTGATCTTTGATTGCCAAGCACACGCAATTCACAAACAATTGACACACGTGTCGATAGTGATTAAGTATTACTGATATTGATGATGTTCCGAATCAGGGTAAAATGACACAACATGGTCTTATTCCGGATGATGCCCTTTCTACCCATGTTTCAAGTTCCCCAAAGTTTATATTATTAAATATAAATGTACGACTCTGTCAACATTCTCCTGCCCTTATCCCAATTTATTTGGGGTCGGCGCAACATGTCTCTTCCTTCCATACTTCTCTATTAGTCGTAATCTCGGTAGTTACTCCCTTCCTAGCCATATCATCTTTCACACAATCCATCCATTGTTTCTTTGGTCTCTCTCTACTTGTATAGCCATTCACATTCATGCTCACAACTTTCCTGACAACATTTTCCTCATTCCTCCGCATAACATGCCCATACCATGACAACCGATTTCCACACAACTTTTCAGTCACCGGTGTCACTTTCAGACTTCCTCTTATATACTCATTCCGTATTCTATCCATTCGGGTAACACCACACATCCCTCTTAGCATTCTCATCTCAGCTGCATGCAATTGTCTTTCATTCATTCCTTTTGTGGCCCAACACTCTGATCCATACAAGACGGCTGGTCTAACCATGCTTTTATAAATCTCCCCCTTGAGTTTAAGGGGAATGCGGGAGTCACAAATTGTTCCCGTGACCTGCCGCCATTTCATCTACCCAGTGTTAATTTTATGCTTAACAGTCCGATCTATTTCGCCATCGCTTTGCACAAGTGAACCGAGATACCGAAAGTCGGAGCAAACTGGGAGAAGCCCGCCATCAAGCGCTATGACCCCAGACTTGGAGAGACCGCCGAAATCGCAGAACATGTACTCCGTTTTGGTTCTACTGATTTTCAGGCCAACAGTCTCCAGTTTCCGTTGCCATTTCTTCAGTCTGCTCTGGATCTCAGGTCCATCTTCACCGACAAGAACGAAATGTACGACTCTGTCTTGACCGAAATCTAGAATGGTACAGTCGTCAAATCAATGCTTACGTACGTATTGCACAGTCGTCAGCACATCAAGCTGTACCAAACTGCAAAATTCCCCAACTGAAAATGAATCTTATACTTTTGTAATAAAGTTGAATAACTATTCAAGAAATTTGACAGAATGGGGTAACTTGATGTGCTGGCCTCTTTACTTTTCTTTGTAAGTCAGATCAGATCAGTAAAATGAGTCTAATATAACATATAAAACATATCTTATGTGTTAATCCAGGTCATAAACTACCTCTGTGCCAAGTTTCATTCAGATCCGTTCAGCCGTTTGAGTGTGAAGAAAAGACAAACTTACAAACACACACACACTCACAAACTTTCGTATTAGTGTGATACTAGCAAGAGATCCATATCGCATAGCATCCCTTGATCACTGGTTACTATGAACCTCTCATTAACCGTAATTACTCACCCTACAACTAATAACAGGCTCTGCAGCGTAGCTCAGACCAATCAGGTAGCCTCCAAAAATAATCAAATAAACCATATCTTTGTTGCTGATATCCTACTGACTTCATATAACGTATTGACGTTCAACTTTTATGACTTCAGTGCAATTATAAGCTCCAATGAACCATGACCACTGGATTGATATGATTTTTATTGCTTGCAACAATTTCAAAGTGTGTTGTAGACTGTGTGATTTTTTTTTTTTGTGCGAACAGTCTGTGTTTATTGCCTGTCTCTTGAAATCACTTGACACCACTTTTATTTTGTATTATTACTTCATACGCGATGTCTGGATATGTTAAGAGCTTCGTCTGAAATTCATATTCTTGAAATTCATTTCAGCATTTTTCTCTGTAGCTATTTATTTAGGACAAAAAACATACACACACTCACACACACATACAAACATTCCAGCTTTTCCAAAAATTAGTTCTATTACAGTCGAAAAACGTATAGCCCACAGTATTGTCTACGAAGTGACATCGGAGTATGATAACAAACGCATATTAAACGAGCGCAAAAAAAATTAAAATAAAAACACTATACACCGACTAATTAAAGGACGCAATCAAAAGAGCATTCAAAAAAAAATGTTTTTTTTTTTCTTATGGACTACTTGCAAGAAATTGCGAAACCATTTTTTTATTTGGATTCCGACCACGCGAAAATAATCAAAATCACAGAATAAATTGTGAGTTGGTTTCTATCACATAGAAATTGTTAATGCGAGATACACAGCACATAATCAGCCTATCATATGTATGTTCCAATGCTGGGCCTCAGGCCTCCGGTTCTCGGCCCATAGTGCTGCTCGACGAGGTCGGCAAACTCTTCGAGAGAATTATTGCGGGCCGCCTCGTCGGGCACCTTGGAAGGACGGGGCCGGACCTTGCGGACTACCAGTTTGGCTTCCGCAAGGGGCGCTCGACGGTGGACGCCATCATGCGCGTTAGAGCCCTCACGACGGGGGACGCGGTGTCCCAGGGTAGGGTCGTCGTGGCGGTGTCACTCGACATCGCCAACGCCTTTAACACCCTGCCCTGGAGTTGCATTAGGGAAGCACTCCGGTATCACCGGGTGCCGACCTACCTCCGTCGAATAGTCGGGGCGTACTTGACGGACAGAGCCGTCATCTACCCCGGTCGCGATGGGGAATGGAACCGGCGAGAGATGTCGTGCGGTGTCCCGCAGGGATCGGTTCTGGGGCCGTTCCTGTGGGACATCGGTTACGACTGGGTGCTGCGGGCCGACCTCCCTGACGGCGTCAGCGTAGTTTGCTACGCTGACGACACGCTGGTCCTGGCGCAGGGGAGGTCGCATCAGGCGGCGGCCGACGCGATGACACGCGGGGTTGCGATAGTCGTTGAGAGGATCCGGCAGTTGGGTCTCGAGGTGGCATTGCACAAGTCCGAGGCCATGTACTTTCATGGGCCTCGGAATAGGCCACCATCGGGATCCCAACTTACGGTAGGAGGGGTTCACATCGGCGTCGAGACCACGATGAAATACCTGGGTCTGGTCCTCGACAGCCGATGGAATTTCGTGGAGCATTTCCGACGTTTGGCCCCCAAGCTGGAACGGACTGGGGCCGCCTTCAAGCGGCTCTTGCCCAATTTGAGGGGGCCAAACGCCTCCTGCCGGAGGCTTTACGCGGGAGTCGTGCGGTCCATGGCCCTATACGGGGCCCCGGTGTGGGCGCGTTCATTGCGGCGACGAGCCGCTCACTATCTGAACGCGCCCCAAAAGGTGGTAGCCATTCGGCTAATCCGGGGGTACCGCACGATCTCGGGCGAGGCGGCAAGCCTCCTTGCCGGACTGCCGCCGTGGGATCTGGAGGCGATAGTCCTCGCGCGCCTGTTCGAGTGGCGCGCGGAGGTACTAAGCCGGGGGGAAACTCCGTTTCCGCAGCAAATTGCGGCGGAGCGGACGGACCTCCGGCGCGATCTCATGGCGGCCTGGAAGCAGCGACTGTCGCAACCCAGCGCAGGGCACGCCACGATAGTGGCGGTAAGGCCCCTCTTTGAGGAGTGGCTAGAGAGGCGTCACGGCGCCCTCACCTACCGCCTGACGCAGGTCCTCACCGGACATGGATGTTTCGGGAGGTTCCTGCACATCATCAGGCGGGAGGAAACGCCCGGGTGTCACCACTGCGAGGATCGCCCAGAGGACACGGTAGAGCACACGGTGCAAACCTGCCCCGCATGGGCAGAGCACCGCCGTGTCCTCGTAGAGGCGATCGGCGGCGGCGACCTCTCGCGCCCGGCTCTGGTGCAAGCCATGGTCCGGGGTGAGAGGGAGTGGGAGGCAGTCACCTCCTTCTGCGAAAAAGTTATGCTCGCGAAGGAGGTGGCGGGATGGGAGAGAGAAAGGTCCTCCCGTCCCAGCCGCCGCAGGAGACGCCCCGGGCGTCGGGAGCCACGTGACGACTCCCGGCCACCGTAGGCGCGGGCCTGCGGACGGTGAGTAATGGGTGACTCACCGTCCGATCAGCACCAGACCCGTGCCGGACGGCGCGTATATGTTCCACGCGCGCCTCAAAGAGATGTCAGCATATGAAGGGGCCCCTCAGGGCCAAGCCTGCCGGGTAAGCGGGATTGTCCGAAAGGGTTACCGCTACCCCGGAACATAAAGGGCTACGGAAGGAACATGGATGGGTTTTAGTCAGTAAGAGTCTGACACTCCCTTCCGGTCCACCCAGAGCGGGAGCAGTCATTGGATGATTTCCCAGCCTTAAAAAAAAAAAAAAAAAAAAAAAAGGCCTCCGGTTCTCAGGTTTATAGTGAGAGAGAATAATGCAATGCGAGATAGATGTTCAACGTGTAAGCTGAGAAGCAATAACGGGTCTCGTGGTTTATGGTCGCGGTTTTAAAAAACTGGCAACTAATTTAAATTTCTCGCCAACTGGTCGATACTTCACGTGACCGTTCCTGCCTCGTTCTCTGGCCAAAGAATTAGTATTGCCATTCAACGTCGCAATGCTGCCAGTCTTTTGGGCACGTTTCGGGATGACAGCGATGCGGATGAGTACTTCGACGCCTAAGTGTCCTTTTGTTTTTTTTTTGTATATTTAGTAAAATAGTCATTTAATTTAGTACCTAATGTAAATAGTTTAATAAAATTAATTTTAATTTAAAGTACTAACTCGACTTACAGAATTATTAACGCAATAACTTTAAAAAAAAACGTTATTTAATGTTATTTTAAATTATAACTAAAAACCTTAGACAACACCTATTTTATAGAAAAATATTACCAGAAAAATAAGACAAATCTAGAGCTTGTAATTTCTTGTTTGAACCCATCTCTTTCACTTCCCAAGTGTCTTCCACAGCTAATAGACACTACATTAACTAGACTTAAGAATCTAGATCAAGATCTAGACTATCTCTCACTTCAAATAAATTCCCTTCTATTTTAAATTCCTATAAAACTTAGACAGCTTACACTCCAGTTTTGCTCTTCCAATATCAATTCTCTTAATTCGCTTAATGCCTGTAACGTACCTAATTTTATTTTCCCGGTTGCAAAATTTACTTCACTCTCGTAGTATTTTTTGCAACACTAAGTGCCGGCAAGCTTTCTATCCGGAGACGTTACCTGAATTAATTATGTTGATATTTAATTAGTATTTTCACCCTAGAGAACATGGATACAGGTCTATATCAAAAGCTGTTGTGCTTGTATATTAAATTGTTTTTAGACCCAACACTGCGATCAATATAATGTTGTTAACTTCAGACGCCAGCATAACAAGCTATTCCAAACTGTCAAATGTCCCCAACACTAACCTTATCCTTTTGTAATAAAGTTGAAAATCTATCAAATAAATTTGACATTTTGGGGTGGCCTGATATGCTAGCCTACGTACTACTTCCGAGGGCTGACCACCACCTCTTAAAGCAGTATTATTATAACATTACTTCGTCTCCCGCTACAGAACGCCACCTGCTACAATCCTGGATTAAAACAGAGGTCAGCGGGATTGTCCGAAAGCGTTACCGCCACCCCGGAACACAATGGGCTAAGGAAGGAACATAGATCTATGAGTTTTAGTCAGTAAGAGTCTGACACTCCCTTCTGCTCCACCCAGAGCGGGAGGGGTCATAGATGATTACCCATCCTCAAAAAAAAACAAAAGTTTTGAAACTGAGGATCCGTTTGCGGTTAGAAAGATCATTCATTCATTTCATTTTCGATCAGTTTCAACACGGAAGAAAATAATTCTCCTTCGATGAAAATTATGAGCACTTAAGGCCCTATAATATATTTCTCTCCAACTTTTAGAATCAGGGATTTAAACTTTTAAGTCTACGAAAACCGCATTAAAATTTTAAAGTTTCCTGTTCACAAATTGCCATGTTGGATATACTTCGGCATCCATTATAAGATTACTAACCGTTCTGATAAGGCGCTTGAGTATAAATTGAGCAATGGATTTAAATTTTCAAGTTGTTTTTTCAACCTTTTTTGCAAACTCCATCTTAAAAAATCTGCAGGAGTTTTTCTATAACGATAGATTATGTTTCATGCATATTGATTCAGACTTGGATAGATTTACCTAAGTTTACCTACCCTTTTTTGTACCTTTTACAGAACTAGCTTCAGCCAGCGGCTTTGCCCGCGTGTATGTCAGATTTCTCAAACAAACAAAATCGCCCTTTTCAACTCTTTAAAGGGCGAATTTCCAAAAACCCTTTCTTAGTACCCCAGTAGTTTCGGCTGCGCGACGAAATGTCAGTCAGTCAGTCAGTTTGTCCTTTTATAAAGGGTGAAATTGAATTCATGGGCATTATTTTAAGGGGTCACTGTTCTCATAATTATGAACAACTTTAAAAAAAATCAGCTGTTCCATACATTATGCTCCCATAACTCGTCAAAATGTAGAGAACAGCTGATATTTTTTTTTCGTGATTTCAGATTTGTTCCCATACTGAAAGTTGTTCATAATGATGGTACAATGACCCCTTAAAGTAATGCCCATGAATTCAATTTCAATCTTTATATACAGGTATATAAAGATAGATCCCCAGGTAGTCAAATGATGAAGTTTGATTCTACAATTAAAGACTGAGCGATAATAATAGCATTATCTTCAACTTTGCCTCAACTTTTCTACCTCTTTGAAGGTAGTCGGGTCTTATACTAATTAAAAATCAATAGTTGATAGTCTGAAATACAATGGAATCAAAAGTACAGCGATTAAGTCTTGAGAAACTTTGAAAGTTTTAATTTAAGATTTCTTTTACTTATTTTTTTTAGTTTTAATTTAAGATTTCTTTTACTTATTTTTTTTGTGCGATATCCTGTCTTATTTCTGAGATCTTGAGACTTAAAATTAAAAGTAAATATCACTACGCTGGTTCTATTTACTGTTGGTCGATGTCACCTGTAAGACTTTGGTGAAGTGAGCTGTCGTTCCATCTAATGCTAGAGACTGACACTATTGACAGCTCACTTTAAACTCACTTCACTTATTGTACTTGTTTATTAGGCATCATCCATCACTATGTAGATTAGAGCTTAAATCACGCAATAGAAGTCACTTGTATAATAATCTTACCGGTCAGTACAGAACTGCCCTCTTTCGGAAAAGTGTGTTTGCTATGGCCACAAAGATCTATAATAAGATCCCTAATGACATAAAAGAATGTAGCAATATTCATGTCTTTAAAAATAAATTGTTTCAATTTCTTATAGAAAATTGTTATTACTCTATAGATGAATTTTTATCGACTAGAACTTTTTAAATGATACCTACATGTTTGCTTTAAGATTATTAATTGTTGTTGATTGTCTTGTGTCTGTCATGACTAATACAATTATTAATACTTATGTTCAATTGATTTTGAATCGAATTATTATAATTATGATTTCACTGTGTTATTTATTAATTTGTATGCCCAAGTGGCTGATCATGGAATGAACATTCTTAAGTATATAAAATTATAAAATGAACACCTGTATGTAACCCATGTATCAAAAATAAACCACTTGAACTTGAACTTACGTTATCACGGTGAGATTTTACAGAATACTACTACTGATTCCAATAAAAAAAAAAAAAAAAGTTTATTTCAGAAGAGTTACATCCATAATGGGTTAGTACAGAAATAATCTTATATCTATGTTAGTACACCTTAATATTTAGTTACAAGATTATTGTTCGAGATACATCTTCGAACAATATCTTGCAACAGTGGAGAGTCGTACCTCCATGCTATAGTCTTCAGAATGGAGTTGGAGCTGGCCCGCACTCTGCAGAGCAACGAGGCAGATTTCTTTCTGAGAATGGCATGGAAGCCATCAACTTGCGCTTGGGTAAACATACCCGATGCACTGCAGAAACGGGGCAGCCCCGTCAACATTCTGAATCCATTATTATATTGAACCCGCAGGGCGCTGATAGTCAATGCTTTCCAGGTTACTGTTCTTACATAATCAGTATTATTTTAAGGTATCATTGTACTCATCATTATGCACGACTTTCAATATGGGAACAAATTTAAATCGCGAAAAAAATCAGCTCCATGGGACCACCCATGGAGCAAATTGTTTAGTTTGATAGTTAATGACCTCTATTAATATCTCTCGGGCATGCCGGTTTCCTCACGATGTTTTCCTTTACCGATTTTAAGCAAGTGATAATTATACAATACGCACATGCATCCGAAAAATCAGAGGTGCGTGCCTTGGGTTCGAACTCGAGACCTATGTCTTGGCAGTCTCACACTGGTCACACCACTAGGCTATCACTGCTTTTACCTCTCTGATACATGCTGTATTCTCATGGAATATGCAAGGTGTTTTTTTATATCCTATAACTCTAGGGTACAATGAGACCATATCGAAGAATCAACTGGCATATGGATTATTTTTCAATTAACTTTCTAAACAAAATACTTCGATAGTCACGATTATTAATGTCAAACACCCTTTCTACGTGAAATATAACAACGTCGCATTTTCTTAATTTTCAATATAAACTACTCATTCAATAAGTCAAAGTCAAAGTCAAAGTCAAATCATTTATTTCAAATAGGCACAAGTAAGGCACTTTTGAACGTCAAAATGAACAAGAAATAGAATTGATTCTAGTCGCCCCTTCCAAAAGGTAGTTTCGTGTGGAGAAGAATGGGCAAGAAACTCCACCGTTACTCTTTTAAAATGTTTTACAATGTTTTGTATACATGAATTATAACATTATATGTGAAGACGATGCACCCAGAATAAAAACACTACACCACAAAAGGTGAGAAGAAAAACACATATAGTAATGGTAGGTAACTTAAGTATGTCAAAAGTACATGGTGCTCACATATTTACAAACATTCTAAAAGTTAATATATAATAAATCAATCAATGTGTGAGAAGTTATTTCAACATGTTAAAATAGTATTTTATAAATAATAAATTATTACCTAATTTACTTAGCAACCAGTTTGATTTTGTCTAGACACTAGATTGCCCTGTGGAGCAGGACCAGCATGTTTCCAAGCATCCTTATCCTTTATATAATCCTCTAATTTGTAATATGCTTGTTTACAAAGTGTATTTTTAATGTGAGTTTTAAATTTTCTTTCATTTAATTGCAGAATGTCACAAGGTATTTTGTTGTAACATTTAACACAGAACCCCATAAAAGATGTATGTACTTTTGATAATCTAAAAAAGGGTTGATCTATTTTATCTTTATTTCTAGTATTAAAGTTATGCCTATCACTTATTTTGTTAAAAAGATGTCGATTTTTTCTTACATACATAATGTTTTCATAAATGAATTGGCATGGTACCGTCATAATATTAATACTTTTAAATAGTTCCCTAAGCGATTCGCGGCGACGTAGATTGTAAATAGCTCTGATAGCTCGCTTTTGCAGAATAAAAATGGATTCAATGTCAGCAGCCCGACCCCACAGTAAAATGCCATACGACATAATGCTGTGGAAGTAACTAAAGTAGACCAAGCGCGCGGTTTCTACGTCTGTCAACTGCCTTATCTTTCTAACAGCATAAGCGGCCGAGCTTAGCCGTCCCGCAAGAGTTGTTATGTGGGGACCCCATTGTAACTTGTCGTCTAGCGTGATTCCCAGGAAAACCGTCTGCTTAGTAAATTCTAGCTTTTCTCCGTTCAATATGATGTCACAATCGCTACTTTTAACATTAGGTAATTTAAATCTAATGCATTTGGTTTTTTTTTCATTTAGTACCAAATTATTTACCGTAAACCAATCTTGGACCTGAAGAATAGAGTTATTCACGTCGTCAAGATTTTGTGAGCGTCGATCAATTTTAAAAATTAATGACGTGTCATCTGCAAATAACACCATCTTCGGTTGATTTTGAAGTAATTGGGGTAAATCGTTAATGTAAACTAAAAATAGGAATGGACCCAATATCGAACCCTGAGGAACGCCCATTGTCATTTCCGACCCCAGCGAGTTCACACCATTTACTTGAACTTTAACCTTTCTATCATTCAGGTACGATCTAAGTAAATCAAGGGCTGTATTTCTAATCCCATAGTGCTCTAGTTTCAGCAGAAGCGTCTCATGTTCTACGCAATCGAACGCCTTAGAGAGATCGCAAAAGATTCCAATGGCATCTTGTGCTTCTTCCCAGGCGTTAAAAATGTTCTTTAGTAGGGTGACACCAGCGTCAGTAGTACAACGCCCTTTGGTGAAACCAAACTGTTGTTCATGCAAGATGGAATTTTTATTAAAGTGACGTAACATTTGATTGAGCATCAACTTTTCAAACACTTTACTGAGAACTGGCAGAATTGACACAGGCCTATAATTGTTGGGTTCTTTACTATCACCGGATTTGAACAATGGCACTACTTTACTGTGTTTCATAAGATCCGGAAAGACTCCTTGGTCCACACTAGTATTAAATATGAAAGCTAAATAGGGCGCAATGGTTTCGATGATAGAACTACAGACTTTAACAGACATTCCCCAGAGATCCTCTGTTGATTTAATTTTAAGATCTTTAAAAGCTTTTATGACAGCCTGGGGGTTTGTATGCTGAAATGTAAATTCCATAGGACATGCCTTTACATTTTTTCTAAGTAAAGCAGCAGAAAGCGCTGCTGAGGAATTTAAAGATGCAGTAGTTTTAAGAGGAATATTAGCAAAAAAGTTTTCAAATTCCTGAGCTATTTCTATATCTGAGATGATGCAGCCATGAGCAGTCTCTAAATTAAACTCAGTATTACGCTGCTTTTTCCTACCTGTTTCATTATTTATTATTTGCCAGGTAGTTTTTATTCTATCATCAGCTGATTTTATTTTGTTGCTTATATAAAGAGATTTAGCTAATTTGCACACACTTTTAAAAGTTTTAGAATATTTTGCAACATACTGATGAAAATTTGTATGATTCATATGTTGCTTGAGGCCATAAAGTTCAAAAAGTTTTGCCCTGCTTTTGCGAATACCTGGAGTAGCCCAATCGCTAAATAAAAACTTTGTGAAAATACTTTTAGTTCGTAGTGGAAAAGAGTCATTAAATTGCTTATTTAATAGTAAAAAGAACTCGGTGTAGAACTCACTTGGGTCAGATATGTTATTAAAATTGTGAACACCTAAATTACTGGCCAAAGAGTTATTGAATTTCTTTAAATTTGTACTTGTAATTGGCCTAAATCTTATTTGAATTTTTTGTATAGGTATATAGGAACAAAATGTTATTGTTTGTCCACTGTGGTCAGATGGCAACTTATTTAAAATGTCTTTGTGTAAGTATTCACAGTTACAAAAAATATTATCTATACAAGTGGCAGAAGAAGCAGTGACTCGGGTTGGTTCCATAAAAACATTGGATAAATCAAATGACCTAAAAAGACTTAATAATCTGACAGTATTCGAGTTATTTTCTAGTAAATTAATATTAAAATCTCCACATATGATTATTGACTTGCTACTAGTACTAAGTTTCTTTAACACATCTTCCAATACAGAATCAAACACAGATAGATTCTGGTAATTTGGAGGTCTGTACACACATACTATAACATGCTTATCTAGCTCAGCACAGGACAATTCAATGGTGTGTTCAACAGACAGTGTGATGATATCTTTTCGTTCTTTGGATTTTATTGAATTTTTAACTAATATTAATGACCCACCATGTATCATTAGTTTTCGGCTGAAATGGCTAACTACACAATAATTTTCATAATTAATTGATACTACTTGATGATCTTTTAACCAATGTTCTGTTAAACAAATGACATCAAACTTGGTATTTTCCAAAAACAATTCTATTTCCAGTAACTTGGAAGAGCAACCTTGAATATTTTGATTTAATAATTTTAATGTATGTTGCACTCCATTCAGTTTATTATTTTTGAGAGTTATATTGCCAGAAGATACCTTTTTATTATTTTGTAGTAATAATAACTGGTTATTAAAAGTGGTAACTTCTGTTGTCCTACTGACTAGTTTAAAGAACTATCCAGAGTATCCTCCACAACTACAACCGAAGAGTCTAGAATGTCCATTTGAGTTCTAGCAGGAAGAGAATGCTCGACCTGAGTGTTCATGGCCTCCAAGGTTGTTGGTACTATAGGTAGATCCTCCTTCGTACAACATGATGAAAAATAATTAATCCCTATGTTGTTAGTATAACTAGGCAACACAGAGTCGTCCCTAATACTAGAGTTTGTTATATTAGCTATAACCTCATTAATATATATATATAATATATATATTAATATATATAAATAAAAGTTATTGTTAGAGATACCTACAAACATCGAAATAAATTATGTAATTATGATATCTTCGTAACTATGCATTTTTAGACCATAATATATATTTTCGAACTTTTTAATTATTTTTACTTTTTTATTTTTACTGTAACCCTAGAATCCTGTAGATACCAAAACACGTTTTACAATAGTCATAATAACACATTATAGAGTCATCACCGTCCGTTTTAGGTACACGGAACCCATTAAAAGCATTATAGTTTCTCTCACGAATTTATAGAGGGGGCCTACGATTCATAATAGAGGTGACCCTTACGGATTAGCTCAACGCGTATTTGTCTTTATTTAGGGCGAGTTTAAATTATGGGAGACTACTATGTCCAATACAAGATACTAAGGGATATAGCAGCGGCAGCATGCAATTCTCAATGCCTTTCTTGTAGATCATAATAAATCTGCTTAGTCAGTTCCCAACTATGTTGGGGTCGGCTACCAATCTAACCGGCTGCAGCTGAATACCAGTTTTTATAAATTGAGCGACTGCTTGTCTGACCTCTACAACCCAGTAACTAGGTTATACTATACCACTTGGTAAGACTGGTTGTCAAGATTTTGCACTTCTTACTACTCTTAACGACTGTCAAAGATCTACAAAAAACAGCTGGCACCAATGGTGTACCGTGTGGGGGTCTCGATAGGACATGGATGGTCACCCATCCACGAACCGACCGATCATCATGTGCCACTACATTATTATTTAGCCACGAGCCCTTCCGACATGGTGTTTGCAAATAGTTGCCCCAAAAATAAGATAAATGTGCAATATGACAAGAACTGTATTGTCCTTATAATGCAAAACCTTATTTTCCGCGATGCGTGTTGCATGGCGTCAACACCGTATGAAAAATGTAAAGGATCCTCAATAAAATTCTAAACGCGTCCAGCTACCAAAGCCGGTAACGATGCGACCAGAGTGGATGGGAATATAAATAACTACATTTTACAGCCCATAATACATAAGGAGAGAGAAACGTACGCAGATAAATTACACATTATAATAATTATGCCTGCCGGGGTTAGTCCGTGGATGGGTGACCATCTTTACATATCGACACTCCTCCGTGCCTCGGAAAGCATGTTAAGCCCTTGGTCCCGGCTATCATTCGTGGATCTTTGGCAGTCGTTACGGGTAGTCAGAAGCCCGAAAGTCTGACAGCCAGTCTTACCAAGGGCTATGGTATTACCCAGTTACTAACTGGGTTGTGGAGGTCAGATAGGCAGTCGCTCCATGTAAAATACTGGTATTCAGCTGCATCATGTCAGACTAGAAGCCGACCCCAACATTTGGGAAAAGAAAAGGCTAGGATGATTGATTGAATAAATATGCTTTAACGATTCTCTGAATTCGAAAATTACAGTTGCATTCTAAATTGATATGCACTCACGTGATGAGTTAACCAAACCAGCTATTGCTAAGCATGAGCTCTTGTGTTCGATTCCCGGGTAGTACTAGGTGTTATTGGGTTTTCCATCTGGAATTTCTCAGTAGCAGTGCGTAGTCTGGATTTGTTAACGGATGATGATAATAGGCTCGCCCCCTATTACATGGGAGTCAAACATAATTGGCGAAATGTTGGTGTACGAGTAAGTAGTATAGGCAGAGCTGTACTCTGCCTGACCCTTTGGGGGTTACATGCGAAAGTCAAAGTCAAAGTCAAATCATTTATTTCAAATACGCACAAGAACGGCACTTTTGAACGTCAAATTGAACAAGAAATAGTATTGATTCTAGTCGGCGCTTCCAATAGGTAGTTTCGTGTGGAAAAGAATGGGCAAGAAACTCCACCGTTACTCTCTTAAAATGTTTTTACAATGTTTTGTATACATCACTACATAGTATAAAACAAAGTCGCTTTCTCTGTCCCTATATCCCTATGTATGCTTAAATCTTTAAAACTACGCAACGAATTTTGATGCGGTTTCTTTTAATAGATAGAGTGATTGAAGAGAAGAGATTATATGTATAATTTGTCGACAGATTATGCGGGCGAAGCCGCGGGCGGAAGCTAGTGAATTATAAAATTATATGCGTGATGGTGAACTAGCGATAGAGGCGTTAAAGTGAACATAATCTTATTCGTTCATCCATACTAATCTAATACAAAAGTGACTCGTTCGGTCTGTTGACTTTTCACGCCTAAACCGTTGAATGGATTTTAAGGCAAGTCATGGTCATTCCCAACTCACGGAATAACCATGGCTTGGGTTAGGACTTGAGATGCTATTTATCCCGGTAGAACGTTCAAATAGTATAATTGCCGTCTTCCACGCGGGCGAAGCCGCAGACAATCGCTAGATACTTCCATAAAGAAAATATCTCCATCGCAATCTGAAAGATAGGACAAAATAATGCCTATTGTACCCACCGACCTCGTTCATATTACCATTTTATTGGGCAAACATGCCAAAAGACTTGCTTTAATTAAGGTAATTTTGTCTCTGATAAGTTTTCTTGCAACAAATTGAGGAAAAAAGGTACAAAAAGAATGTTAGAAGAAAGTGGAAGTTTGTCTGTGGAAGGTGGAAATGGAAGGAATGAGGGGGATTGTATTGTTTGATAAAGAACTTTGTTTTAACCTATCTTATCAATTATCATGTGCGCAGCTTTTCCCAAATTATGTTGAGGTCAGCTACGAGTCTAACTGGCTTAATATAAGTGTTTTATATGGACCGACTGCCTATCTGACCTACACAACCCACCCACTGTGTTGCACCCCTTGGCAAGACTGGTTGTCGAGCTTCTGACTACCCGTAACCACTGTCAAAGATCTACGGACAGCCGGGACCAACTGCTTTTTTTTTTTTTTTTAAGTCTGGGAAATCATCCAATGACTGCTCCCGCTCTGGGTGGAGCGGAAGGGAGTGTCAGACTCTTACTGACTAAAACCCATCCATGTTCCTTCCGTAGCCCTTTATGTTCCGGGGTAGCGGTAACCCTTTCGGACAATCCCGCTTACCCGGCAGGCTTGGCCATGAGGGGCCCCTTCATAAATGCTGACATCTCTTTGAGGCGCGCGTGAAACATATACGCGCCGTACGGCACGGGTCTGGTGCTGATCGGACGGTGAGTCACCCATTACTCACCGCCCGCAGGCCCGCGACTACGGTGGCCGGGAGTCGTCACGTGGCTCCCGACGCCCGGAGCGTCTCCCGCGGCGGCTGGGACGGGAGGACCTTTCTCTCTCCCATCCCGCCACCTCCTTCGCGAGCATAACTTTTTCGCAGAAGGAGATGACTGCCTCCCACTCCCTCTCGCCCCGGACCATGGTTTGCACCAGGGCCGGGAGCAAGAGGTCGCCGCCGCCGATCTCCTCGACGAGGACACGGCGGTGCTCCGCCCAAGCGGGGCAGGTTTTCACCGTGTGTTCTACCGTGTCCTCTGGGCGGGGACCAACTGCTTAACGTGCTTTTTGAAATATTGAGGATTTTATTAATGGGTTCGGTAAGTAATGGATGGACATCCACATTCCGACCTCGGCAAGCGTTGCTTGACCTTAAAGATCATTTAGCTAGAGTTAAAAAAAAACGATTTATGTGTAGTTCTCCAAACCAGCTACTGCTGAGAATGAGGTCCTGGCTACCATTTCCGGGTAAGTCAAATTTTTATTTGGTTTATCCATCACCTCATCAGCAGCCCAGAGCCTAGATTTGTACCCAATGGCCCTTACAAGGGACTTAAACATAACTGGTAAACTCCGCGCGTCGGAAGCCGGGAGCCGCGTGATGACTCCCGGCCACCGTAGGCGCGAGCCTTCGGACGGTGTGTAAAGGGTAGCTCACCGTCCAATCAGGACCAAGCCCGTGCCGGACGGCGCGTACGTGTCCCACGCGCGTCTTAAAGAGCAATGTCAATGTCAGCATCGTCGCAGCGGCCCGTTTGAACCGAAGTCTGCCGGGTCAGCGGGATTGTTCGGGCTACTGCTACCCCTGAACATAAAGGGCTAAGGAAGGAGCATGGATAGGTTTTAGTCAGTGAGTCTGATACTCCCTTCCGCTCCACCCAGCGCGGGATTCATTTCATAATTTCCCACCCTCAAAAAAAACGGGTCAGGCAGTGTATGAATCGCCTTTGGAGCTTCAAATACTAACACATGGCACTAAAAAAGTCATCATCTGCCTGCCTTTTACCAACTATGTTGGGGTCGGCTTCCAGTCTAACCGGATACAGCTGAATACCAGTATTTTACATGGACCGACTGCCTATCTGACCCCCAGTTAGTAACTGGGTAATACGATACTCCTTGGTAAGACTGGCTGTCAGACTTTCGGGCCTCTGACTACCCGTAACAACTGTCAAAGATCCACGAATGACAGCCCCCAGTTAGTAACTGGGTAATACGATACTCCTTGGTAAGACTGGCTGTCAGACTTTCGGGCCTCTGACTACCCGTAACAACTGTCAAAGATCCACGAATGACAGCCGGGACCAACGGCTTAACATGCTTTCCGAAGCACGGAGGAGTCTCTATATGTAAAGATGGTCACCCATCCGCGGACTAACCCCGGCAAGCATAATTATTATATTGTGTAAATTATCTGCGTACGTGACATTTTAGTTTATTTATTTATCCTCATGAATTATGGGCTGTAAAATGTAGTTATTTATATTCTCGTCCACTCTGGGCAATACGATACCCCTTGGTAAGACTGGCAATAAAATAGTAAACAACCCTAATTTCAATAACAATTATTCTTTATACAATTTAAAAACTCCACAAAGTACATACTTGGAATGCACAATCTTAAGAAAACAAACCTCATTCCGCCTGAGCCAATTAAATGAATCTTTGTTTTCCACATTTCTTGTTGAGAAAAGTATTTCTTAACTGTTTCCTAGAGGAGTTTGGGTGCACGATGTAAGACCGAAACGCAATGAAAATATTTTCTTTACCTCGAATTTCCTGTGAATTTTCACAGTAGTGTGGAATTTACATGAAAATATACTCTACGTGTATCGATGGAAGGGACACTTTGCGTTGTTCAATGTTTGAAGTTTTGCATTGAGTGGGGATAGTAAGAGGCAAAGCATTATGTGAGTACCTATAAATTCTATAAACTGTATGAATGTGTCAATACTTTTCAAGTTTATGTTTGTACTAGGTTCCGCCCGCGGCTTCGCCCGCATAATATGTCGTCAAATTATACACATACCTTCCTCTTGAATCACTGTGTGATAAATGAAACGGGTGAACGTTATAATAAAATTAATATAATTTCAGCTTGAAACTATTTGGATTACATTACAATATCACACTTTTAAAGGTTGGCCGCGCGGCCTTGACACGCGACCTAATGTTCTTCCCGTTTGGTTGGAGTTGATGAAAAAAGGAACGCTCTGCGTGGGCGCTCGTCTTTTATAGACGCCGCCGCGCCGGCGATGACGAAACGGGGAGCGCGGCTACGTTCCGTTCTCCGCACCCTCCGTTGGTACACTTGCGCGTGTACAATCACTATATCTATTCGAAAAAACTGCATCAAAATCCGTTATGTAGTTTTAAAGATCTAAGCATACATACAGACATTAGGACGCAGGAAGCGACTTTGCTTTATACTACTCTGTCAAGAAAGTACCGGGAAAAGATCAATAATACACAAAATGTCTGTTATTCATCCAAATTTATTTTATCACCTTCAAAGTATGCTCCTTTAGAAACGATACACTTGCGCCAACGAATAATCCATTCATCAAAACATTTTTTAAACGCTGCTTCCGGAATTGAGTTCAGTTCTCGCCGCGAATTCTCCTTTTTCGGTTTCGGTTCAGTTGGAAGGCGCCACTCCGAAGCTTGTTGACTAGTTTGCATGTCAAACTCGTAAACCCACGTCTCGTCACCAGTAACAATGCGTTTCATGAATGTTGGGTCCGAACTGACTCGTTCTAGCATGTCCTCAGCGACTTTCATGCGATTGAGTTTTTGGAGAATATTCAGATCTTTTGGGACTAGCCGAGCAGCAACATGTTTCATACCCAAATGATTAGTTAAAATGGTACGGATCGACTCGTGAGATACAGAAAGTTCGGCGGCTATCTCTCTCAGAGTTGAATGGGGATTTTCAGTCACTATTTTCTTCACTTTTGCGATGTTAACTTCAGTTGCAGACGTTGACGGCCTACCAGAGCGAGGCAAATCTTCCATCACATCTCGACCGCTTTTGAACGCTTTGAACTACTCATAAGCAGGAGTTTTTGATAAAGTCGATTCACCGTAAGCCTTCTGTAACATTTTCAGTGACTCCGAACACGAAATTCCATTGGCGATGCAAAATTTAAGACAAACTCTTTGTTCGATATTTTTGTCCATTATGAAATTCGCAATACACACTTATATGATATTACTAAAACCAGCACTGTATTTAATATAAATAACAGATGCAACTCAAACTCCGCGCCAAAATGGAAAACAGTTGTGCCAATCTTAGAACTACAAAAAATACAAAAATTAGAATTTGGAACCATAAACAAATCATCCATTCCCGATACTTTTTTGACTGAATGTACTATGTAGTGATGAAAACTCGTGGAGATAAGCTCATAGTTATAAACAAGCTGTTCCGGCAGCTTCGCCCGCATCGTAATATTAAAAAAAACGATTAGAAAAACACTGGTGCTACAGGCCCTGGTCAATTTAAGCTACTTTCCTAGTCACGTAGCGATCTTAAGTAAACCGCGTTAACAAGCTGTCAGTATCAACAACCCAACATACATCGTTTACACAGCATGTTCTACTTTAGCGACAAAATTCGTCTGAAGGCTTAGTACACGTCTTCTTCTAACGTTCATTTAACATGAACGTTAGATGATCTTCTCATCACTGACAATTCTTGAACGCAGTTTAGGTTTCCTGATTGCGTTCCGTTGCGTTGGTGAAATTCGCTCTTAATGAGCGATTATACACCTCGCTGCTCCGACGATTGTAACGCCTAGATGTCTATTCTCACCAAAAACTTTAACACTACATACTTTTCTACATCAGTGTCCAACGCAGTACACTCACAATATGCAACAATGCGATGGGAAATGGCACAAGACACAAAGAGTGAACGCAACGCACCTGTGCTGTGTTTGTGTGCAGCTGTAAAATAAATTATTGTTATAAATATCTTCTTTCAAACTTAAAGCATTTAATTCAAATAAACCAATTACAGGCACTTTTGAATTGTCCAGTTGTCGGTCAGTCAGAAAGAGGAAGCTAGTTGCCCATTCCAAAGCAGTTGGTACCTGTGGAGAAGAACGGGCAAGAAACTCCATTCATGTTGAGATATACAGAGTTGATACGACGGAGGGGCTTTCCTTTAAACAGCTTATACTAGGGACCATTTTCAAGCTCTGTACCAAAAATCAAATAAATAGGAGCAGTAGTTTAGTCGCAAAAGTTTTTTTTAAGTTTTTGCCCCGTTTGAACACGATGTATCTTTCCTAACAGCGCTCCGGTGCGCGCGCGTCGGTGCCGCTGCGTTACAAGGTCAGATTTTATTTACAAAGGGTGGTTGCGTTTTACTCTGATTTGTAAGCTATTTAGTTTGTTTGAAAAAATAAAAACCTAATTTTTGGTGCTTTTTATTTTTATACCGTACCGAGTTAATACTAAACACGTATAGTATACGTAGTGTAATTTAATGCCCCTCTGTCATATCAACTCTGTATAATACATCTGTGAACGATGCAGAACGTAAAAAAGCGCGTCAAAAAAAATAAACAATTCGAAAATTAATTTTAGAATCGTGGCAGCTTAGAGATGACCATTCCCTACTGACGGCGCCCGTTCATGAACATGACGCATGGATTAGCACCATTCAGCTCAGTAATCTCCACTCAGCTAAGTATCTCTACATAATAAAAAACGAAGTCACACCCCTGCGCCATTGGCCCTCTGTACACTTAGATATTTTAAACTCATCATATGCCTAGCCTTTTCCAAACTACACACATCAAAAGTGTCTAGGGATCAACATATATTTTTGCAATAACTTTTCTCTTGATTGATATTAATTTAAATTTTCTTTAAGGATTCATCAAATAAAGTGTTTTCGTTTGTCACAGTAACGATAAACCAAGTCACCTTTGCATTAATAAAGAAATTTGCCATTTTCCTAATAAAGGGATTTTTGACATTTGAACCACTAACATTAAAGTTCGAAAAAAAGACTGAAATAACAGTTTTCTTTAAAATTTTATTGGGTAACTTAAACAATTAATAATCCGTGTTTCTACCGCGAACACTAACAACACAAGAACATCGGTTTGGCATACTCAAAATGAGTTCATCCAAATCACGCTGTGGAATGGCCGCCCATGTTCGTTGCAACAACAAAAAAAGGTCTTCTTGCAACTGGATACCCTCCATATTCGGCAGAGCTCTTCTCTGTAGCATATCCCATGCATGCTCAATCGGGTTCAAGTCTGGCGACTGAGCAGGCCAGGGCAGGACATTGATGTTAGCTGCGGCGAGAGTCTGTCTTACAACTCTTGCGGTGTGCGGTCGTGCATTATCATGCATTAACTGAAATAAGGGACCGATTTGCACTTGTAGAGGAACGATGACGTCAGATACAATCGTCTCAGCATAAATTTGAGCGTTGAGGTTGCCTCTGATCCAAATCAACTCAGTTCTTCCGCCGATCCAAATACCCGCCCATACCATGATGGTTCCACCACTATAAGGATGGACTTCCTGGCAGGATTTTAATCGCTGTTGGCGTCCAGGGGTTCTCCAGTGTCGTATACGTCTTGTATCCGGTCTCATACCAAAACGAGACTCATCAGAAAAGCACACGAAACGCCATTGTTCTTCTGCCCAATTTCTGTGTTCAAGAGTCCATTGATATCGAATCCTACGATTGTGCATTGCTATAGGTGGTACCCGTAGCGGTCTTCGGGAATGAAGGTTCACTTCATGCAAGCGGTTTCTGACTGTTTGGTCGCTAATTAAGTTCCCTGAAGAGTGATGAAGCCTCACGGCTAACATCATGGCGGTTATTGTTGGAGCTCTTCGAGTTAAGATTTGAATGTATCGGTCTTGTCTCCGTGTGGTGCAGCGATACCGTCCTTCATGGCGCTCAGCCACGGTACCAGTGCTTCGGTAACGTGTCCAAAGTCGACTGATAACACCTTTTTTTGTTGTTGCAACGAACATGGGCGGCCATTCCACAGCGTGATTTGGATGAACTCATTTTGAGTATGCCAAACCGATGTTCTTGTGTTGTTAGTGTTCGCGGTAGAAACACGGATTATTAATTGTTTAAGTTACCCAATAAAATTTTAAAGAAAACTGTTATTTCAGTCTTTTTTTCGAACTTTAATGTTAGTGGTTCAAATGTCAAAAATCCCTTTATTAGGAAAATGGCAAATTTCTTTATTAATGCAAAGGTGACTTGGTTTATCGTTACTGTGACAAACGAAAACACTTTATTTGATGAATCCTTAAAGAAAATTTAAATTAATATCAATCAAGAGAAAAGTTATTGCAAAAATATATGTTGATCCCTAGACACTTTTGATGTGTGTATGTTGGGTTCAGCTTCCAGTCTAACCCCCTGCAGTTGAAAACTAGTATTTTACATGGAGCGATATGCTGCCTATCTGAACTCTACAACACAGTAACTGGGCAATACGATACCCCTTGGTAGGACTAGATGTCAGAATTTCGGGATTTTAGATCTTTTAAACTACGCAACGGATTTTAATGTGGTTTATATCAATAGATAGAGCGGTTCAAGAGGTTTATACGTATAGTACCTTACTAGTTTTTTATATTGAGCAGTGTAAGTCTATAACCTCAATTTATTTATCGAGTCGATGATAATTCAATTAAAATTTTATAACATTTTTTTTTATGATGATATGTAAAGTTGAAATCTTGTAAAAACAGATGCATGTGTTACAATCTCTCTTCAGTGAATGATTCCGTAATAGTTTTACTTGAATACGGTTTGTTTACTCTTTCACTAGATACTTTTGGAACATGCTTTACCTACTGCAGTACAAAATATATGTAGCAGAAAATGTAGCAAGAAAAACCACAATGCTCATACAGCACGTTCTACTTTAGCGACAAAATTCGTCTGAAGTCTGCTTAGTACACGTCTCCTTCTAACGTGCTTTTAACATTTTTCTTCTCAAAATCCAACTAAATGTTGTGTTATAAAATCCTTTCCAACTTTGGTGCAGCACCGCAATCGTTTTACACAATTCCTGGGTACCAAGGTGATATTTCTATTTGGAATAAACTTTTAGAAGATTTTGTGTCCTTTTTCTTAAGTTTTTCGTATATTTGATATTCTGTTTTCTGGATATTAGTATCTTTGTAAAAGCATAGATAAGCAGGCAAGAGATTAAAGATATAAAAAGTATTCATTGGGACTCGCTCGGAAAATAATTACTAAAAATCACACAAAACATTAACACAAATAAAAAAATGGACACAATCTATTAAGTTGTATTTTCTATATTATATTACTAACATTCTATAGAATCATTATTCGGAAAAATAATTAAGAACATAATTAAAAATGAAATAAATGGTTGTGGTATAAAATTAAACCCTCAAATGTCGTGTGAATCCCATAGGTTCATAAGAAAAAATCTCTCAAAACGACAATAAATATGTTCGTAGAAATCGTTGAGCTCTTATAAGCAAACGGCATTAGCCCCCGACGATATCACTAATCTCCTTCAAGAAAATAACCCGGCCACAGCACTGTTAGGAAACCCTACAGGCACCGATTGCCGTCCTTCCGTTCTCGCCGTCGAGGCCCGTCCTTGTCCATCCCCGCCCCCCCCCCCCCGACCCTTTTTTTTTTTTTCAAGGCTGGGAAATCATCCAATGACTGCTCCCGCTCTGGGTGGAGCGGAAGGGAGTGTCAGACTCTTACTGTCTAAAACCCATCCATGTTCCTTCCGTAGCCCTTTATGTTCCGGGGTAGCGGTAACCCTTTCGGACAATCCCGCTTACCCGGCAGGCTTGGCCCTGAGGGGCCCCTTCATATGCTGACATCTCTTTGAGGCGCGCGTGGAACATAAACGCGCCGTTCGACACGGGTCTGGTGCTGATCGGACGGTGAGTCACCCATTACTCACCGTCCGCAGGCCCGCGCCTACGGTGGCCGGGAGTCGTCACGTGGCGCCCGACGCCCGGGGCGTCTCCTGCGGCGGCTGGGACGGGAGGACCTTTCTCTCTCCCATCCCGCCACCTCCTTCGCGAGCATTACTTTTTCGCAGAAGGAGGTGACTGCCTCCCACTCCCTCTCGCCCCGGACCATGGCTTGCGACAGGGCCGGGCGCGAGAGGTCGCCGCCGCCGATCGCCTCGACGAGGACACGGCGGTGCTCCGCCCAAGCGGGGCAGGTTTGCACCGTGTGCTCTACCGTGTCCTCTGGGTGATCCTCGCAGTGGTGACACCCGGGCGTTTCCTCCCGCCTGATGATGTGCAGGAACCTCCCGAAACATCCATGTCCGGTGAGGACCTGCGTCAGGCGGTAGGTGAGGGCGCCGTGACACCTCTCTAGCCACTCCTCAAAGAGGGGCCTTACTGCCACTATCGTGGCGTGCCCTGCCCCCCCCGACCCTTGCTCTTGCAAGCTCGCATTGCCGCTGAACCTGTAGCATTAAATATGCTCGATCCAGCTGGTCCCTTGCTGTCCACCCCCAGCGACGCTCTAAGCCGAGGGCCGTACCCCACAGGCCCTTAGCGGATAGTCGTTTAGTTTGTAAGTTGTTATTAAGTCCTGCCTGGAGGCTACAATTCTATTGTGGCATCTACAGGCAAGTCCGGTTAAGTAGTAGACAACCCTATGGTTGAACTGCGAGATGCCATTATCAAAAAATAAAATCAAACGGCATCTAATAGGTGAACATCTTATGGGTTGTAGGTGGTGGCTGCTCAGTCCGTAAGTCATTTAACCACAGACAAAACGGCGTGGTTTTATATTCAAACTTCGAAGGTAAAATTAAACTAAAATCCTAAGTTTAAAACTATTTGCACAGATGTTCGACTACCTAAATTAATTAAGAAACAATTAGAAGTTGAATGAGTGATTAAATCATTTGAAATTAAGATAGACATCAGTGAGATTTGGATTTACGAAGTTTCATAATTTATTCTAATTCTTATCTTACACGAGTACAAGCTTCAGTAACTATATTTTTGGTAGAAATATCATACTTAACCCATTAGATGTTCGCCTATTAGAAGTAGTTTGTAAGTTAGTTTTAGTTTTATTAAGCCCTGGCTGGAGGCTACAATTCCTTTGTGGCAGCCACAGGCAAGCCCGGTTAAGCAGTAGACAACCCTATGGTTGAAATGCGAGATGCCAGAACCAAAAAAAAAAAAAGCCTATTAGAAGCAGTTTGCTTATAAGAGTTCAACGATTTTCACTGTTATTAAATATTTGAAACGACAATACGTTTCGAGAGAATTTTTCTTATGAAACTATGGGGTTCATACGACATTTGAGGGGTTAAAACGAGCTGCTGACCGCGTATCTGCCCGCGTCAATGTTGAAAAAACTTTCAGACAAACTTCCACCCCCTATTTCACCTATTTACGGGACGACATTCCTAAAATCCTTTCTGAGCTTTTTTTTTTTAAGGCTGGGAAATCATCCAATGACTTCTCCCGCTCTGGGTGGAGCGGAAGAGAGTGTCAGACTCTTACTGACTAAAACCCATCCATGTTCCTTCCGTAGCCCTTTATGTTCCGGGGTAGCGGTAACCCTTTCGGACAATCCCGCTTAATTCTTTCTTAGCTGATGTCTCTACTAATGTACCTCAGTAAAGAATTTAATCGTCATAGGTTCAGTAGTTTTTGAGATTTCGTGATTAATCAGTGAGTGAATGTATTAATGAATTACGCTTTTATATACACTCGAGAGCAATGAATCCGGGTCACTTAAAGAATCCTAAAAATCTCGGAAACTAAAAATGCTAGGTTAATGCAATAAATTGTATTTAATAGACAATGTAATACTCCTTAAATGAAGGTATTAAAACTTCTTAGTTTTTGTAAAGTTATATCATAAAAAAATCAAATTTGAAAAAGGGCCACTTTCGAAGATGGAACTACGAAATTACAGCATTTGGTTTTGCTTTTGTTTGTAATCTGTCATTTATGTGGGTACATAAACCATGTTGATAGTGCTCTATATTCATTATTCAAGCTGAAATTATGTCGCTTACGCCTGAAGAATGCACCAGAATACTTACAATGCTGGAAACCGGCCGGAGTCAGCGCGATACAGCCAGGACTGTCGGTGTGTCGCTGTCAACAGTAGAAAGAGTTCTCCAACGTTACGAAGAAACTGGTTCTAACCTACGCAGACCAGGAACGGGCAGAACCAGGTGTACCACAGCACGAGAAGACCGATACTTGGTGAACACCATGCTTCGAAATCGCTTTCTCACAGGAACTGAACTCACAAATCAGTTTCGACGCCTCGGAGGAAGTAACCCAAGTGCATGGACAGTAAGACGTCGGCTTGCTGAATCTAACTTAAAACCCCTTAGACCTGCAAACGGCCCTAAACTGGAGCGTGGGCATCGTATTTCAAGACTAAGATATGCCCAGGGCCACGTAAATTGGAGTATTGAAGATTGGTCAAAAGTTATATTCTCCGACGAATCAAAATTTATGCTCTACAAGCACGATGGAAGACACAGAGTGTATCGAAGACCAGGGGAAAGATTCAAGCAAGCATGGATCGAAGAAAAAGTAGCCTACGGTGGTGGATCTGTACTTGTGTGGGCCGGAATTTCTTCTGAAAGTCGCACAGAGCTGGTGATCATAGAAAACGGCTCTTTAACTAGCGTAAGATATGTGGAAGAAATCCTCAATGATCACGTTGGTCCATTTATGGTCAATTTAGGTGAGGATGCTATATTTATGCATGACAATGCCCGACCTCATACAGGTAGGATTGTGAATGACTACCTTCAAGAGATGAACATTACTCGTATGGAGTGGCCAGCGCGCAGCCCGGATATCAACCCGATCGAGCATGCTTGGGACGAGCTAGGCAGATGCGTAAAACAACGAAACCCTCCCCCAATCACGCTTCGTGAGCTCAAAATTGCTCTCACAGAGGAATGAGAGAATATTCCCCAAAATCGTATAAGGAACTTGGTGTACAGCATGCCAAACCGCGTAAACGCAGTAATGGAAGCACGAGGAGGCAATACGAAGTATTAAAATTCAAGAAAATCGTAATAAAGTTCAAAAATTTCATGTTTCCTATTTTTGTTTTAAGGAGAGATCAGCAGTTTTTTTCTTTATGTAATTTTGTGTTAATAAAATGTATGGTGACTCATATTTTTATTGCATTAACCTATCATTTTTAGTTTCCGAGATTTTTAACATTCTTTAAGTGACCCGGATTCATTGCTCTCGAGTGTAGATAAAATAAAATTATGGTAAACTACCACCCATAAATATGAACAAATTCGAAACTAATCGTGGTTTATTGAAACCCCGTACTACGGCAAGCGTAGCTTGTTGCGCATTGGTTGAGCGATTGACTTCTGCGCTGCATGTCGCTGATTCGATTCCCGCACGGAACAAAAATTTGTACGACCTGCAAGTATTTGTTCCGGGTCTGGGTGTTTTTCTATCTATAATATATATGTATTTACAAAAAGAATGTATATAAGTAGTTTATCAGCCATCTCGTTACCATAACACAAGCATAAGGTTGCTTAGCTTGGGACTATATGGCGTTGTGTGAAATGTTCAAAGGATATTCTTCACATCCAGCCCAAGCTCGTGGACAACGCAGGTGGCGCCTGACACCTACCAGTAATAAATTACTCTCGAAACAGTATATTTTTCATCTTAAGCCTTCACCGTAAAAATAAAAAGGTTGCAACCATCGATCACTAATAAAGGTTGCAACTATAAAAAATATGATTGAGGAAGACTGGCAACATTATATTACCTGAGGGAGTAATCATAAAACCCTTTGTGATTGTGTAGTACAAGACAGCCGAATGATAATACACATCGTGTACACAGGTCAACACATCAAGCTATCCCAATCTGTCAAATTTCTTTGATAGATTTTCAACTTTATTACAATACGATAAGGTTCATGTTCAATTGGGAGTATTTGACAGTTTGGGATAGCTTGATAGGCAGGCGTGCGTACATGGAAGATGATGTCGGGTATGATGATTCTTTTTTTATTTGAAAGCTGCTGCTTCCCTTGTGGTCCAGTTCTGACAATGGCATCCATCAGAAACCTATAAAAGTCTTAAATTTTTATCTTAATCACTGTTGTTTACATAGCAAGTTTAATAGTGGATACGAATTGATGTGGGAACGGTGGGGTAGGTAGCTAAGTACCAAAACAGAAAAGTTAAAAATAAAAAACTTTTTTAATTAAATTTATTATAAAAGTTTTTTATGAATTAAAAAGGGGAACTTAATTTCGAAGAATTGACTACAAGTTTCCTTCAGTCAAATTTCCTTATCTAATATTTGATCAATTTGCTATTTCAATGTTATTCTAATTAACATAAATGAATGTTGTATCTAACAAACCAATTTAAACCTTGAAAATGGATTTGTACACTGAAACGACAGAATGTTAAGAGCTAAGTACAATTGGCTATTTGACATGATAAAAATAAAATATGAAATCACATAGAAAAAGACCGCTCGTCTTAAAAACTTCCATCAACGTACAGACGCCAGCACATCAAGCTATACCTAACTGTCAAATTTTCTCAATTAAAAATGAACCTTATGTCTTTGCAATAAAGTTGAAATACTATCAAAGAAATTTTACAGATTGTGGTAACTTGATGTGCTGGCCTCTGTACAGAAATTAAATACATTACTATACGAAGATAAAGTTGTTGAATTGCATTTAATGCATAAGTATTCCATTTGATTCTAAAAATCTGTGACGTCACATTGTTATTTATTTCATACTAGCATTTGCCAGCGGCTTCGCCCGCGTGGATATAGGAAATTACCTCACAGGAACCGTACATTTTTAAATAAATTAAAAGGAGCTCAGGTGTTGATGGGGCTGTTCCGCTTCTGTAGCGCATCAGGGATGTTTGCTGAAGCTCGCATTGATTGCTTCTACGCAGTGATGCGTAAAAGATGCGCCTCCCTGGTGCGCCGGGTGCGGGCCAGCCCCAACATTATTCTGCGGTGTGTCGCGAGCAGACTGGATTGTTTGTGTGTGAACCGCTGCTGCAAGCTTTCTACCTCGGTGTTGGGTTTGTAGCAGGGGTTCACATACCTTGTTGTGTTGTGTAGAATAAGTTACTAACATAGTCGTTAAGGAATATTGTTACTAACAAATTGAGTCTTTGTTACTTTTAAATAAATGAATTATTATTATTATTATATGCTATTCCAGGCTATAATCTATCTTTGTGCCAAGTTTCAACCAGATCCGTTAAGAAGTTTTTGAGTTTATTCATTCCTAACATACATACAAATCTTGCCTCTTTATAATATTAGTATAGACAAATCACGTACGAATACCGCGTTTTTACAATTGATAAAAAGTAACGTTTTTGACTACCCTTTCAAATACTCAATTCTGTAACATATTAACAATATTCGGCAAAATCAATAAACCATTTATATTTTTTTTCTCTTGACATTTCTCGGGACCTTGGGATCCCGGACCTTTGGAAGGCGTACGAGGGGCCGAAACCAACTCGCAGAGGCCCCTTAGACCATTCTAAATGTTGAAAGACAAATACCCAATTAGTTCAACCAGGTTTCAGGCTGGCTAAAGTAGATTCATCGTTCATGGGGTACTGTTTAAAATGTTACAATAAAATACCTCCCCACATTCTAAAACTTAATGAAACAAAATTTAAAACTTGTATAAAACGCACACTATGCAGCCAAGCGTATTATAAATTGGGAGATTACATTGCTGATAAAATGCTTGGGTCAATGCTAGTCCAGCTCCACACGGGCGCATAAACTAATTGATTAGATTACTAAAAACTGTTGGACCTGCGAAAGATCAACAACAAAAAAACTATCTTTGCATTGTATAAATTCAATCTCTTAATATTGTATAATTGTTTAGCACATATGTGAGTACTATGTACCTACTATAAAGCGACCATTTACTGGGTACGTCTTTCATTGACTTGAATGTGCCCTGGCAGCTGAGAGTATGTCATGCTCACTTTAATGTCTCGCTGACATTAAAGTGAGCATGGATGTGTGTGTGTGTTGGATCATTTAGCTCCCTTCAAAATGGTTGAGCTGAATGGTGCTAATATTTATTTGCGTCATGTTCGTGAACGGGCGCTGTCAGTAGGGACTGGTCATCTCTTAGCGGCTAAGGCTTGTTTTAATTTATTTTTTGAATAGTTTTTACATATTGTATATCGGATGCTTTTAACGTTCGGCATCGTTCTCACATGTATAATATTCATATGAACTATGTAACCAATATTTTGTAACCATATTTTGTTTAAAAGAGTGTCCATGGAGTGTCTTGCCCGTTCTTCTCCATAGGTACCTACTGCTTTGGAATGGGCATCTAGCTTCATCTTTCTGACTGACCGACACCTTGACAATTCAAAAGTGTCTGTAATTGGTTTATTTGAAATGAATACTTTGAGTTTGAGTTTGAGGAGCACCAATTGACGATTATCCCTGTATGCACTACGCAATTGCACCCAAAGACGACCCTCGGTTGGTTCTGGACTATTATGGAATATGGAAAAGAACAATTTTGGGCTATGGATTTACTATTGAAAAACACATTATTTTGTTTGTGTAGAATAAACATTTGGGTTATAAAAGGGGAAGAGCTCATAGGGCGTCAAAAATTCGGCTGATGATCCCCACTGACAGCTATGGGGATGAATGTTTTGATGCCCTGTGAGCTCTGTTCCAATTTTACCCCTTGTACATAATGCATATATTTTTTAGTTTTAGGTTGTATACAGAGTTGATATGACAGAGGGGTATTAAATTACACTACGTATACTATACGTGTTTAGTTTTAACTCGGTACGGTATAAAAATAAAAAGCACCAAAAATGAGGTTAATATTTTTTCAAACAAACTAAATAACTTACAAATCAGAGTAAAACGCAACCACCCTTTGTAAATAAAAGCTGACCTTGTAACGCAGCGGCACCGACGCGTGCACGCCGGAGCGCTGTTAGGAAAGATACATCGTGTTCAAACGGGGCAAAAACTTAAAAAAACATTTGCGACTAAACTACTGCTCCTATTTAATTGATTTTTGGTACAGAGCTTAAAAATGGTCCCTAGTATAAGCTGTTTAAAGGAAAGCCCCTCTGTCGTATCAACTCTGTATATTAAGTAATTGTTTTAGCATGTAATAATTCCATAGCTGGTTATTATTGAAATAAAAGGTTATAATACCATAACCAATAAATATCATTTGGGTTTGAACTCACGACTAGTCACGACCTAGAATTCGAAAGTCGAGACCGATACCACGTGGCCACCACTGCTTTTCTCCTTATCTATCTTAAATATCTAAAAAAACTCCTATAAAATACGAAATAATATTATATTCATATCCTTTTACTCGCAGATCACCGTGAAATGTTACGAGTATCTCCATTTCCTTAGAAGGAGATTCAAGCGTTGCCAATAAAAGATGCATTAGACCTCCTTAAACTTACATTCGGGCGCCATGTTGGATTTAAAAATTGCAGTGAAGTTTTAATACCTAGCTACTGGTTTTCTATTGATTGTGAACATAATAAAATATAGTCTTTTTTATTGATGACACTTATTTCAGAGTATCATGTATGTGTGTGTGTTTGTCTGAGTTATTTGTTATAATTATAATTATAAATACGTGCGCACCAAATGTATTGTCAGCTATCGACTGTGTACGTCCCGCAGTTTACTGATTGCTTGTACATATGGCACTTTTAAACGACAAATTGAACACGAACTATAATTGATTCTAGTCGCCCCCAATAAATAAAACCAAATTTTGAATGTGTTTATTTTTTATTTTTGGCGTTGGATGTTTCCTTAACAATTAAACCTGACTTTAAAATTTAACTAGAGCGAACAACAAAGCCACTGACAAAATAATCAACACCTAAAGGAAGTTCTCTTTTATTCTTTAAACCAAAACATTTCTCTTTAATCCTATTTCCATACCTACCTGCATACAATATATACCTTAGACTTTCCAATAAAACGCAGTAAACAACCAACACAGCTACCTATACGTACAGTCACGAGCAAAAACATGTACCTATACAGTTATCTAATTTCAAAAGCGGTTTTCTCCTTAATTATTGAATGAAATTGTATGTTTTCACATGCAATTACAATTTCAAATCCATAGATTTGCCGAACCTGCCGTATCTCAAAATATAAACAGTAATTTTACAAGAACATCGCTTCTGAATTTTGCTCGGTGTGTACATATTGGTGCTCGTGACTGTACACCCATCGTCTTGCAAACCGTTGCAGCGTTGAATGATGTGGAAGATTCGGGAGAAATGAGTCGGAAGCGCCATCTGGTGGTCCTTTCAGATACTACCCGATCCCGCCGTAGATAGAGTATTGTATAGAATAGCTGTCAGCGTATTCCTTATGAGATAGCGATATTTTTTTTAACAGCTACTTTATATTATTTAATAGAGTTTGTTAATACTATACTACTTTCATTACTTGTGTTTGTTTATTACTACTTACCGTTTTTTGTAAAAATCACTGTTCGACACAAATGTAAATTTGTTATAAATGAATAAATAATATAATACTTTTCAATGAAATTGTACCGTGACAGTCGTTGGTTGTGAGAGAGAAACTATATCTGTCTCGTTTACTCTTACTACTGCATCTAAAGGTGTTTCACTGTCTCATAATTTGAATAGTTCTTACAAAAATCCCATAAATAAGTAATTGGAACTTTAAAATTAAATTTTGCCAAATTGGTCCAGCCGTTGTCAAGTGATGCGCTTACTAACGACCAGCATTTTATATTATAATTGTTACACTGCTGCCGGTGGCTCCGCGTCAATTTTTGACTTTTTTCATACAAACTTTCACCAACTATTTCATACTTTACGAGTGGAGTTGCCTAAATCCTTTCTTAACTGATATCTCCTACTAATAATCCACCTCTTTACCCAATTTCATCTTCGTAGGTCCAGAAGTTTTTTGAGATTTTGTTATTTATGTGAGCAAATGTATGAATGATGATATATGGATGATGAATGAATGTGTGACCATTCACTTTTACATATTAACCCCTTACTAATAAACGTTGAATAATAATATCCTTGGACATTTCACACAACGCCATATCGTCCCAGGTTAAGCAACCTAATGCTTGTGTTATGGTAACGAGGTGGCTGATAAACTACTTATATACATTTTTTATCGTAAATACATACATATTATAGATAGAAAAACACCCAGACTCGTAACAAATACTTGCAGGTCGTACAAATATTTGTTCCGTGCGGGAATCGAACCTGCGACATAGTGCGCAGCAGTCAATCGCTCAACCACTGCGCCAACCGTGTCGTATAGTTCTCTGTATAGTAGTATAGCATCTGTATAGTTACACAACGCTTTGTCTTCATCTTTCTAAAGTCTAATTTCTGACGACTGAAAGAGAGAAATTAGTTTTTAACTATTCACCTGATATAATACGTTATATAAAGTCAAAGTCAAATCATTTATTTCAAATGGGCAAAAGAAAGGCACTTTTGAATGTCAAAATGAACAAGAAATAGTATTGATTCTAGTCGCCCCTTCCAAAAGGTAGTTTCATATGAAGAAGAATGAGTAAGAAACTCCACCGTTACTCTTTTAAAATGTTATGTTTTGTTATTTTGTAGTGACTTGTCTAGTGCTGTACTATGTCTACGTTTGCCTCGCTTCATTTGCACACGCCACCGTAAAAACAAGAGAACGCGGGAGTTCGGAGAATCGATCCAAGTTTCAAGATGTGCTGGTATAATTTGTATGTGAGGTTGTGAGATAAAGGATAGATATAATGATTTAGGAATAAAAAGTTTTTTGACCCATTGATTGCCAGAACGCAGATCTACGCGAAACACAATGGCTTTTTAGTTGTGTCTGTAATTACGGCATACGAAAGGTTAAACTTCCACGTTATTCGCGATAATAGATAAATAATAATAATAAAAATCTTTATTGAATACACACAATACAAACAATTGCACAAGAGCAATAAGCTCGATATATATAAAATAATAACGGACACGTCGGCCGATCTTCTAGGCAAAGGAACGCTTGCCGAGGTCAGTCCGAGGATGGGTTCGATGGATAGATGGTGTGGTCTCGGAAAGCATGTAAGGCCGTTGATCCCGGCGATCATCTGTGGATTTCCTGTTACCCAATAACTGGGTTGCGATGGTGAGATAGGCCGTCGCTCCTTGTTCAGCTACATCCACGGACTGGACGCCTACATAGTTAGGAAATGGCTAGGCGAATTTCGAAAAAATAAAATAAATTTGTTCAACACATAAGTTATTTACAAATGGAAATACTATCTTAATGCAGATTGCACATTGAGTCGCAAAAGACGTCAAATTTATCTTTGATTTTCTGAAAATAATCCGGTATCAATTGAATGAAAACTGATTAAGTTTTAGGTACAACCAACTTTCAAAAAATATCTATAATACACGACTCATTGGCGAAATATTCCACTTTATTACTAAAGAGATATATTAGTCAACAATACAAGTCCTCAATTTAACTCTCGCTTGACCAAACAAAGACAATCAGCACAAAGAACTCCAAACTAACCCCAAAAAATCCGCACCAATCCCCGGATCTCCCAAACCGAGTTTTTGATAGGACATAATAAATTACCAGAGCCAACTGTAGTTGTTCCATAAATATCATTCAAACTGAATCGAGCCATAAATTCAATAGACGCTAAGAAAGGGCAGAAAGCAATTTCCCGAACGTTATCACATAAATTGCTTCCATCGTATGGAAAAATCTTGTTGAAGGACATTCCAATAAAATTGGAATTATTATTTCCCCCTTGACGGCCCCGTTATAGTTAGGTGGGTTAAAGAAATGTTTAGATATATTTTTTCCTCCTCACATGCATTGTTAAACTGGCGACTTACCTTCCGAATGTAAAAGGGGAAAAGGTTTTTATTGTATTCATATCGTAGTCGTAGATGTGACGCCCCCACGGCATTGCCGCCGAAACCTGATAGCACCTATATGACACTTTTATTCTTTACGAAAATACGTAGGTCAATGATCATTCTTTTTCTTAAAGGTGAGAAAAGAACAAACCTTTTTTATATATTATATGAAGATATCCTGTGTCAGACAGTTTTACGTAAACCTCTTTCGTGAGCTCTAGGTCTGTTCAACTATAAAATACGGATCACAGTCATTCTATATATAAGCGGGATTGTCCGAAAGGGTTACCGCTACCCCGGAACATAAAGGGCTAAGGAAGGAACATGGATGGGTTTTAGTCAGTAATAGTCTGACACTCCTTTCCGCTCCACCCAGAGCGGAAAGGGTCATTTATGATTTCCCATCCTCAAAAATAGGCCCTATGAAGATATCCTGTGTCAGACAGTTTTACGTAAACCTCTTTCGTGAGCATTAGGTCTGTTCAACTAGTACCTAATACGGATTACAGTGTATTGATGGCATTGCGGTCGACGAGACAGTAGTTCTATACAGGCATTATTCAACGTGGCGCTAAGTATGGTGACATTAATTTAACACACATATACGTTATCACATTTTCGTTTCATGAAGACATTATATTTCCATTAAACGTTATTATTAACGGATTTATTTAAAATGGGTTGAGTAGGTATAGTATCTTAGAGCAACCTGTCTCAAAGAGCTGTCGTGGAGCGGTCATTTGCCGGGGTCACGGATCATAACATTCGTATCAATGAAATTAAAACAAATAAGCAATACTATTAGTATCAAACAAGTGCAAAAAGTAGGCGGATTGATTTTATTATTTAGATTATCTGGAATTTTTTTTCAAGTTGTGATTTATTTAAACCTATCAACATTTACATGATTAATGGGCACTAACCCTACCCATGTGTTAAATTAATGTCATCACTGTAGCGCCACGTTGTATAAATATATTCTAGAAACTAAACTGTATTTCCCGACCTTTTTGAGTCCGTACAAGCAGACAGGTTTCGGAATCCTGCATTCGTTTCATAAATACGAAACAAAATTTACTTTGAAAAGAGAAAATAAATCGCATTGCAACTCACGGAACGATTTATTATAGCAAAATGTAGAATTTAACCTAACCTCGTTTGCCATTTGTACGTAATCCTTTTATTCTTATTTTAAAAGAGTAGCCTATCCGCATCCTAACCGTGCATTCCCATCAACGGATCCACAAAAAATGGAAATCCATCGCAACACAGAACACATAGCACCATTTAAAAAATAACCAGTAAAAATTGGCTTGAAAAGCGCGCCAATACAACCCGTAGTGTTGTCTATGGAAAAAAACGAAGTAAGGCAACGACCACCGGCGGTTCAGCCTATATTTCATTCGAAAGCCAGTACAAACCCACAGCCACAGAGCCGATAAATCCAGAGATTTCTATTACAGATAACGCCTTGATTCTTTCCGGATATTTAATTTTATATCCTGGTTTTAGAACGGGATTCTTATTTTGGACTTTTTGAATTCTTTGAGATAGCGTTCGATGACAGTTGCGATTACATAGCGAATACCACAAATAATAATAATAATGCAGATTGTTTTTCGTAAATATTTTTTTAGTTTATTAACATAAATATACATAGGTTTGTTTTTTTTTTCGTCCCATTCTTTCGATTTTAGAATAGGCATATTGATTTTCTGTAAACATTTTCGGCTTAAACAATAAGTAAGTTTTCATTGATTCGGGATGAGAATAATTAATACTTATTTACTTTTATCCAGAGATATTTAAAAATGTCTTTTTTTTTTGTTGCCAGATTTATTTTTCCTGCTCCTTTGGTCTGTAGCTATAAAATAATAAGCTTTGTGGCAACGTAAATGAACGTGAACATTTATGTTTTTATCATCAATACGATCTCACTTCTCCCTAGCCTTAAGCCAAACCATTGCGCGTTCCCATACAAATAAATTCAGCACGGTAACTGAACATTTTATAAAATATAAACCCTCTTATATTTAGATAATGTCTCTACTCGGTTTATTGTGAAAGGTAAAATGTATTATTTGCTATCTTTTTCTTTTTAGTACAGTCTGCATCGAAAACAACGTTATATTTTACTTTTGGGAATATAAGTTACCTCACATCGTACCGATTCCCCGAAGGAGTCGCAAGACGTGTATTTGTATACCTACTCGATTTTGAACGATTATTATTAACTGACATTAATTTTTATAATATTTTATTTGCGTTACGTCATAAAGATTGATCCTGAATTATCCCAAAGAAGGGCTTTTTTTGTTAAGGCTGGGAAATCATCCAATGACTGCTCCCGCTCTGGGTGGAGCGGAAGGGAGTGTCAGACTCTTACTGACTAAAACCCATCCATGTTCCTTCCGTAGCTCTTTATGTTTCGGGGTAGCGGTAACCCTTTCGGACAATCCCGCTTACCCGGCAGGCTTGGCCCTGAGGGGCCCCTTCATATGCTGACATCTCTTTGAGGCGCGCGTGGAACATATACGCACCGTCCGGCACGGGCCTGGTGCTGATCGGACGGTGAGTCACCCATTACTCACCGTCCGCAGGCCCGCGCTTACGGTGGCCGGGAGTCGTCAGGTGGCTCCCGACGCCCGGGCGTCTCCCGCGGTGGCTGGGACGGGAGGACCTTTCTCTCTCCCATCCCGCCACCTCCTTCGCGAGCATGACTTTTTCGCAGAAGGAGGTGACTGCCTCCCACTCCCTCTCGCCCCGGACCATGGCTTGCACCAGGGCCGGGCGATCCCAATGAAGGGCTGCCTTTCAATTTTCCACTCAACTCGATCCCGCGCCAACATGGACTAATCCCAGCTACTGGCGTACAAGCTCTTATGTATGTTATGTAATAAATACATTTAAATAAACATTAAACAAACCCGTCTATAGTCAACAAATCAACATTCTTGGAATGAAACCATTTCATACTACAAATCATAACACTAAAATCATCTAAATTCCTCTTTACCCACGGCAGAAATTAAAAAATGTCGTGCCCTGCAAGGCAAGGCTTAAAAAAAACAAAATACATTGCAGTCTTTGAAAAGTACGAACTTCAACCACGAAGAGCCAATACTGTTCGTAACTCTATTAAAAAGGGCCAATCTCAAAACATGCCTCGGTTAAATAAAACAATTGAAAATCAAAAGCCTTGTTACACGATATTTCTCATCCCAACTGTACTAGACGGAACATGAGACAATATTGTTTCAACCCACAAAATAAACAAGACCCCACTGTATGCCGCCATCACATATTGACTTTTAGCTACTTCGTATATTAAAGCATGGCAACATTTTTTTCTTTCTTCGATTTTGGAGCAGGTATTGTCTGTGGTTATGCGGTTATGCAACCTACTTCTTTTAATTGCATACTTGGACTTCTTGGACACTACAATGCTTAGGGATAAAGTAAAGTCTCTTGAAACGATTTTGTTTGGGAAAGCAATTTATGATTTTTACCTATACTCCGTCTACGGCTAAATAACGACAGTTATAGTGTAATATTGTTGACATAACTGAACTTTACAGTTGTTTTTTAATGTAAATGGTTAATACATAACATTTCTTCATTATGTAACGTGAAGTAACGAAGTTTAATATACGTCTTTATAGAAATAACGAAACGGTGATAACCGTTATTTGTCTAATAATAGAACAAACGGAATAGTACCTACTATAGGATCTCTGACTAACCCTTCGGACAAAAAACGCGTCAGTTATGATTGGTTTATAAACCAATTAACTGTTTTGTTATATACATTTCCTATCAGCAGACCTAATACTTATAAATGGCAACTCAGAAAACCACGATAGTGTGAGTGACTGGTTATTTATTTTTAACTTTTCATCGTAGCTTTTACTTAGAAGCCATTTTCAGCATTAAATTATAGAGCGAGAAATAAATAAAGAAAATACTTTTATTTACGGCCAATATGACACAGAGTCAGAAGCCAACACTAAAAAGAATACGTTGGGGTAAAATATGCGTCATATCCGCGCAAAGCGGCCATCGCTCAGCATAATGCTAACACTATTCGAGATAGAACCCCCGCTAGATTACAGTGACAGCCGGCGTTGATGGGATAGCGTCAACCGCTGCAGCCATACCTACGCTAAGATGAATACAAGTAAGTACCTACACATAATAATATACATATGTACAATTATACAAAGCCTCCTTTTTTTGAGGCTGGGAAATCATCCAATGACTGCTCCCGCTGTGGCTGGAGCGGAAGGGAGTGTCAGACTCTTACTGACTAAAACCCATCCATTTTCCTGTCATAATTCGCAATTCCTGAGCAATAATTGCCATTCGCCTGATCGGTTAGCCACCCATTACTCACCGTCCGCAGGCCCACGCCTACGGTGACCGGGAGTCGTCACGTGGCTCTCGACACCCGGGGCGTCTTCTGCGGAACCTCCTGCTATTTACATACTTGCATCTATATGATCTTTGTCATCTATGTGATTGACAGTATGACAGCTCTTAAACGCGGTTTAGACGGGCTAATCACGTTTAATTTCATAAGTGAAATCCACACTTAGTCTGCTAGATACAAGACGGGCCAAAAAAATTGTCCACGCATACGAATTAAAAAACTTTTTTACAAAAAATAAAACCGACTTCCAAAACAAACACTACAAAGTGACAAATAATTTTGATTTCGGAAGTCG